>JALBUN010000012.1:0-600000 GCA_025174535.1 Cantharellus purpuraceus
TATGTGACCTGCTCCTTGCATCTCTAGTTAGCTTTCACTCAAACTCAGAATTCAGACTACGGCACATTCTTTCAGCCTGGATTCGACTCCAACGATTATGCCAATGCGGTTCTCGCCGGTGAAATATACTCTACGCAACAGGCTAAGAAACCAGCAAAACCATATAAGTCTGTGACAGGCGAACCAGCAAAAGAAGACATTTCTCTTGTCCTTACAAAGCTAAATATCGGAATTGATGACGTCGCAAAGCAGCTTAGGACTGTTGTATGTGGTTTCTACCAGCTATCTGTCTTAGAGAATCGCTCATTGACAGGTGGTTACCTTGTGAATCTGTTAGGTAACGATCCATCACGAAGCGTTGCTAGTGCAAGCTGCGGGCGCTGGAGAACTCGAGGAGTCGCTAGTTACTGTTCGTCGAGGCTTAACCGAGGTGACGCAGTCTCTTGACAAGTACGTGGCCTTCGCCTGTGCTACTCTGGGGACTTGTATTTAGATCGTACCATTCCTAGACTTCGTCAGAAAATACGACGCCCATATCAAACCCTTGAAGGTCACGTCTCCCGTTTACAGCGTCTGCAACTAGCGTCCGATGTCATAAGGCGTACAGCACGCTTCGTAATTGTGGCGCGGAGGCTCGAGTTTCAGATGTCAGAAATGAACAAGGTTTCTGGTTCTGGTTTTGGTTCAGCTGGGGGCAAGATCAATGTGAACGGGAAAGAACTCGTTGGTACCAGCGAAGATGGACATGAAGGCGAGAAAGAGCGTAATCTTGCCAAGGCCGCGTTGAGTATCGCTGAGCTAGGTGGATAAACAACTTCTTTTGTATTTGTATCATAGCAAGACTAACCGTCGCATCAGCATCACTATTAGACGAGTCTACACCTAGACTAGATTCGCCGACGAATTCCGTTTATTCCGCTCATGCGTCTGATCAATTAGTATCAGACGAGCAAGCCATTCCATTACGTTCCGTCAATGCTGTTACGGCATATTTGCCTGCCATTGATGCCGCACGCATTCAAGTGACCACAGAGATGGAGAACATGGTCGTGTCCGGGCTTGCTACAATGGTGGATTCTTTGGCCATCAATTTATGACATTCATGCTGAGTCCATGTCATTAGAATCAGTCTTTGTTGGCTTCTTCTCTTCAAACAGCGTATAACCTTCGCCAATTACCCGAGCTCGTGCGAAATCTGGTTGCTGACCTCACGGAGACGGTGCAAACGCGGATTCAATCCACATTTGATGTATCACGCATCTCAAATGAGGCCAATTCTAAAGGTTCGTGTTATCGTCATGGGTATACCCAGACCTTACCGAAGCCATTTGTGCGAAGACACATCCACATCTCCAAGCCTTATGTATAGGTCTCGAGTGCGGACAGAACCGACAACTGTGACAGCGCCTCAATGGGCGACAGCCATGTGGACGCGCCTTGAGAGTCTCATTGAGGATCTTGCAATCTGTTGCACGAAAGTGTGTAATCGTCTTGTTCGCTTATGGGCCAGATTGAAAACCTCTCTTCAGGTCTATACCCTTGAAAAAGTTCTTAATATGAAAAGGGACCCAGTCTCACAGACGCCTTTCATGGATGAGGCAATGAAGGTGTGATGTTCTGATATTTCGCGTCTGACCGAGTCTCTGAGGTAATTCCTAGCTGTTAGAAAATAAACCGAGCTCCATGTTCTGGACAACACTCTCACGCTCTCTGGAAAGCAGCTCCCGAGATGCCGCTAAGGGTACGAATAATAGTTGTATACTTGGAAGTGAGCCACTGAGTATCCTTAGGTTCATCTTTTCTTCAGCAAACTCTAGGAACAGGTTACCCACGATTATTGCGGCTTTTCCATGATTTTTTTGCAAAGATCGCCGTTCAAACTGATACATTGTACTCGCAGAGTCATCAGAGGCGGGTCAAAGTGGCTTGGCATACTGCAAGTCTTTGACTGATGTGGTGTCTATTTTCAGTCCCGAAACAGTGCTTGTACTGCGGGCCGTCTCTCAATTTGAGGCATTTTACCTCTCACGTTCCCTGAACCGTCTTAACGAATCCGTTGGTCAGGCGATGTCGGGTGGTTCACGCGCGCCACCTGGTGCAGCAGAGGGCATTGGTATAGCTCGTACGGTAGCAAATGAGCTCGATTCAGCAAAGTTCGACCCCCTGCTCGTGACGGCTGTGGCTAAGAACGTGAGCGTCGCGCTAGAGGGATTAGTCGGGAGAATGGATAGCTTGGTAAGTCATAACTATGACGTATTTGTGCCATGAAACACGCCAGATACAATGACATGGTTTGTATAGATTGTACGAGATCGTTCTGCAATATCGATGTTGGGTCCAACGGCTTCGCCTCAATTGGCGTTGAATGCTCAGTTGATGACTGCCTTGCACCATTGCTGGACTCGGCTCACGAAATTGAGTGACGAATATACTTCGAGCGTGTACGGAGCATTCGAACCAGCCATTCGCGTAATGGCTCTTTCTTACCTTGACTCTTCGGCTTACTGACATTGCATTAGAACATTCAACATACTTGCGAGCGCACATATGAGCCACTTCTCGTGGCGATACGACGCGAAGTTAGCTCGATTATTGCCCGCCTCCATCGAGTAGATTTTGGGAAGACCCTGGATGATCTTCCACCAAGTATGGGCGGAGCAAGCGCTTATATGAAAGAGCTTGTTGACAAGTTGTCATTCATCCGTAAAGAAGTGCTAAGCAGATACAGCATTGGGGACATCACTCAGGAGTGGTCAGTGCTTAAGCACGTTCTGGTCCTTTTCAGCACTCACCCGTAGTTCGGCTTTTATTACAGGATGACCTCCATTGTCAAGTACGTACTCCGGACATTTGTCACCCACGTGTCGATTGCAAAGCCACTAGGCGAGAGCGGCAAGTTGCAACTCACCAGCGACATGACTGAACTTGAGTTTGCCTTGAATGCATTCATGGCCGAACGCGGACAGAATGCCGCTAAACTCGACGTCATTGGCGATGACTACCGCGCTTTGCGTTCCTTAAGGTGAATCGAACGCTACCTGAAATCCTGAACTCGCTACTGATGCCCTACGGGGGCAGACCCCTTCTGTTCTTAGATAACGCACATTTGGCATCGCCAGATTCCACCCTTGGACTTCCACCCCTGGTTGTTTTGCATCATATCTTAGTACGCTCTCCAATACCACTGCCACACACCCTGCACGGATGGCATGAAGCTGAATATGTGCGTTGGGTGGATGAACACTCGGAAGAGGAATCATGGACTTTAATTGAAGGTGGACTTATTCATTGGGAGAAGGTGCACGAGGGAGATGATGGGGAGTGCGCGGATGAATATGTACGTTTAGCTAGAGCAGTGCTGCAACACGCTAAACGCGTCGCGTAGACTGATCACGTGCCGGTCGGCCCTTTTTTTGAAGTGACTCGTCCATACAGCGTCAGGGTCTTCCAAAGTGCAACGACGTTGGCTTGTCTTCCATATCCATGCTGTCTCTACGGAGAGCACCATGGTCTCGTATCTGTTCGCGGCCTTTTGGCGTCTCAGCGAGGCGGTCACAGGAGCCCCAGATACCAAGGCCGCCACCAGGCATCGATGACTCGACTTCAGCTCTTGACTACAAAATCTCGCAGAGAACGCGTCCGCCTCCTTTACCTGTCTTCGATTTACCCAGAGAGCGCAGCGCAGAAGAAGCTGTCACTAACATATTATACAATACTCCGCCACCGAACATGCAACCCTATAAAAGGTGAAGTTTAGTGTGTATGCCCGTCTGTGTTGTTAAATGCCGTCTCAGGCATATTCTGAATTGTCTTGTGCAAAATGAGCCAGGAGTGCTCTCCCGTGTTGCTGGTATATTAGCTGGCCGTGGTTTTAATATTGACTCTCTCGTCGTATGTCAAACCGAGATCAAGGACCTCAGTCGTATGTGTATTGCACTTCGCGGCCAGGACGGTGTTGTGGAACAGGCAAGAAGACAGCTCGAGGACCTTGTATGTGTAATTGTCCTTTAAGTGTTCAGCATATTACTTAGTCAATATGTGCACTAAGGTTCCCGTCTGGGCTGTATTGGACTACACGGACACACGCCTGATTCTCCGGGAACTCCTCTTAGTCAAAGTTTCTATTCTGGGTCCAGAGTATCTCGAGGAACAGCTCGTTGGCGGACCCTCGCATTCCCCTCGTAGAGAGCGATGGTACGATGCTTCACATCATACCCATTTGACAACCAAGCACAGCGAGCATCAATCGACGGTTGACAGCGAGCACAAATCTAAGCTCGAGCGCGAGATCGCACTGGCTCAATCATTTGAGCATTCTGGACAACCCATACACCGCATGCCGGCCCTTGATCCACCTGCTATTACCCCCTCAGAGGCTCTACGTCATAAGCACCAACATCTCCAGTCTATCTCAACGCTGGCATCTCAATTCGGCGCAAAGATTGTCGATGTCAGCGAAAACAGCGTCATCGTAGAGATGACAGGAAAATCGAGCAGGGTTGAGGCATTTTTGAGTCTTGTGAAGCCATTTGGCGTACTCGAAAGCGCAAGAACAGGTGAGCCCCCGCCCAAAGCGTGGCTTATGCTGCACTGACTATTGGCGACTTCAGGTCTTATGGTCATGCCGCGGACGCCTATAGCATCGGATACTGAAGAAAACACGGCTGAGACAGAGGCTGTAGATGCTAGCTTGCTGCCTCCAGGGTAAAAGTCCGAGAGACAATTGTTCTTCACTAAAAATAATACGCGTTTGTTTTCGACGAGAAAGCACAAGCCCGTAGAAGTCATCTACACCGGAAACGGACTGTAATTATGGATTATGGTTGTATGGGTACAGCGCGTCAGGTAGGTATCAACAGCAAATGTCAGGGGTGAATGCACGATTAGACCGGAGATTTGAATGTGCAAATACGACAGGAAGTGAACCATAATGCTTATTGCGTGGAATAATATGAATGCGTGACCGTGGATACCTCAAAGTAAGAACTGAACGAAAGTGCCAATCACACAGAATTAAGACAGTTGTATCCTTTCGGTTACAATGGGTTGCAACTCCGGGTTTGGTGCTGGAGTGGGAGGTAGTGCCTCTCTGATCTCTTTCGCCCATCGAGCTGCGAGTGCGGGGTCATCAGTGACATAGGTATACGACTTGGTGATCTGCGTTGGAAATATCAGTCAGAAGTGTGATGTGACAGATACAGACGATTGATAAATTTACTGTTTGTACCACAAACGTTTGATCCCCTTTCTCCACCCCCATCACGACACCGATGCCACCGCCCTGGCCACCAATTAGCATCTCTTTCTTCACCACCAGTTCTCCGTCACGATCTTTGATGCACAACAACCGTGTTTTCGTCAGAACTAGTAAGCGCGCTTTACTTCCCTGCGCGCCCAGCCCCTTCTTCGCGCTCACAGTCAGGGGAAGCAATTGTCGCGGGAAAGCTCGCCTAGTCGCTTTGTGTACGCACGACGTGAACACAGGAGTCTCTGAGGGGCGGAGAAGCGGCATCCAGCGCGCCGGATCAGACAGGGTTGTCGAAACTGATGTAGTTGATGGGCGCCGGCTGCGACTCGAGAGAGTCAGTGACTCCAAGATGCCGCCTAGTCTCCCCGTGGGGCCTTCGCTAGGGCTCCAGTCATCGTGAGAAGAAATGGTTTCACGAACATCCAAGACTGTAGGCGACGGAGACCGTAGAAAATCGGACGGTTCCTGCTCCGGTCCCGCTACGTCTGAGTCAGCAGAGCTACCGTCTTCAGGCATCCCTATGCTTGCAGCGCTGTTGATGCTGGAGTCTATACCCTCGTGTCCTTGCGCATCATCACTTTCATTCAGTTCTTCATCAGTCGCATGCTGTTGCTCCTTCTCCACGTTGGATGCAGCATCAGCGCTGATGGAGTGAACCGCATTTCTGAACATTCCTGCCCCAATAGGGGGCACTGAATCTGTCCATAAAGTTTCCCACAACAAACATTCGAAAAAGGGATGTGCTCGCAATGCCGACAAGTCGTTGGGAGACCCTGGTCCACCTGCGCCCAGACGTGCAGCAGGGTCAAGGACCTATCCACGACACATGTAAACTTGGTGGACTTTGAAATAAAAGAAGACGGACAAGAAGTCTAGTCACCAGGTCTCGTGCAATATCATCGAACTGAAGCGGAAAAGTATAATTGAGGGTTTTGACCTTGTCCCACATGAGATAAGTGGAAGGCCCCTGGAATGGAAATGAACCGGATATCATCTGGTAGAGGATGCAACCTATAGCCCATAGATCGGAGCTATGGAAGTTTACGATTGATTAGTTGTCAAGCTATCATCCGATTATCCGATATAAAAATCTTACCTCTTGCACATGGTATTGTTGAAAAGGAGCTCTGGGGGTACATACTGAGGAGTTCCAACCCATGAGTTTGAGCTGTCCTCTATAGCAAAACTTAGTTACTAGAAGAGCATTCGCCGGTGAGGTCACACACCATCTTTTCCGGCTTCAAATATCATCGCACTCCCAAAATCGGTAATCTTTATTCGCATGTTACCATCCAGCAGAATGTTTTCTGGTTTCAGATCACGATGGACAACGCCCCTCGAGTGCATCCAGGCCGTAGTATCAATTATCTGAGCAGCATACCAACGAGAACAAGGGAGACATATAGACCCTAGGCGGGCTATCTGCTTCTGTAACTCGCCACACGGAACAAGATCAAGCACGAAGTCTGGCAAGTGAGAATAACTTAATCCCGCGTTCCATGAGGTTTATAAAGACTTACACCAGCTCCATTCATCCTGGAATGCCCAATTCAACTGCACAATTCCCGGGTGGCCACTAAGCTTAAGAAGTACATTTCTTTCAACATTGGCGATCTTGACTACATTCTTGCGCGCAAGAGGTCCCTTGTCAATAATCTTGATGGCATAAGCCTTCCGATTTGGTGGATACATCGCCACCATGACCTACGCCCGAGTCAGCAGCTAAACCATGATCCTTCTCTTGACAATACAAACTGTTGAATATGACCCCTCGCCCAGAACATCCCCGAACTCGAAATCATCGGGACCCAACCTGCCAGCATTAGAGTTGCTTCGGGATTTGTTTGCCATTTTCCGTGAGTTAACATCGTTGGTTTTCTCGCCGAGTAGTTCCCTTGAGAGATACAGTGGGGCGCGTGTTCTAGTGGGTGTGGATGATCCACCAGACGGACTCCTATTACGAGGAGAAGAGAAGGCGCGGAGGGGCCCAGGACGAGGAGTATTTAGAAGTAATGAAGAGGAAGAGCTACTGCTGGAAGATGAAGAAATGACCGAGGCGTTCCGGCTGAGAGCAGCGAGAGCAGCAGCAGAGCCAGGAGCTGGCAGGCTTGAGGGAGTGGATGAGAGAAGCGAAGGCGTCTCTACCTCGAGGTGGAGCATTGTATGGAAGAGTCTAAGAGCCTAAACATGAACGCTATAAGAAGAGTTTGCAAACATCTCAGACTGGATCGAGACACTGGGGCTGTTCAGGCTCCGACTGCTGACTTCCTCACTGAGTCCATTTGTATTTCTGCTCACAGAAGCTGACTCGCTGCAGTGCTCAGCGCCAGTGCGACGGCACCTTACAACTCTCACACTCTCTGTGCCTGTCTCGTGATAGCTTTCTTATATTGCGAGGCTGTGACCTGGGCGTCAACCGCCAACCCCCCCAGCCTCTCGCTGCCATTGTCTCTCGAGCAGTTGCACCTTTGTGTGGGTTTCTGGCCAGTTTCTACAACGTGGTTGACATTCTGCGCCCATTGGGAGTGTACAATAACGATCATAACCGTTGTTTGGCTCAACCTGCAGTTTGCTCGTCCATAGAGGCGCGTTGGACCCCACACGCTAACATGATTAGCCATGCAATTGTTCTGAATTCAGCATCCCTGCCATAGTCTGTCAATCTGTCTTCCGCTTGGAGGACTAGGTCAATTCATATGACAGAAGGCCCGAGAGACATCTCTAGCCAGCCCTAGCACTTGCACGTTTCCGACCCGACACAGGGACATACAATAGTCAGACCATCCCTATATTCTGGGTGATGCAAATGGTGTGTACCTGTGTTGACGTCTGATCATTTAATACATACACCTCCATCGGAATGTTCACTTCAGTATAATCCGGCCATGTTCATGACTCGTTCACTGCTTGTGGTTGGTTCCTTGATGTTCTGGTATCATCACTCCATGTATTTCGCAGCACTGATGCTCTTGTAGGTAGGCTGGATATCCATGCCTCATTGTGAATGTTTGCAGAACTCAGACATTGTTAATCCACACACTGACGCCGTGTGTCCAGAGTGATACCCCATGATGTGAATGAAATTTAAGGAGAACAAGTCTGTTTTATTAGTAACCTCTATTTATATATGCCATTCCATTGCATGATGCATGTCTAATGATGACTATACCCTTTCAAATTCTTTCCTTTGTACCCACACCTAACATGCCTGCATAAAAAGGTCTGTGGTACTTGTTAAGGGCTGGAAAACTCAGGGTTCAAATGGAATAACCAGAGTTTGGCTGCTAGTGAAGAAGGGGAGGAGACTTTACTGTTCCAGTTCAACTGGAGACAGAATGGGACAATAACTATTGAGTTGAATTGAGTGGACTTGGCTTCAACTTGTGTATTGCACCCCCTCAGATCGTCAGTCCAATATTTCAGAGTTTGGAGCATGGAGTTGGATCAAGGATCCAGAGTTTGACTTGTCAAGAAAGTACTTGTCAAGAAAGTACTTGTCAAGAAGCTAGCAACCAAGAAGTTGATGGGGCAAATCTTAGTCGATATATGAACTACTGTAATAGACAGAGAGTAGCCTGTATAAGTATGTGGAGATTGATGAAACTAAAAGCAATAAGACAATAAGATGGATATGGAGTACAACATGGAAAGGGGTTTGGAGTTTGGACCCAAGTCTGAACTAAACTAAGCAATATAAAAGAAGAAGGTTTGTTGTAACCCATAAGAAGAAACTACTTATAAGGAGAATAATAATGGAGTTCAGGGTTAATGGAGGTGGATTTGACAGAGAATGGAGATCTGGAGATGGAGATCCAGAGATTGGACTTGGTGTTACAGGATGTAACAGTACTCCTCCTCTGCATACTGTGTCTCCAAGGCCCCAATATCTGCCAGCCTCTGTGTGTTATGACTGTGAGGGCGACGCTGATGACGAGGCCACAACAACAAGATACTCAATAAGTGAGAGCCGATAAGAAATAATGCCAGCTGGTACAGCGGATATCCTCAGAGATCAAGCTGAGGGGATCACACTGCACCAAGGCAAGTCTTTATACTAAATGATGGAGACGGATAGGAGAACCAAGATAGGGGAGGAAAGATAGGGGAAGTGATAGGGGCAATGAAATAGGGGAGACGCACCCTGACAGGCTGCGCTGATAGGGGTGTCAAGAGAAATACTAAAAATAGAATATGACTTATTTGAACCCTGACAATGACTATATTCATTAACGTCCAGATCCCCATCCGATCCACTCAGATCCCCGTGCATATGAAATCTATACTCCATTTGGAAACCGCCGTCTCCATCTCCCTGTCCGATCGTCACCGCCAATTCCACCCATCCGTCTCCGGTTCCAATTGATGCATCAGCATCACCATAGGAACCCAGACATCCGTCCCCATCGGACTCAGACATACTCATGCAAGGCCGTTGGCCTCAGAGACCCATCACCAGAGTAATTATTATTAGATTTCAAAATATGTATTTAAGTTGCCCAACTGGGGACTGTAGATGGAGCTTTGAGACCTTGAAGAAGGCCTTTACTTCCACTCTGATACTGACTCATTGGGTTCCAGACG
This sequence comes from Cantharellus purpuraceus, assembly GCA_025174535.1. Lineage (NCBI taxonomy): Eukaryota > Fungi > Basidiomycota > Agaricomycetes > Cantharellales > Hydnaceae > Cantharellus > Cantharellus purpuraceus. Next base: position 9,830 of record JALBUN010000012.1, read on the forward strand.
TTCCTATCCTATTAGAGACCAATGCCTCCGACTATGCACTTGCCGCGATCCTGTCCATCATCTCTCCAGACAACGGACAAGTCCATCCGATAGCTTTTCACTCGCGTACAGTATTAGTGAGGGCGCAGCACATAAGCTGAAGCCAAGTCCATCCCGACCATGACATGCTCCGACTCCAACCCAACCTCCAACCCAAACTCTGACCCAAACTCCAACCCAAACTCCAACCCCCAATCGGACCTAGTGTGTAACACTGTGGAAGCTGAGCATTGGAGGCAATTGGAGGTGGTGGCCCAGGGGGTTGGCAAGCAAGTAAGAGCATACATGCATACTGGGTCCATTGGGGGGTCAAATCTTCAGGGTTGGAGTTGGAGTCAGAGGTGTGGTGGTGGTTGGAACAGACTTGGCTTCAGCTTATGTGCTGCACCCTCACTAATACCTGTGTCCAAGATTTTGGAGATGGAATATGACTTAAGTAGGTAGGATCAGACTTAGGACCTAGACATGATTTGATATTTGAACTGGGGAATGAAAGTCCCCAGTAGTATGACTTAAATACATATGTGAAACCTAAGAATAATTACTCCAGTGATGGATCTCTAAGGCCAATGGCCTTATGTGAGTATGTCCAAGTCCAACAGGGGCAGATATCTAGGTGTTAAGTACTGACATGGAATTCAAAGGAGTAACTGGAGTTTGGATGCTAGACATGTATGGGGAGGGACTTTACTGTTCTAGTTCAACCAGAGACAGAGTGTTATGCACTAGGTCCGATTGGGGGTTGGAGATTGTGTTGGAGATTGGGTTGGAGTGACAGTTGGAGTCAGAGCAGAGTCCCCAGTCGGGCAACTTGAATACATATTTGAAATCTAATAATAATTACTCCAGTGATGGGTCTCTGAGGCCAACAGCCTTATGTGGATATGTCCAAGTCCAATGGGGATGGATGTCTGTTCCTATGGTGATGCTGATGCATCAATCGGAACCGGAGGCAGATGAGTGAAATCAGCAGTGACAATCAGACAGATAAATGGAGATGTGATGGTTTCCAAATGGAGTATAGATTTCATGTGCACAGGGATCTGAGTGGATCCGATGGGGATCTGGGTGTTAATGAATATAGTCATAACAGTATCTCTCCATTTAAGGCTGAGCCCCTGAGGCCTCATGTCTGTGGACTGAATAGGTGAGATGGTTGGGCACAGTCAGAGTTATACTGGGGGTCTGGAGACATATAAAAGGAGGGGCATGTTTGAGGTCTTATCCTCAACAATGTCGTACCCCTTAGCAAACATGAGTGTGGCTGAGCTTGAGCAGCTGCTCCTGGCCTGATGGAAGGAGGAGGAGGAGGAGCAGAGATGGAAGGAGGAGGCTGAGGTGGAATGGAGACGGAAGGAGGAGGAGGAGGAGGAGTGGAGATGGAAGGAGGAGGAGGAGTGGAGACAGAAGGAGGGGGCTGAGGTGGAATGGAGACGGAAGGAGGAGCAGCAGCAGCAGAGATGGAAGGAGGAGGAGGAGCAGAGACAGAAGGAGGACGAGCATAGACAGAAGGAGGAGGAGCAGAGACAGAAGGAGGAGGAGCAGAGACAGAAGGAGGAGGAGCAGAGACAGAAGGAGGAGGAGCAGAGACAGGAGGAGGAGGAGCAGAGACAGGAGGAGGAGGAGCAGAGACAGAAGGAGGAGGAGGAGCGGAGATGGAAGGAGGAGGTGGAGGAGCGGAGATGGAAGGAGGAGGTGGAGGCAGAACAGAGATGGAAGGAGGAAGAAGCAAAGGCTGAGCGAGCATGCAGGGTCAAGGAGCTGGTGGCCACGATGGAGGCCACGAGGCTGAAGGAAGTGGAAGAGCAGGTGCATGAGCTAGAAGCCACCATGGAGGTAGAGGAGGAGGTGACCGGGGCAGGGGTGACTAGTCACCCAGGGAGTCCGAGTGTGCCAATACGGATGAGGTCGCCATTATCTCAATCACATGGATGGAGTCAACCTGTCTGACAACTGTCCCTCCAGTAGACTTGCCGTTGCGTCTGCAACCATGGCTGTTATTTGTGGTGGGTGTGGCTGAAGAGGATGATGCGGCAGAGGCAGAGAGGGTGGAAGTGGAGGCAGATCCTGATGCCAACATGGAGCTTGATGCAAATGCAGAGCCTGAGGCGGGTGTGGATGTTGGGATGGATATGGAGCTGGATCCTACCTCAAATTGTTACAAGGGGGTGGCTTGGGTAGCTGCAGTTGAAGCTCGCAAAAGGGCGGAGCTATATGCTGCTACTACCAAGAAGAACCTTGAGGTCACGGTCTTTTCAAGTGCTGATTGTAGAGCTCAAAAGCGAAGATGTGTGTTATCAGATAAGCCAGGCTACAAACCCAGCAAAAAACAAAATTGTAACACATAAAATACTCATATCTCCTCATAGAATAATCCAATTTATACCAATCTTTCTAGGGACCTTCAGTGCATTCCAACACACCCCCTCAATGAAGTGTCCCTTCAATCCTACCAATCCCTAATCCATCTCTGAACTTCACATGCTTGGCACCCACCAGACTCTTGGTTAGCACATCAGCTACCATCTCATTAGTCGGCACAAACTGGAGTTTCAGCAATCTCCTTTCCACCTTTTTCCTCAACCAGTGATACATAACATCAATGTCCTTCATCCTGGAGTGGTGTTCAGGGTTCTTGGATACCCCAATGGCAGGTTGGCTGTCACAATAAAGCATGACTGGAGGAAGGTGGTAACCAAGTTCAGTTAGCAACTGTTTCAACCACATGGCTTCATGTCCTGCAAAGTTAGCTGACATGTATTCAGCATCAGATGAGGATGTTGCCACTGTGGGTTGCCGTTTGCTGCTCCAACTGACTGCTGCTCCACCAATGACAAAGGCATATCCAGTTGTTGACTGTCTCCTGTCCTCATCTCCTGCATAGTTGGCATTGCAGTAGACCTGGAGCATTGCCTGGGAGCCAGAGTCTGGAGGTCCATACGTCATCCCCAGTTCAGCAGTCCCTTTGAGATATTTGAGCACATGCTGAACCACCTTTCAATAACCCAAACCAGGATTTGAGTTGAATTGGCAAAGTTCACCAACTGCATGTGCAATGTCTGGTCTGGTTCCAATTGCAAGGTAATTCAGGCTCCCAATGGTGGCAAGGTATGGAACACCTCTCATGGCCTCAATGTCCTCCTTTGACTGTGGACAGAGATCCTTGGAGAGATGACAGCCTGGATCAAGAGGAGTCGACACTGGCTTGCAATTCTCCATGTTGAATCACTTCAAAACATCCAGTGCATACTTGTGCTGATTAATGTGCAATGTCCTCTTTCTCCTGTCTCTGTGGATTTCCAGACCGACAATGTACCTGGCAGGTCCCATGTCCTTCATTTTGAAGTGTTGCAACAGCTCAAGTTTTACTTTGTCAAGATGGGTGCAACTGTTGCATGCTATAAGCTGATCATCAACATAGACAGGGACGTAGACTTTGACGGGTCCTTGGATGTAGAGGTAAAGGAGGCTGTCCACCTTGGATCTGGTGAATCCCATGTCATGGAAAGCTTGGTCCAGTTTGGCATGCCACCTGTTTCACCCTTGCCTGGTTCCATAGATGGCCTTGTTTAGTCTCCCAACCTTGTCTCCTTGCCTGTGTCCATCTGGAAGTTCCATGTAGACCTCCTCTTCAATATTGCCATTCAAATAGGCAGATTTGAAATCAACTTGGTCCAATTCCAGATCCTCAAGGGCGGCAAGGGCTAGGAGCACTCTGAGCATGTTGAATCTCACAACAGGGGCAAATGTTTCCATGCCTTCTGTGTGTATCCTTTGCAACCACTCTAGATCTGAAGCGCTCAATGGATCCATCAGGGTTCTTCTTAAGTTTGAATACCCATTTGGAGCCCACAGCCTTCTTGCCTGCAGGGAGATTCACCACTGTCCAAACATTGTTGTCCATAAGTGACTGATATTCTTCATTGCAGGACTCTCTCCACCATGGTGCATCAACTCTAGACATGGCCTCCTGATAAGTGGATGGTTCAGGGAGGTCAGGAGCATTGCTGAGGTTGACAAGTTCCTCAAGTAGATGTTAGACAGATGGTATGGCAGATTCAGCCTGTTCCACCCCCTCATTCTGGACATCATCCACCCCCTCAGTTGGATCATCTCTCCTGTGACTCAGGTGGAGGATTCCTGTACTGGGCAGCATTTGGGACAAGCCACCATGGTTGGGGGGGGATGCACATGCATGCTGAATGCCTTGGAGGAGGGTCAGGTGGTAGAGGTGTGTTACGCACTAGGTCCGATTGGGGTCGGAGATTGGGTCGGAGTCGGAGCACGTCGTGGGGTCAGAACGGACTTGGCTTCAGCTTATGTGCTGCGCCCTCACTAATACCGGTGTCCGAGATTTTGGAGATGGAGTATGACTTACAGAGTTAGGATCGGACTTAGGAGCTAGGTGTGATTCAATATTCGAACTGGGGAATGGAGTCCCCAGTCGGCAACTTAAATACATATTTGAAATCTAATAATAATTACTCCGGTGATGGGTCTCCGAGGCCGACGGCCTTACATGAGTATGTCCAAGTCCAACGGGGACGGATGTCCGGGTTCCCAAATGGAGTATAGATTTCATATGCGTGGGGATCTGAGGGGATCGGACGGGGATCTGGGCGTTAATGAATATAGTCATAACAGTATCTCTCCATTTAAGGCCGAGCCCCTGAGGCCTCATGTCCATGGATTGAATAGGTGAGACGATTGGGTGTGGTCGGAGTTATACTGGGGGTCTGGAGACATATAAAAGGAGGGGCATGATTGAGGTCTTATCCTCAACGATGTCAAACCCTTTGGCAAGCATGAGCGTGGCCGAGCTGGAGCAGTTGCTCTTGGCCCGACGGAAGGAAGAGGAAGAGGTGCAGAAACGGAAAGAGGAGGAGGAAGCAGAATGGAGATGGAAGGAGGAGGAGGAGGCAGAACGGAAACGGAAGGAGGAGGAGGAGGCGGAACGGAGACGGAAGGAGGAGGAGGAGGAACAACGGAAAGAAGCGGTGAAAACGGAATGGAGAAGGAAAGAGGAGGAAGCGAAGGCAGAGAGGGCCTGCAAGGTGAAGGAACTTGCGGCAGCGATGGAGGCCGCGAGACTGAAGGAAGTGGAGGAGCAGGCGCATGAGTTAGAGGCGGCCATGGAGGTAGAGGAGGTGTATGGGAACCACCTTTTCCCTATCAAATTCCATTTATGCAGCACCAATGTGCTATTCTTTGCTTTTCCATTCCTAAATATCCGCATATATTTGATGCTTGTACCTGGAATGGACTTATTCAAATATTCTCTATTTTTCCATATTTTTTTGGGAATATTCCATGCAGAACTCAGCTCAGAATCATTTATTTCTGCTGTGCTACAGTTGTGGACCCATAGGCACCCACAAACCTTCGCGCAGCCGGCTCTCCCCTTTTGGACCAGGCATTTGGCCTCAATTCAAGCTCAGATGTCTCTGATCAATAAATATTCTGTAACTTAACAACCACAGCCTCTCAGGGCACTATTTTCCATGGAGATCATCACCTGAGATGTGGCTATCCATGGCTGTCCAAACCAGTGCAGAAAACAGGGTGGACACCCTTCTTTTGCCTGATCAGTGCCTAGTTCATGGATCAGATCAGCTGATGGGTGATCAAATCAGGTGATTGCCTTGGAATATTCTACCCTTTCCATAACATTCTAGCTGTTTCCCTCTATTATTAGATAGAACTTTCCAGAACCATTATTCAGCTCCTGATCAGTGTTAGTGCTGTGACCAGATCCTGTGATTGGCTGGGAATATTCTACCCCTTTCTTCCACCTTCCACAACCTTCCAGTAGTTTCCATCTATTAATAGGTAGAATATTCCAGAACCATTAGTCAGCCCCTGTAAATACAATATATAAGGAGGCCATTCTGCCTCTGAAGAAGAACATATCATCATATTCTACCCATCTTCTGCACACCAGTGTGACTAGAGTGACATACAGTGTCATCCTCTATCTCAGTAACTGTTGATTACCAGTTCAAGGATCTTTTACAGTTGTGTAACTGTACTTGATTGCACTCGAAGTAGTGATATTCCTGCTTTGGGCGTGAGTGTAGTATCTGCCTCACGTGACTACGAATCTACAGGGTGAGATTGTCTGTCGATAGTCCTGCCATTAGTGCTCTTGTTTAAGTTACTAGTGTGTACTGCCTTTGCAGAGCATTAGAAGTTTGAACTCGTGTGAAGCAGTTGCTAGACTACTTCACACATTGCTGTTACCCGCTTCTGAGTGCCACTGGTTGGACGGTTTGATTCATCCACCTACTTCCTTTAGCCTCTAAGTGCATTCCCCCCTTTTTGGAATATCTGGACCCCTAAGCGTCCGTGAACTCTAGACTCTGGAAGTCTTATTCATTTCTTGCTGCTAAGAAACGTATTACCTTTCTGCGTATAGTCTGCATTGACCAATACAAAGGATTGTAACCAAAGTACAAACGTTAAATTGTTTCTGGAGTTGTGCTGCAGCAGGGTTTGATATTCTTCTCAGCTGTTCATTCACGGAATTGTGGTGATTTAGAGTTTGCCCTAACACCATAATTTTGCAGGTTCCAAAACAGGAGGAGGTGACCGGGGCAGGGAAGACCAGCCACCCAGGAAGTCCGAGCGTGCCCATATGGCCAGGGACCCCGGAAGTCGCCATCATCTCCATTACACGGATGGAGGCGACTCGTTCAAGGATGGTCACTGCGGAGCACTCGCCATTACGTCCGCAGGCACGGCCCTTATTTGAGTCGGGGGCAGCTGAGGAAGACGATGCGGTGGAGGCGGAGAGGGCGGAGGTGGAAGCGGATCCCGATGCCAATATGGAGCTCGACGCAAATGCGGAGCCCGACGCGAGCGTGGATGTTGGGATGGATGCGGAGCCGGATCCTACTTTGAATTCCTACGAGGAGATGGCTTGGGTAGCTGCGGTCGAGGCTCGCAAAAGAGCAGAGCTCTATGCTGCTACCACCAAGAAGAACCTCGACGTCGCGATCTTTTCACTGAAGGCCTACCCGAGTGCTGATACGGAGAAGCGGGAGGCAGACCGGAGGGTCATATGGTGCAAGGTGGAGAGTCGCGTGTTGGCGACCCGTAAGAAGGAGCTGCGTGTCGTGAGGTTGGCAATCCAGCTTCGCAAGCACGAGATGGAGTGTTTTGGAACCCGCAAAATTATGGTGTTAGGGCAAACTCTAAATCACCACAATTCCGTGAATGAACAGCTGAGAAGAATATCAAACCCTGCTGCAGCACAACTCCAGAAACAATTTAACGTTTGTACTTTGGTTACAATCCTTTGTATTGGTCAATGCAGACTATACGCAGAAAGGTAATACGCTTCTTAGCAGCAAGAAATGAATAAGACTTCCAGAGTCTAGAGTTCACGGACGCTTAGGGGTCCAGATATTCCAAAAAGAGGGGAATGCACTTAGAGGCTAAAGGAAGTAGGTGGATGAATCCAACCGCCCAACCAGTGGCACTCAGAAGCTGGTAACAGCAATGTGTGAAGTAGTCTAGCAACTGCTTCACACGAGTTCAAGCTTCTAATGCTCTGCAAAGGCAGTACACACTAGTAACTTAAACAAGAGCACTAATGGCAGGACTATCGACAGACAATCTCACCCTGTAGATTCGTAGTCACGTGAGGCAGATACTACACTCACGCCCAAAGCAGGAATATCACTACTTCGAGTGCAATCAAGTACAGTTACACAACTGTAAAAGATCCTTGAACTGGTAATCAACAGTTACTGAGATAGAGGATGACACTGTATGTCACTCTAGTCACACTGGTGTGCAGAAGATGGGTAGAATATGATGATATGTTCTTCTTCAGAGGCAGAATGGCCTCCTTATATATTGTATTTACAGGGGCTGACTAATGGTTCTGGAATATTCTACCTATTAATAGATGGAAACTACTGGAAGGTTGTGGAAGGTGGAAGAAAGGGGTAGAATATTCCCAGCCAATCACAGGATCTGGTCACAGCACTAACACTGATCAGGAGCTGAATAATGGTTCTGGAAAGTTCTATCTAATAATAGAGGGAAACAGCTAGAATGTTATGGAAAGGGGTAGAATATTCCAAGGCAATCACCTGATTTGATCACCCATCAGCTGATCTGATCCCTGAACTAGGCACTGATCAGGCAAAAAGAAGGGTGTCCACCCTGTTTTCTGCACTGGTTTGGACAGCCATGGATAGCCACATCTCAGGTGATGATCTCCATGGAAAATAGTGCCCTGAGAGGCTGTGGTTGTTAAGTTACAGAATATTTATTGATCAGAGACATCTGAGCTTGAATTGAGGCCAAATGCCTGGTCCAAAAGGGGGGAGCCGGCTGTGTGAAGGTTTGTGGGTGCCTATGGGTCCACAACTGTAGCACAGCAGAAATAAATGATTCTGAGCTGAGTTCTGCATGGAATATTCCCAAAAAAAATATGGAAAATAGAGAATATTTGAATAAGTCCATTCCAGGTACAAGCATCAAATATATGCGGATATTTAGGAATGGAAAAGCAAAGAATAGCACATTGGTGCTGCATAAATGGAATTTGATAGGGAAAAGGTGGTTCCCATACATGGAGAAGGCGGCAGCAGAACAGCAGGACAAGGAGGAGGAGAGGGAACGCTTGGAGGCCGCAGCAAGGAGGGGCGGACCACCCAAGGCTCTGGCTGCAATGGAGCCATTTGGCAGACCCAGCGTAACTTGCGACTTATGTCGTGATGCGGGTGTGGAGTGCGTGTGGCCTACCGGCCCAACTCACCGCCTTCGGTCCTGCGATCATTGTCAGGGTCGGAAAGGAGGGTGTAGGATCGATGGAAAGTTTGATCCCCAGAGTCGGAGCGTCAAGCCCCGACTAGTGGTACAGGAGGGGCAAAGAAGGAATCGGAGGGTCGTCTGACCAAAAAGAGGCAGACTGAGACGGGTGCTGTAGCAGCCGGGGGTAGCGGCGTCAGATCGGAAGGGGCAACAACCAGTGCAGGTATGGGGCGCGTCTCTGCGCCCAATAGCACTGTGGGCCAGCTTATCAGGCTGGTTAACCTGCAGTCGGAGCACCTTTGGCGGACAGAGGGGTTGTTAGTAGACTTGGTGAGGACGATGAAACAGAAGGAGGTTCTGGAGGGTCGTTGGACAGCCAAGTTACGTCAGTTGTGGAAGTTCATGGCCCCGTTGGATGAGGATTCAGACATGGGAGATGAGAAGGATTGGGTGTCGGATGTAGAGAGTGATGAGGAGTTGGAGACAGAGCCTGAGGTAGATAAGGAAAAGGGGAAAAGGAAACGCGATGTATAAGATAAGGATGAAAATGATTATAAATTTCAGAACGGAGAAAGAATAAGGCGGAGTGATATTCCTTCGGAGTTTTTTTTTTTTTTTTTTTTTTTTTGAGGAGCTGGTAATTTCCCTTGACTTGTAATAGAGTGGTGATGCGAAATAATAGAATTAGCATTAGTAATTGAACTTAAAGATTCATAAGAGGGCCAGGTTTGTCTGGATAAGCGGAGTGAAAATTGGAGATGGATTCGGATGCGTGATTGAGTTCAGATGCAGAGATCCATGAAGACTCTTCATCAGTGCCTTCGTATCCAGTCCATTTGACTAAGTACTGGAGCTTGCACTTGTATTGACAGTCGATCTTTGAGTCCAGGATCTCCAAGATCTCATATTCATTGTCTCCTTCAATGATAATTGGGGGAGGTGGGGGTTGCATGCACCCGGAGATCTCATTTGTAGTAGCGGGTTCAAGCATTGATATATGGAAGACCGGATGAACTGCTCAGAAGTGGTCAGGGAGGCGGAGGGTGAAAGACCTGCTGCCCGCGCAAGCAATGACCTCATAAGGACCTAAGTATTTCTCGGAGAGTTTCTTTGATGGACGGGTGGTCCGGAAGTGTTTGGCCTTAACGAATACTTTGTCTCCAATTTGCAGGTCCGGAGCCGGAATGCGGCGTCGGTCTGCGGAGACTTGATATTGTTTCTGAGCATCGGAGATGGTTTCTCAGAGATGTTGGTGTAGTTGATCGAGGTTGGTTACAAATTGGCGGGCTTTGGTGGAGGCAAGTTCCTTCTCGGGGTGGACGGAGATGTTTGGATGGTAGCCTTTATTAGCAAAGAATGGAGAGATGCTGGTAGTTGCATTTGGAGCGTTGTTGTAGGCAAACTCTGCGATCGGAAGTAGATCAGCCCAGTTGTCTTGTTGACAGTTACAATAGATTCGGAGATATTGTTCCAGGGACTGATTCATTCGTTCTGTTGATGAGCCAGGACGCATCGAGGACGCATATCGAACTACTCTGACAGTCCAACTCCGCCAGCGTCTTTTCATATCAACTTTTAAATAGCGCTGCAACTCCCTATCCACCTCAGTCTCTAATTCGAGCCATCGATTGTCACTCGTGTTTCATCGCCATCGATCATTATCAGCCTTCTATTCACACCGATCCTTTCATCATCATTCACATGGTTTCCCATTCTATTCCCCTCTCCAACATCACTTCTAATAATACGTCACACTGGTCTCTGGACACAGAGGACTATCAAAAATATGCCGAGCTCCATGGGCATGTTAAGCCACCTCCACGTGTCAAAATACTTCCAAAACTCTTTCAACGTCCAAGATCCCCACCATGTCTCTCTTATGCCATTGGCGATCCCATATTCTTTCACAATTCCGTTGAACCATATACATTCCTCGACATTTCACCTCTATATCATAACACGGATAGAAGAGTCGAACGTGAGGTAGAATTTCAGTCGCCATTGCCGACCTATCCTCCCACTTCAATCCGACTCAGGTTACATCGTGTCAGGCAAAGGGACCGAATACTCTTGGAACGGGATACCATATGGAGACGGATCACTAAGACAATAAGGAGTATTTGTTGTGGATGCTGACGGAAGTCCTCATGTGACTCAGGGTCAATTAACCTTCGGAGCCGTAGGGAAGATGGTATTGGTGGACATTTCTATTGTTCTTTTATATGACTCACCCCTGTTTCATCTTTTAATTCATTCATACACGACTTACTCATCCTTGTTCTATTTTTGGTTCTTTTTATTACTCATCACCCCTATTCTTACAAAGATTACCCCTATCTGTCGTTTCATTTCTCCATGATTACCCCCTTTAGTAGTTCAACTTCACACGCTTCGTCAGCTGGCTTGATCAGCATTTCTTGCATCATATTGCATCATTTGCTCCTCATATTGTGTCAGTGTGCCCTGGGGATTTGTATATAAAGGGCGCTAGTTTTTGCCTTTGGAATCAATCAACAAGTTTTCAGCCAACGCTCTAAAGTCAAAGTCCACGCTCTAAGTATACACTCTACATCACAATCCATCATCTCTACACTGAGGTAAAACACCTTGGTTCAACGATCAGATTTCCCTCCGCCACCGAGAGGTTGATTCTCCTGAAACCAGCTTTCACGTACCTCCCAACCGGGCTTCGCATTGTCATCCAGTCACAGAGCATGATCAGCCATCGGGACCGACCTTTGCTCCCATCCTCATCCAACCACAGAGCACTATCCCACTTCCCTGTTACTGTCAGGGTTCAAATAAGTCATATTCTATTTTTAGTATTTTCTTCTGACACCCCTATCAGCGCAGCCTGTCAGGGTGCGTCTCGCCTATTTCATTGCCCCTATCACTTCCCCTATCTTTCCTCCCCTATCTTGGTTCTCCTATCCGCCTCCATCATTTAGTATAAAGACTCGCCTTGGTGCAGTGTGATCCCTCAGCTTGATCTCTGAGGATATCCGCTGTACCAGGTAAGTCCCATGTATTTATCAGAAACAGCTGTATAGACTGAGGATATCCGCTGTACCAGCTGGCATTATTTCTTATCAGCTCTCACTTATTGAGTATCTTGTTGTTGTGGCCTCGCCATCAGCGCCGACCTCACAGAAGATCAAGCTCATAAGACGACCCCACACCTCATAACACTTTCCCTATTAACTACTTCACCGATACCATGACCGATCAGCTCCCTGAAGCCTATTGGGACACTCTAGGTGAAAGTGGTGGCTTTCTGCGAGCGTTGTTCAACACCCAGGCGCAGCAGCTCCAGCAGCTGCAACTCCAGAACCAGCACCTCCAAAGCCAGTTCGCCAATGTCCAGAACAACCTAGCAGATGCTGCCACTGCTGCCGCCATTGCTGCAGCACAGACCATCTCTCAGACCACCTCATTTCCCACACCTTCTCCTACATCGTCATCCGTTCGCCCAATAAGGGCAGCCGAACCAGCCAAATTCAATGGAGATCGTGCAGAGACGGAAGGTTTCATTCGCTCTATCAGGCTTGCCATTGCAGTCCAGCCTACATCTTTCCCAGATGAGCGGACCAAGATCCTCTATGCCCTCTCTTTTATGACAGGAGGTTCTGCTGAAGTATGGGCGCACAATGAGACACAGGCAGTCATTGACAGGACCTCACCACTCTCCACCTTGGAGGAATTCATTAAGCAAGTGGAGAACGCTTTTGGGGACCCTGACCGCTCTCGAACAGCACGAACAAAGCTACACGATCTTAGGATGACACCTGGCATGTCAGCGGATGAATACACGGCACAGTTTGAGATACTAGCAGGAAGGACTGGGTTTAATGATGCAGCACTGGAAGATGCCTATGCCCGAGGGCTCCCTGCAATGATTCTTGACAAGATCCATGCACAGCCATCCCTCCCGTCCGATCTCAAGGCATGGAAGGAAGCGGCCTGTCAAATTGACCGCAACCACCGTCGTCTTCTAGAAGTGAGACGTGCTCAGACTTCCATCACTCCTGCCCGCTCTACCCCATCCCGCCCTCACAGCACTCCGGTCATCTCTGTACCAACTACCTTGGCAACCTCTAATGGTGCTGCACCTATGGATATTGACTCCAACCGCCATCGCATTGAGACTCGGACATGCTACAACTGTGGAAAGCGTGGCCATATATCCCCAGCATGCCCTGAACCACGCAAGGAACGGATCCGAGCTGATCTCACACAAACAGCAATTGCAGGCATGATATCAGAGTCAGTAGCAGCTGCACTGAAGGCCAAGGAAGAAGCGCAGAAGGCAGTAATTCCAAAGCAAGAGGAGAAGCAGGATTTTCAGGCCAGTCAGCAGTGAAGAGCATGCCCTGCCTGACAAACCGGTTTTCAGTTCTTGAATCATGTACTGTAGGGCTCACAAGCGATATGTTACACGCACACTCCCTTGTCCATCAGACTGAAACCAAAACAGCCATGCCTGAAACCCCTTCTCAACTTCCAGCTAAACATGATGACCCTCCTCATCTCTACCTTCGATCTGCAGACATCCGTCGATGTACAAGAATTCCCATGAAAATCCATTCGGTAGACACTGGATACCCTCTAGCCGTGGATGCACTCCTCGATAGTGGTGCTACAGGAATGTTCATTGATGCAGAATATGTCAAAGCAGAGAAACTTCGAACACGACCTCTACCACGTGCCATACCTGTTTATAACATTGATGGGACCCCAAATGAAGCAGGTTCAATCAAGGAAGAAGTCGATCTCATCTGCACATATGGGACCCATACCGAACGTGCCACATTTTCAGTCACAAGCCTGGGAACCTTTGGCATAATTGTTGGGCACACCTGGCTTGTGAGGCACAACCCAGAGGTAGACTGGCGTACAGGAAAGGTACAGATGACTCGCTGCCCTGATTCATGTGGAGAAGTACCAGAACACAAAGAGCATTCGCTTGGTACAACTCCTTCAAATGGCAAGAACTCACACGGGCAACCCCAATACGAGGGAGACCGAACATTTGTTATCTTTGTAGAAGACTTGGAGAATATCTATGCTGGTTCAACAGTTTCTCAACAGCTCGCACAGAAGGCTGCAGAATCTACTCCAGTCAAAACCTTTGAGGAGATTGTCCCAAAGGCGTACTGGGGATTTAAGGATGTTTTTGCAAAGGAGTCCTTTGACCAACTTCCACCTCAAAACTGTGGGACCACGCTATTGAACTCACTCCAGGAGCGCAACCCTTCAGCACAAAGGTCTATCCAATGTCCCCAAATGAGCAGAAGGAGTTGGACGCATTCCTTGAGGAGAACCTACGGAATCATCGATACGCCCTTCCAAGTCACCCATGGCATCCCCTGTCTTTTTTTGTGAAGAAGAAGGACGGTAATCTTCGTTTTGTGCAAGACTACCGCAAGCTGAATGATATCACAATCAAGAACGCCTACCCACTACCCCTGGTACCAGACATCATGAATAAAATTGCCGCAGCCAATGCCAAGTACTTTACCAAGCTTGACATCCGATGGGGATATAACAATGTGCGTATTAAAGAGGGCGATGAGTGGAAGGCAGCCTTTCGAACCAATCGTGGTCTATTTGAACCCCTGGTCATGTTCTTTGGTCTCACAAACAGCCCAGCAACCTTTCAGACGATGATGAATGGCATTTTCAAGGAGCTCATTGATGATGGCACTATGGTAGTGTTCATGGACTACATCCTCATTTTCACTGAATCCCTAGAACAACACCACACGATCGAGCAATCTGTCCTTGAAATTCTTCAGGCCAACCACCTGTACCTCAAACCAGAGAAATGCCTTTTCTCGCAACAGAAGGTAGATTATCTTGGATTGATTCTCTCACAGGGACAGGTAGCTATGGACCCAGTTAAGGTGGCCGGAGTCAGGGACTGGCCCACACCACGCAATGTGACAGAAGTCAAATCCTTCCTGGGTTTCATCAATTTCTATCGTCGCTTCATTGAGGACTTCTCACATATCGCAAAGCCTCTGAATCTGTTAACAAAGGCAGATACACAGTGGTCTTGGATACCTGATGGCCCAGAACAAGAAGCCTTTGATAAACTCAAGCAGCTTGTCACGTCAACTCCAATCCTTGTCCTCCCAGATCAAACCAAGCATTTTCGACTAGAGACAGATGCTTCAGCATATGCAACAGGTGCTGTTCTATCTCAACTCTGTGACGATGAGAAATGGAGGCCGGTAGGTTTTGTATCCAAGAGCCTTTCAGATGCAGAGCGCAACTATGCCATCCATGATAAGGAATTGCTCTCAGTCATCCGTGGACTAGAAGAATGGCGCCACATCTTTGAAGGGACCAAATACAAGATTGAAATCCTTAACGATCATCAAAACCTCACATATTTCTGTACAGCTCAGAATCTCAATCGTCGACAAGCTCGCTGGTCACTATACCTTCTCGCTTTGATTTTGAACTGATCCATCGTCCTGGACGACATTCAGCCAAACCTGATGCCCTCTCACGACGTGTAGATCATAAGCGGGGGAGGAAGATAACCAGAACCAGGTTCTTCTTGGCCCTGAGCTGTTCCACATCGATGCGACATCCACCTATCCAGGGCCAGAAGCTCAAATGATCACAGGAGAAGGAGACATATTCCTGGAACGTGTGCGGAACTGCACCAACAGAGATGAAAAGGTTGTAAAGGCTCTTAAGGAACTTGGTCCCTCTCGGAATTTACGAGGACAGGAATGGACCGAGGAGAATGGACTTGTCCTCTATCGTGGCAAGGTATATGTCCCTCTTGACCCAAAATTGCGCCATGACATTGTAAGGGCACACCACGATACTCACATTACAGGTCACCCTGGTCGCTGGAGAACAACAGAACTTGTATCCCGCAGCTACTGGTGGCCTGGATTTGGACGATACATTGCCAAATATGTCAAGGGATGTGACCTCTGCAATCGGACAAAAACTTTCCCTGCTCCTCCTATGGGTAAACTCCTGCCTAATCGTGTCCCAGATCGGAGGTGGCAAGTGATATCTGTTGACCTTATTGTAGAACTACCCATCAGCCATGGCTATGATGCACTCCTTGTCGTTGTGGACCGTCTTTCCAAACGAGCACATGTTATCCCTACCACCTCTGACATCAACTCCATAGGAGTTGCACGACTTTTCCGAGACCATGTGTGGAAACACCATGGCCTTCCTGAGGAGATCATCAGTGACCGTGGCACCCAGTTTGTCTCTCAATTTATGCGCGAGCTCAATAAGCTTTTGGGGATCAAGGTTGCAGCATCCACAGCATATCATCCACAAACCGATGGTCAGACGGAAAGGGTAAATCAAGAAATTGAACAATACTTGAGGCTTTTCGTCAATCAGCGCCAGGATGACTGGATTGAGTGGGTTCCTCTTGCAGAATTCACATACAACAACCGCATCCACTCCTCCACGCAATCAACCCCCTTCATGCTTGATACAGGCCAACACCCAAGGCTTGGGCTAGAGCCAATCCGAGAGACACGACTTGAAGCACTGGAAGAATTCACTGAGCGTATGGAGACAGCCACCACTGAGGCTCGCTCTGCCCTGGAAAAGGCAGCAGATGATATGGCACGATTCTATGATGCCCATCGGCAAGCAGCCCCAGTATACAAACTTGGTGACAAGGTCTGGCTCAATGCACAAAATATCACCACCACCCGCCCAACCAAGAAACTTGATCACAAATGGTTAGGACCGTATGTGATTAATAAGGTGGTCTCACGAAATGCCTATGGCCTACGACTTCCCCCAATCTTTGGCCGCACTCATCCAGTGTTCTCTGTTGTCTTACTCCGCCCTTATGAAAAGGATCCCATCCCTGAACGCCAGTCATCTCCTCCACCACCTCCAGTCATTCAAGATGGAGTACAGGAATACGTAGTTGAGAAGATCCTTGACAGCAGAGTTTTCCGAGGAAGACTGGAATATCTGGTGCGCTGGAAGGGCTATGGAGCTGCTGACGACCTCTTGATCCCAGCTAAGGATGCCAGTGGGGCTAGAAGGCGCATTGCAGACTTCCATCAGGAAAATCCTGAAGCCCCAAGGCGTATTTCGTCAGCCACCTATGCGGCTCTTCCCTTCAGACGCTTTGAGAACTTCACAGAACCTCCCAAACAGGTCCTCTTTGATTGGACAGCTGGCAGGAACCCAACACGTGGTACTGGACACATTTCAGAGCCGCAGAATAGGCACAATGAAGCTTAGCGCTCACCAAATTCATCCATGCCGAAATTCCACTAACTGTATATAAGCCAGTGAATCCACTTCCCCTTCCTCAGTAAAACCATCATCGTTCACTACCCAACCCACCATGCCTTACCAGTCTGAATCCACCACTCTACGCTCACTCCGTTCCTACCCCTCAATCACTTGGTCAGTTGACTCAAGGGATACTGCACGTGCTGTAGAGGATTATAACCTCCCATCTCCACCTCCACAAGTTCATTTCCCCTTCTGGCATCGTAATCCATCCAGACGCCAGACATACTACATCGGGTACCCTCTATTCATCGGCAACTATGACATACCATATGCCTTCCAAGGGCTCGCTGGTAAAGTCACCTATGAGGGAGGGGAGATGATACTTGGGGCAGTTTTCAGCACTAACAATCCCATATCCCCTGGAGAGTTCACCATCCCACTTTACCCCAAGGCAGAGAAGAGTCACCATCAACACTCGTCATGGGCTCTACTTTGGCAGAGAGTGAGAAGGGACCTTGCAGAGTGCTTCAGGGTGTGTCTCTCTTGAGATGGATGGGACGATAGTGCATATCGAGACGACATGCATTAAGAGGGAGGTGATGTCAGGGTTCAAATAAGTCATATTCTATTTTTAGTATTTTCTTCTGACACCCCTATCAGCGCAGCCTGTCAGGGTGCGCCTCCCTATTTCATTGCCCCTATCACTTCCCTATCTTTCCTCCCCTATCTTGGTTCTCCTATCCGTCTCCATCATTTAGTATAAAGACTCGCCTTTGTGCAGTGTGATCCCCTCAGCTTGATCTCTGAGGATATCCGCTGTACCAGGTAAGTCCCATGTATTTATCAGAAACAGCTGTATAGACTGAGGATATCCGCTGTACCAGCTGGCATTATTTCTTATCAGCTCTCACTTATTGAGTATCTTGTTGTTGTGGCCTCGTCATCAGCGTCGCCCTCACAGTTACGTACCCCTCGCCCTGATTGATCTTTGGAGTGCTGAACAACTGTGTTACACACCGTCTGCTTGCTAGGACCGTTGCGCACAGGCTTATAGGATCTATTCCTTAAGCGAACCGACACCATTTGTCCGTCTCCTTCAGGGTGGTATCCGGAGGTAAAATGGAGCTTCATGTCGAGAGCCTTTCCTAATGTGCAGAAGAAGGAGGACATGAACTCCAAGCCCCGATCAGACGTGACATGTGATGGGACTCTGTGTTTAGAGAATATGTGGAGAACGAACAATTTAGCTAGTGAGGCGGAGGTGATGGTGTCATGTGTTGGAATGAATAGGGACTGTTTAGTGAACCTGTCAACAACCACGAGTATGGTGTCATATCCGAGCGATGGGGGGAGCTTCTCTATGAAATCCATGGAGATGGAGTTCCATGGTTGCTCTGGGATCGGAAGTTGTTTGAGCGTTCCATAGGGTTTGTGCCTTTGCGATTTTGAGCGCATGCACGTGGTGCAGGAGTTACAGTAGTGTTGAATGTATCCCCACATTTTTGGCCATATGTAGTCTCGTCGGATTAATCCTTGTGTGTGATTTTGCCTGAAGTGGCCGGAGATCAGGTGATCATGATAATACTGCAAAACTTGGAGTTGGAGGCCGTTGGCATCGGGGACGTATATCCGGTCATTGTGTCAGAGGTGTCCTTTGGGGTCAAGTGACCATTTCGGATCGGAAGGGTTGTCCAAGTGTTTAACTGCAACAGGATCAGATCGGAGTGATGAGCGGATGTCGGAGCGGAGTTGGTTGATGTCCATAATGGTGACAGCTCGGAGGGTGGGAGTCATGAGGGTGGATGCTCGTAGGGACGATGCCAGCTGCTCGTTAGTAAACACAGGACGAAAGTTGTGGGGGTTTACAGTGGCATAGTCGCTATTCCCCTCTTTAGGGTAGACGTCCCAGTGTCTAGTTAATGTGTCGGGCTTTGCTCCGAGTCGACCAGGACGGAAACAGATAATGAGGTTGAACTGAGATAGGTACCCAGACCATCGGACCTGTCTCCGGGTGAGCAGTTTCGTTGTGGAGAAGTATTCCAAGTTCTTGTGGTCCGTTATGACGTCTACCAGACCGGAGGGACCCTCAAGGTAGTGTCTCCATATCCGGAAGGCTTCATATATGGCAAGGAGCTCTTTGTCATGGACGTCATAGTTCAGTTTGGGGGGCGTGAATGTACGCGAGTGAAAAGCGATTGGGTGGACTTGTCCGTCGTCCGGGGAGATGATGGACAGGATTGCGGCAAGTGCATAGTCGGAGGCATCGGTCTCTAATAGGATGGGAACGTCTGGAACCCAATGAGTCAGTATCGGAGCGGAAGTAAAGGCCTTTTTCAAGGTCTCAAAACTCTGTCTACATTCGTCAGTGAAATTCCATTGGATACCCTTCCTAGTGAGTCGGGTGAGCAGAACAGTGATATCGGAGTAGCCGTGAATAAAGCAGCGGTAGAAGTTGGTGAACCCGAGGAAGGACTGTACATCCTTGACTTTCCGAGGTTCTGGCCATTCCTGTATGGCTCTGATTTTGTCATCGGACATTGTTAACCCTGCCGGGGAGAGGATATAGCCTAGGTATTCAACCGAATCGGAGTGAAATTCGCATTTGTCAGTGCGGGCGAAGAGGCCATGCTTTCGGAGACATAGGAGTACCTCTCGGACATGTGTCCGATGTTCTTCTTCATTCCGAATATACCAGAATGTCGTCTAAGTAAACTAGGACAGTCACATCGAGAAGGTCGGCGAAGGTATCATTCATGAACCTCTGGAAAGCGGCCGGAGCATTGGTTAGACCGAAGGGCATGACGCACCACTCGAAAGATCCATATCATGCGGAAGGTCGTTTTCCATTCGTCGCCTTCTCGGATACGGACTAGATGGTAGGCATGTCGGAGATCTATTTTGGAATAGATCTTAGCTTTTTGAGGACTCTCGAGTAGGTCCACGGTGCGGGGTATCGGGTATCGGTCTTTCTTGGTGATTTTGTTGAGTCCACGGAAGTCGACACATAGACAGAGTGATCCGCCCTTTTTGTGGACAAATAGGACCGGAGCTCCATGAGGAGATAGGGATGGGTGGATGAAGCCTGTGGCCAAGTTCTCGTCTATGAATGTTCGGAGGGCCAATAGTTCTTTTTGTGATAGTGAGTAGATAGGGCCAAGCGGAGGGGTGGAGTTGTCATCCAGTTCGATCTTGAGATCGTATGGTCGGTGTTCTGCTGGGGAGTCGGCTTTAGACTTGCTGAACACGTCGGCGAACTCATGATACTCCTTGGGAACCATAGAGAGGTCCGGTGGAGTGGATCGGGCGGAACGAGCAGTGAGGAATATCGGATCGGAGAGGTGAACCTGGAATGTGTGAGAACCGTCCAGTTTGCTTAGTCTGGCGAAGACCATAGCATCCACCATCGATATGAACGGAGGGGTAGACGGAGTATCTATTGGAGCGGAGTCAGCGGAGGCAGAAGATAATTTCGCACCTAAAGTTGCTGGTGACGTCGGGGATGACACAGCCTGTACTGGAGAATGGAATGTGATATGGCCCAATGCCCAGTCAATCAACGGATTGTAGCGGGTGAGCCAGTTATGTCCGAGGACCACAGAACAGCTGGAGTCAAGCGGAGTAACATAGAATGTAAGGTTCTGGATTTCTCCGACAGAAAAACGGATAGACAAATCTATAGCTCATGAAATAACAGCATTAGTAGTGCCATCAAATAATCAGAGTGGTATCGGAGTTATGGTGTATGACGCTTGTTCGGAATCATGTCAGTATACAATATTCTGATGTATAGGAGATATACATCAGGATTTCAATGATACATAAAGCCAGGGAGTTACAATTTGGATATCTTAAAAGATTTCGGATGTGTGAAATTTTCATAAATATAAACATATATTCTATATTTTAATAAACTTTAAAAGATGAGATATTTGGTTGAGATGAACATAATCATTTACATGGATATAATAGGAATGTCTGTATTAATATAATTGGTATTATATAGGGTATTTAGATATACAAATACCAGGTGGGGATTAAAGATAGTTCAAATTATGTTACAAGTATTGTATAAGAAAGAATCAATGATATTTGGATGTTCCCTCAAGAGAGTTGCCACCACTAAATGGGAAAAAACAATTATTTTTGAGAATTATGCCAAAATATCACAATATGTTTTAATCTAGTATATTGTGTAAAATTTGAGAATCATGTTGAAATATGAAAATAAGTTTGAATTGAAGTGTATTGTATAAAATTTGAGGAAAATAGGTTGTATATACGTATTTGTTGTATTTCTGAACAAGTGTCTATGTATGGAGTTTATGTAAATTGGAAAAAGAGGAATTGAGGAAACAATGAGTAGACCCAGAGTCAATTAATGCTTGAATAGCGGTATCGGGAATGGAGTCGGAGTGGACGAGGAGGGTAAGGGAGTCGGAGTGGGAAAGAGCGGATGCGTTCAGGCGGACCTCGTTTGCCGTACGGGGAGTACCAACGCAGCCCTCAGCCCATACGGAGGCTATAGGACTGCTTACTATTTTTTTTGGTCTGTTGCTTTAGCATCGGACTTGTCCGTCGTGGCGTTGGCGGCACGGCCCTTTGCCTTTGCTGCAGACGAGGTTGCCTTGTTGCAATCCTTGGCTTGGTGACCGGGCTTTCCGCAGAACAGACAGAGGTTGTTGTCCATGCGGCGCTGGTGTTCTTGCTGGGTAAGTTTTCCATCCTTTCCCAGCTTGGTGGAGAGGTCTGGAGTACTCTTGCGAGCTCTGGAGTTATTGCTGGTGCTGGGGTTGTTCTGACCGGAACTGGAAGCAGCAGCGTTACCAGTGTTTGATTTCTGGCCCAAATTGGCGGTAGCCCGCTTATCGGACCCCTTGTTGGACTTTGGGGTCTTGTCCGATGATTTGTCCGATTTGTTGTTGGCTGGATTTTCGCGGGAGACCTCGGATTGACGTTCCCAATAACGGGCGTCGATGGCTTGGGTGAGCTTGCGGAGGGTAGCCAAAGTATCCGGGTTACCGATGCGTGATATCTCGTCCTTGATACGGGATGGGAGTCCAATGTAAAATTGGCATCGGAGTGCGGCGTTGCCCCATTGGACTTTCGGAGCTAGCTGCTGGAAACTCACAATGTATTTTGCGATTTTGTGATTTTCCTTCATCCAAAGTCGATTGAGTTCATTCTCGGCATCGGCCTCAGGGTTGTACGGACCGAAATTGGTCTGAAGTTCGGAGATGAAGTCGGAGTAGTCCTCTGACCATATCGGATCATCGGAGTCGTCCATGAGTGCTGGCTCGTAGTCCAGTGCGGTGCCCTTGAGATAGGACATGGCGAAGGTCACCTTTGCCCGATCGGATGTGAATGCATCGGGGTGATCGCGGAAATTCAACCGGCATTGCACCAAGAACAGCTGGAGTTTGCACAGATCAGAGCCATCGAATGGGTCGGGTTCTCAGACCTTGGTCTGGGACTTAGGGGCTTGTGGGTTACGGATGCTGCTAGCGAGCAGGGAGATGGCTTGCGCCAGATTTGGAGAGGGCGGGGTGTCATCTTCTTCATTGATGGCCTCTATGTGGTCCGTCGGTTCTTCGACGACCTTGGGGATGGTGTCGATGCTGGGGGCGGGTCCCTCGACGATTCGTGCGCGTTCAGAATTGGCGGTGGATCGTGGCATTGGTAGGAGTGAGTATGGCAGTTCGAATATACTGTTACGCACTAGGTCCAATTGGGGTCGGAGATTGGGTCGGAGTCGGAGCACATCGTGGGGTCAGAACGGACTTGGCTTCAGCTTATGTGCTGCGCCCTCACTAATACCGGTGTCCGAGATTTTGGAGATGGAGTATGACTTACAGAGTTAGGATCGGACTTAGGAGCTAGGTGTGATTCAATATTCGAACTGGGGAATGGAGTCCCCAGTCGGCAACTTAAATACATATTTGAAATCTAATAATAATTACTCCGGTGATGGGTCTCTGAGGCCGACGGCCTTACATGAGTATGTCCAAGTCCAACGGGGACGGATGTCCAGGTTCCCAAATGGAGTATAGATTTCATATGCGCGGGGATCTGAGGGGATCGGGCAGGGATCTGGGCGTTAATGAATATAGTCATAACAAGGTGAAGATGGGGATGGTGGAGGGGATGCTGTTGCAGCATCTGGCAATGGTGGTAAAGTGTTATGACTATATTCATTAATGCCCAGATCCCCATCTGATCCACTCAGATCCCCACACACATGAAATCTATACTCCATTTGGAAACCGCTGACGAGCCAGGACGCATCGAGGACGCATATCGAACTACTCTGACAGTCCAACTCCGCCAGTGTCTTTTCGTATCAACTTTTAAATAGCACCGCAACTCCCTCTCCACCTCAGTCCCTAATTCTAGCCATCGATTGTCACTTGTGTTTCATCACCATTGATCATTATCAGCCTTCTATTCACACCGATCCTTTCATCATCATTCACATGGCTTCCCATTCTATTCCCCTCTCCAACATCACTTCTAATAATACGTCACACTGGTCTCTGGACACAGAGGACTATCAAAAATACACCGAGCTCCACGGGCATGTTAAGCCACCTCCACGTGTCAAAATACTTCCAAAACTCTTTCAACATCCAAGATCCCCACCATGTCTCTCTTATTCCATTGGCGATCCCATATTCTTTCACAATTCCGTTGAACCATATACATTCCTCGACATTTCACCTCTATATCGTAACATGGATAGAAGAGTCGAACGTGAGGTAGAATTTCAGTCGCCATCGCTGACCTATCCTCCCACTTCAATCCGACTCAGGTTACATCATGTCAGGCAAAGGGACCGAATACTCTTGGAACGGGATACCATATGGAGACGGATCACTAAGACAATAAGGAGTATTTGTTGTGGATGCTGACTGAAGTCCTCATGTGACTCAGGGTCAATTAACCTTCGGAGCCATAGGGAAGATGGTATTGGTGGACGTTTCTATTGTTCTTTTATATGACTCACCCCTGTTTCATCTCTTAATTCATTCATACATGACTTACTCATCCTTGTTCTATTTTTGGTTCTTTTATTACTCATCACCCCCTATTCTTACAAAGATTACCCCTATCTGTCATTTCATTTCTCCATGATTTCCCCATTAGTAGTTCAACTTCACACGCTTTGTCAGCTGGCTTGATCAGCATTTCTTGCATCATATCGCATCATTTGCTCCTCATATTGTGTTGTTGTGCCCTGGGGATTTGTATATAAAAGGGCGCTAGTTTTTGCCTTTGGAATCAATCAACAAGTTTTCAGCCAACACTCTAAAGTCCAAGTCCACACTCTAAGTCTATGCTCTACGCTCTACATCACAATCCATCATCTCTACACTGAGGTAAAACACCTTGGTTCAACAATCAGATTTCCCTCCACCACCGAGAGGTTGCTTCTCTTGAAACCAGCTTTCGCGTACCTCCCAACCGGGCTCCGCATTGTCATCCAGTCACAGAGCACGATCAGCCATCAGGACCGACCTTTAGCTCCCATCCCCATCCAACCACAGAGCACTATCCCACTTCCCTGTTACTTACCCCTCGCCCTGATTGATCTTTGGAGTGCTGAACAACTGCGTTACACACCATCTGTTTGCTAGGACCGTTGCGCGCAGGCTTATAGGATCTATTCCTTAAGCAAACCGACACTGCCACATCTCCATCTACCTGTCCAATTGTCACCGCCGATTCCACCCATCCATCTCCAGTTCCAATTGATGCATCAGCATCACCATAGGAACCTGGACATCCATCCCCATCGGACTCGGACATACTCATGTAAGGCCGTCAGCCTCGGAGACCCATCACTGGAGTAATTATTATTAGACTTCAAATATGTATTTAAGTTGCCTGACTGGGGACTTCAGTTCAAATATTGAATCACACCTAGTTCCTAAGTCCGATCCTAAGTTGTACTCCGTCTCTGAAATCTCGGACACCGGTAGTAGTGAGGGCGCAGCACATAAGCTGAAGCCAAGTCCATTCTGACCCCCACGATGTAACCGACTCCTTCTCCGACTCCGAGCAAACCTCTGAGCAAACCTCTGAGCAAACCTCCGACCCAATCTCTGCCCCCCAATTGGACCTAGTGCATAACATAAAGGGGGAGTAGCTGGAGGAATAGCTGGAGGGAAAGTAGAGGTCTGGTGAATGGGCACATCATCAGGAAGTTGTACAAGTTGTTGTGGTGGATTGTGTGTGGTGGGTGTGTGTGAGTGGCCAGATTCATCAAAAATGACATCCCTGCTGATCAATACCCTCCTTTTAGCTGGGTCCCACAGTTGCCATGCCTTAGTCCCATGTTCATATCCAATCATGACACACTTGGTAGAGTGTGATTCAAGGTGGCACCTTTTGGATTTAGGGACATGGACAAATGCAGTGGAACCAAATACCCTGAAATGTTCAACAGACAGCTTGTGGCCATGCCAGGCTTCATATGGAGTCCCATGGGATAGCGCAGATGTGGGAGAGCAGTTGTGGAGAAGAGTGAATGCTAATGCTGCTTCTCCTCAGAGAGAAGGACCTAGTTGGGCATCATGTAACATGGAGATAATGCCTTCTTCCAGTGTCCTGTTGTAGCACTCCGCAACTCTATTCTGCTGTGGTGTTCCTGGTGTAGCGCTCTGCAACTCCACTCTGCTGTGGTGTTTCTGGTGTAGTCTTTTGCCTGAAGATCCCAGAGGGTGTGGTCAGGAAAGAGAATTGGTGCAATGAGTACTCTCCTCCTTTATCATCTCTCAGGGTTTTGATCTGTTTGCCAGTCTGATTCTCCACCAGTGCTTTGAACTGCTTCAATGCGTCTAATGCCCCAGTCCTTGATCTTGATCAAGTACAGGCTCACAAAATGAGATTTGTCATCAATAAATGTGATCCAGTACCTAATCCTTGTCCGGTAGGCACCTTCAATGGACCATGAACATCAGAATGGATGAGTTGGAGGATGTCAGTGGCCCTGAAAGAGGCTTTCTTGGGGAATGAATCACGGTGCTGTTTACCATGAATGCATGCTTCACAGATTTTGGGGAATGGATTGTCTGATGTGATGTCCATCCCCTACACCATATTCTGCGTGATCAGCTGTTTGACAGCATCAATCCCCAGGTGCCCAAAGCGACAGTGCCAGAGTTGTAGATCCAGTGACTTGGACACAGCAATGTGTGCAGTGTGAGAGAGAGTGTTTCCAGGTATGCCAGTCTCTCCTTGACCGTTGCAGTACATATCAGTTTGCCCAACTTGTAGAATTTCACAACTGCTCCTATGATTTCCACATGAATCTGATGGTGCATGGTCAGGAAGAGGATGGAGAGAAGGCTGTTTGCAAGTTTGGGAACGTATAGTACATTGCTGAACAGTATAGGGTTCAAGTTTGGGTCATTTGGGCAAAACATCACTGTGCCAATCCCTTCAGAGTACACAACACTATTGTCTGCTAATTCAATGGGAGCTCTATGAGGTTTGAGTTCCTTAAACCAATGGCGATGTGGAGTCATATATGTAATGAAGCCCCTGAATCAGTGTACCAAAGGGAACTGGTATCAGAGACAAGGTGTGCATGATGAGGAGAGGGAATGCTTGTGGTGGTAAATGCTGATCCTGCAACTTCAACAACAGAGGAGGTAGATTCATCCGCCTGTTTTGCCTTCTGCTTCTGCTTCTTCTCCTGCTTAGTTGTCTGTCTGTGCTCCAGATTTGCCTTCTTGGCATTGGCTAGAGCAAAGCAAACATTGATGTCATGAGTGGATGCTTGGCAGAAGTTGCACCATTTAGAGGATGTTGAAGTAGGTGGTTTGTTGGACAGCATGGCTGATTGAACAGAACAATGCAGACAGTTGTTCTCCTCCGTGATAAAGGCTTCAATAACTTTGGCCTTGTTAATGTCCTTTTGAAGCAGTTATGCAGATGTGAAGCTGTCAAACTCTTCAGGAAGAGCTCTAATGAGTGTCATGATCACTAGTTCTTCGTCCTGTCTGGCCAGGGTATATGAGCCATCAGATGGACAAAGATTCTGGCAGAGCCGACACAACCAATCAGTGACTGGAGTGTCTCATCAGGAGCCTTCCATATATTGAAGAGTGCATCATAGGCATTGAAACGAGTGCCTGCCTGCTTCTGAACATGGACCTTGTGCAGAGCCTCCCACATTTTCATCAGATCATCCTCTAATCCCTGAACATGAACTTGCTGCCCTTGTTCCAAGGTTGATGCAATGAGTCCAGCTGCTACCTCCTGATCCATTTCCCATTTCTCCATGGCTGCAGGTTCAGTGGGGCACTTCTTCTTGCCATTGACAAGCATCCACAAGCCCTTTGAACACAACCTTGCAGTCATGTTGAATGCCCAGTCATGATAATTTGAATCTGAGAGGATGGGGAACTTAGGAGAGGGAGTGTCGTCATTGGAGGTGGTTGTAGACATGGTTTATAGATATGTGCAGCGAGGGATAGGTATGACTAGACAAGTTGGGTGAGATACAAGTATATTTTGGATAAGTGTATACAAGTTCAAATGCAGTTTTTGATGATTGCAGGTGAAGAGATGACTGCTGGGAGAAACTGAGGGGAAAGGGGAGGATGTAATGGGTCCAAAAGTGAAGTGTGATTGAGGTTGAAGTTGTTGTTTAATGGGGAATGAGAGGGTTGGAAAAGGTGGATGGGAATGAGAGGATTTTGATGATATAAGTGTGTTTGAGCAACTGTTTAGAGCTGGAGGCTGAGGCCCATAACCTGTAGAACTCAAAAGGGAAGATGTGTGTTATTAGATAAGCCAAACCACAAACTCAGCAAAAAAGCAAAATTGTAACACATAAAACACTCATATCTCCTCATAGAATAATCCAATCCATACCAGTCTTTTTAGGGACCTCCAGTGCATTCCAACACAAGCCTTGCTTGTGTTGACTGTTGTGTCTGTGGATTCAGCATTGGTAGAGACTGAGAGGTAGATTATAAGGAGCTGCTGTTAAGATGAACTTTTTTTGTGGGTCATCTGCTATGAACTGAGCTGGTGAGACCATGGGAAAAAGGTAATGAATGGTTGTGGTAAAGGATAAAGCATGCTCCCACACCCAGCAGATGGTCCTGAGTTTGGGGGGCAGTAGCAACACTTGATAGACC
The DNA here is from genome assembly GCA_025174535.1 of Cantharellus purpuraceus. Taxonomy (NCBI): domain Eukaryota; kingdom Fungi; phylum Basidiomycota; class Agaricomycetes; order Cantharellales; family Hydnaceae; genus Cantharellus; species Cantharellus purpuraceus. The sequence goes on from JALBUN010000012.1 coordinate 38,029, forward strand.
AAGCTAAGACTTTTCAGCATTGACATGTCTCATCAACTAACAACAGGAAATTGTCCGCCTGTGATAACCCAAGAACGTAACAAGACCGTCATGCATCTCTCGCCTCCTCCAGACTCTGTATTAGATTCTAGTTCTTTGCATCTCTAAGTGCATCCGAAAACATGAGAAGGCCACACGCCATTGCAAATTGCGATCTCTTCCCCTCACTCCATAACCAAAATAAATGACTGTCCCCTCGTGTGCCCAGATGGCAGGATCGTAGAACAACAAGTGGGTAAAGAAATGAAAATCGGAAGCCACCTTCTCACTCTTCCTATGTTGGCTTAACCCGCTACAAGCCTCATCCTGTTTTTTCTCTGCTATCGCAGCCAGTCTCATTTGTGAGCTGGCTCATTTCATCTTCAAGATACGGGGCATAAAATATACTCCTATCGACGACTCGTATAAGTGTCGGTATGGCGAGGACAGACCAGACAAGGAGGACGGCCGCCCCGTATATCGATCCGAGGACACGAAATAAAGTTGCGTCAAGCGCTACGGCTAGTTGAATAGTAAGGAGGGCTTGCACACCCTAATGAGGAGGAAGTGTCAGTATCACATGATCTGAACTTATTGACAGGAGAAAACAAAACATACGTTTGGAAAAACGAGCCCCCAGAAGGCCAACTTGAACGGGATTGTGCGCCCTCGGAAAAGTACATCCCCAATAGCGATGAATGCCATGAAGAGCCACCACACGCCCAAGCACCACAACAAGAACGCGGCGAAGAGGCAACACACGTTGAGGATCCTGCCCGAGAGGTCATCCCCAAGCACGTTACCCGTACCCCACGGCAGCATGTCTTTGAAATTCTGTCCCGCGATGAGGAGAGAGTATCCTGCCTGGCCGCACGGGCCAAGAGGAAGGAAGGAAGAGATGATCATGTCAAGGTCCGGAAGGCCCTCTATGAGTATGCGGCGCATGTATATTGTTAAGATCATCAAGGCAAGGGATATACCGATGCAGACCATGACAATGGATACACCCATAGTCAGAAATGCATGGGGCAAGTGGATTGGAATGAGGGTTTGGGCGAGAAGTTGACCTGTTGAAGAGCATACAATGAGCGTGACGATAGGAAGCAGCCACACCGGTGTTAGGGTGGACATGGACTGGTCATGGCGTGTAGCCCTATATGGACGTGAAAACGATGAAAACATAAGGTGAGCGGATGCGAGACATACATGACATAGACAAGACCAAAACAGCATAGGAAGGATAGAATGCCGTCCAACCACCAGAAACCCCATAGTACGTACACGAATGTATTTCCTCCGAAACCCCAATACTTAAAAACAACGGCGAGACCCACAGTGATGAGTGTATCTGCCCCCATAGGAAAGCAGCCTAAATACAGGCTCTGGACGGGGTGGTGCAGCATGGAGTGCCAGGTGCGAGGGAACATGACAAAGGATGCTACTGACAAGGCGAGGAAGATGATGAAGAGGATGATGTTTAAGAAGAAGAACGCTAGAGCAAACCCGTTCATAACTTTCGAGCCGCCCCCGTATGGAAAGTTGTGAAATAAGGAGCTGATCACGCCGGTCCCCATATTGACAGCGAACCACGCAGGGGAAAAATGTCTTGCGCATACAAATTCAAGAATGAGTAAATGGTGCAGAAAAAAAAAAAAAAAAAAACAAAGAGGCGTACCGTATGACATCCCGGAATGACTTTTGGGACAATAATGGGTTCAATGTATGCGAAGTTGAATAATTTATCTACAAGTCGGTGTAGTAAGCTTTAGTGAAGAAACCATCAATACTGCTCACCATCGCTCGTTGGACCTTAGCGGGGAAGAAAGGGTGTGCAACCCATCAGATCAGTCTTTATAACCGGTCTCGGAGGTAGTGTCAGGGAGAAAGGCTTAGTGTCGCCGAAGCTCGGATTTGGCTCTGGAAGCGGCTTATATTTGACGGCTGCCAAGCCGAGCCGTCAACAAAATAGGTGAATATACGCTATATCACATTCAGAGGATACTTTACGGTTTATTACTGTTTAGACACCAGCCTTTGAAGTCTCAAGCCCTCTCCTGACTCGATTCTTGGAAGCCCGTAGCAATGTACGGGGGGGCTCGGTGGTCACCGCCGGGAACGCCCGTGACATTCCGGGAACTTATGTAATAGTAAAGAACGCGTCCACTCCAACCCACAACACGACGTGTCTCGGCTCACATGGCTGCCATCCCGCCTATGTTGTTCTACAGCTCCTCTACCCTTCCACCACACATCCCCTTCTTTTACTGTCACCTGACCAGACACTTACAAATACAATGCGTGCACTTGGCACATCTACCCCGGCTCACCTCTCACCCTCAGCACACCTTACCCCCAGCTCACCTCTCTCTCACCGCCTCAGTTACCACAATCAGCCTCCCTTCCGTTCAAAAACCTTCATGCAAGCCGCGTGAGGATAGCTTCTATATCATGTTCCTGTCACCTGTGAGAAACATTAGTGACATTGGCGCTCATATTATCAAAATATATCAGCCATCCTAATAATTATTGGTAGCATACACTCTCTAGTACGACTGTATGGACTTTATGAGTGTAATATACGCTCACCTCAGTTGTAGATTGAACGACTGAGGCAAAAATTGCTAGCGCTGACAGCGCTTACTGTAACAATACAGCTGGGACTGTCTGTAGTCTGTGGGTGTGCATGTACTACTCGTTAGGACGGATTCCAATACACCTTATCATCTATATACCAACAACAGCATGAGTCCTTCTTCCGATATGCAAGATTTCCGTGAGGTCCTTTCTTCTGCGAAGCAGGTCGTCATACTTGCAGGCGCTGGGCTCTCTGCTGGATCAGGTGCGTGATGCAGTTCACGCAAAGAGGCCTATAATGCGAAATGCGATGACGCAGGTATATCAACGTATAGAGGGCCTGGTGGATTGTGGATGAAGCAGGTATATGCCTCTTGAGAAATCATTACTAATTCATCATACCACACCCAGGACCCACAAAAACTGGCAACGCCAGAGGCATTCAAGCAAAACCCCAGTCTAGTCTGGCAGTTCTACCACTATCGACGCGATATGCGAGTCATCTTTCTTTTTGTTCCTTCTTCAATCCTGATGTTTGAGTGTCAGATGCCTCCAAGCAACACCAAACGCAGCGCACCATGCGCTTGCATCCCTTTCGCTCCCATCAACGCGCGCACGCCTACTTCCCTCTTTATCGGACCCGTGCCAGCCACCCCTCTTTATAACTCAGAACTTCGACTCACTCTCCCCGCGTGCCCTTGATGCCCTCGCCAATCAGCTCTCAAGTGAAGAGATGAAAGTTGCCCGGTCGCGCTTAATCGAAATGCATGGGTCGGCTTTCCGGACCACCTGTTTACAGTGCAAACATGTCAATTTCACGTACGACACACCGCTTGCTCCTGCGCTGAAGGGTCTTTCAGTAGACAATTACATGGACAAGGTCATACCAACCGATGAGCTGCCAAGGTGTGGGGGTCAGTTTTGGAATGGGTCGAATAGATTCGGCAAATGTGGCGGGCTTTTGAGACCTGGAGTGATATGGTTTGGAGAGGTGCCTGAGGGGATGGGAGAGATCGCCAGGGTGTTGAACTGGACGGATGTCTTGATCGTGGTGGGATCTTCTTCGTTGGTGAGAGGAGATAGATCTCAGTCCATGTCTGTCCTAATCTTATGGCACTCGTGATCATCGTTTTAAGGTTTACCCTGCAGCCGGGTTTGCCAAAACTGTCCAGCAACGAGGAGGCAAGGTCGCAGTGTTTAACGTCGAGAACTCCAAAGGAGATGATGAGGTTGACTTTCTGTTCTTGGGAGCCTGTGAGGAGACTATACCGAAGCTGTTCGATATCTAAAGACGGCAAAATGTTAAAGGCCCACAGCTCATACATGACATGGAGTGCCTATCGATATAAGATGCTGCCATAGCGTTGCATGCTTGTAGTTTAACATTTCGGCACCACGTTTATAGATAAGTTCTCAGCAATCGAGGCATTGGGTTTTGATAATATTTTTCGTGATCCTGTATTACAGTACAGTAATCACTGTACAAGAAAGGTATTGTACGTGTAACAGTACCGATGGCCACTGTAGTCACCCGAGTGATTACAAGAACGAAGCAAGCTAGCGGGGATCCAGACCGATCACCTGTGCTGGTGTTCACTCCTCCCCCATGCCATAGTTGTCTAGAGCAAGGCTAATGTGCCACAAAAATTTGTGCTTGGATTTATGCCTGCCTGTGATAAAAGGTGCCATCCACAGCCACATGCGGGGTATATCTTCTTTTTCAGCGTATGCCACCATTCCAGAGTACTCAAACCACTCTGGGTAAACACCGGAAAAGCCCCAGTCAATAAGCCAGACTGTTCCATCACGCCCAAGGCGAACATTACCAAGGCTAATATCACCATGTGTTAGAACTAGAGGCATAGAGTTGTCGAAGGAAAGTGCTCTCTTGACATATGCTTCGCTTCTATGTGGAGCCCTTTGGCGCAACAGCAATGCGGTAATGCGAGATTTACTGGCAAACCAAGATGTCATTTGGCTGTATGATGCAAACGGACCGGCACCAAGGTCAGTGAAGTAATGACCCTGGCACACTAAAGGATGTCCAGAGCCATCGATTGGTCCAGGGATGTGGCCATTGGCAAGTCTGACGCGACGAAGCTGACGGACATATCCACGAAGGATCCATGCCACCCAAAGCTTGTTCCAAAGACTAAGGAATGGCCACGCTTTCTTTAGGTCATTTCCAGGAATGTACTCCATGAATATCCATAAGCAGCTACGCCAGTAGACATATCGCCGCACTCTGGGGACAGGAATGGATGTTTGAGACGCGACCATGGCCATTGTGTACGGTTCGTGACTCGTATGTGTAGTGTCACTCTTTATCACGGTGTCCGGTGTGAAATGGTAAATTGGAGATCGAAGGAAAAAACAACCGCCAGGCGGTGGGTCGACCTCATTGGCCTTGAAATCAAACGCCTCCAGACGGGCAATCAACTCTTCGTCTGAGAGGCTATCAAAAATGGGATCAGGCTTCTTGGGGAACATCAATGTTGCACCTTCAATCAAGATAAGATGACATACAGGTTCTCGTTTCCTCGATCCACAATGCGGGATCCACCACCCCTTCCAAACTAAAAATCCATCAGTTGAAAATCTGCAAGTATCTCGGAGCGTTAAAGTCCGTCAAGGGACATGGGAATCGAGATGTCGCTTACGTCGAGAAAGTGGATCCCATGAGAACCAAGTGACAATATGACTTGGGTAGTGAGGCGAGCAAGCAAAAGTATAAGTAGGTATCTCAAAATGATCTGCTTATAATTAGAGACAGATAGGCCTCATATCTCTTTATCCACGTGTTGGATCAACATGGACCCATAGCCTTAAGCTGGAAGACGCTTGACTACACAGGTACGTCGCTTACCTAGTTTGTGTAAACGATACAATATGCTTAAGGCTTATCTTCTTATCAGACCAAGGGCTAGCCGAATAACAAAGAACTGTCGACATAAAATGGGCAGACATAAGCCAGGCCATGAACAACAGGTGAGGGAAAGGTGAGGCTGGAGATAGCATAATGCTGGTCAAATCGTTCACCGCAGTGTGCTTACAAGTTGAAAGGCCTCGGGCCGGCTGATGCTCAGACAATACAATACCAGCCCTTCCTTTCAATCCTGGCTTTCTTGAGGAAGCGTTTTCGTGTGAATGCTTTGGGCACCCCGGTGCTCAACTGGTGTATAAAATCAGAGCTGGAATCAACATAAATCCCAGAGACGTACCAACCACTCTCTGCAACATAGTCTCATACATATCACGATGCATCCACCGTCTTTGCAGGAAATGCAACACGTCTTTTCCCAGCTGCACTCGGCTGCAAGTGCCACACAACAACGCTATGCTGCTAACCCAGAGAGCAGTATGTTTCAAAGATTACATCTCACCATGAGTGACCTAGCTGACATTGGGCTGTGGCCACGTTCTGCAGGGGAAACAGTTCAAATCACTCGCCTAACAGATGCTCTACGCAATACAAATGTTACCACAGTCTGGTTTCATGGCAGTAAAACTGGGAGGGGAGATGTTAAAGCTCTCCACTGGCGCCTTTTCTTCGAGCTTGAAGGTGGCACTCACTCGGTAGAATTCAACTCTCAGCAAGTGATGATGGATGGGACCGCTAAACTCTTCGTCACATACCGTCGCTACCTGGTATCCAACAATGCACTAGTTCGTGGCTGTTGGTCCGTTCCAATGACAACTGGAATAACTGCCAGTATGGTCCTGGCATTGCTTCTCCAGAAAGGGAGGGATCGTTATAGATTCAACAATCTTGGGAGTGGGTGCCGGTTCTGGTGTAAGACCGTGCTCATGGACCTTGAAAGCTCCAATTATATCACCTCAGGAGCTGGAGACTATATAGAATCCAAACTGAAGGAGCTACACGAGCAGATTGGGAACCAATGGGTTCCATATCCCTTGGTACAAGGCGCATTTTACTAAGCATGCTCAGATCCTGCAGCTGTGCAGATCCAACTATCACTCACACATACACATCCGCGTTGTTGTCTTTCATTTTGTATAGATCGTACCGGGCCACCAGTCGGATAATTCTATTCAGAAACCCACTGTAAAAGTTCCTTGTTAGCCTGCAACGCAATTAGACCTTTGTTGACCCCCCTGGGCTTCCTAAGTTGTTCGAAATTCTGATCGCCTTACGTCAAGTCACTCAGTTCCTTAGTTATGCACTCTTCTTTTGTTGCAGAAGCAACGCAACCATCCTGGTTGCTTCCATGTACGTGGACGTGGACTTTGTTGCGTTAGCAGCATCTGTCCATTGGGAAGCAGGAAGGACAATAAAAGCTCGGCTTTTCTTTGATTGGGCGGTACGATGAGAATAATGATAGTGTTACTATGGCAATTGTGCCACAGATGTCTAATGTATGAGAAAATGCAATTCCAAGTCGACAGCGCCTGCAAGCTGGTCGATGAATTTATCGGAAGGTGGAGCGGGAAATGGCCGAATAGGACATGTATTAATCGACAATTACCTCTCTCGTTCCATTTCACAAGCCATTGATTGATTATTTGGTAGTCTGCAGATCTTGCGAGGTTTTGGCCCGCATTTCCACTTCAGCGTCCAAAAATGATGCTGTACAATTTCGAATGCTCCTCGTCGCAGTGGGGTGGTGGAGAAGTTAACAGCGTTAAAGGTAGCGCGCAAGAAGAGACGATACGTAGACGCGAGCTGAGAAAACGGATGGGAGACTTGGTAGACATGTTCTATGTTAATTGCTCCCCAAAGAAATTTAAAGGTTCAGCCTCATTGGTCTAGGAGTATGTTTTTTTCTAGGAGTCAGTCGAGGGCTCCGAGAGTGTGGTCGGAGTGCCGTAACCAGCGCCTACTAGGTCGCTCCAGGGAATCTCCCCTGCAATTAATGTCATCATTTCACTCCGCCCGACTGTAAGCCTCTTTTGCCTTCACCACATCTCGCAGTACCGCCTTCAGCCCTTCCAACGTCACCCTATATACAACATAGAAGACAAGCTGTTTGATATCACTCAGGCTCATTCGCCTGGTTCTCTCAATCAAGGATGGCAACTCGTTCACCCACAGCAGGGACCAAATCTTTGCGCGACAGGATCGCCAAATTTGAAACAATCGATGTCACTGCACCGAAATCTCCCGTGTCACCCCGCTTGAAGACAACTATCACCAGTAGATTTGCCGCTACTACTGCCGGACGGGCATCAAACGGGTCTACTGTGTCTTCACAGCAGGAGACCTCTGGGCCGCAGACGCCAACCATTCGCTCAAATGCAAAAACCTTTGGAAATGACTTGAAAGCGGTGGAGACGTCAGGCAAAACGGAGAATACTACTATTTCAGAAAAGACCCCTGCAGCACAACCCACTCCCTCTTCTGCCACCACTGCAGCGTCTTCTGTGTCACCTGCGATGTCTTCTGTGTCACCTGCGATACAGCCTCTGGCAGCGTCTGTCGAAGAATCGTCAAGTATGCAGACTATGTCATCTGGATCCTCCTCCTTAGATGCATTACTATCTCCTGTGGCATCAGAGTCGCAGGAAGTCTATACACGGGACGTTATGCATGATTCTACGCGCGAGGACGAGGACAATGATGTTAGATTCTCCACCATTCCTCTTTCTGGGAAGTCATTCGACAATGATGGGAAATGCCAGCCCTCCTTTGCTTCTTTCTCTTCTGGTACCCCATCCATTGATGAGTCTATCCCCATAGAGCAGGACTCTAGCCAGCCGGCGGAAGATGATACCACTAGAACCATGGACCTCAAGAAAGCCGTCAACGGTGAAAAGAAGGATTCTGTCTCCTCTATGACTAGTGTCCCGTTCCTTATGAATCGCATCGACAAGCAGGAGGAAGAATTGAATGATTTGAGCTTGGGATCTAATCGTCAGCTTCAAGAGGAGTTTACGAGAATACAAAACCAGAAGGCCAATGCGGCTACAGAAGCGGAAGCCCAGCATATTGATTGGGGTCAGTATGTGTTTTCAGGTGAACGTGCTCGGTTTCTGATAGTCTCATGTAGATTTTTGGGGAGCAGTGATGGCAGGTATGGTTGCTAGTCGTAATAACAGATTGACCTGTTGGCTTAGCACGGTGTCAGATTACCATCAGTTTGCCAGGGAAAATCCCGACGAATTGGCGCGTGCCATCGAGAGTGGAATACCCAACTCACTACGAGGAATGATGTGGCAATTAATGTGAGCAGCTTGGACACTCTACCGTGAATGGGATGTTTCACGTTTCAATCAGGTCTGCCTCTAAGGACCTTGGACTGGAGGCAGAGTATGCAAGACTTTTGAAGGAAACAAGCATACACGAAAAGGCGATTATGCGCGACTTGGGCAGGTGAGCATTTACCCCAGTGTGTGATGTATCACTGACTGGTCTCAATATACAGAACGTTTCCCCATCACGACTTTTTCATGGACGGGCAAGGGATCGGGCAAGAGAATCTATTCAATGTCCTTAAGGCGTATTCGTTGTGAGCGACCCCAGTCGTCCTCGCTGTTATGCCATCTAATGTTTGTCCTGTCATGAAGATATGATCCCGACGTGGGCTACTGTCAAGGCCTACCCTTTATTGTTGCTATACTCCTTTTAAATGTGCGGGAAGCCTATTGTTACATTTTCCATGGTGCTCACTTTCAATTCTAGATGCCCGATGAGGAAGCCTTTTGCCTGTTAGTTAGGCTCATGGCGACATATGGGTTACGCAGTCACTTTTTACCTGAAATGCCGGGGCTGCAACTTCGATTATTCCAATTCGACAGACTAGTGGAAGAGTTATTGCCTGTGTTACACATACACTTCCTGCGTCAAGGCGTGAAGTCAAGTATGTTCTGCTCGCAATGGTTTCTGACCATGTTCAGTTACAGGCATGATGTCGGTTCTTCCTTCCGTGCATTGCCTTACTTTCTGCATGCGTAGATTCCCCCTGGATGTCGTATTCCGAATATTTGACAATGTCCTTGCAACAGGTGTTGAGGCTATCTTTGGGTTCAGCCTGGCGTTACTTCAGAAGAATGAGGAATCACTCCTCGCACTTAAATTTGACGATATTCTAGACTTCCTTAGAAACAAGTTATTCGATGCATACAAGGTACCCGATGTTCGTTCACATGAATAGTTGCGATGTTTTAACGATTGATGCATGACGTAGATTGAGAGCAGACAAGACGACCCGGAATACCTCGTTGATGTGTTTGTGCGCGATGCAAGTCTTGTCAGGATCACTCCTTTCATGTTAGATGCCTATGCCCACGAATATCAAGATTCTGTGCGAGAGCGCGAAGCACATGCTGTCGAGATGGACGCTCTTCGCAACACCAACCGTGGCCTCGCCGCACAAGTGTCAGTTATCTCTGGTTCCTCCCACCACTAAATGGTATTAACACATGCGAGCAGTAAATCTCTGGAGGACAGCTTAGCACAGTTGAATACGGAGCACTGCGACATCGTGGTGGGTGGATTGCTCATTCCTGAGTGCAAACTTGAGTTGATTCGTGTGCTACTTCAGAAACAACTTGTAATGGCGCGGTTAGAACACGAGGAGACGGAGGGCGAGCTTGTCAGATACAAACTGCTGTGAGTATTGACGTAAGACCCCATGATTATTTCTTGTTTCTGACCAATATTTCAGCTACGCTGACTTGATGCACAAAAGTGAGGACGCTGGGAGCTCTCATCGACTAAGCAGTCGGAGCATGAGCAAGTGATAACGACTCAGTGACTCAACGTATACCGCTTGCATAGACGCTTTCTTCACTCATTTGCACCACCATCTTTACATTTTCCTGGTCATTTTGTATCTTAACTCATTCGCACTGCACGTCATTTGTACCTCTACTACAGTTCTTCAAACATTCATAAAGGCGCCTGAAGTTTAGGGTTTCTGAAAGAAATCCTCGTCTCCTATGTCAGTGATATCGTGTCTAGGGTGTTTTGGTTAAGGCACGTTGAAAAGTAGACAGCCAGTAGTACGTACTTTGATTTGACATGCGATCGTAATCCGTCAAACGAGAACTGTCTTGCACTTTGGCAATGCCGACATCCAAATACTTTCCCATAGCGATCCTTGATTCCCCTCTTTGAGAAGCCCATCAATTTCGCAGTCAATCCATGCTGCAAAGGCATGCGTAAGGTATCACGCGCTTGTTCTGAAGTGAGGAGCTCTAAAGTCATGCTTTCATGTCGTCTGCTGTGGCCAATCTAGGAAAATTTGCTTGAGTAATAGATAATGAACCCACCAAGCAAAACGATTGCTTACAGCGGAAAGAGCGTCCAATACAATGGGCTCCTTGCAAGCTTTACAAAGAAATTTATAACCAAGATTTAAAAGCGTCACGGGGCTGGTGCGGCGTTCGTCCAAGTTGCAGACCCGGAGCAGCTCTCTTGCTACAGCAATCGCCTGGGCCAACATGAATACTTCATTCAACAGAGTCTTCCAAGACAGATTCAACATACCTGTTGATCGGATTCAAACCACTTTACATTCCAAGCACCTTTTGATCTTTCCCTTTTGGTTCGTCCAGGACACATGTGTGTACAGACACCGTCATAATTAAGGAGTCTGTCTTCCCCATGCTTCCTGTCTACACTGTCGCACCGCGTGCACCTGAACCATGCAGTGATCCTACTTATAGGAGGTTTATAGGCAATCTCTTTAGCCAGCGAATGATCGTCATATCCAAGCACTTCAGAAAGTGTAGCCTTTGTGCCTCGCGTCCAAGCGCTGACTTGCTGGTCTAGATGCTCGCGTGTCGTCTCGTTAGTCATCAGCTCCTCACGCACACTCTCTTGTAATATCGGGAGTTCGCCTATGTTCTTTCTGACGAGGGTCCTGGCCATGTCAAGGCGGCAGAACTCGGAGTATGGGAGACTGATTTTCGCGTCTGTCTTGAGCATGTGCCAGTAGTTCCATAGATCTCTGCGATTGACTCTGCCGGTATTCTCCACAGTACGACGCATACGCACTCTGTAACATTCTGCCACTTGACCTGCAATCTCGTCTCTGAGCGACTTGAATTCTGTCCCTTGTCAGATTAAGCAGTGCGACATGTTGAAAATTCTGACCTTCTTCAGTGATTTTCTCAACAAGTTTATCCTTCATCTTCCTATAGCTCGTGTAAAAAGGAGTGTTGAGGAAGTCTTGAAGCAGCCAGTTTTCCTCATGGGCCTTGAATTCCGCACTGTGAATCAATGAGTCTGGTAGTTCAGAACGAGCCTGAACATGGTTCTTACACGATCCTGTTATAGGAGCGAACACCGTTTCGCCACTTCTCAGTTGTACGACCCCATTGGCTTAACACACTAGCATACTGTCAGTCCCATGTCGTTTAAGCATGTCAGAGTTTGATAGGAGCGTATCGTTAAACCTCACCTGCATGATATGAGGTCGGAGCAATGCCTTCTTCGCGAATTCCTGGGGTACATATAATCTAAGGTGTTCCAATAGGTACAAAGTAATACACACCTGCTGGACTTGAGAGTATGCGTTGGGATCCCGAAGGCTGTCTCTGTGCCGCAGAATAGCTGCTGCCCAGTCTTCTGGTCTGTAAACTACGATGAAAAATTATTGGCTTGGTCAAGAAGTCGCATCACCAGTAGATACGCACAGCTTTCACCAGCGAGTTCTTCTCTGTCTAGTAAGCGAGAGAACACATAAGCAGCTGGCTCAGGAAGCAATCAAAAGAGAAGAAAATTACCTTCGAGATACGGAAGCCACGACTGCACTGCGACCACGTGTGGGAGGTCCTCTTGAGATGTAGATGCGTTGGGTATTATACGTGTGAGGTGGCTAGGATGGCAGATAAGAACACATGATCTGATCAGTGTCCTTATCTGACTCACGTCAACCATGTCTTGTGACAGTTCCTCTGCATCACCTCTTGAGCGAATCATGAAGCAAAACTGCTTGTGATGACGCTTACCGAGTCGCAGAGACGAGCACGCAACGCATAAGAGAAGGGGGTTCGCCTAGTTAGCCTCTTGCAGACCTACACGTATGTCGAGCTTCATAGGAATTACTAATACCGATGAAACAAACCTCGCATGCAGCTGTGTCGAATATGAATGCGATGTAGGCGCTCTCGGTCCAGTTCGGTGAAGGATCTGGGATAGGTGCTGGATGGAAGCGATGCCTTGCAGCTTTCCATATGAATTGGGATGCAGGATTGGTTACCAAAGTTGTACAGAAGAAGTGACTGGTGCGAGCAAGTGAAAGTATATCTAGCGGGGAAGAATACGATAGAACTTCTGCAAGCATCTCCAGGGGAAGCCGGGCAATATAATTCCTACTATTAGACAAAGAGGTCTCTGTTTCGCCTGCGACACGAACATCCGCTTGTGTACGACGTCTCTTGGATGAAGGAGCAGTAGTCGTGTGCATGGTGGTCTAGTGGGGGCCCTTAGACGTTATCTAATAGAGCGTGAGAATTCGGGACCTGCACTTGTCAGATGCTTGTATGTGCTCACTGGTGGCGAGCGTCCCGATTTCCATGGCAGTCCCGCCTTCCTGTAAAGAGTCGACCGTTTCGTCGTGCGACGTTTTCATCCCTATCGCCCAAGCATCCTGTCTGGACGCGTCCAGCATGGCAAAAATATTCGTTGACCCTGGCTCTTTCTCTGGCGGTGGGATACGGCGGTCAGTACGACGTAAGCCACCTTGGAAATGTATACCACATTGAGTACCCTGTACAACAGCATACGAAACATGGGCCCCCTTCCGGTATACAGTTATTGCCTCAAAGAGGTGCTCGATACTTGGGCGTGCTGTGGTTCTAGACGCAATTGACTACAAAATGTTTGTACTATGGTCCAAGCAGCCCCAATCTATCTGATGAAACTGGAAGCTTAGGACTCTATCAAAAGTCTATAGCACACAGGCGGAACAGCTGAAGGCATATTCAGATTGTCACTTACGGAGCGCACAAAGGATATTATGGGCACTACTTGCCAATGGGGGTATCTTTGTGAAACTTGGACAACATGTCTCGTCACTGTCAGTACCATCATAATTTATCGTGATGAGTAGTATTAACGCAAACTTTGTATAGCGCCGTTCTTCCTATCGAGTGGACCCACACCATGCGACCGCTGCAAGACCAATGTCATGCAACGCCATTTGAAGATATGGATGATATGTTCAAATCAGATACTGGCAGACCGGTGTCTGAGTGGTTTGATGACTTTGAGCAGGAACCTATAGGTGTTGCCAGTCTTGCACAAGTCCACGTAGCTCAGGATCGAAAGACTGGCAAAAAAGTAGCAGTAAAACTTCAGCATCCCTCCCTTGCGGATTTTTGTGATGTGGATATGGCTATGGTAGAATTTTGCTTAGGCAAGTGTGCCCAACAATTTGTCTGCATCGTGTCTTCACGGCTGATTTTACTTCTCCCTGAACTAGCATGTGTGAAGAAAGTCTTTCCAGAGTTTGAGTTTACGTGGCTGGGGGAGGAGATGCGTGAAAATCTGCCCAAGGAACTTAATTTTGTTCACGAAGCTTCGAACGCCGAACATCTAGCCTCAGACTTTGGCAGCATTAAGACGTCCTTGTATGTCCCAAAGGTGCTATTCGCATCAAAACGGGTAAGTAGGAGTCTCTAGCTATCCTTTATGATACTTGACATGGCAGCGCCATCTGTTAGCTCCTGGTTATGGAGTACATTGAAGGAGGAAGAGTAGACGACAAGGAATACCTCGCAGAGCACCACATCGATCGTAACAAGGTTGCGTTGGAACTCTCTCGCATATTTTCTCGTATGGTTCACCTCAATGGCTGGTTTCATGCTGTAAGTGACATGTTGCGTCAACCAAGTGGCTGTCTATTCACACAGAACGCTTTCAGGATCCCCATCTAGGTGAATTGGCTTCATGATGTTGATATTAGTCGTTCATGATTTCATAGGCAATCTCTTGATCCGACCCTCCCCCAAGACTTCCAAGTCCCCATACAATTTCGAGATTGTGATGTTGGACCACGGCCTGCATTTTGACATAGATCATGACTTGCGCATTAATTACAGCAAATTGTGGCTGTCCTTCATTTCGCGCACGACCTCCAAAACGTCAGCAGACCGCCGCAAGTATGCAGAACTCGTTGGGAATATCGGTCCAGATCTTGTGAGTGTACTTATCAATGTCCTGCATTCCAGTTTGCATTGGGACCAAAGACAAGCTATATAGTACCCGATTTTCCAAACTGTCATCACAGGTCGTGTGGGTCTTGACGATATTAGCCATGACGCTGATATGTCACGTCCTGCGAGCATGATCGATATGCTCCCGCAGACTACAGAAGAACTTGAGATGATACGGAATGCAGTTTTGCAGCGAGAGGGAGTGCTTCAGTCTGTTTTCGACGTCCTTAGGAGAGTTCCGCGGCGGGTGCTCATGCTGTTGAAGCTGAACGATCTGACTCGGTGAGTGCAAGGGGGCTTGTGAAATCGCTTTTCCTGATCAGATGGACTTTGCTTGGTTTATCAGATCGCTTGACCACGCACTCGCCACCACGCACTCGAGCGTGAGCATTTTCGACCATTGTGCAGACTCACTGAGTATGCTGACGCTTGGTTTTAGGTTCGCGTGTTCTTGATTACGGCGCGGTTCTGCAGCCTTGCAGTCTGGCTGGATGATCGTCACCGTCTCCTTACTAGATTACGCGAAGAGGGCTTGTTTTCACCTAAAATTTTATACGAGTACTTCCGACGATGGTGGTGAGCACTGCATATATGACTGGTAAGATTGAACTAGGGAATGACTACGAGTGCATAGGTCGTTCCAGTGCGTATACCAACGCATCCACCTTGTAGAGCTGTATATGGACACGGAAGCTCGACTTGTGCTCTCGGCAGCGTGGGTCAGAGGGTTGTTGACGAGAGGCTTTGAGGGGGCGCGCCGAGCCAAGGCCGGCTTAGATATCAATGTCGATGCTCATAAAAGCATATGATTATCTTGTAAATTATGACGCGGTGGTGCATGATGCATGAGATGTTGCAACTGAGCAAAGGCGAGACAGTAATACACAGCATAGTGATACACAGACGAGGTCTTCATAATGATAAATTAGAGCATCAACTAATTGCAAGGGTGATTCCCCCCCTAAAGCGATCCAAAGTAGGCGCTGGTTACAGCACTCCGACCACAAACTCGGAGCCCTCGACCGACTCCTAGAACATACTCCTAGACCAATGATGCTGAACCTTTAAAGTGTCCTTGGGGAAGAGCAGGCAATTAACGCCATAGAAAATGACTACCAAGTCTCCCATCCGCCTGTCTTCTCAGCTCGCGTCTACGTATCGTCTCTTCTTGCGCGCTACCTCTGCCGCTGTTCTCCACCACCCCACCGCGACGAGGAACCTTCGGAAACTGTACCGCCCCATTTTCGATGAGGCCGCCGAAGTGGAAATGCGGGTTAAAACCACGCAAGATCCGCAGACTACCAAAGCACTCGATCAATGGCTAGTGAAATGGAACGAGAGAGGTAATTGTCGATTAATACGTGTTATATACGGGTCGCTTAAATCTCCGCCCCCCCCCCCCCCTCCGCCCAAAGTGGATAACACGTTGGAGCTACTTTATAATTCTGCGACCACTCAAGGCTTGTCGCATCGTCTCACGAGAAACATCGGCTTCTTGACCCATGCATATCTGACGTCTCGTAAACGGAAGGGCAAGCCGTGGGATCCCCAGCTGCCCGTTTCCTCCCCGCTCTACTCTGTTCAGCCACCAAAGGTTCCCACGGCCAAGGAAAAGAAGCGGCAAGAGAGAGCCGCATTTGACGCGGCAGCGTTTCAATCTCTAGGTGAAGTGGTCAGACTTGCAGAAGGGCACAGCAATGTGTCTCTTGGTCGATTACCGGCGGTCTCCCGCTCCGTTTTTAGATAAAGCGCTGTCGCCAAGTGAGCATCGCGGGGCCGGGTGGGACGGTTCAAGCCGGAGTCTGTAGGGGTTTACCGTTTAGCTGTGTGAGATGAGACTTGTATCGTTTTACATGGTGTGTCTGCCGTTGCGGGCGGGATAAAGCAAAGGCGTCATTCGGTGATGATGATTGCATCTACAATGGGGGCTGTGTAGATGGGACTCGATAGGAATAACGCAGTTATATTTTTGTCTCTGGAGTTGGGATTCAATGGCAAAAAAGGTCACGAGGCGCCCTGCACGCCATGTCCGAGTGTTTACGATGGAAGTATCTCGAGAATGATTTCCATGGAGACTAGACAGAGAAGAAAGGATAAGGATAAGGATAAGGATGGCGTGACCGTAAATCATATCCTGATTCCCCAGGTGCAGTGTAGCAACCGATGACAATGATATAGATAATTGGCTGCCGGGCTGCCGAGGTGCGTACCCGCCCATGTCCTGGGATTTGGTGGACATGGGGTGACGCCAGTCTCCGGGGCACGTTACAATGCACGGCATACCGCACAACTAGCATACCACGTGTCGCGTTGCCAGTAGGCAGGGTCATGGGATCCAGTATCTACGCGGATAGCGATCTAAATCATGGGCGTCGCATTCGGGTATGGGCTGTTAGTGCGATCGGGGAGGGGAGAAGGGGTCAGCTGCGGTAAGTCAGTGGTAGGCTAAGGGCATGGAGCCGTGTTTGCGATAGGGTGATAGCAGATGATGATCGGATGAGAGGAATGGTATCCGAGTGGGCTAACCTGGTGACCGGTGATTTAAAAGGCCGTGCAATGGTGTTTATTGTTCGTGTTGGGCCTGTGGGTATAAGGTAGCCAGGTGCGATGCAGATGTCAAAGGAGGAAGGGAAAGGAACGGTCATGGCACCGATGACGGTCGCTACGGAGATGATGGGGGTGTAAATCCATCTATTGTATTTCGGACCGTATATGGACGTTGATGCATGTCAAAGCACTGCTGCGCGTAGCAGACACGCTAGTGCTGCACCATCGGCACCGAGGGCCCATCCCCTGCGGCGGAGCCAGCGACATGGCGCAATCACGACGTGGTCCCCGGTTCCGGGCGCGAGGCACAAAGCCCCCACACATATATGAGTACCCCGCGTGCATGCGCTATATAGACATCGGGGGCCGGACATCCGACATACCTAGGCCTACGCACGTGCATGCAACACGGATGTTCGTGCGCGGGCCCTCAGGCAGCCACTGGGATCACACCATCGAAATGCTCCCATCACTGGCCTTGGAGGTCGGCACCCCACGGGGACCTGATCCGAACACAGATGACACCACGGTGTCCGAGCCCCTCCTCCGACGGGAGCGTGACAGCAGGGTGTCACGCACCCTGTCAGGGCCACGGCAAACCAGGTCCGGTTACCATCTGGAACGGTATCAGCATCGTCATGTAAATCACGGTGGGCGTTGCCAGCCAGTAGGGGCGAGTGGCGGCATGTTCGTCCGTCGTGCCGGTGGCGTGCAGAGTCAATATTGGAGCGTCCACACCGCCCGCGTCTGACCTGCCGGGTGTGCCGGATATGGGAATCGCGCTTATCGATTGCGGCAAGGTACCAATTGGGATGGATGTGGAGGTGCGCGAGAGATTGAGGGGTATGGGGGGTGGCCAAGAACACTGCCTTGAGTGAATAAATATAATATTGCGCTGCAGCGACTATGATAAATAAGGGGCGCGTTGGGAGACGCTGGTGACGGTACATGGAGGGCACGAACAATGGGTAAACAAGTAGCTAAGATAGAACACACGCAAGGGGGGGGGGGGCGGATACACAAGAATGACGGTGACGGAGCAAACACGAGTATATCAACGAGCAAGTTCGATAGAGCGCGGTGGAACAACAGCAGGTGCAGAGCGCGACGTGGCGGGGCATATTGGGGGGACGGATGACGCGGGTGGTCTACCGGCGGTTGCGGCGCGCAGTCTCTCCGTACCATGGCTCGCAGAGGTGGCACCAGTTGTCGCTGGGGGGCCGGTCGGTCAGCATACACGCACAGCATGGCTGGCGACACGTTCTCACCTATATGCGGTGATTTTCTCCTGGTCCGGGTAGAAATGCTGCGGACAGGGAGACAGGTCAGTGCGACGGGGGAGGATGGCTGGCGGGGCGGGGACAGACCTGCTCGCATTGTTCGCAAGTGGTGCAATTGGGGGGATGGAGGTCGCTCTTGACGCAGCGGCGGGAATTGCAGTCAATCTTGGCAACCCACTTTGTCTGGATGTAGTGCTAGAAGAGAGGGAGGGTGGGTGTGTGGAGGAGAGAGAGAGACGCGGATGGGGGGAGACGTACACCGCATTTAGTGTAGGAAGTGCCTTCGCTGGAGGGCACGGTGAGCGAGGGGTGGGGGAACATGAGTGGGAGTGGGGACACGCACCTTTTCATGCGACACATGCTGGGAGGTGGTGGAGAGGGAGGAGGAGCGAGTGGCTATTTAAGCGAATTCGACGCCGCACAACAGTACAAAATAGGACGCGCACAGCCCCCCCGGTGTGCGTCACGGGGACATGGCGTGCGTCGTCACGACAAGACACCCCCTTTCAATCCCCGCCAGGTCACGTGCCGCTGCTCTCCTCCCCACATTAATGTCGCGCCCGTCCGCCGCGGCCGCCGCCTCCTCCTCCTCGTCGCCGGCGTCGGTGACCACGCGTTCACGCACGCTGCTCTTCTTCTCCTTTCGCGACTCTTCCGCCCGTCCCCGCCGGACGCGTGCCCGCGCCCCCATCCCGTACGGCCCCCGCGAAGACGTGCTCGACGAAGAACGCCAGGGACTGCTGCCCCCATCTCCGCCACGCGCCACCTTTCCGCACCAGCCCCCTTCTCTTCCCCCCAAATGGTCAGTCCTCCCTCCCCACACGCCTTGCTGCCCTCCCCTTGCTGACCTGCCGAATGTGTCTTTTTTTGATCTGGATTTGGCTGATTTACCCTGTAACTGCCTCATGTGCGTATCGGACACGTGTATTCCTGGACGTGTGTCTCTCTCAATGGCACATCAAACTGACACGCAAAATGGGCATCTTTTTTGCCAATGGCGCGCCGTTTGCCTGGCCATCTATCTCTATTTCAATCGATCGATCGATTGGCGACGGGCGTCTCAGGGTCGAACTGTCCGCCGAGGTCGAGTCGGTTATCGCAGCCGTGCACGCGAAGAGTGAGTCGCTTCCCCCTCCCCCTCCCCTCTCCCGGCACCCATTGACGCCTGCTTCCCCCGTGTGTTGCTTCTCTTCTTCCCATCGGACACATCGTACTCCATCACCCATCGGCACCTGCCGTTTCCATCCACGGTCCATCCCACGTAATTCACCGGCCCCTCCCCTGCCCTTCCCACCACGCCTCCACCACGCTCCCCCTCCTAGCCCAGGCCCTCGACAAACTCCACGCGAAGCATGTCCTGCCAGGGTTCACCGACCGTTCCGCGGAGGAACGCGAAATACAATCTGTCACTGTGGACATCACGCGGGTGCGTGTTCTGTGTTCTGTGGTGCCCGCTTCCCCCCCTTCTCGCCCTTCATTGACACATGGTAGGACTTTCGACATTGTCACAAGCTGATCCAGCAAATGGTCCCCGATGAGGAGGCGGCCTCCCCGGCACATGTCTTTCCCCCGGGAGCTGCGCGCACAATGCCCTCGCGGCACGCCGTGCTGGCGGCGCAGAACGTGCAGCGCGCGTTGGCGGCAAAGGTGCAAGACTTGAGTGGGACCTTTCGGCGCAAGCAGAGGGTGTACATGGAGAGTGCGTGGTGGTTTATTGTCTTGTGTTTGTGAGGTGGGTCCTTGATGCCAGGTGCAGAATTGCAGGGACACGCCGTGAAGAATCAGGATCTCTTGACGGGCAGTCAGAGGGGTCAGGAGGGCCTGTCTGCGCTTGAGGAAGATGTCAAGGCGGTGCGTGGCTACTCTCACTCCAGGTGCTACATTGCATCTCACGTCCCTGGCCAGTCGCAACAAATCCCCCTCGATATGGCCTCTCAATCAACGGCGACACTGGTGGCACACCAAGACGTAGAGCTACAAGGACGCACGACCGAGCTGAGTGAGATTGCGCGGTCCATTGCGGCGCTGGCGGAGTTGTTCCGCGATTTGAACATGTTGGTGATTGATCAGGGGACGATTTTGGATAGTGTCGAGTATAATGTGGAGATGGCGGCGGTGAGTGTAGGGGAGGCGGTCATGGAATTGGGGGAGGCTACGAGGTGGGTGATGCAATGTGTTTGGGATCCGGGAGGGGTGACCCTCTCCCCCCTTTGTTTTTATTTTTTTTCTGATGATGGGGTTGCCGACTGTTTCTTTCACGCCTCACATTACTTATTTGACTCGCTCATAGGTACCAGAAAAACACGAGCCGGCGACAATGTATATTCCTCCTGGTGCTGATCATCCTGGGACTGGTGTTAGTGCTGATATTCAAGCCGCGGCGGCATGCCGCTGCCGAGTCCGGGTCAGACGGCGGTGCGCCGTCGACGGGTATGAGCATGACCGTCCCTGGGTTCGGTGGGGGTGTGCGTGCAGCAGGGGCATGACGGAAGAGCGTTGGACGGATGGGGACAATGGGAGGTGCCATCTAGATGATGTGTGGGAATCCACATGCGCATGTGATTCATGAGGGCGCGACGAGCGAGCTCTTCGTGGGTGTCCACTTGGGCAGAACGACGGTGACGATGGCCGGGGGAAAATCAGGCCGTCGAGGACTTTCAGGCTTCAGACTTGACGTCACCCGGGGGGGCTTGATGATAATATTATGGGGCTCCGTGTTAGTTTACGCAAGGTGTTTGTCATGGGATTAATGTGATTTGCAGGGATGAGGAGTGGGTGGACCCATGCATGCATAGCTCATACATATGGAGTAGCGGAACAGCGGGCGGGGCGCCGAGCGACGAACTCGGAATGATATCCACCCACCACGTTGAAATAGGAAAGTCTCATCCCAGAATAACGCGCATCTGCCATCACAATATAAATACACCCCCAAAAGAAGAGAATAAATATCACATCAACCAAATAAACACAAATTAATGAAGCCTAGTGTATCACCGCACATCAAAGAATTGAGCCATGATACACCCCCCAAAACAAGTCTGGCACCAATCTAGTGTGCTTCTTCCGCCGATCGCGCCTCTCCCAAGCGCCGCAGCTGCCTGTTTATGACATCATTCTCACACCACAAGAGTCTCGTGCGTGGCTGCTGTGAGCACTTCCCTCGGATTTGGGTACGAAGGGGCTACTTTGAAGCGCGCCAGCGCTGGTGCTTGGCGCGCGCACTGCACATGTCAGCTTGCTGTAATCCGGCGAACAGCCTGAGGCGGTGATTTAAGGGTGAGGGGCTCAACACGTTTTAGGCCATTGGGGTATGTTAGATGCCGATGATAGCGTAGCAAGGTCTTCGTTTTCGGGAAGTATGTAAGTGCTACTGAAGTGCAGGACCCTGCGGGAGCAGGAGCAAACAGGAGCAGGGAGCAGCAACAAGACATTGCGGCAAGTGCAGGGATGGCTCAACGAGATACGTGGCAACATGAGTAGCCGGGGGCGAGGCTGGAGGTCAGGGGGTGGCGTCTGGAGGGGGGATATGGTGGTCCATGTGGACATGGGTGGGACGGCCTGCCAATGGTTTTCTGACTGGCTGGCACACGTGCGCTATTTGTGTTCAGAAATTTATGTTTGACTGAAGACTTTGATGTTGATCTGGTTGTTTTCTTCGGCAGCGTACTTAGTTGACACCGTGCGTGGCTTTCTGTGCAATTGGCGTGCCTTTTCCGGTGATCAGAGCGAGTGACGCAATTAGTGGATAAGGCGTCTTGCTTGCCATTGCATACGCCCCGGCTGGCGGCAGCCTCGAAGAGCCTTGTCGGTATCTTGGCACGTGGTCCTTGGCGTGCTTGGCTCTTGGTACCTCTCTTGGCCCGTAGCGTCTTGGTCGCGTTAAATTGCGGACACCGACTGACTTGCAGCCCGGGGAGGGGCAGGGGGAGGGCCGAAATCCCACCAACGAGAAGACGAACGCGTCTTCTATTAGCCCCCACGATTGTCAATCCACAATCACAATTCCATTCCTACCTAGTATACCCGTGCATAGAAACCCTCGCATGAACATGGAATGAAATTGAGTTTGTGACGGGGAGTGAGTGCCAGGCGTCGACTAGCAGTGGGTGTGTCACTGGAAATAAACGTATGATTGGGATGCAGCGGAGGGGAAGCATAAGCGGGCGACTTGCACATGTCGAAAATGACGGCAAGGCGGTTCTCTATGTGCACATGTCGAGGGAAAGTCATGCGTGAGAGGGAGGAGAGCGAGTGCATACACGCGAGAGAACGAAATGTGCACATGCATACTTGTTGAAAAGAATAAGTTTGACGCAACGCACCTCACGCCTCATGGCATGTTACAACAACAAATCATGCTCTCAGCGACCAATGAATCACTCGCTTCGCCCTCCCAATTACCACATTCTCCCTCCCACCACTTGGACCACTGACTCACCACCCGGAGCCTTTCTTTTCCGATACTCAACGGGGAGTGCAGCAGGGGCCTTAACTATGCCTTACGGTAGTGCCTTGCGTACCTTACATTTTTCCACAGCTTCCGGTGTTGGAATGTACACGGGCCGTGATGCAATAGGTGTAGAAAATGTGACACCGCCGGTCATTGAAATGGCATGCCGTTTTCATTTGAATGCTAGAGCGCAAGCACGCACGCCTGCTCCTGCTCAGAGTCATCAAATCTACGATACGGGTTTGATCACCGTTATCTCCGCGTAGATATGTTTCTAACGCCCTGATGTCCGCCTATGTCCGTATTGTCCCTGCTGCTCCAAGCTGCTCCGTCGCATCCATGGTAACAGCTTTGGCGTGTATGTATATCCTAACTCCTTGGAGTTTTTTTACCATTGAAATCGACGAGGAATGCTAGAAAAATTTCTGCGTCTGTGAGAAGTTGTGTGGCTGCGGCTATCATTGTGTGGTTCCGCTGCGATCCTGTGCCGCGCAGTTTACCGTTTAAGAGTGATTTCGGTGTCATGTCGTGCACACTAGCACCGAGAGCAATGATGTCGAGTGCCACTACCAGTACCGCCACTGCTAGTGTTCGCTGTGGTCTCGTATACGACAAGCGGTATGAAGCACACGGGGACTCACATAGGTTGGCCATGCGCGACGAAGACTTTGCTATGGAACGATTCGCCCTCAACGTGGACTCGTGTGGGTGCACAGTTCGGCGGGGTACTGTGTTTTTGGCGCTTACTGGTCACGCTCTTTCCGCTGAACTAAACGTAATAGTAGGGCGTATACCCTTAAGCTGAAAACCCAGCTTTCTGATGCTCCACCATAGTCTTAGCTAAAGTGGAGCAACGGCCTGGACCGGCAGCTTGTCAGACCGCCGAGCAGGCCATTCACTGTCTGGGAAACATTAAGATTCCCCCAGTGCACATTTTAAACGTCTATATGCTCGATTTATTGCATGGTGTGCTGCTAGCGATCCTGCCATGGCATTTGATCCTCTCTCATACCAGGGCATCATAACCGCTGTGAGCCTGGAGTCTGAATAATAAAGAGTTGGTCTGTATTTAGTGTATGGGACCATGACGGTTACCCGAATGATAAAGAGTAAGCGACCAAGACGTGAGCGATCAAGTATAAGGCGTACGTTCTGAATGTTCAGCCTGATGGGTGAACATTCACCCAAGGATGATATACGTCTGGGGCGGTGGATTGAAGCATGGCATAGCATCGTAAGTGTGACTTGCGATGGAATTGGCCGCATGCTCCTGGCTACTACTGCTGTGCCTCCCGAACCACCTCCCCAGTTGTCAGAATCTTCTGCTCTGTGCCTGGGTCTCCATTTGGAAGTTGCGAAGAATCACACGAGGTTGTTCAAGGCATCAGGGTTATCAATCCTTTTGTCGTCCATGGTAGCTTCGCATCGGCGTGGTAGTGAGGCTTGAAGTTTGACACTCTTTTTGAACGGAGCTTCAAAGCGGCATGTGTGGAACTGTGGAGCTCCACCGGAGCTTTGCGAACGCTCCACTGTAGCTGTTCCCAAGGCTATCATAGCTAGCGAAACTCGGCTGGAGTTGGTTGGTTTCATATGCGCCCTAGTATTATAGTGTGAAACTATCGGAGTGGCGGAGTCGGGAATATATCACTCAACGAAAGTCATACACTGGACGCATTGACAACTTGGGCAGGCAAAGTATGGGATCGGGGGTTCTTGCAGCACGTGTTGCATACAGGTTGCTACCTGCTGCTCAGCACGGTGAGCTCGCCATCCCAAGCGAGCGCTACTACTGCTTAGTCAATCTAAATGCTTGAGCTCGGGTATAAAGGTCTCCGGGAGTGACCGTGCACTAGCACTTGACGCAACTGCTAGTTTTCTACTCGGCGTTATAGTGTCGAGCTGTGGTCGCTGTGACTGTCGCTGCAACGCCGGCCTTTATCATTATTACTAATATTGTCTGTCGGCAGCAACCACTATGAGAGGTTGGCAAATCACGAAGCATGTTCACCCTTCCAAGCTTTCCATCACGTCCGACGTTCCAGAGCCCATCCCAGGCCCTAACGACGTCATTGTCGACATCCACTACGCTGCACTCAATTTCTTCGAGTAAGTTCCATCACACACCTCACCTGATCCTAGGCCGAACGGACCCTCGCAGCATCCTCCAAGCACAGGGCAAACACCAAACCCAGCCCCCCCTCCCCTTCGTCCTCGGCGCCGAACTCGCGGGCCGTATCGCACCCAACTCCCCAATTCCCCCCAACTGCCCCTACCGCCCCGGCGACCGTGTATTCGGCAGCAGCAGCGGCGCATTCGCCGAACGTGCCGCCGTAGACCCCGCGCGTCTCCTGCCCGTCCCTCGCGGTCTCACTCTCGCGCAGGCGGCGGGGCTGCACGTGACGTATCCCACAAGCTACGTGGCATTGGCGCAGCGGGCGGAGTTGAAGAAGGGAGAATGGGTGCTGGTGCATGCAGCGGCAGGCGGTGTAGGGCTCGCGGCGGTGCAGATCGCAAAGGCACTGGGGGGAAAGGTTATTGCTACTGCAGGAGGGCCGGAGAAGATGGGTGTGGCGAAGCGTCTAGGAGGCGCTGACGCGGTCCTGGATTATAGGATACCAGGTGAGTTGTTTTTGGCAAGTGTTTTTGATTTGGTTGGCTGGTGCTTAGAGCGTGGACTTTGTGCGATAGGGTGGCAGAAGGAGGTTATGCGGATCACGGGAGGCAAGGGTGCAGGTACGATATTGCCGTGGTATACCTTGCAGAACATGTGCATATCCTCATCTCAGACGTGATATATGACCCTGTTGGGCTCATCCGAGGTACAGTCCTACCACACAACGCGTATGCACGCTCTCTTTGACGCGCTCGCCAGACTCTCTCAAATGCATTGCGTGGAAGGGCCGCGCCGTCGTTGTCGGCTTCGCAGCCGGAGCAATCGAGAAGGTGTGGTGCCCCCTGTGCCCCCGCCTACGTATACTCGTCACGCGGCCGCTGACCTCTTATCCCCCTCTCCCCTGCAGCTCCCCCTGAACATTGTCCTCGTCAAAAACATTGCCATCACCGGCATCCACTGGGGCGCGTACGCAAGTACGTATATATCCCCTCCGTCTTGTATACATTTGCGCTCATTCACGTCCGTCTGGCTTCTTGTTCCCTCTTTCTCGCTCTGCTATACCATTCATCTCTCCACCTTTCCCTGGCCACGTGACCAGACAATGACCCCTCCGAAATTCCCAAAATATGGAAGGAGATTTTCTTGCAAGTTTCTCATCTGATCTCACCGCAAATAATCCCGCTGATGATGATGTCGATGCTTGCCATTCCTATCTCAGCTTGCTTGAGACGCGAAAAGTCGTGCCTGTCGTGTACGAGCGCACCTTCCCCCTAGACGATCTCCCCGTGGGGCTTGACGCTCTCGAGAAGCGACAGACGTACGGCAAGGTTGTCGTTTGCATTCGCGAAGATGACGAGCAGCCAAGGGTGAAACTTTAGCTTGTACACTACCAGACTTGAGGTTCATTCCTTAATATGTACCGCGTGCTGCAGTCAATGGGAATCGGAATAGGGCTTTTGGATTGGGATTGCAATGTATACTTTACAAATGCGCTATTTGTAATATGAGCCTCTCTCTTTCTATACTGGAACGGTAAAGAAATGCGAAAACCAGAGCAAAAGAGCAAAGAACGAAAAAAAGTAATATTCTGTCCTAGGCGAAGCCAAAGCCTTCGCCGCCTTCATTAATGGCAAGAAGAAGCTGCTGCCGGAGCATCTCGTATGATGAATACGGCGGCAAGTCGACTGTGGAGAGAAGAGAGTAGTATAAGATATTGTTGCATGCTCCACAAGACAAGACAAAAACTTACTTTGGTTGAAACCTTGTTAAGAGGAAGAGAGACAAGTCAGTATGTTCCAGTGTGTGATGCAGGACGACCACTTACATGTGTGTGCTTGTGGCAAGCGGTCCGTCTCGCCATACGCCTTGTGAATCGAGAATCGCTGCACGCCTTGCACACCCTATTCGTACCATGCATGGGTCCATACACATTCTCCTGACAAAGCCGCGAATAAAACGCACCTGCAACTCCACAAACCCGCCCAGAGGAACACGCGCTGTCCCTGTATTATATACACACCATCAGCGCATTGACACCCTACAGCAAAGATACCCACGCACCTGTTGCAAAGCTTAACACCTTGGCGCGCTCGTCGCGGTTAAACGACTTTAGGGCACGCCACCACCACACGATGACCGGATCCGAGCTTGTGTATCCATTGTACTCGGTCGCCGCGCGCCATTCGTCAATATCAATGTCTGGCGTGCCCGATATCAGGAGCTCGACCTCTTGCTCGTTGAACTGTGTAAGTGCATAGTGAGCAGATAAATAGATAAGCAAAGTAAACGAGGCGTACGATTGAGATCAGATCCTTGGGGATGATATCGTAAAACCCACCAAGGAGCGCCTCGATCTGCTCCTGGATAGACTTGGTCAACCGGTATTGTGCCGATAGCTGCACAAACTCCCGCTTGTTCTCTTGAGTCACCGGGACACTGGCACCATTGTCCTTCAGCTCAACGATACGTGTGATGCCGAACTAATATAAATATGAGCGCAAAACCACATCATCCCTAACGAAGAAACTTTACCTCGTCCGCCTCGGTGCTGAACGTCAGATCTAGTGCTGTTGGGTCATTCTCCAGTATCCAGATGAGGCTATTATAGTACTCCGGATCAACCCATTCTACATCCCGGTAATCAACCGGTTTACCCAGCAGCTGTCGGTAGAGCGAACGTGCAAAGTACGCATCTAGTAGCCTACTGTCGAATATCGCCTTCCCAATGACGCGACCGACGAATTTGAAGAATGACAAATGCTCTGGATTGACCCACGATGCTCGGTTCGGCTGGTAAGTGAGCTTGTCAGCAGCACAAGGCTGAAATAATGCGTAGTTCGGATTGAACATCTGGCGCGCAAGGATTTGGAACCATTCACGTGTTACTCCTCCAGCGTCCACACCTTCTTCGTCGTAGAAACGCACGCTGAGTTTTCCATACTTGATCTGTTCTCCCGTCTTCCGCTGAAGATGATGGAAGCTGTCTTCAAACACGTGTGGCCTCCGAACGTTCAACTGCAAGGTTCCATGGTGTTCACGACTGTGAGGTCTGCGACGCAGTTGCTGATAGAAGTAGTTCCGCTTGTTGTCAAAGTCTAGGACGCGAG
Organism: Cantharellus purpuraceus; assembly: GCA_025174535.1. NCBI lineage: Eukaryota > Fungi > Basidiomycota > Agaricomycetes > Cantharellales > Hydnaceae > Cantharellus > Cantharellus purpuraceus. The sequence goes on from JALBUN010000012.1 coordinate 66,244, forward strand.
GATTTTGTACGAGGAGGGAGAAAGACCCGCTCATGAGCGATGGATTGTTGCGTACCATCAGATTCAAAACCTTTCGATGGGCGTCAGTGAATGTTATAAAGAGGTCTTCCATGGACTCTCGAGCGGTGGATGGCGAACGAGGCGAAGCGGACCCCTTCAAGACTCGCGTGGCACTAGGTTTAGACCCGACATATTTGCAAACGACCATTAGAGACTCAATAAGAGGCAGCAAGACTGTCGCCATGTGCTCGACATCCGGCTTCTGCTCCACAATCGCAAGGCAATCACCAAGACGTCGCCAAAGAGCTGCAAAACGGAATGACTCGTAAATAGCATGGACCTTCTCTTCATCTGACGTCTCACGTCGCATGTCCGTTTCTGATGAAGGCTGGGACGCTGCTGCGGTACTCTTAGCAGAGTACATGTAATCGATGGTCTTCAAAATGCGAAGAAGCTTTGCCTGGTCAGACGACGCAGGAGAAAACTTGGCAGAGATAGTAGCAGGAACCTCCTCCCCAGCATTTTCCTCTTGCAGAACAGCAACAAGCTCGTCCAAGTCCGAATATATACTATGTCCGAAGTCTTGAGCCCTAGACTTTAGTTCTGAGGCTATAGTGTCGCGAGCATCGGTAAGACAAGATAGATGTTGAATGAGGGCCAACGATGATTGGAAAGTTCGCCCAGAACATTCTCCGACTGTGAGGATGTTCACGATAAGACGCAGAGAGGTTTGGGGAATAACGGGAGGTTGCAGGAGAACCGTCTTCTGGGAGAAATCCACAGCCGGCTTCTCCAAGCCGGGTGCTACCGCTGCGCCGCCTTCAGCTGTGAAGATACTCGCTGAGTATGCGAAAAAAAAAAAAAACAGAAATCAGACGGTAACTATGGTCACTCACCTAATGAAGTGGAGGGCAACTCACCCCTAACAGTTTCGATGTTGGCAGCGGCGTCTACAACGGGTGGAGATTGGTGGTCCGAGTCTTCACCAGTGTTAACAGTTGTCAAGGGCTGATCGACTAAACCATGTCTAGGATCGGTCGATACAGGACCAGCATCTGGAGGAACAGTAACCCCTTCTGGCGCAGCTACGGCAGCCGACGCTGATGTATCTTTGGATGACTCCTCCTTTTTATTGCCATCCCTCAGACTAGATAATGGTCGTGTAACTGTGGCCAGTAGCGCCGCAAGCGAATCCATCATTGAAGGAGTTCTGCGCAGAGTTGGACCTTCGAGCAAAGCCAACAGGGGAACAATAGGATAATGCAAATTATGAGGCAACTGTTTCTCTTTGCCTTTACCTTTCCTCGAGGAGGTCCGCCTTAAACCAGAGGGGACTTCGTGTTCCGTGAGGAAGAAGCGAGAGGCTAATTCATTGGTGGACACAATGAATGTCAGGGCCTCCAAAGATCTTTGAACAACCAAGTTTGGAACACTCTCGCCAGCCAATTGCCATGAGCTAGAAGCACTGGTTACATCAACAGAGGGCTTCGGTTTAGTGGATGGTTTAGGCGTTGTTTGCGATGGTTGAGGGCGACTTCGAAATGACAAGTGGGCAAAACTTTTGTCTACTGCAGCCAAATCACCAGTACCATCTTGGAGGATGTGGAGTAGAAGGTTCAGGAGCTCTGCGCGTGTTTTACTATTTTCACACAGGTTAACGAATATCTTGAGAAGTACGTTCTTGCGTGATAGTTGAGGGAAGAAGAGAAGCCTGACCAGAGTTGCTAGTCCATTTTTGTCGAGAAGTTGAATCGCATCACGTTGAGCCGCAGCTTTTCGTGGGGTTTCGGGTTGAGGTCCTGAAGACACCACAGGGGCGCCATGAGGTGGGGAACCAAACCGGCGATGAGTGCGCTCGTGCCAAACGCCTGCTTCAGCGATCAAGTGAGAAGGTAGCGTCTGAAGAAACCCGTCCTCTTGATCCATTAAAACTACTTGACGAAGCTGAGGATCTAAGCTCGCGAGGAAACTTGCTGGATCGATGTCCACCGGTCCAATAGGGTCAGTCCCGGCTTGCGGCTGGGTTGGAGCACGAAAGCGAGCTCGCTCACTGGTCTCTTGTTGCAAGATCTCGGCACGGAGTTCTGGAGGTAATGCTTCAAGGAACTCCGGGCTAATCTGCGACTCTGGCGGCTCCACCTGTCTGGCCGAGCGCCGCTCGCGGAAGTGTTGATTGAGAACTTCTTCCCGCATGTCATCCGGCAAAGCTTCCAGGAATGTGGGGTCTATACCGGTATCTGTGATGTCAACAGCGTTACCGTGGATCATGACGGTGACTCTAGGAGCACTCGAAGATCCAGAAGCTACGTTGTCTTCTCGATCGGGTGCGGTGCTTGATGAAACGGATGGGCCGGCTTCGCCTTGAGGTCCAGGATAAGACGGAGGAGCAACCATCGCCTGATCTGGGATCGGTGATGAGGGACCTTCGACAGCTATGCCTTCCATCGGTGCTGCTGCATCATCAGTAGTCCGCCTGGGAGCATCTGAGAGCCCCACAGACTGACTAACGTCGTCCATGGCCGCATCTTCATCAACTGTACGTGCTTGAGCCTCTGGGATGGATATCCCTACCCTTGTAGCGCCTGATTCCGCTGCAGGTCCCTCAGGTGCTGTTTGATCCTGGGCCGGTGGCTCAGGCGCCTCATTAGATGTCCTCTTACCCGCTTCTAATTCACGTTTTTCTTTCGCGGCCTCTTCTTCCCTATGGCGTTGTTCTTCCTGCTCCAAAAGTTCCTTTGATTTGCGCTGGGCTTCTTTGGCCGCCTCTCGAGCGGCCGGAAGAAGTGCCACGATTACATGGTTTGTAAGCTTGCTGACACGATCCCCGATGAATTTGCCGTGTGTCATTTTAGCTTCTTCTCCCCACCGTTGCAGAGTAGGTAATGGACCAAAGTCCTGTGTCTCTACGCGTGCCTCCGTTCGACTTGGGCGTTCTAGCCTATTAGTGAGGACAGCAGGGCGACCATGACGGTGGATGGCATTGCGATCAAGACCAGGCACAAGATGCGCACCAATGGGTGCAAGATCGATATGTAATTCTCCTGGACCTCCTCTACCAACGCTCATAAGCTGCTGAAACAACTGTAGTGCTCCTCCACTAACGAGATCCTCAATAGTCTGAAGAAGGTCAGTATAGGCATTAGCAGCCTGGTTGCCTCGGTTTGCCCTACGATGAGATGTTCGCGGATGTGAATGCGAACTGGGGTGAGCGCCCGATGGATCGACCAGGAGAGGATGGGTGGAGTTCTCAAGGCCACCGCCGACAACGGCTCGTGGACTACCGAAGAAATTGAGATCATGGACATTAGCTAAAGCCTAGTTAGCAACACGCCAATTCAAGTACGCGAGCGCTCACCCGAGGAACGACGACGAGGTGCAATAGGAGGGCCTGGAAAAAACTGTGTATCTCGTCCTGCCGCTAGCTCACCGAACCATTGACCCATGGCATCTTCACCATCGGAGTGGACTAAATCAGCATGCTCCAAGATCCCAATGTCTTCTCCCATCCTGACGAAGATATGAATGATGAACATGAACTTGGACCACAACTTACTCATCTTCCTCTGAGGCCATGCCGTCTTCATCAACTTCTACTTCACCACCCATCATTGGAATACCTGTTGGTAATAGTTGGTGGGGTTCGGGTAGGAAAGAAGAGTATGATTCTACGAACCTTCCATAGCTTCTTCGTCATCTAAATCCTCACCATGACCTTCCTCGACGTCTGCACCTGCACCTGACCCAGCGACGTCCTGGAAAGATAATACATTTAAGACCATACTAGATCATATGAGCAGCGACAGGGAGGACAAACCTGCCACGTGATTTCTTGTTCCTCTGCTTCGTCGTTTGAACCATCGCCTTCTTCGTCATCTTCGTCATCATCATTTATACCATCGTCATCGTCGTCGTCTTCATCATGCCATCCCTCCTCCGAATCGTGAGCCTCAATGTCTAGTTGGTCACCATGGGCATTTTCTTCATCTGAGTCAGTAGACGTGTTGTCACTGCCTGTCGTGTCCTCCTCCCCAAACTCTACATCCATCTCATCACCGGCCTCATCGTCTTCCTCCATTTCATCTTCCGATGCATAGTTGTTTCCGTCATCCATTTCCTACACCTAACTGTTAGCGCGAAAATGACAAAACACCTCAAGTTACTTACGCCCCCATAGCTAATTGTTTGAAAAGAGATCAGTCATACAGAAGTGAAAAAATCACGAGTTGAGACATTACCCACATTCCTAATGCGGAATTACGATAGAGATCAGGAGTCTCCTCGCGATCGACAGCCTCGTCTATGTGTTCATCGTCTGAAGGCTCGGAGTCCAGGTTGGCAAGCCCATCATCAACCTTCTCCTTCCCCTTTTCAGGAATTCGTCCCATTTTGATTGCAATCTTGGAACTACATGAACAGATGGGTGTTAAAAGGGCGTACGGTGGTGACAGCTGCGCTTACAGGTGTTCTAGAGGCCGCAGGATAGCAGTTACTAGACTGCGCACGTTTGGATAGTTCAGATCGACCTCCGCTAGAGCATTAGTCAAGGTCGCCACAAAGTTTTTCTCCAACATCAGTTTCGCGATGTGAAGCGGGCTTTCGTCCTGAACTTTGTGGTTGGAACCGAGGCCAGCTTTGACGGTCAATAAGCGATGACACAGATCGGCAAGGGCCAAAAGACGACCATAACGTTCTTCAATTGACTCAGTAGGGAGTGGCTCTTTGATCGCACGGCTGAGAGCCTCCAGGACAAGCCGCCGAATGGACACAAAATCGCTAGGCAGATCCTTGGCGTCATGGGATTCTGTGATATGGACGCAGAGAGCGACAATAACAGACATGGCCCAATTGCACAACATAACTCGGCGCTTGCTATCAGGCGAAGGGACAGGCTCTGGAGTCCCGAATGATGTGAGCTCTAATAGAAGAAAATTGAGGACCGTAGCTCTGTGTTTCAGATTACCCTCTTTCGCAGGCGTGCTTGATTTTCTTTTAGTGTAAGTAAGAAATGCCGTCTTGCAGGTATTATACGAGAAGAGGAGCTCCGTGAGGCATTGCATGAGGAAACATGCATAAAGGTAGTCTGCACGTCCGTCGTTCTCAGACGAAGGCACTGCATCACCTACTTTATTAGATGCATCCTCGAAAGCCGTTCCTTTATTGTCTTCCGAAACCTGAGATGCTGTCTTCGCGGAGCCTGTCACTGCAGGCTTTCCGACGCGCATCAATTCACTGATGAGATGATGTACCATGCTTTCGAGCGTGTCTGACGGTAGTGCTTCCTTGGCTGGCTCGTCAACTTCCATATGGTCGGTTCTAGCATCTTTTTCGGGGCTAGGTGGATCAACACCAGGGACTGAGGTTCCCTTGAGCGTGATATGTTGAACAGATGGATGAGTCTGGACGAGTCGACACATCGACTCGGTTACATGAACAAAGGCCTTGGGATCACGCAATGCCATCCCTCCAGAGCTGCGAATATAATTGGGAACATCCGTAACCCTGGTGCGAGGCTGCGAAAACAACCGCTTAATCTCCAGACGCATGATGGACTCGATGGTAGATCGGTCCTCGACAACATGACGAAGAATAATAGCGACATATACTTGAGATCCGTTAGTGTCTTTGGATAATCTCTTGAATCGTTCCAACAACGTGTCGATCCCACCATGTCTGACCAACTCGTTGGCCACATTATGATCACGGGTCAGATGAACCAGGAGGCGCAGAACAGCAATAAGCTCATCCCTTGGAAGCTCCATATTGGGAAGGAGCTTTAAACAAAATTGAAAGATACTTTGACGTGCCGCGGGATAGGATGGTTCACTGGTAACCTCTTCATGGGAAACTTCCTCCTCATCCTTCGGAACTGTAATCGTGCGAGGCTCATCTCCAGTGACAAGGAGTGCTTCCGTAACTAGAAGATGAGGCGCAAGCCATTTCGGGACAACGGAGGTCTCGGCATCAGCATTCGAAGGATGGGCTAGCAGCAGAGCCAGCAAAACATCCATCAGTTCCTTGGAGGCGTTTGCAGGTAACCTGGCCTCCAGTGACCCAATCTCATGAAGAACCAGGGCCAACAGACGGCAACGGACTGCAAGCGGCTGCTCGTGGATCTCATATGCACCCGGCGAGAAGTCTTTGATATCTTGAATGATAAGAGGTAGAGTCCGTGAGGAATACCCGTCTACAGGACCCACAAAAGCGCTCTTGACATCAAAAATGAGAGACGGATGCTCATCTAGAAGTCGCAGAGCACGGCGTCCAACATCCTCTTTGAGTGTTTCTCGTTGTTCTCCAAGTTCTTTTCTCCACTGCTCAGATGTTTTCACGTCTGTCAGCTGAGGTCCCTTGTCCTCAGGGTCAATACCAGAAGATGACCCATCACCATCAACTACTGCACCCATCTCAGAATCAGCAAGCGGCTCATTGACGCTAGCCACTGGTTCTGCTTCGACGCCCGATGGTTCGTTTGAAGCTTGTGCTTCGACAGCAGCTTCTTCAGAATTAGGATCTTCTTGGTCCGCGTCGGGAGGGAAGGGCAAAGGTTGTGCTAGAAGAAACTCCGCGGCAGCACTAACATTATTACGCATACGAACTAAAGCGCGTTCCGCTGCAGAACGTGGAAAGCCCATGTCACATAATTGTCGTATACCATTTTCGTCCGGTCCAAAATGGCGGTGTAAGACGTTGGAACCTGCCATTGACGTAGGCCAATCGGGGATAAGCTCGCCTTTGGGTTCTTCGTTCTCGCCAGCCATGAGCTCTAGCATGGTTTGGACAACCGACTTGCAGACGCTCAGTGGTGCGTGAACCAACCATGGTGCCTCCCATAGTTCACGTGCAAAGGGCAACACAGCAGATCTCAATTTGACGAGAAAGTCTTGAGGCTCGAAATATTCGGGATCAGTATCTTTCTTGTCTCTAGTCATGAGCAGATTGTTTTGCGACGACTCAAACAACGGTTTTGATGACACCAGAGAGTGCAACAAGTGAAGTGCAACCTTGAGGCCACCGAAGACATGCACCAGTTCCTGCTTGTCCTCTTCGCTGCGGTCCGCAGACTTGGTCTGAACAATACGATCCACAGCAGAGGCGTATCGGCGACAGATAGTCAACAGAGTATCTATACCTCCAACCTTGCGAAAAGCCACCAAGAGCATTGTGTGAATATTGCTTTGAGAAACGCGCTCTACGAACATTGATAAACAACGCATAAAAATAGGGTCTGTAGTGACACGTACCTTCAAATAACAAAACTGTAATCAAGCCCATCATCACCGTCCAGTATGCATAAGATGCAAGTTTATCCTCTTGAAGAAAGATTTCAGCTAAAACCAACTGACTACAGAAGCAGCATACCAGATCCTTGCCATTCTAGGTGATGTAAGGCAACCTTTGCGACATGGTTGGCAATTGTCATGGCTTGACGCTTTTGGCCAGCATCCGGAGTACGCCTGCTGTACAACGACGGCAACTTGACGACAGCTATCACAAATCGGTAAGATCCCAGAAAAAAGTCACTGCTGCTGAGCATACCTTGAAAAAATGGGGTGAGGGAGGTAGGAATCTGGGTCGCGATGTGTTTCAAGGCTTTTGCGTTGCGTTCCTGCGGACCATCCTTCTTGACACCTTCCGTCGATTTTGCTTCATCCGGAGAAACATCGGATTCCGGGAGAGCTGATCCTACATCAGCCTCATTTGACAAGTCGGTGGCTTGACTGGGTAATGAGATACCCTCTGGAGGAGCGCCTTGGCTATTGCGACAAATAGTTACTCCTCTCGCTGAGAGGGCGCTCTTCAACACAATGTTTTCCCAGATGCATGCGCGGTGGAGGGCACCAATATCAGGAAGAATATCAGATGCGTCGGATCCTGTAAGGCCAGACAACAAAGACAAAGAAGACCTCCCATGAGTGTAGGTCGCAGACGAAAAGATATCGGCCAAAAGGGTAACACGAGTGTGGAGCGCGGTTAGCTTGCGGAACTTAATGTTGGCCTCAAGCAATTGTTCTTCCGCTGAGCACATGTGGTCAACGTCAGTTGAACCCAGCCAAGCCAAACTCACTTGAAACGTCCACATAACATAGTAGCTTAGACTTGCCGTCCATGGTGTCCCAGAATTCTCTTGTCTCATCCAATGAAGCCCGGACCTGACCTAGGACTTTGCTTATGGTCTGGGTAGGTGCCACATCTGTCATGGCACGTAACACCTGAACGAGCGCATCGGAGCCAGGGGAGCTTGCATAATTGTAGGGAATGCACGGAAGTGTCACGATTCTACCCAAGCGATCCAAACCGTCTGTTTTGGTCACAAACTCACGACAGTGGGGCGTATGTTGAAATAGACCCTCGAGAAACTACATAATATGTCAATTGAAAGGGTCAGGTCAAATCTATTCAAACCAACTCACCCGAGCCACGACATCCACGTACGCTACAATCACGTTTTCGACGACTTCTTGCTTACCTTGGTCAGCCTCGAACGCCATATCTGTAGCTTCTATACCTTGCACAGGAGCATTTGTTTGGCTTGTAATGTTGGAGCTTTCTACGTCCATCTTGCTGTCTGCCTCCGCCTTCGTGACAATCACGAGCTTATAGAGGCTTTCCGCGTCTTTATCCTCTATAAAGGCATTGCCAAGTTGCTCGATTCGTTCGAAAACTGTGGCAACGGCAGCGAAAACCCCATCTTTGAGCGACGGGTGATGTCTGATAAGCTCGTCTACTGCGCTTCCTATGATTGCAGCGTTCTCCTTCTCGGACAAGACTTTGAGGTGTCGCTCAGAAGTGAAAATGGAGAAAATACTCGGGATGATGGTGGGCTTCGCAGCCAATTGATCTTGACCTATCTGATTCAAGCACAATGCCCCAATAGCGTTGATGACAGCTTGCACAACCTATCCACGCAAAGTTAATTGACTGGTGAATAACAATTATGTCTTCAAGCTCACTTCGATGGAAGGCTCGATGTTGCTTTCAACAGCCTTATAGAAAGCCTCGGGAAGATGGGCTTCCTGTAATACACCAAGAGAAGTAGGCTCATTATGGACGAAAGTAGCCATCACATGAATAGCTGAATGCTTCGTGAGTCGTCAACAGCGATACAAATGCGATAGACTGACCGATGGGAAGCACAGAAGGTCCAAATAGAACTCGATGTTCGATGATGTCTTTAATGCTCTTGATGAGAGACGAATCGATAAGCCCACGGAGTCCCTCGGAAGTTCCGGAAGTCTGCATCATGCGATGCAATGTTCGAAGAGTATGCTTCAGGATGTTGGCCCGCGAGAATGATAACTGGCCTGAAGACGGGTTAGCAAAGCAAATCGACTAACACAATCCCATGTTACACACCATCGTCTCCGTTCTCCTCGACGTCCAAATTCACTTCGTGCTAAGACACCTATCAGGTCAAGCAGCTTCACAAAAAGAACGATCACTGACTTGAATTCTTTGAACGACGGCATCAATACCACGAGCATTACAGAATAGTTGGAAGGCGTTGGGAAAGCCATAGACAACATTATCAACTAACTGCATCGCCTTGGATACGATTGACAATCTCGATGGCACCTTATTTTCGATGAGTTGGATGAGTAGCGGGATCAGACCAGCCCCCACAATCATGTTCCCACCCGACGCATGCGATGCGATGAAGGTCACAAAGGAAATCAACGCCTCAACGAAGGAATTGGGCAATGTCGACTCGGGATTGGAGATATCCGTGACAGTCTTCCTGAACAAAGACATAAGAACGCCATGGTTGACACCGGCATTGACCGCTGTCAACAGTTCTTGAATCTTGGAACGATAACGACCCATACCATCCAGAGCAGATATTGCAGCTGTTTGCACAGCACCCTGAATGCCTCGATCAAGATGAAGGAACTCGGCGATTTGAGCCACTAGGTCTGGCTCGTATAGGAATATCGACGACTGAGCCAAATTTTCGTTCTGCGTGAGGCCTAAGAAAACCATTTAGTATTCAAGACATAGCCTGGAGTAAATCTGATACGGACAGAAAACGGCAATTGCCAGCAGTCTGATGATGACAAGTTTGGCACGCTCTTCGTGCCGCTCCTTGCTCAAGGCCCTGGCCACTCGGATCCTGCACATCAAATCAAACTTTTCCTCGTCTGGCACCGAATAAGTCTCGATGGTATCAGCGAGGATATCCATAGTGGATTTAGAGGAATGAGCCAAGGGGCCCAGATGTACGAGGACCTGTGCCGCTGAAGGCTTGCGTTGCTGATTATCAAACACATCTCCATCTGTTGCATTTGTCGTTTTCTTCTCTTCCGATGATGGTCTCCTATAAAAGGTGAAGTTGACTTCGCTAGCTTCAGCGGGAAGCGCCTCCACTTGCGCTTGTTTCTTGTCGCTTGCAAGATCAGAAAACTCCAGACTATGATTACGAATGTTGGGCCACCGCTTCGCCAATGCCTGGAGACGAGGTGTTGAAATATTGAGGGCGTGAGACACGGAGGCTTGAGCGGAATACTGCTGTGCAGGTCGTAGGAGCAACTGAAGATCTGCCACTAAGACATCGAGATCAGACGTGAAAAGCAGACTACTGAGCCTCTATTCCAGAAAGTTAGATCTATGCCCATTCAGTAATGAACACCAGAAGAAAACTCACGTCGTAAGAATTGAATAGTTTCCTATTCGTCGAATTCTCCAACAGCAGTCTCTCAAACGCCAAAATGTGGCATATGACCTTCTTTGTAAGCGGGGTGAACTCGTTGACTTGGAGTTTATCAACGTCGTAGTCGCGGATGATATCTTCAAGTGCAGTGTCAAATTTGTTCAGGACCTTAATCCAAGAGTGCAAATCAGAGCGCGGCCATCTCCACACGTCAATTGGAGCCAAGACTTCGGGTAAGTCTTCTGTAGGGGTCCTTAGAATGGTGGCTATTAACGCTGCTGTCTCCGCGTGCTATGAGGGCGATTTTGTCAAAACATAAGACAATAACAAAAAAACGCGGTACCGACCGGTGGTGAAAGCTTCTTTGATGACCTGGAGTGGATTTTCATGGTGTCCACCAGGTCAACGCGAAGCTAGACGTCAAAGTCTTGATCGTTGAGTGGCAAAAGGATGTGCAAGTACGCGCGTAGGTTCGTCACTGTCACGCTCGTCACGCCAACTGAATCCTTATGGTATGTGATATATGAAGGCCAGTATCGACACCATGTTTTTTGATTTGCAACATGCTTCGAGTGTGGGTCCCCTCCTTATAGCATTCCCTCTCCCTGCTGGAGTCACTAGTAACATATGAAAGCCACTGGCAGAAGGTGATGTGTGAACTTCACGTGAAGAACACTCTGTCTAGGGCCTCAGTAATCCCATCGAATATGGGCACCTTAACAGGTTGCATTCTACTATTATACTAGGAGGCAATGACACCCATCATTCTACGGCCTTGGCTATGGAGAAAAGGTCAATTACATCATCCATGGAGACCACACCCTGAACATGGCGTCTGCATGGTTGTAGCAACCCGCTCGGAACGGAACATAAATTACAATAGGGAAACACTTTAAATGGCGTATGTCCACCAAGCACAATGCAACGAATTAGATATTGGAAATATTCTTAAGTATACACTACGAAGTCGACTCATTCTGAGAAACCTTCCTGTGGTACCCTAACCGAACATTGACAAGCTTTCACCACTAGTAAACACGTCCAGCCATCCAGCTCAAACAGTGCTCAAACTGCCCTAGTGTCGTGCGGCCTGGTAACTCGACTATAGGGAAATAACAAAACTTGTCACATGATCGTACATCTTTTGCCTGAATTCAGAATTGTCACATTGATGTCTGTTGCTAGAGACGTGGTATCACTGCATGCCTTGTATATAATTGTTACAGCTTCTAGCAAGCCACAGTATTTTTGAATAAGTATGGGTTTTACAAGGCGAGTTACTCCTGGCTACTCGCACAAATAGTTTGGCTAAACAATTAGCATATATCTGCACGCAGATACGGACGAGATGTTGAGAACTACATTGAAACATCGAACCCGCTTGCGTGACATCACATCCGTGACCAACGTCTCTCAGATCTACTTATTACATTATGGCTTATCGACGAAAAGTCTCTATGGTCTTCTTCGACGCATTAGGTACTCTGATAACGCCTCGTCGCCCCATCCACATTCAATATGCCGAGGTATTCGATCCATATCTTGGGAAGCTCGAGCCATCTAGTATACAAAGTGCCTTCAAGAAAGGTAACACAAAATGACTACCCTGTCCGCATCTCACATTTAGTGTCCCTTTGTCCCTCTTACCCGCATCCATTGGAGCTCTGAAGGGCGTCCAACGTGAGAGGCCCGTGCTTGCAGGGGGCGCTGAAGTGTGGTGGAGGGATGTGATCAGAAGAACCGCGGTTGGTGCAGGGGCACATCCACAAGGTGAGAGCAACTGTGGATATATCGCGTGTGTCTTAGGGACTGCTTCTGCACAACCTGATTAGCGGTGGATGCGTCCCTTACTGCGATTGTGCCGAAGCTGATGCAGCAGTTTTCGGGGAGCGAGGGATACAAATCCTTCGATGATGTCATCCCTACCCGTTCGTGCTGTATGAACAATGTCGTTTCGTTGAAAACTTACCGGGTAGGCGCAGTTGAGATTTTGAAAGGTGAGGGAATGCGCCTCACAATGTTGAGCAATGGTGATCTACGGATGAGTAAGAGTTGCGCCACTATTACGCCTTCTCTCTTCTCGGACTAGTCAAAGTAATTGAAGGAGCATGCGGCAGAAAATGTGTTTGTCGATCTGCAACTGGCAAAATTCTTTGACTTCTTGTTGGTGAGCGAGGATTTAGGAAACGAAAAACCAGCACGGCAGGTGTGGGTAGATGCATGCTTGCATGTTGGCGCGGAGCTCCAGGAAATCGTGCATGTTGGAGATGAGTTGAAGTGGTGAGTACTAGCTGCGTTGTACCACTTGGGAACAATTACCATAAACTGATTCCATGGGCTGGGTCAGCGATTACAATGGGGCGAGACACGCGGGTGCACATGCGTTGTTAGTGCGCAGACAGGGTGTTGATGGTGATGGAGAGCAGAAAGAGCCAGACGAAAACCTTACAGACGTGGAAATTGTCGCAAACTTGCCCGAAGTTGCAGCATGGATAGCACGAATAAATCAAGGGTGAAGTATCTAGATATCTATGACCTATGTCTGTGATCTCGATGACGGCTTTCGACCTTCTGGAGAGATTGGTTTATCGAATGCTGTTGGCGTACCACCTATTGTCTGCTGCCTTGGCGTGACGATGTCCTCAATTTTCTCACCGAGCTTCGTCATGGTCCATCGAATAACCCGAGGGTCTTGGCGTAAGCGGCGGTTCATCGCATGTAGCACGCGTGGGTTGGTGTCAAAGTGCATTGTCCAGTAACTGCCGATTCAGCTATCTTAAGGCAGGGTATAGACACGGGTGAAAGCAAGTGACGCACTCGCCAATGGTGTGCCACTGTTGATGCCGGTTCATTCTGTTGGGTAGTGGGCGTGTTCCCCAGTGCTCTAATGAGCGAACCACACCACCGTTATCCAGAACATGCGTAGCACATGTTGTGACTAATTCTTTTATATGTCGCTACAATCAAAATGAGTAACTTGATAGCATGGGTGGGTACCTTGAAAAGACACAAACATATTCTCTGAGATGGGCGGAAATACAAAGGAGCTCATAGAGCGGCATGCGGCACGACTGCCTAAGATTTTTGAAGACAATAGCGCAGCACGGAAGAAAAGTAGTAGTCATGTGACCGCGGGAGCCTACTGTTACGCTTTAGTCCTCGCTGGCATACCAGATTTCTTCTTACAATCAAATACACTCTGAAATGGCTGTTCTGAAAGCTGTAATGACATTTATCTCTTGAGCCTATTGATGATGCTCATGTTTTCATCCACAGATTGTCAAATGTACGTCGTTTTTTTTCGAGATGAGGTGCTCTTGTGACACAACATTTCAGCCGTTCTGTCAGGCGACACGCTCGTTTTACGTGGTCGTCCAGGCCCGCAAGGTCAGCCTCCAAAAGAAAGGTGAAGAACACCTGAACTCATATGTATTTTGACTGACTATTTTACTGATTAAAAGGATTTTGCATGTCGCGGAAATAGTTGCTCCCCGCATGGGTAGTTCCACTCGCGAGGACGAGGTCGGTGATATAGTTCGCTAACAATGGTATTGTCGTTTCTGATTATATCCAGCCTTGGGCGTTCGAAAGTCGCGAATTTTTACGTGCCTTTGCTGTTGGTAAAGAGATCACATTCACCTCGACACACTCTCTGCCCTCCAACGATGATACCCCGCGTGATTTTGGGCAGGCGGAGATTGGTTGCGTGGATCTAGCAACCGAGTTACTAAAGAATGGCTGGGCCAAAGCTAATGAAAAAAGCAAACGGGAACCCAATGAGGATGATTTGAAGAGAAAAGACCTAGAGAATGAGGCGAAGGGTGGGATGAAAGGGATGTGGAACCCTCAAGGCCCCAAAGTGAGTGAGTATGACCTGTGTGTCTCAGCCAATGTTCAGAGGCTCTGCAGCCCTACACGGTTAATCACACGATGCCACTTGACTCGCAAGCCTTCATCACCGAGTGGAAAGGTCAAACAATAGACGGTATGATTTTGAAAAAAATTGTGAGACGTCACCTTTGACGATCACATGATAGCCATTGTGGAACAAGTCCGCGACGGCACGACACTACGCATCCGCTTGTTCCTCCCAGACAATGTCCATCAGCTCGCTAATGTCGCCCTCGCTGGTGTGCGCAGTGCTAAGGCCTCTACTAAACAAGGCGAGAGTGCCGAACCATGGGGAGAAGAGGCGAGTTGTCCGCCTTTCCGTGATCCTTTCGCCTAAACACCTGCACAGGCGAAGTTTTTCACAGAATCACGCCTTCTACAACGACCTGTCCGCGTCGTACTTTTGTCACTACCTGCTCCAACAGCACAACCATTTGCAGCATCAGCGAATGCCGCACCACCCGCACCCGCAAGCCTGTTCATTGGAACGGTTCTGCACCCTGCGGGGAATGTCGCTGAGCATCTTGTCGCCACTGGCCTTGCCAACGTAGTAGGTTGGCATGCCGGCCTGCTTGCTAGCTCTGGTGGCATGGAGCGTCTCCGAGTCGCCGAGAAGTATGTGTCGATTGGTCATACCAAGAGCTGCATTAAAGCATTTCACAGGCAGGCTAAACAAAAGGGTCTATACCTGTATGCAAATGCCTCAAATGCCACAAATGGGCTACTCAAGGGTAGTAACTCCTCGACGACCGTCCCAAATGGTAACAATCGTGCATTTGAAGCCACAGTCGTCCGCATTTGGAGTGGTGACCAGATCAGCGTTCTAGAGAAGGATGCAAATAAGGAACGTCGAGTGCAATTCAGTTCCACAAGATGTCCAAGGTGATCATTCTTGTACAGTTCAGACCATGTGTCATCTCTTTGAACGTTTCGTTGAGGGTTCAGATCGAATCCTTCAGACACTAAACAATCGTATTGGGCTGCAGAAGCAAGAGAGGTAATGTCTAAGATCTGGCTCAACGACCTCGCCCTGTCTGCTCAGCAACTTCTTATGTTTGTATCTAGTTCTTGCGCAAGAAGCTCATCGGTAAACCTGTTCGCGTTCACGTGGACTTCATTCGTCCTCGTGACGGCGAATATGAGGAACGAGAATGTGCGACTGTTCGCTTCGGCAATCAAAACATGTGAGTTATGTGCCCCATCCATCGTATTATCAGACTTATAAACTGACCTCCTCAGCAATGTGGGCGAACTGGTAATTGAGAAGGGCTATGCTAGCGTCGTTCGTCATAAGCGGGATGATGAGGATCGATCTTCAGATTACGACAAACTCATGGCCGCAGAGCAAGTGTAAGCCTCTTCACGATCAATCCTTGTGTATTCATGCTAACATATCAAATATCAAATATTTATTCCAGCGCTATAGCCGAAGGTCGTGGGATACATTCAAATAAGGAACAACCGCTTCCTAGGATCGGAAATGCATCTGAGGCATGTCTCCGTCTCGCAAGAATGTGTCCCGGAGACTTATACCACTTTTATAGACTTATTCAAAAGCTAACCAGTTTTTAACGGGTTTCAAGCGTTTGGGTCGAGTACCAGCGGTCGTGCAAAGTGTTTCTTCTGGTTCCCGCTTCAAGTGAGCCTAAACCACGTGGTCAGGATCCCTTCTTAAATTCTCGTGTAGATTATTATTACCCAGGGAAAACCAGACATTAACGCTCGTCTTGGCTGGTATGAAGTAAAACAACCCTCGAACTACCATGCGCTTCACCACTGTCTATTTCAGGAATCCGTGCTCCTCGTGCCGGACGGGGAGAACGGGAACGGAACGAAATCAAACCAGAGCCCTACGGTTTGGAAGCCACGGAATTCGCTTCTCGACGATTTATGCAACGGGACGTCGAAGTAGAGTTCGAATCCACCGACAAGTCAGGAGGATTTGTCGGCGCGATGTATCTAAACAAGACGGATAACGCGGCGGTAACACTTGTTAAGGAAGGTTTTGCGACTGTCCATGCCTACTCAGCTGAGAGCCTATCATGGGCACAATCACTCTTTGGCGCAGAGGTAAGAAGCTCCGATCTTGGTCATACGTACCCTAACTGTGGAAGTCATTCGTAGAAAGAAGCAAAGGCTGGACGAAAAAATGTACGCAGAGCTAATAATATGCCGTTCGTTGGACTAATCTGGATATGTAGCTGTGGAAAGACTACGATGATACTGCGGAGCAAGCTGAGCAAGAACCTCCGAACGGTGTATCGGGACCTTTGAAACCAGAGTATCTAGATGTCATTGTCAGTGACGTACGCACTGGTCCAACGTTCAGTTTCTCCGTTCAAATACTCAACACTGAAGGTATGTTCATGTGACTTTTGAGAGGGGTGTCTACCTATATAAGCCTCTGCGCAGGAATTGCTTCGCTTGAGCAGCTGATGCACGATTTCTCGTTGCATCATCGCACTGCTACCACTGCTCCTGCTTTCACCCCTCGCAATGGGGACCTTGTCTCAGCACGGTTTAGTGATGGCTCGTGGTACCGTGCTAAAGTTCGAAAGTCTTCTCCAGGAAAAAAGGAGGCTGAGGTGACTTTCATCGACTATGGCAATCAAGACACGATTGGCTTCAAAGATATCCGCCCATTGGATCCCAAATTCAGATCGTTGCCAGGTCAAGCGCACGATGCACGACTGAGGCGCGTAACCTCTTTTATTAGCTTTTCTGCGTGCTTATCTGGCATTGTAGCTTTGTGAAGCTAGCTAGCCCCGAAAGCGAATATCATGCTGAGGCCGTCGAGCGCTTCCGCACATTATGCGAGGGAAGAAAACTCGTCGCTAACACAGACTTCCGTGAAGGCACACTACTCCACCTTCGTCTGATGGATCCGTCCGACTCGGCCGCAGCAGAGGATCCTCTGGCTTGCATCAATGCCGATTTGCTGCGCGAAGGCTACGCATCATTTGACCGAAAGAACTGCAAGTACTTAGCTTCGTATCCTCAGGTGGTACAGAAACTACAGGACGCAATTGCTGGTGCAAAGCACGACCGGTTGGGAATGTTTGAGTTCGGAGACGTTGAGGAGGAAGACTGAACGAGAATTAGGTTATTTATATGTGTATATGTTGTTGTGTGCGCAGTATAGCCACGTTGTGTGCACAGTATAGCCACAGGAAGGAGGACAGGCCGAGAACCACCTAGGCCACATAATTGTCCTTTGCAACGAACGTATTGAGTGAAGTGATGTGACCTGATGCGTGACCCTTCGCGTCTTGGACTGCTTTACACATGACTTCCTCATCACACACACAGAGTTCAAGGCTGCGACCCCTTTGCCTTCCGGCCCTTGTTGAAGAACGTACTCGCAGGCCTACGGGTCTCACATCACGATCTTCGATGTCTGCTCTACCTGTCCGCAGAGGTAGCAAGTCCAGCATGCCGTCTGATCTCCAAGTGTATTACCCCTTTCGACTCAAGCATTCTAGGTAGTTACTACCGCTTCTCAACGGTCATGATCAATTGTGACTCGTTGTTGCCACTCACACTCAGGAGTTTTCATTCACCTGCTGTTGCAATGACCTCCCCCCCTTCGTCTCCCGATCAAGACTCTACAGCTTTGTCTCCAATCTCCCAGAGCCCTCCAGATACCCCGCCTCCTCTTACGCCACGCATTGGCTCAGGTATAGTCTACTTCTCCTGGAAAAACCCTGCTCCAATACGTCCCCAATCGTAAGCCCATGACCGCTTATCGTGTAAAACTCATTTGTTTCTGAAAACCACAGTGTACCACTACCCTCAGACTCTGAAAAGTAGGTTCCCTTCATCAATGCAACAAGTTCAACTTGCAACGTAAAGTTACGCTTCCCAGCCGCTCAAATGTCAGCGTAAGAACTCTCAGCTCAAACGGCGCAATCTCCTTGTCTTGTTATAGTACTAGGTCTCAATCTCAATCTCAGGCTTGTCTCGATGAATTCACCGACAATCTCATACGTCATGATATGTATGCTCCTGCTAGCACTACACAGTCCCATACATCAGATGTTCCGTCGACACCTGTGGCTGAAGAACTTGGGACAGCAGGTGTCGCGAAGCTTCTTGGGCTACCAGATTCATATGACCATGAGCCGCGCTGGAGTGTTCTTCCCGCAAACCAATCATCACGATCTCCTGATGAATCCAGGTATCATTCTCATACTAACTCCTCTAGATTGACGATAATTCCCCTCTTAGCCATAGTCCATATTCTGGTGCCGTTCGGAAGCCATCTCAGCGTTTCAAATCTAAGATAAAGACAGCATTCAAGAGAATGGCTGCCTCGATAAAGATGAGGCATAATAGGACAACTGTATCCCCTGTTATATCGTCGCCAGAACTTCTTGATCTTCCAGGGTACAACAGCTCCGTGGCTCTGGGTCTTTCTTCGCCCATTCAAATAGCCAGGTTTTTATATGCCGCTGAGGTGACTGTGAGATTAAACTTCGTAGCATATTCCTGTGTTTCTGGTTGACACTACTCCATAAGCATGCGAGACGACACAAAATGAATAACTTTCCAAGAACTCCAGGCGTCTTGGATGCGGCTCCCTCCAAACATATTCCGCGGCTTGTCCATGTTTCAGTAGATACGGTGACTGACGGTAATGCTGAATTCGACAGTCTACTCCCTCGCGGTGCATCTCAACTTGATTGTTGTTTTCATCCCCAGTGATGAGCCTCTCCACAGCAGTTAGCCCGGCTTTTTTCCATTCGAGTGAGACAAAGAACTTTGGTCGCGATGCCATGGAACGAGAGGTGGACACCACTTCGAGTTATCAAATTCACTCTTTCAGTACGGACACCCCTCCCTTGTCATCGCGAGCTACGTATACGCCGCTTCACGAGGACGTTGCATATACTCTCACATCTCTGTGCTCTTCTTTTCCCTTCGATGTTCCTAACGATGTTACTGCATCTTGCCCTAGAAAAGCTAGTGGTGCGACCCTCGCACGCTCTGCTGCTCGGCCGCTGGTATTCGATCCACAACTGATGCCTTTTACTGTCAGACGGGTCAAGCAAAAGGAACATCCCTTATCTCTTGGAATCAGAACGGCATCAAGCCGAACTGGTGGCTCCTTTCGACTGCCTACTCAGTCAGAACAGTCTCTCGAACCCCTACATAATCCACCAGGCCTGGATATGGCTCCGTCTTCAAAGTACAAGCATCAAAAGGATATCAATGCCTTGGCACTCCAAAAATGCGTCCAGGTTGCCACACCACTCATACCTAATGAAGAGAAGATGGCTTGCCAACACATGATCTGATTGAGGATGTTCCCATCATGCCTCAACCCGCTCTCTTCCAGCTCTTTTTTTGTGTCTGATTGGTTGACGACATATCCAGTACCGCATATTTCCCTTGGACCATCCGCTTGCCTTCGTATTGTTTGATCATATTTTCAATTGCATGTTAGCCCTTCCTGAGTATCCCAGCCAATACCACCTCTGTTTTGATTTGTAATCTTTAAAGCCCTCCCTTACCGTCGACTCACTGCACACCAGTTGCTCCTGTCCCTATTGTGACCTCCACGATTGGACTCAGTTCTGGTTCCATTAATCCAATTGACTGCTGGAACCGGCGTACGCAAAGCTTAGACACTAGGGATGTAAGACAGTCCTTCCAAGAAACAGCGTGATGAGCAAAGCTAGATCTACATATACTAGGTTATATGGAATAGGCTTCATGCATAGACATACTACCATAGGTCATATTATATCAAAAACAAATAATTTCATGTTCGAATCATTTGAAGGACTTGGAGGACTTAGGGGGCTTAGCAGGTGAATCCTCGATGAGAGCCCACATGTAATAGACCCCTGGATTTAACTCTGAGTAACTTCGTGATAGACACATTTGAGAGGGCAAACCTATGCTGCGGTACGGTCGCCATGGCTCAGTCAGATCCTCCATTTCCTTAGGAGTGAGCAAGGCCCCCCTAAATATAAAGTGAGTTTGCTCAGTAGTGTTGTTTTAGTTGTCCTCAGAGAATGAAAATCGTACTTGATTTTCTTCCCATTTAACCGACCCTTGAGTGACGTCACTGTAATGCCTTCGGGAAGTGGGGTTAGAGCTTTCTTCTTCCCATCACCGTTGGGCTGTCCATCACCCCCCGAGCCCTTGGCATGAAGGGTTCTATTTATAGATGGGGTGAACGGCTCCGGGAAAATTCCCATACTTCCCGTATCGAGTCCTACTTTGTCTGGACTTGCAGAAGCTATCTCAATGTTGTCATTACCAGTGTTTTTGCTTTTCACCGGAGTGACCGGCATGGGTGGAACACCGGACACGTCGGGATCTTCTGAAGCGAGGCTAGCAGCTGGAAGAGGACCACTAGGATCTGATTGCTGCGCAACCAAAGACAATGTTCCGTCGTCCTGGGGAGCGACAGCGTTATTCGGTACCTCACTATCTGGAGCTGCAGGAAGCTTCCTCGAGGAAATAGTGACGGAGTCGGATGGAGAATGCAAAGAAAGGAACCATCGAATGACGCCCCGCTGTACTCCAAGGTCCCCTGAAAAAGAAGACTTAGTAGCACGGGACGCGAGAACAGCTAACCTGGAGACGAAGCGGGACACACCAACGGGAAGGATATCAGGTCTTCTCATGGAAAATATAGCAAACATATCCACTGGTTCAAGCGGATAAGCAAACGAAACAAGGGTTTCAACATACTCACCAGTCCACTGAAGATGACGTGACGAAGGAGCAATCAATAATCGAAAGCACCAGCAGTAAAAATCCAATGAGACACACCCTTCCAATACCTCGGACTTCAATGAGTAGTCTGGCGAGCTCTTCGTCGTCGGCTTCACTGAGCTTTTGATTGGAGAGCCGACCATCGGCAAATCGAAATGCCAGATCCAGGACTACCGCCACAACAATTGGAAAAATACTTTAAGGCATCTCATAGCTCGCACCATATTCAGCTTTGCGCGTACTGAGTCCTGCACTTTTCAAAGTGGTGACATCTGTACCGGCCACCTGACCCGCAATTGGAAAAAGCTCCTTTGATATTTCCGGTTCACTACAGAGATGTAAGCCCCGGAGAAGTTGCTGTAAGCACGATCTAATTTCACGAACTCAGAGCCTCTTGCAGGGGGTTTTTCAGGCAGGTCTGGGTAATAGAGTCGAATGAACCTATGCGTGATAGTGCGCGCAGCCAGCCAAGATATTTGTTGACCTCTAATTAGGTGCAGAAATTTAGGACGTCCTCACTGGAAATAATTCTACTTACAAAATGGAAGTCACGAGGGTACTGCGGTATACCCATACATCAGTGTAGTGCTTACGTGTGGACCCGCGCTCTGGAGGACCCACCGAAATGGATCAATGCTTTCCAACTGCTCGAAAGGACGGCATGGAAGTTTTTTGAAAACAGTCTCAAATCTTGTATCCACGTTAATCAGGTGTTGCTTGGCTGTCTCCAGCGAAAAGCTGAGCGTGGCAGGAAGTGGCTGATTCGCTTCGGAGGACGGTGCTACTTCAGCACCCAATGTTGCAGACTGTTCTACTCGAGCTTTCTTAGTCGATTGTGGTGATGAAGAAATATTTGGTGCATCTATGGCTTCAATCGTTCGCTTAGATTTGGGAACATCGGACCTTGGTGCTCGTGTTTTGGCAGCAGTTGTTGCACTGCTTGCCAAAGTTGAAAGGGACCTCATTGAGCGGGTAGTGGAGGGCATTGTTAGTCTATGAATGCGAAACAGATGGGGTTGGTTGCTTTTATGCCTGGGGATCCAACCGGCATGAGTCAGATTCCGTTTTGGGACACATGGCCCCGCACGGACCGGCTACAGCTTTCTTGTTCTGATGATGCGCGGTCCTGGAGCTTGTTCAATTGAAACTCTGAGCGGAGTTCTCATTGAACTTTTTCTGGTCTGCATGCATGAACACTAGTCATGGGTCTTTGCGGTGATCCCTGCCACCAGCAGTGCGACTAAGTGCCCCGAGACGCACAGCACAGTTTGTGCTGTGTCGGAACACCCGCAGAGTTTGTCTCTGCATGATTTTCAATTTTCAAACCCGGGCCTCTAACCAAGTCATTTCTAAACGCTGTGCGTGGCTGAAGGACTAGCTGCCGCAATGGCCGTCAGTATCGCAATCATAAACCAGTTCATCGAGCTTGGGTCAAATGATTTGCATTTGGGGTTTCTTGCACTGCACTTACTGTTGGAGCAATACGGCTTTTAGGCGGCTGCAATCGAATCTCCAATACAGAGAAGGGAAAAATGTACCTGCAAGAGTAACTTCTTTCTCTGTGGGGTTCCTCTAAGAATAGTCTTCTAGATCGACTCCAAGTTACAATAACTTCACCCCAACTTCAAATCAGAACTTTCGGAAGAGTCTAAAGAGGAGGTATAAAACAGATCATTATATTGTGCGTCATGTATCTACTCATTTAGGCACCCGTTGCATTTTGGAATGGACTGTCTTTTCTTGGTTCATCGGCTCTACTGAGCACCATTTCATCAACACTTTGATACGGGCGCGGCACACCATACTTCCATTTTCTGGCCTACAGTCCCAACTTTCGACGCTCAGGCACAGTTGGGAGAAGAATTGTCTCTTTCTGAAGATTTCTTGAGAGAACGCAAGAGGGTAATGAGAGCAGCCTTTGTCAAACCAATGGAGATGTAGGGTCCTTGTCTGAGGCTCGAGAAACGGGAAACCTAGACTGCATAATGTCTACCGCCGGTGTCTCAGGCTCTTGCTGGCCACTTGGTGTAATTTACTCTGGAGTAGCCGGCTCTACACTCGAGGTTCTTATTATGCCGCCGACTAACGCGATTTCTCTCTCTCTGCGTCTCTCTTCTATAGTTCTACCATTATTGCACTCCAGTGCACCTTGTCTAGACTTCTTCGAAAGACGGCCGGTCCTTCTGGGTTGGTCTCGCTGGTTATTATTTACGGTATTCTGATTGCATCCAGAATTTTTGTTCCCTCGGAAATCAAGTCCCTTGATGAACGCCATCTGTCTCTTATTCCTTTCTGGGGGACGTTGACAGTGGTGCTGTGCTTCCAATCTCTACTGCGTTACAGCGTAGTGAGTAGTGTCAGCCTCCGAACATATACTTCATCTATCGACCAGGAGTTCGGAACATCACGTATTGCTTCGATAGTACGCTTAGGCCAGCCAATTAGCCTCCCTCTTGCTTCATGCGATATTTAGGCTCTCGGAGGTATAGAGCTATGATCTATTAGGACCTTCCAGTCGCAAGGAGCTTATCCCTTACTATAGCACTTGTAATCTGGTCGGTAGCCGGAAAGCCGCGACAAGGCTGATCAATTCTAACCGGACAGGACCCTGCACGGCCTAGGACTACAGGGGTAGAATCGGTTAGAATTCATCCTGCGGCGGTGTGTAGCTGATGCAAGCCGAGACGATAATATGCAAAAGGACGTAGAATCAAAAGCGAAATGAGTATGGTACGAATTCACCCCCTTTCGAGGTTGGATGTGACGAATTCGGAGGTGAGATATTTCTGAGACCCTGTCATGTGAGACTTATTCCCCGTGGTAGCTTGGATACCCGCTTGGGCACTTGGTAGACATTTCGCGACCGGAAAAGGCCTGAATTCTCGGCTAAGACACTGACAGTCAATCATCCCGGCCCATTTATACCATTTTTAGCGAGTACTCAGTTTTTCCATCCTTACTTACTGTGAGCAACATCTGAGAGATTCATATATTGAGTCGATCTAGGATCTGCCTTTTATGCTTCTCCGAGGCAAGTATTGTTAGCTTGTGTCAAGTCTTGAACCTTATTTAACTTCATTGGGCTTGGATAGCATCCATCCTGTTCATCAGGTACTGGCACAAAATAAATCCCTTTCATGTAATGTCCATCCAACAGCCTCGTAATTTCCTGAAGGACCGGAGGGACAGCTTTAAGACGGGGCCCCTGAGGGTATCACTCAGGAAACACTTGGACATAAGTATCGAGTCCCTGTACCAGAAAACTGATCCGACCTTTTGCCAATAGGATGCGGGAGACTGTCAACAATCTTTGCCTGCGCTGTTGCTCACGTGTACTCATAATTTTGTTAGCAGAATTGAATATTCCATACTATCCATTCTTACGTGGCAACGTTGATTGCATCATCGCATGGATTCCCAGTGCAGATTCTCAGGTGAGGATGACTTCCCATGACTTGTGTCCCACTAATGTGGAGGTAGGAGCTATGGTTCATGAACGTGGTGTTTGACTTTACTGTATGACTTTCTTATCCAACTAGTGTTGGTTAAATGAGACGAAGATGGTAACGGTGGTGATGCGAGACCGAGTAGACAACAAAGAGAGGAAGCAAGGGTAGATGAGACAAAGGGAAGAGTGAACAACAAGACCGCAAGTCAAGAGTCCACCCGAACTACTCTTAGGATTCTAGTTGTGTATATAAAGACACTAGACTCACGTAGTTGAGGATTATTGAATCTTACGAGTTCTCAAAGTTCACTTCGATTGATAACTAGAACTCGCCGCAAAGCGCGGTCTTTGCACACGGCCATGAGGTGTTCGCTGGCCAAGACAAGTCACAACACTGACGGACGAAGCGCTCCGGAATGGGCATATCCCTACGTCTGTTTCAGATGCAGATGCAGATGCAGATGCTGCAAATATTAACACAAACACAAGGGTCAGCCATTGTCCAACAAACGGACGTGCATACTCGTGGGTCGCGAACATGCCTACAAGTTAGTTGTTATTACCTCAAGAGCAAGGCAGAAGTTTGACTCACCATGGCCCTTCCAGACGATATCAATGCGGAACCAACCCTGCAATGAAACCCTATGTTACGCACCTCGTGCGGCTCCAAGACTAGTGACTTGGACACGTCTCGGTTAGATGATCTCGATGAGGATGCCCTAGTGAATCGAGATGGAATAGGAGAGAAGAGTCCCTTATTCAGTCCATTGACCATATCTACATGGAGGAGAGAACTTACTCCGGTAGAGAGCCAGAATTTGCTTGATGTGGCTAAGGTGAGATGTCTGAACCTTCAGGATGCTTTTGTGCACACGGAATTTACTTTATATCTGTCATATGCTAATTTCAAAGACGGTGTCTCGAAGGTCAAACAGTTACTGCGGGTCATCTGGACACGAAAAAAAAAACGAAGCGAGAGACCCGATCGGAGAGGCCAAAGTGGCGCATGCAAGGTCGTGGCCCTAAAAGCACCAGAGGGAGCGCAGACTTCTTGCATTCGAAATAGATCACTCACAGATACATCCAAGTTTGTACCCGCAGTTAATATAATATAGCCAATGATATATCTGCATATATGGCCCATTGAGACCAAAAGTTAACCCTTTATACAGGTCTGACGATGATATCATGTATCTCCCATGGATAAGAAATATGCAACTGAATCTGCACTTTATTTAAATCCAGATTAACTTGTTTCTGCTGTGAATAAATCATCCCACGCATTCTGTGCAGTGGTGCTCGGGCAGTTTTCGAGCAAGCCTACTTAAATGTGCCAAGGTGTAAATTGGTCTAGGAGAGGGGATACAGATAGAGGCTACAGCAAAAGTAATATATGGAGAACGAGTCCGAGGAGGCAGAAGTAGCTAGACGGATGAACCCCTAAAGGAGGGTTGCCGTATTGTAATGTAGGAGGCATGGATGCATATAAGCTATAATTGGATACCGAGGGCGGGGCGTGCAGAATAATTATGTCGTGGAGGAGGTAAGGAGACAAACAACGCAGGTGGAGTCGAACAATCCTAATGACAGGAACGATGATGACACAAATGCAATAAGTAATGAAACTGGAGACGGTGAAACAGAGAAATAAAAGGTTGGCAATTAAGCTGGAACCTACGTCGGAAGTCGGGACGTCTACACCTCGTCCAATGCACGATGTAGCCATGGATGGACCTTGACTTCGGCAATCGTTGCTCTCGTGTGAGGGTCTGGATCAAGACACCGCGTTAGTAGGTGCCAACACTCCGGTGAGATACTGTGTCCTAGGGGTGATGGCACTTGCATCTCGTTCTCCACCCGTACAATGCAATTATGGAGCGTGATTCTGCCGTGCGCGGCGTCGATCGCTGTCGGGAACGCGCTCTTGCCCGTAATCAGATAAGATAGGAGAATTCCCAAGGCCCAGATGTCTGCGGGCTCAGCTTGATGCCGCTCTACATCTTTGATGATTTCTGCAGGCGCATATGCTATGGTTCCGCGGAAGTGACGGTACCATGGGCGAGGCGCTTGCGGATCCACACAGCTCGCAGCCCCAAAGTCGATGAGTTTGACACGAAATGAGCGGTCAATGAGGACATTCTCGTCTTTGATGTCCCTATGCGTTACGCCAATGCTGTCGAGATAATCCACAACATCCACAACCTGTGCAAAAATGTAGCGAGCTTGCGGCTCTAATAAACGTTGATACTCTTCGATACATTCAAACAGGTCGTGCGATAGCCTGCGCCCCATGTTTGGACGTGCTCCATGCGGAGGTGTAAGAGGCATAGCCGGAGACATTGAAGAAGGAGATGACAAAAAGCCTGGAGAGCAGGGAGGCGAGGAAAATGTGGAGGAGGACGAGGGGGGAGTATAGGAGGGCGTTGAAAACCCAGAACTTGCAAAGTTCTCGCCTAAAAGTGTCGATACAGCTTGACGAGTAGGGTCGCCTGATGTTTGCGATAGTGATTTTCCTCCTGATTCAGTAAAACTCGCAGATGCAGACTCATCGGGAGCACTAGGGAAGCTAGGAGTCGGAGGGTGCAGTCCGGGACTAGACAACTGTTGCTTACTGCGCCACGGTGATCCATGCAGCTCTTGCACCTAGAAGAGAGCTACATGAACAGAAGGACGGAAGCCAGAACAATTGAAATGGCGCATACGAGATAGCAATAAACCTTGTCTTGAAAAAAATCCAAGAATTTGATAATGCCGGGGTGGTTCAACAGCTTCAGTAGGACAGCCTCAGTAGGGACATGTCCTAGCTCTGGATCATAACTCCATCCCCAGGTGGGAACCTTTCCTTTCTCAATAAACTTGACAGCAACTTCATGTCCCAGAAACCTATCTCTCCCCGTGACCACGAAGCCAAACGCACCGGTCCCGATCTGACCCCCGGGCGCGTACTTGCGCACAAAGTCACGATGCAGGACATGCCCGGCTGGGAAGTATGTGGAATAGAAATGGGCATCGTAATGGTTGACCGTGCTGGTGAGGACACTATCATATTTGGCTCTGTAAGAAAGACGATGCCAATTTCGTGGCGGCATGAGAAGGAGTGGTTGAGGAATGCGCCGGGTAGCCTCATGCCGCTGCGGATGCTTTTGCGTGAACTGTGGCCGGGCTGGCACAAAGGGCTGAGCGCATGGGTCCAATGCCATACGGGTGGAGAGTTCTTCGTTCACAGTGCGCGACCATGGGAACGAATTTCCCTCGTCATGGGCTGGGATGGGTGATAAGAGAGGGGTGGACGGCATGGATGGAAAGGAGCGATCGTTCTGCTCGTAAAGCACTCCCGAGGGGAGGTCCGGAGGGGTAACAGGCGGAGAATAGGGTGTTTGGGAGATGCATCTGGAGGAGAGTAGTGCAGGCGAGGGTGGCACAGAAATACTAGTGTTGAACAGGTCAACATGTTGGTCAACTAACTTTCCATCGAAACCCTCTGCTTGTGATTGGGCGTGCAAGGAAAGGAGACGATCAAGGGTAAACTTGCGAGAAGAGGCTGCGAGAACCATAGCCGGAGACTGCGTTTGGGAAGAGTGCGATGTGTCGCGACAAACTGATGTTACTGAAAGGTGCGATAGACTGTAGAATTAAAGGGACGGGGGAGGGTAACGCGCGCAGGAGGACGCAAAATAAACGCGTGTATAGCAAATTAAGTGATACGAGGCAGGACAGTAGCTGAGTCTGGCTTGCGTGAGTGTTGAGAACCAATGCACTGGAAGGAACAGGGGGCATACCAATAGAGTATGGAGCTCGTATCAAGGGCTTGAGTAGCCATGTTGATAGGTCATGAGTAACGGCAAAGACAATTGCCCGACTCTGCATTGGACTTACATGGTCTAAAATAATGTGATTAGGAAAAAGAGGGTCTGGAGGCACGCGTGGTGCGAGATGACAAGCGGACGCATGCAGTTGTCGCGGACGGCGGCGACGGCGGTGAGGTGGACGTCGAGCGCAACAAGGTCCTCCAGGAGCAGCTAAGACAACTTCCATATTTGGCTCACGCGTAGGCGCGCAACAACACTTCGATGCTTCCGAGCACACGAGTACAAAATACATCTATTCCAAAGTTATACGAAATACAGAGAAAAACATAGGGTATAATTGACAATGCGTACACAAGAATCAAGACGATCGTTTTCTCTTCGAGTTTTTCTTTTTGGGACCCGTATCAGAGACCAAAGGTTTACCAGGCGTCATGGAACCATTTGGTACTTTTCTCTTGGCAAGGGCCACCTCTACCCTTTCGGGTGTCTTTGTAGGGGGACCAGGTGGCTTGCGCATGGAGCGACGTGGCGTAAAGGGAGTGGTGCTCCTGTCATCGCTGGCAGAGCACTCTGTATACTTAGAACCCAGTTCCAAGGGTTAGACATTACTTCGTGCTCACCCTTGTTTAATTTTCGTCTTTTGCTTTGATTATTGGGACTAGAGAGAGTATTGCAGGTGCTGTCGCGGGTCGACGGTGGCAAGGGAGAGGCACCAGAAGGTGTGTTAAGACCACTCGGTGTTGTAGAGCATGGCGACGTGAGTTCCGCATGCCCAAGAGTGAGATCGGAGGGGCGAACATGGGCTTGGGGTAATGCCTTTATTTCTCGATAGACCTTGATGGTGTGAGATTGCACGGACTGCGTGTCGGGTGCGAGTCTTGGTTCAAGAGCAGCGCTATTTGACACAGACGTCGATACCAACTCCCCTTGTGTCGTTTTTGATTCTGGTATTTCCACCGCCTGGATGTCCCAGTGTCTTGTGAGTTTAGTTGCGGAAGGAGAAAGGTGAGATAGATGAGTCCTCCATCGATGCCACTGGCATCCGAGCGCCTTCGGTGGTTTCCTCTCTATGCCCTTGTCCGCTTTGTAAAACCTGCGAGAGAAAGGAAGCAAAGTACTCAAGACTTCTACTGCTAACAATTCGTCCTCGCTAAGATCCCTTGAAATAGAGACAGCTGAATTCATCGTGGAGAATTAGACAGAGTTGTTTAGTGACCGGGCAATAAGACGAGATATCAACCGAAATCAACCCTCTTTTATATTGGCCACTCAGCTGCATTGCCAAGGTCATTTCTTTTATCTTACCTTGTTCCCTTATCCACTATCAGAATCCATGGTCCAGCTCCGCACTGTGGAACTGATGCCGATGCGCTTTGACGTGGTCAAAAATATCAGGCCAATTGTTATACCACAATTTAGCTTCTTTTAGTTTGGGCTGCTCATTGAAATAGATTGCGTTATGATAACAAAGACGACGATCCTCCGGAGAATAGACAAGGCTTTTCATTACATGCCGCGCAAAGAATGTATATATGAACTTGAAGGAAGACACGGGAAATCATAGCCTGGATGGGTGCTTCAGCTTAAGTGAAACGCTTTCACAGACAACTAATAACTACACCTGTATAGCACTTCGTTATATAAAAAACTCTGTTCACTTAGTTGGCAAGTAATTGTGCGCCCTGGCTCCATAGCTGGTGGTCTGTAACTCTACCCACTCCCCGCCCCATCAAACAGCCAGAAAACTACTTCTCCTTCTTTCTCAGAGCAAATCGTGAGATCGGATGATATTCAGCAGCATGCACTGATTGCGTTCTGACATAATCTATCTGTTTGGTGGGTTATGAGGTGAACGGGGCACGATGCTGCTATGAGAGCCTGCTGCATCTTCTGTATGCTGTGCACCGGAGATTGATATGTATTAAAAATGCGGGTTAAATGGTACTAGTGATATGTTGAAGCTGCGGGTGTGTCGGTCGTCGACCCTTAGACACCAGGAGGAGGAGTGCCGCGGAAGGAAACGAATGTGCATCCGGAACTGCAAAGGATAAACATAGACGGTACATAATTAGACAAAACCCTCTGCGGGCTCAAGGGTTTCATTTCTTTCCTCTATGCATACTATTCACTCAGTCTTCGCCATCCTTATCATCCTTGTCCCACTCACCGTCGCCGGGCTCACCACTGCGGAAGATCTTGCAGCAGCATACTCTCTCACAGTGTCGACAACCCTTCCGTTTCCCACTGAAACACTCTCTTCCTCAGCAGCGAATAGCTTCGCAATCTCCTCATGGAATCTCAATAACAACAAGGTCCAAAACCAGCCGTCCGACCTTACCTTCGTCTCCGATCCATTTCCCTCATCTTCCCCCTCTCTCGCTGCCTCCGCCGCTTCATCATCTCAAAACACCACAAGTCCCGTCATGCAAGTGACCTATGGTAGCGGTAGCTTCGGAGGTGGCGATGGCGGGGTACAATTTCTATCCCTTTTCGACGGCAACATCTCGCCGCAAACCATGCTCCTTTCCTACGAGGTTGCGTTTGACAAGGGTTTTCAGTTTGTGAAGGGTGGCAAGCTTCCTGGTTTGAGGGGTGGTTCAGATACCAGTGGTTGTGAAGGAGGCGGTAAACCAAATGGGACGGATTGCTGGAGTACGCGGCTGATGTGGCGGACGGCGGGTGAGGGTGAAGGTATGTTTCGATCTTTCCAACAAACACCAGCCAAGTTGTGGCGAGTTGTAAAGAACAGGAATGTGTCGTGATATCATCTCGCGTTTCCCGTGCCCCCAACTCTCGTCGCTTTCTGCCTTGATGAAGCACAAACTGATGGTTCATTTCTTGATTCCCAGCATACGCCTATATACCAGACTCCAACGGCCTCTGTTCTCAAGCAAACATTATCTGTAATACCGACTTTGGGACATCCGTTGGCCGAGGTTCATTCTCTTTTATGGATGGCGCGTGAGCTTGCTTGCAGTTCATCTCTCCCGCCACACTGTTTTTACAATATTACAGCTGGAATCGTATCACGTTACTCGTACAGCTGAATAGCCCAGGAAATGTCGCCAACGGTAACATCATGCTCTAGTATGCCGTCTTAGTTTCTTCACATACGCGTGACTCAACGAGTCGACGCATCTATTAGCTATAATGACGTCCAAGCAATTCAACAACCTAATCTCCAGCTACGGAGTAGCACAAATGTCCTCGCAAACGGACTTTTCTTCTCGTGAGTTCCCCTGATCTCGTCGCCCGCTATCCCCTGCTCATGAAAGGTTACTGCAGCACCTTTTTCGGCGGAAATGATGGATCCTGGGCCTCGCCGACCACCCAACACTCTTTTTACCGCAACTTCCGAATATGGGCGTCTGCCAATCCTTCAAATGGCACGGGGAACACCGTATCCTCTGCGACATCCCTGCACCGGACATACGGGCATGGCATAAAGCGAGGCGTGTGGTGGATCGAGGCGATGTGTGTTGTTGTAGTTATGTTGATTTATGGGGTAGGAGTGGTATGAATGAGATGAGTGTGATGAATGAGATGAGTGTGATGAATGGACAAGTGGAGTTATATGGGAAGTGGATGTCTTCGCCTTTCTAATCTTATGATTGTGCTTAGGTGAGATGGACTAGGCGTTTCCCTTTCCTTTTCACTCCAACGCCGGTCGGTACGTGTACAATACCCTCATGTAATGCCTTAAGACACATCTCGTGCGTGGATATCGACATTATGGGAAGGTGTGGGAAGGTGATCCAGGGCAGGAGTATCCATAGATGAGCTCTCCGAAGTCCGTTCAGTAATTCAGCTATCCATTTGCGAAATGCCACGCTAATGCTGGAGAGATCCCTGAGAAAAGATGCCCAGGGTATCATAGAAGACATATGTGATGCCTGGGAGCACCGGGATAAAGTACAAGTGAAGCTGCAATCGTAAATTTGCTGCTAAGTGTCTAAACTGTAGACGAATGTCACTTGTCGACCGGATGGAGACATACGGCTTAGAAATATTGAGTAGAAAACCAGGAAATCATCAAGCAGGCGAGATTAAGAGCACAGAACAGCTGGTCGGAGGATTGGTCATGGAGGGGGGATTTTGTCGTCCTGAGAGATCGGGCGCAAGATGCAGCGTACACGGTAAAATCACTTCAGAACATCAAAACCACTGGAGTATGTGCTTGAATGCCCAGCACTTTACCACCAAATATCACAGAGGGTTGAGATGAAACCTTGTAAATTATAAATCCTTGGTAAGTTCAAGTCTGGTGGTGGGCATATGGTTTGCGATGGGAGTACGGTGTAATAGCAGCAGCAGCAGCAGCAAAAAACCTTAAGCAAAGCTCGTTCATCTGGATGCGTAAGGACGGGCCGTTGAAGAGTCAATGAGGGTCAGCCTCTAAGCCAACAAACGCAAATATACACATATCATTGTGCAAAGAGGAGGTCCCATGTTACACTCGGATTCCGTCCGGTACAAATGTTTACGAACACGAACGAACGGCGCGAGGTTGATCTGCTTATATGATGTTACAGCGACAGATTGGGAACCAAAACCAGAAGATTATGATGGCTCTTGGCAGACTTTGATTTATCCTCGGCCAACGAATGGCATTTCAGTTGCCCTATAGAACGTTATCAGTAATTGATACAGGTCATCAGTGGGATTACGGAATAGTAATGGAAGAATCCCCCTCATGAGGTAACAAAGTCCTGGCTACGCACATGATATTCATTTGAAGGACTTGCACGTTGGTGGGCAGATTAGCAATATGTATGATGGCATCGGCGACATGCTGCACGTCAATTGTTTTCTCGGGATGTATCGTTCCGTCCGCTTGGAGGGTTCCCGTAGATATTGATGCGGCAAGGGACGTAAGCGCGTTTCCTATGAAGTGGTCAGTCAAAGGCCATATCACGGGAAACCCAGGAAACCAAACAACTTCGCGACATGGGAAACTTACCAATGTCAATTTGAGTGAGGCTAATTTCATGCGAGCGACAGTCAAGCGATGTGGCCTTTGTGAGTCCTGCCACTGCGTGCTTGGAAGTCGTGTATGGAGCCGAGTATGGACGTGGTGTGTAAGCGGAGACGGATCTTCATAAGATTAAAATGGGGCCAAGCCTCGTCAACAGAACCACAACGGTGGGCAAATTTGGGATCACTACCCGTTGTTGATAATTCTACCACCCTTGGGAGTCTGTGTCTTGAACAATCGAACGGCCTCGCGTGTGCAGAGGAACATGCCTGTCACGTTTACATTCATCACTCTCTGAAATGTCTCGAGAGACAAGTCCTCAATAGGTGTCGGCGGGGCCCCGATCCCCGCGTTCTGTATGGTGAGTAAATTAACACATTCATGCACGAGCCATTTAGAGTCTTACGTTGAACAAAAGGTCCACTCGGCCTACCATATGTATGGTAGTTTATTCACGATGCCCTCTTGTTACACTTCACTCACCAAATGCTTTAACGGCCTCTGCAAACAAACGTGCAACATCTGTTTCACTCGTCACATCTCCCTGGACAGTCAGGGTCTGTCGCGGGCACTCATTGGCCGCGCTCTTCAGCTCATCTGCACGCCTTGCAAACAAAACGACGTTCCAGCCTGCTTGAGAAAGAGCAATGCTACTAATGCGTCCGACGCCTGAAAAGTAGCATTTGAGAAATGATGAGGCAAGTTAGTAAGATAAAGTGGTGTAACACCTGAGGATGCGCCTGTGACACAGGCTACACGTCGCTGCTGGTCAGACATGGTGAGCAAGTCGATTAAAAAGCCACTTTCTCTCAAGCTCGGCGGGACTTGCAAGACTATATGATTGCGTGCCGAGTATCGCCGCGTTTCAAGTGACACCGTATACGGCACGTTACTAAGCGACCAGTTTCCTCCGTCAACATACCCTTTTGTGTCTAACATACAAGTCCTTACAGCAATGTAGTTGACAAGAAAATCAGCGGGGGTCTCCAGGCGTTGTTGGTGGTCACTGTCCCACTATGGTCAAACTGCAACAAAAAAAGTAATCCCGAAAACTCAATCATGAAAGTCATTCAAACGTTGCAAAGGAGTTGCCAGAGCTGGTCACGTGACCTTCCACGAATCAGAGATCGCATGCTCTTAAAACTGCGCACTGCTGCCTTGTGTGTTGCCCTGTGCGCTAGTTACTGATGTGGACCGGAGAGGTAACTATATGGAACTAGCTTAAGCTGAAAACCCAGCTGTTTGATTCTCCACGATAGTCTCAACTTAACCCGACGTTTCCAAGGTGGAGCAACGGTCCAGGCGTGGACCAGCAACTTGTCAGACCGCCGAATGCAAGCCGAACGGCATGACATCGCTTTGTAAGTGCGACTTGCGATGGACAACCGTGGCTGGTGTTCATGAAGTCCTCCTGGCCTCCTCCCAGACCCACCTCCCTGGTTTTTCAGAATCTGTGCTTGAGTATTCTCATCGTTTATGATAGCTTCACTTCGGCGTGGGAGGTTTGACACTCTTTTTGGACGGAGCTTCAAAGCGGCGTGTGGAGCAACTGTGGAGCTTCACCGGAGCCTTGCGAACGCTCCACCACGGCTATCATAGCTAGCGAAACTCAGCTTAAGCTGGTTCCATATACGCCCTAGTAGACAGTAATCAAGTAAATTTTTCTTGGGTCATCCTTGCAAGCAAGGGTGTTTGTCCATATAGCTACCCTGCCAACGCGCGATGGTATCAAAATTGGATCGGATTTTTTTTGTGCAGTTTGAGCACCATATCACGGCCTCGCCGCCTCACAAAAATAACATCAGTTACCATATCCAGCAATATCCACCGGTGCCAGTCATTTGATCAACTGGCCCCTCACGCTCCTCATTCTATATTCTGTTTGATGATTTCCAAACGATAGTAAGCGAGGACGTCGACGCTGATTATATCCTACCAAAAGGCACGCATGGAACTGGCGATACCTTCCAAGTCCCAGAATGCAACGGTTCAAGCATGCGTTTCAGCCATGCTTCTACGTGCCAAGAACCCAACATACATATGTACGCGCGCGTCGATCAAAACATTACTACTACAAAACAACATCCCTTGAAAGAACTTTGCAGCCCCTTTGGTTCATAACAAAACATATGTAGATGCAGCATGCCTCGTTACGGGACCCGGAAGACAAAAACCGTAACCTTGGAATTGGCACTCATCGCAAGTTAACGGAGGACTTTGTGCTATCTCATAGCGCCGTGCTCGGTGATTTTCTCCCTTTTGACGACGGAGTCTTGGCAGCGTCTTGGCAACGATATACCAATCAGGGTCCACTCTTCTCCCTTGAGCCGCCTCAGACCAGGTCTTCTGAATACGCGTGATACATATTCTGTACATATGTACTTGTCGGGCGCTTTTCTAACTTGCAGAGCAGGTCCAGACCCAACTCAGGCTAGGGATTTAAGCTTGAAGAGCTTCTCGTACAATGAATGATCGGATGGTCACACGGCCACACTCTCTGCCGTGCTAGTACCATCTCTAATTGCTGACACGCTACCATGATGCTACGCCAGTTCCTTTGAGCCTCCGGATTTTGAGGGCATACTCGTGCGACCTGCAGCTTGAGCACAACCCTGATGTTCACGGGCATGCTGTCAGTGGACCTTATTATGCGGCTGTCATAAGCCCGAGAATTAACATACAGTTTCAACGCTAAAAGTTTGGCGTGTGAGAGTCTTCGGAGTGAGCCATAGTTATGCAAGTCACGGTACAAGCGTTCTCCGGCTGCTGTGTACAGCTTTGAGTTGAAGATAGCCTCGACTCTTAACTGGAAGCGAGAAACTAAAGATAGTCGCGATATCTTTAGTTCTTGCTTCAACTTGATGAACTATGTGCAGCAGGATTCATCTCAAGGATATGATCGTTCGTTTCTGTAGCCGCATGTACGCTAATGCTGTACTGTAGCCTTTGGATGCGTCCCAAGTATGTATGTCTAGCACCCATCAGTGCGTTTACGTAGGTATCGTAAAGCTGTATTAATTCACTGCGGAACTCGATATCCATATAGCAGCGAAACAACTCTATTTATATGGAAGATCTTATAGGCGCATTTCGATTGCAATGGTATATAACTTGATCCCGACTGCAAGTGGTGCCCACATACCCTGTGTTTCATGTTGAATGAGACCAGATAATCTTAGGAAGGTCAGCCGGGGTCACGAGGGTACTGTCAGTCTTTTTGGGGAGAATTCCCTTCGCGGCTATGAGTGAGTGGGGGAAAGTGGAATCTGATGCAGATGCATGATGCATGATGCAGATGGACGACCAGGACATTATGTAATACACCGCTGTAAGGCTGGGTTACTGTTTTTTTTTTAAATCGGTTACCAGGCGCTGCTGGACACTGCACATACACAATGCCAGAGCACGAGCATAAAGGAGTATAAAGGCCATAGGTGAGAGGCAACCTGTAGCAGCCAACTCTTCCATACACAAGTTGCAGCTAACGCTGTGAAACAGCCAGTAGGAGCATCGTGGTATGTGAGACTCGCTGTTGAGACGGTCAGAATCGTGCTCATACAGTTTCCGGCGCCATCAGTGCCTTTGAATCGCTAAGTCACTTAGAGATCTAATCTAGATACGCGTTTTCAACACCCCGGTTACAGTCGCCTCTCCAACTTCTCAGTCTCTCTGTGCTTTGATCTCTCGTGCTCTGGATAGAGTGATAGGTGTCCTAATGCTTTTTCTGCGGTTCATCACCCTTTGAGGCCTAGGAACCGCATTCTGTTCCTGTAACCCATAGCACAGTGATCAAGCGCTGCTTATTGCTTGGCTTCCCAAAACAAATTGACCCTAGCTAGCAGGGCTGGGGCACCCGATCATAAGGGTGCTTCTTTAATACTAATCATGGGGATTGTGTTAGAATCTTACCTCATCCTCGAGCGCGACTGTGGTCCACACCTCGCTTAGCGTCCCGAGACGACACACTGGGGCTACGCGCCTTATATATATTTAAGACAGAAAGGCGTGCAGGCGGGTTTTTTTATCCCTCTCCCTCACCTCGTAGAGCGGTGCGACGGAAAGAGCCATGCCCCATTACCAGTCGTTTCACCGGGTGGGAGAGAGAGTTGGCCTTGCGGTGAGCACCCTCCCTCTTTCTGTTAGGAATGCAGTTTTCACACGTATTTCAGGCCATCGCCACCGCAGGTTTATCCTCAGCGGTGGCTACTTTTGCGCTTCTTTCTTACATTGTGGTGCGTACAGTTCTCGTTTCGCCGCGTCTTATAACATAAGTTCTTACTCATCGCAGTGGAACACCTTCTTTACGCGTGACAAAAATACGCCACTTCATCGTGGCATCCGTTCATTCACACATTCCTCTTTGGGTTTCTATCTCATATCATTGCTCATCTGTGATTTTGTGCAAGGTATATTCTCGTGTTCGTACTTGCATCGAGAACACCTAATCTGGCGGATGAGTACAGGCCTTGCTTTCTCACTTAATTATAGATGGGCTGTAGTAGGGTCCATGACGGATACCAGTAAAGTTTGTATAGCACAAGGGGCAGTCTCAGAGGTGGGGGATATGGGGGCTGCAATATGGTCCCTCGCTATTGGGATTCATACCTTCAGGCGCGATCCTTATCCCTGTGGCACTTGCAATTCTTCTAACGTCCTCAACAGTCTGCTATTTTTCGTCAAGAAACCTCCTCGTTACATGGCTCCCATAGTCTTGGTGTTGGGTTGGACGACGCTCATTGTTCTTCCCATCGCTGGTCCTACCCTTATTCAAACTCCCAAACGAGGTTCATTCTACGGTCTAAGCGGCGCCTGGTGTTGGATCAGTACAGGGTATAATAAAGAACGCTTAATCTACCTCTATGTTAGTAACTTTTCGTTCGACACACCTCGCAAGGGCATTGGCAACGAAGAATCATTACTAATCTGTTCTTCTTATATAGGGCTGGATATTCGCAGCCCTCGGGTCGTCATTCATTGTATACAGTGAGGTTTTTCAAGTGTATCATGCATGTCTCATCACGCTAACGCACGATAGCTCTCATTTATCTACGATTTTCAAATATCATCACCCTCAACGAAGATGGAAAGCTCACTCTTAACTTCCGGCGTCAACAAGACAGACCGATTTCTTCTATTTCTCAGATAGGGCCTCGTGTGTCGCAACGCGTATCGACTTCAACGCTGCCGGGATGTTTTGATTGGGCAAAAGATTCCCGTGATGGGACCACCACCGCGTCAGGGTCGGGAAGTGCAGGTGGTATGTCAACGAGGATGCAGGGTCCTATCAGCAAACATTTGAGACAGGTGGCACGCAGGTTGATGTGGTATCCTATATGTGAGTCCGAAGACCAGCCGTAATCTTACCTCTCCTTACACTTGTCTATCATAACCTTTGGGACACAATTAGTGTATACGGTAGTGGTTGTGCCTGTGTCTGTGTGTCGAATGGGAGTACTCGCAGGGTGGCAACCTCCTTTCGGTTTGTTCGTCTTTGCCGGGATCTGCTTCGCCGGCAGTGGTACGTGCTCTAGTTCATTATTTCGTACACATCCATATACATTCCTGATTCTTCTCACTATCAGGAGTCAGCAATGTGGTCTTGTTTATCACCACGCGACATAGCTTCATCAAGCAAGTAGCAATGAGCCGCGGGGGGACACGAGTTTTAGTTACTACGCAGCGCGTGACAGTTCGTGA
The DNA here is from genome assembly GCA_025174535.1 of Cantharellus purpuraceus. NCBI lineage: Eukaryota > Fungi > Basidiomycota > Agaricomycetes > Cantharellales > Hydnaceae > Cantharellus > Cantharellus purpuraceus. The sequence goes on from JALBUN010000012.1 coordinate 105,438, forward strand.
CGAGTCAGGGATCGAACTGGATGGCATCAAGACTGAAATCTCTCGTTCTCCCATCACACCCAAATCAGCCTATTTCGCGAGCTTCGACGACTCGGTTATGGGGGGTACGAAGGAGCAGATGTCTGTTACGAGCCAGGAACAGAGTAACAGCTACTCTGAAGATACAACAGACGGGAGGACGGGGTTGCATGTTACCGTAATGGATGTGTAGAAACATATATAATGTGTTGGTGAGCCCCATCTTGTGCTGTAGAGGATGTACATGATGTATGCTATACTACCTTTATAGAGTAATAAGCTTTGTTTCCAAACACTCTTTAAAATAACCATTGCACATGTTATGGCATCCAGATGTAGTATATATAATGCGAAAGCGTCGGTCAAAACTTCAGTAGGCTATAGCAAAAACAAAAGATTTCATGTAAGTAGGTCTGGCGGAGACCGAAACTACTGATGTTCTCCGCGAGCGCTTGCGCTAGGTCATCCCGTCTGACAATGACCTCGACTACCATCGCCATGCTGCGACCTGCCTCGACTCGCATATTCCGTCACTCTTCTGCTAACGTCCGCTTTAGCAGTGCGTGCTTATGTTTGTTCCAGATTATACTTCCCTATTCACTGACTGTTCCCAGCCTTCCGATCCTTGCACTCCACCTTACCATCGTTATCGTCTCTGCCATCTGTTCAGAACACCCAGACAGCGTCTACAACACCTCCTGCTTCTCCTGTGACAGCCTCTGGGGATGTCGGCGTATCTCCCGCCTCCTTTGACGCGCCTAGCAGCGAGGAGGTACGGCCAAAAGAACCTCCTGTGACGACGGTCGCAATGAGAGGTAGCAATCTGGAAAGTCTTGAAAAACCGAGGAATACAGCTGGTAAGTAGTTCATTTTGTATATTCACTGACTAAGTTGCATCGACACGATGCGTTATAAACAGAGTATGTTTTATCAACGCTTGACAAGGTTGTCAACTGGGCAAGGCAAGGATCTATGTGGCCGATGACGTTTGGTGGGTCTGCTTTGCATGTTTCATAGGTTGGCCAACACAATCTTCGTTGCGACTACAGGACTGGCTTGCTGTGCCGTTGAGATGATGCACATGGCTGCAGCGCGATATGATCAGGACAGGCTGGGAGTTGTCTTTCGTGCTAGTCCCCGACAAAGTGATATCATGATTGTCGCGGGGACGCTCACCAACAAAATGGCACCAGCGTTGCGTAAAGTGTACGATCAGATGCCAGAACCTCGTGAGTGCTCTATTTCTCGTAAGGTGAGCATTAGACGAGGCTCATTCGCTTGCCTGATGTCAAGGCTGGGTAATCTCAATGGGTTCTTGTGCGAACGGTGGCGGGTACTACCATTATTCCTACTCTGTCGTTCGTGGTTGCGACCGTATCGTACCCGTTGACATATATGTTCCTGGATGTCCTCCCACCGCAGAGGCATTGCTATATGGTATGTTGCAGCTGCAGCGCAAGATGCGAAGAAACCGACAAAGTCTGATTTGGTGAGTGATTTTCTCCTTGTTATGCTTCTTGATATTTACTCGTCTGTGTAGGTACCGTAACCGGTAGTTAGGGAGCACAAACGGTTTTCAGACTGTGAAAACGATACCTTGTATCTAGTTAGACTATAACGCCTTCAAGAACATGATCATGTTCGAAGTTTAGTGATCTAGTGAATATGTTTGGACTAGAATATTTGTATCGTGTATATAATTTATGCACGTCTCATCTTCGTCAAAGAACCTGTCTTTCCAAGCGGAGGACTTCACACAGTGTTATTTGCGTGAATCACAGTCCAGAGGTGGCGCACTAGATGGAACTGCCACGGTCATGGATGAGTGCTACAACCCCAAGGGCCTTACAAGTCCTCGGCCCTAAGTGTAAGTAGTTTCGATCCCACTCCGCCAATACTAGCACATGACAACTTCATGCTGGTGGTTGCTGTCGTCGAAGGAATAGGATAGAAGTTCACTGCTCTCTATACAGTTATTCAGAACCTGTCCTTATATACAATTCTCTAGGTCGATATTTAATATTATACCGCATGATACCTCATGAATCCTCATATTACCGGATCCTTCGATGTTATGGATATATACTAGAATACGCAACAAGTATGTTCGTCGATCCCTTGATTCTGATACTGATCAACAACAGTTGCGAGTCGATCAGAGGTCCATGAACTGGCAAGCAGAGTGAGACTCTCGGCCTGGCCGCTGAGTCTTCAAACGTCGATCTCATAGATACTAATATAGGCTTAGCCGAAATTATTTGGCTGTGGATGGGCTATCGTACTAGGGATCCCCGTAAATCGTGACGGTTAGGAAAGCTCTCAAAGTCCGTTTATGACAAGATCAGGGTCCAAGAGTGACTTGTAAGTATCAGTAGTGTATGACGGAGACTACAAAGAAGCGACTCGCCCTCAACATGGAGGCATATGGGTCCACGACTCGGCAGGGTATACAAAAGTTTTGCTAGCGCCTGCTGGAGTTCACGCCTTTATCCGTGTCTTGTTCCGATGATAAAAACCATACACGAGCATATAGGCAACAGATATGAACGGCCCATTGAGTGAGTCGTGAGATCCGTGTTAACAATAGAACTGACGGATGTTGATGAACGTTCAACGGGAGGATTCGGGGAGACAGCGTGTACACCGATCGTATATTTAGCGAATTGCATACAAGGTCTACAGAGCCATGGCACTTTCTGACAATCCTTTTCTGACAACCCCTTTTTGTTACTGTAAGCTGAGAAGCTGATTGGCGCCACTGGCACTTGTGGCGTCCGCCATATCTTTGCCACTTGGCTTTCCAGAGGTTTCTGTTGCGTTCTAGTCTAGTGATCGTCTTTGTACAGTCGTACCTGAGAGATAGGATATCCCAGATAGACCAGCGGGAAGTTTATTCCGTCTGGGCTGAACATGCATGGCTTATATGGTAAGCACATTTAGGTGGGCAACTTGACTGAAGTGCGTGCTTCTCTAGTTGTATTTAGCCTTATGATAGTAGATCAGGTGTATTCATCAAATCTCCCCGGAAGTCCAGTCAAGCCGTCGTCTTTGTTGGATGAAAGCCAGGTGGCTACTTTCCGTGAGGGTACTGTCTTTCCGGGAACTCGTTTCCACTCCGGGAAAGAAACTCGAACCATCGCATCCGTGGCGACTCAGTAGACACCATTCGGTCACTGTGTTGTGTCAGTCATTCTTTCTCTCCTATGAGATCCATCATACTACACCAAATATTACCTATGGCAGGATTGGTCTTGAAGACGTACTGTGAGAACCGCTTCAAGCGAGTTTTGGCCTAGTCTGAGCGATTGGCATCAACTTCCCTAGGAATGCACACGGAAAAAGCAATTACTATTCGTCCGTCTGAGTTATCTACGGCAGACTCCCCTGTGAATATACGAGAAGTAGATGATAGGCGCCTTGTGTGATGTCTTTCGCTCTGGTCAGTGAATCAACACCCAATCGCACGACCGCCCTTAAGGTCTTCGAGGACTGGACACCTTGTGGAGATGGTCACCTATTCCAACACATACGTCCCTGTAGTGATTGTGAGCCGAATTGACTAAATCAGCCCTGGATATCAACATTGAGGTTGTTGGCTTCTAGGTCCGAGAAGGGCCCGAGCACCATCAGACTGCTTCCTCAAAGAAGATGGGTCTTGTTAGGCGCAACGGTAAGGAAAGTGAGAGGTTGTGTAAATTAAGCAGTGCTCGGAACAACAATATTCTCCATTAACTCTTGCATAGAATTGAGTCATTCGCTGAAACATGATGGTCGAGATATCTACCTGCGCATTTCCTATTGAGAGAGGACGAAACGTCTTGCCATATTCTCATGGAATACAGGGAGCTTTTTTTAGGAGGCGTGTTCTTAAAGGAAGAAGCTGTTAAGAGTAAAGTTCCAGTTGACGGAACTCTATGCCAAGCTTTGTGACTTCTGCAAAGTGAACGTAACGCAGAAAACCAGAAACACAGAAAAGCTCGATTACGTCTCTAACAACGTTTTGAACCCGTCTAAAGTTTCGTGCATCATGAGGATCGTCTTGGACAATCGGAAGTTTGGAGCGACGGCTTTATGTAAGCAAAGGCTTCGATTTAGTGATCTTGGCCAACAAGAAAGACCTTGTAGCAGAAGCGGTATATTATGCACTATAGAAAAATTTGTGACAACATGGAGGAGCTAGTATACAACTCAGCGCAAGTGACAAAAGCGCTGTAGATTCATAGCTACCTAGTATACAACTGAAAATTATCAGGATACATAACATACAACTGAATAGACCTACTCACCTCAGCGCAAGTGACAAAAGCGCTGAGGTGAAACGAGTACACCTGCGAAAATATATCCTACCTACAACTTTTAAAGCTCAGCGAGACAACAGCACGAGCCATTCATACATATAGTGATACATGCCAAAATATGATGCATTGCGCGTCCATAATCGACGCGCGGCTTGAAAATCCAACATGCACATGCGGTACATTTTGGCTGTGTCTTCGTTATCTACCTTATTAATGATATCAGCTAGTCCCTCGCACTCCGAGGACTAGAACAGAATCACCATGGCCAGACCAGTTTGTCCCTCCTATTTAGGTCCTCAAAGCCATTGGCTGTATTAAAAGTCACCCCCAGTGGCAGCCGTTCCAATATGCATGTTGGCTGACGCTGTCACGTTCCTCGCGATGGACTGTATACGTTATCCGAGGTCAATATTAGCTGGTTGAAGTATGTCTCTAATAACGAGACCATGATCCATGCGAAACAGCGCCGATCCATGCAAATACATTCATTGATCAAACGTATCTTGCTCGATGGCCAGCCTAACATATGATTGCCGGCCTTAAATCGGTGTCTGGTCAACTAGATGAAGCATTACAGCTGCACGATCACATCCAGATGCAAACTGAAATAGCTGCATATTATGATTACGCACCTATTATCGGGACTAAGACAGGTACTAGTTGGAGAGTACCAACCCTTAACCGTGTAAACTACGAAAGATGCCACTGCATATGGATTCATTCGACGTTCGCACCGCATTTAGAACCCACTGCCAAATATGCAGCTCACATGGTGGGTAACAGTAGCTCAAGGGAAATGCTTCGGGTACAGTATAAGCATGAGACAGGAAGCAACTATAATCACGGCCCGCGGACAGGTAACAACCCGAGCCAGTGGTTCAATAATGCAGGCGAGTCCGAGTGCAAATAGGTGACTAGGAGTGGGAAAGAGCGGAGAGGGTGATGCAGAAAAGTGCGAGTCATGAAACGAGAGGACAGTTGATGCTAAGCACTTGTAGGAAAAGGGAGGGTAAAAGGAAAACAACAAGGGTGAATATAAGCATCCAAACACAACACCTTTGCGTGGAAAAACAAACTACATACATATAAAACCCAGGAAAATCCGCAATCCGGTAGAATAGACAATGAACGGGATGTTCAACCCATCGACAGATCTAACCGCTCATTTTTTGACGGATATCGATACGCGACAAAATCAGGTTCTCGAGGAACAAGCTCATCTAATGCACGGCGGGACGACGTGCTCAACCCTTGCTGCGAGAAGGACCGCTCTGACAAAGATGGTGCAGGTGCGAGCGCATGTGATGCAAAAGCGTCGAAAGATGCCTGGCGGCTCCGTGAACCTGGCGTTGTCGTCACCGACGCGTGCTGGCGGTGTCCTTTTGAACCCTTCCCCTTCCGCCCTAATAAGGACCCCAACCCGAATCGACTCTTCCGCTTCATCGTGGAGCTAGGTACTGGCTCAAATACAGCCAGCGAATGGCGGCTCGCACCAAAGTCGTCGTATCGCATACCGGGAATGCTTCCTTTCCCAGCACCGCGCGGTAAGGAAGGCCGAGAAGCAAGCCCATTGAAACTCTGTCGTCGCACAGCGTCCTCAGCTCGGAAGCCAGGATTTGGAGCAGACAATTCCCCCTGTGGGTGGTGCCCGTATGATGCCATTGGGAGTGTGGCGCTTGGGACTGCAAAACTGCGTGGCCGTATTGGCGGTGGGCTTGCAGTAGGTGGTTCGTGCTCCTCAGGCGGAAGTGGAGGTAGACTCTTATTGAGGGTCAAGGTACTCATGGGTCGAATTGGAGGAACTGGAGGAATCTTTATGGTAGGCACAAGAGAGGAAGATGAATTTCCGGTGCCCGTTATTTGTGGCAATGGAGGAGCAAGCGTGGACATAGGAAATGGTGAGGTTGTGTGTAGGTCAGGCTCTGAAAGGTTAAAGACATGTGGGCGCGGTGGAGTCATGCTCAGAGAACCTTTCTTCTTGAGTGCCTGTTCAGCGTCCTCCTCATTTACCGCATCCTCTCGTTCGTCGCCGCTGCTATGGGGGTAGGGGAATCGTACCTCTGTTGGTGACGGCAACGTGCTGCTCTGGTCACTTGGTGAGCTAAGACTGACACCAACGCCGCTTGGGACAGAGCTAGATCGTGGATGATGTGCCCCATTTGAGAGCGTGAGGCTCGGCATCGATACATGTCGACCTTGTCCCATCATATTCACAGAGCGTTCAGATTGCGCGCTGCCTCGATTGACCAGATACGATAGAGGAGGTGGGGGGGCCAGTGGCAGGTCCTCTTCCTCTTCATGAGGCGGCCCAAGGTCTACACCAGGAATCTCGTCTGTTTTGCTTGGGGCACCAATAATGATCTTCCATAGTTTACCCAATCCACGTCGTTTCTTCTTCTTGATATTTGCATCGGAGGAGGCGCGCTGCAGAGAGGGGCGCCCGAACATACCGTCGTCCCCACGAGGCCATGCTTCACGCAATGAGGGCGCATTACTGCCAATATCCACATGGGGAATCTGCGCCATGTGCTTTTCTTGATCCAACCCCAGACTGCATGTCGGAATGTCGGTTTAATGTGAACCCAATGGATCTAACTAAATGACGCACTGCATGTCTACCATACTCCCACTTTGAACTAGGCTGGCGTTACTGCCAAAGTACCCACTCCAATGTCTCATTCCGAAGAAGCGTCTGCGTGGACTTGTCGTTGAATCGAGACTAGTTTGGGACGCAAGACCCGGAGCCATCGACACCGGCCTGTCAGACACTGAGGGCTGCCACGGTGAACTGGGAATTGTGTACATCGACCGAACGCTGCGGCTAGCGGCCATACCAACAGACATCGTACTGTCATATGGCGCACGCAATGACGCTGCACCCTCTGCACCCTGGAAGCTGTATAAACTTGTTGCGTCGCGCTCGCGCTCCCGGTTATCTACGGCACTGAGGCTGTCTCGCGAAGCCTTGCGGGCACGACGTTCCTCCTTACGAACCCTCGCTTCTGCCTTGCGGACATCCACGCGTTCGACTATCATACCATTTTCAAGCAGGATAGTGTCACGCTTGTGATGTCGAGAATCTTCCCCAAAGGCACCGGCGCTGGGACTCTGAATCTTGACGCCACCGTCATCGAGAGCCGAGGCACTCGTACCGAGGTCGTAGGCTGATCTACGCAGCTCAGAATAGGCGTCACGCATCTTGTCATCAAGTTGGCGGGACTCCTGCATTGCCTGTAGACGGGCCTTGCTTTCAGCAAGGAGAAGCGCGTTTTGTGCATCTAGATACGAGATGAGGGTTTGCTGTCTAGAGGAAGATTCGCGAGGGTTCTACGAGTGTATGAGCAGGGTCGAAGAGTGAACAAATGGGTAGGACATACTAAGCTCAGCCAAACTTTAAGATTGCCCTCTGTCAACTTTCCGCCGCGAGAGCGCGGTCGTGGACAGCTAGCTGTGGAGCTTAAGCCAGAGGAAGAGTTGGAATGAAAATTCTGGTCGCGGTCACGCTCCTCTTCCTGTTCGCGCTGACATAACTCGTGGTAATAAATATCACTCTCGCGATCCCAGACACCAGGCCCCGTGACATCGACGTCTGCCATGTCTTCATCTCGCATCATGCACTCAACGCACACTTCACGAGGAGGACCCGGTACCTGGGCTGGGCTGTTGGGTGGCTGAACGGGAAGGGCGGGAGATAGACCAGAAGGATACAGTGTGCTATTGGCTGGTGGCGTACGAAGCTGGACGGGAGAGGTGGTGGATGGTGTTCCACTAGTATTGTATGTGTATGATTGCGTTGGTGGCCGCCATTGCGCTGGATTGCGCTGCTGTGAGAATGAGGGTTGCGCCTTTTCGTCCTTTATAATGGGCACGGTATTGTCATCAGAAAAACGGAGGGGATGCTTTTCATCGTTTGACAGGTCGGGGTAGGGAGAAAACGACCCCAGGTGGATGCTGGGCACGACGATCCTAGCGGTGCGAGACTGGATTGCCGTGGTAGCCATTGAGAGGACCGAGTGATCCGGTGGGTCAAATGCTAGAAGAAGAGCTTGGGGATGTGCTCAACGGAGCACGGCGTACCAGGATGCAAATAAAAGGGTGAGTGAAGAAGTTTAATGAGAAAAAAGAATTTTGGGGATAAGTGGTCAGGGAACAGCTTATGTGAGCAGCATCACATTAGAACGTCGGAATTTGAAATATGGGACTGTTCCATTCCTGCGACCATATCGCATCTATCAGCACGGCTACTCTTTCAGGTACCATGTATATGTTGGGCCCCACTGTGGTTTGCCATCATTTTTGTGTGTGAGGATTAGTGCTCGATTCGATCAGACCATTGCTGCACCACCACGATAAGGAAACTTAATATGGCAACGTGCTTTAGGTGAGGCAGATTCTGTCATCTAACTTCCTGCAACGAAATAGGTAATACCATCTGACACAACGAATCTAATGCTTTGCTTGCATCCAAGCTTTGGAGATCCTTGTAAAACGTTCGCACCACAAATAGCTCACAACATGTATGAATACCTGTCGAAAATCCCAAAGACGTGGGTGGATCACCATGACAACATTGTAGGCTCCCACGACAGACCTCACTGTACAGTGCCCTTGTCTCCACGGTATCGATTTATTTGCATACGTCCAGCATACTTGTAGAGCGAACGTGCGTCGATGCATATGTCTTTCAAGGGATTAATCAGGACATTGGCCAGAACAATGTAATCTTGAGACTTGATGTTGCAACGCTGAGAGGAAGCACACCTCGAACTCCGGATCCGTATCTTGTGAAATACACCATAGCCTTCCCGGGATATCCGTGGAATCACCACGCAAACAGTGCCATCAGCAGCCGTTTTCATGTGTATATTGAAGAAAAAACCACAACCAAGGCGATCTGGATGTTCATGAAACATCCAGGATAACGGTCGTAGAAATCGCCCATTTGGGTCACTTGTTTGGGTCGCTCGAGTCTTCTAATCGGCGATCTTTGTGACCCGCGTGGAATGAGGGCGACGAGCAACCAGAGGTAAATAACTGATTTGGATGAGAGTGATAGGGCTGTAGTTTGAAGCAACAGGAGAGGGAGCCAGAGTCGATTAGGGGGATAATACATACTGAAAATACCTTCAGAACGGGGCCCATCCAGCGCATAGACATCAGCCGGGGACCTTCTCCAACCGATAATCCTACATGCTAGCGAATGGAGATGTATATCTTTGCTCTTCCCTTGTCCTCTTCTCACCGTTTGGCTCCACCAGTGTCTCAGCGCTCTGTATGCCTCGTGAGCGGTTCTCCCGTACCAGATCGTTTGCAAGGTTCAGCCAGTGCTGCGTTGTGCCAGTTTCTGCTTTGTGTATGGGAATGACATCCGATTGCTACGCACAATGGAATGGACGTCAGCAGCGCAATGCAGATATAACCGCTGGCACACCATACCCCCTGGCATCACCTCAGTTGACTACACGATTCGCGATTGGCATTCCCACTCGTGAGGCCCCACATCACAGGTAGCACTGCGACGGCCCATCATGACAAGCTTCTCAGCATCTTGCATACACTGTCCGGCCCGCTTCATCAGCTGTGTATAGCGCCCGGCACGATATCGTGTCCCATAGTCAGGTTGCGACGCGGCGTCTACTACTACAGAAATCCAGTCAGCTCCACGACATCAGACTTGGAGACATAATCTACAATAATCACCAGTTATCTATCAACGGGAACACGCCATCTTTCGCCTTCAAGGATGCTGAATTTTCGCCGGGATATGGCGAGGAAGTCCTGGTGCATCCAGAATTACATGGTAGAATACTAGGAACCCAGTCAGCCGCTGATCACCGGTTGATCACCCGCACAAACATATGATCTTTCCGCCCGTACGAGGATGTGGCTTTGATGGCGTGCCGAGCGTAAAACTGGAGAAAAAAACTGGCGGATGGCATTTTGATTGCTTTCTGCTAGGGTGTACGGCGTCAATTGAGGTAATGTGTTATTCATCAACGAGGACCTGGTATTCATCATTTGAATACGAGTAGTGCTTCGAGGCAGGCCAACATAGCCTGCGTATGAAAATCAGGTAGTTGAGGCCTGGGATATCATAAGACACATACCACAGGAGGGTGCGGTTAGACGCCGAAGTACTGTGTAGAGGCTTCCAGGACTAAAAGCCCTATGTAATCCCTGAGTGGAGAACGCAGCGCATCTCTTGTCAGTGAGCGAGTGCCACTTGACCTTCCCCATCGACCTTGCGAGGTTTCAATTATCTTCAAAGAGCATGAATAGACGTCGGACCAAAGATCATCCGAACAGTGCATCGACTGTCATTATCCGCCGTACGTGCATTACGCGGTAGTCCAGGCTGATGCATCAGACTTGACGAGTTGGGAATGGAAAGGAAGCGGGGTAAATAGCTTTCCAGCACATCGACCTTGCGACACCAATTGCACTCCATTAGACCCCCGTGGCCCTCAGGTCTTCCGAATGGTATATCAACAGACATGCACCGGTACTCCAGGCTGATACACCTCATCAGTCGGTGGGTCGAGGGTAGGACAGGGAGAACGAGCACGACAATCGATCTTCCTCAACGACCTTGCGACGTGTTGATTACAATCCACTGGCAAGAATGCGATGAAACCGCCGTAGCCCACAATCCCTCCGACAGGTGCAACAACGCCATGGGTATCTGTTCGCGCAGGGCGTTGTCTGATGCAACTGGCCAGAGTCTGAGAAAGCGGGTTGGGACTCGCGTAGGAGCGAGAGTAAAGAACGTATACGCGAGAGAAAGTATCTTCAGCAAAGTGCAGCGTGATTATGAAAGAATCAGCGCGCCCGTCTCCTTGCGAGTCCCTTTGCTATGCTCGAGGTGGGAGATAATGGTTATGCGGTGTGCAGCACATGGCATAGAAGAATGAGCTCTGCGTTCGCGGTGGAGGGTCGAAGGTTGGAGGATCCGACTCCGCCTTGAATTTTGATGGTGGGTGATACACAGGCAGGGGTAGAAGGGAAAGCGTGAAAAGTAGTAAGGCAGTCCTTGGTCGATGGGAAAGCTTTATCGTCATAGGCTCCCTCACAGAATCAAGTATAAAACGCTCAACCAGTGATGGCCTTGCTCTCGGTGTCCTATGTGTGACAAGGTCATCACCCCATGTTATATGTAGCCCCTTGCCTCCACCCCTGAATCGATGATCGTCCTTGTACCATGGGGTTTTGTAGATCCTGCCACGTGTACGGGAGATATCCGGGGTATGAGTCGGATCCTAAGTAGCTCCAGAGTGAAGTCTAATTGACAGTCAGAAAAGAGCTGAACCGTCGGTGGGTATGGGAGTGTGGTAGGGCATGAGTCGTTGATCGAGCACTACCAGTTAGGGAGTAGATGCTGGAGAGGTGGGAGTTGTGACGTGAGTTGTGAAATTAGGAGAATGGCACGCTGGGGGCTGGAAGTGGAGGATACAGCCGAACTGTCAGCAGTTGGGGCCGCCGACTTGGAACGTCCTTGCTTGCGAGTCGGGGTTTATGAGGCGGGAATCCAATGGTGGGTACTAGCAGGAAGGTAGGGATCCGGGAGCTGGCAGCGAGTGTTTCGATAAAGTTGGGATGTGTTGGGTAGTCAGAAGTCGCGAGGGGAGCTCGGGCGGGTTCAGCTGTTAGCCTGCGCGAAGGAAGTTGAGGTGAGCTCAAGAGCCCAACGCCAGCAAGCAGGCAGATGTCTCGTGGCCGCGTGGCCTGTATGTCCTGTCGTATTTCTCTATGTGATATTCGGCTGGTAGGCGAAGAGTTTGCCAGCTAGCGCAATGCGTCGTGCATGGCTGAGGATAGGGGTCTAGCGTCAACTTGGGAGTTGGGACTGGGAGTGGGAAAAACCAAGAGCCTCCGTCGCGGTCCATCAGCTCTTCCACGTCATGAGCAGCAAGCGCCTGGGATGACAACCACACTGAGGGTGTCGAGAATGACACGAGGAGAGAGCCCAGGAGGACAAACTTCAACAAAGACTGGGGGGCCGAAGGGAGTGGGGTAGTAAGTCTGGTGCAAACTCTGAAAACGTCTTTTTCGTATGTTCCCATCATGAGGAATCGCCCGGGCTTGGCTACGAGTGCATCATAAAGGAGCCCACACGTGTGCACGGTCGACGCCTCTGGGGCCACATAGGATCCAGGGGCGGCCTTTCGTCGGTCGATGAGTGGGTGGGGTTGGGGCAGGTTTTCACCTTGCGGAGAACATACTACTCCGAGGTAGATGACTTGATAGTGGGTGGGGTGGGGGCAGGCTTTCACCTTGCGGAGAGCACACTACACCGAAGTAGGTGGTGCTAATTGCTGGTAACCGTGCCTTGTCGCTTGAAATAAATAAATAAATAAATAATAGAGCGAAAGGCACTGAAACAGGGACATTGACTGTGCTCACAGAACAGCTGTCAGAGGGCCTGATTTGATCCTGAGTCGGTGGATGGGCGGAGGTCAGAGCAACACTAGCAAACGGACGCCTGCCAATGGCTTTGATCCTAGGAGATTGATTAGCAGGGCAAAACCCGCCAACATAAGGGACTCGCAAGGCTCCGCGCCTTTCGCCTGCGCCTTTGGCTTATTTGTTTGGTGCTTTCTTCCTCCTCTCGTTTCTATGGCGAGCTGTTGGTCTTGTTTGGCGAGTACTTCATGAAAGGGCGGTGGGGAAAAAGAGCAAGGGGGAGCAAATTTTTGCACAGCTTCGCCTCGCGTAGGGATAACGCCGTCATCATTCACTGGCTACTATACTGGCCTCCATGCGTTCGCCATATGGCCAGTGAGATATTCGTTGAAGCTGACCATGAACACAGCACCCATCGGTGTTTACTTTGGCATAGCACAGTGATGGCGAAGCCCAAATACTAGTAGCCAGCATCAAGACATCAATGTACATCACGTCACTCATACGGCGACTATTGGTTCCACGCACCGAACGTTCAAGTGGAGTGCTGCACAGCGCAACTCAGTGAAGCGCATCGTGACGCCTACATATCAGATTACAACGCGGCACCGGCACAGCACAACATACATCCCATGTGCTACAGCTCCCGGCTACAACCAGTTTACACGCCGACCGTGAATCTATAGACCAAACGCTAACGTGCCCATACCCCAATCATTCCAAATCATCAAAGCCATACCCGAATCCGACTCTAATCACGTTCACGCCATGAGCCCAAGCACACACCACTGGCAGCGACGTTTGAACATCGGAAAATTTCACCACCATCTTGAGCCCTACTCGAGGGTATGACGATCAGTGCCATTACGTTATGTCTGCGTCCAGCGCAGCAACTTATGCAACCAGATCAAAAGAAGCATTTCATCTCGGCATTTCATGCACACTTCCGCTCACAGTACGAAAGTGGACACAAACGAAGGCCTGGAATAGGTAGGGGCAGTCAATGCTGGAATTGGAAGATACAACCAGATGACGTAAAGTCATTGTATACTGAGTCCACTGGCTCATTTTGGAGCTGATGTCCGAAGCACCGAATGTGAAGCGCGAAGATGTAGGAGTATACCCGGGGAACCCGATACTACGGGCGGGATGTACTACCGTCCCTATGCACTTGACTTACCTAGGAAGGGCTGTTGAGAAGCTGAAATTGATAGATGCGGGGGGGACAGAAAGAAGAAACAAAGTTAAATGACTAGGAGAGGCAAAATCGAGATGCAGAAGATGCAGAAAATGAAGGGCGTCAACTGGGGGACACGTGGAAAGCTGTCGATTCACCTCACTCCGGCTCAACGGTTTGGCCTGCTCTTCCAATGGGCCCTAGGTTGTCACGGTAAGATGAATTTCATACCGCGCAAATCTGAACCCGAGATACAGAACACATCCGACAACTAGGAAATCCCAGCCGTATTCCAGAATATACAAGTGTGTACGGTAAGCCTGAACTCAGAGGGCATGGCGGGCCCCTCACTGGAGTCCAGATTTTTACGATGAGCGGGGATGGCTGCAAGCGACAACCAGCAGTAGGCGCGGGAGGACTTCGTATTTGATATCTTGGCAAGAGTGTGCTGGCACGGCTCATCCCGCTCTTCATGCAAGCTACAGCGTTAGACGTCTGGAGGCACCGGGCGAGAGCCTGCGCGCCATAGCCGGCGTGCTTCTTTGAAAGATGATTTTCTGTAGACTGTTCTAGTATTCGCTCGCAGTCCGGATTTATACGCCGAATGTGGTGAACTCGGAGAGAGTATGGTTGGCAAACATCTTCCCGCTCTTCATGAAGCCCTTGAGCTGCCGTGTTAGCTGTCTGGAAGCACAAGCTTGAGAGCTGCTAAGCTTCTCCCACAGATGAGCGCTCCGAAGCTATGCCTGCTTGCCAGCTCAGCTAGGAGAAGAATGTACATAGACAGCCGTCCGATCAAGCTAAAGTCGATGGATACCGTACCAGCTCCGGCGTGCACATTCGAATTACGAGAACGAAAAAGATGTGTGCCATCAGCGGGACTGCTTAGTAGGTAATAGTAGAAGCTGACAGGAACGCGCCGGAAAGCTTCAACATGTCGAGTATGCACATGCAAACTGTATTGGGGCTGGCTTCGTATTGTGGTCAATATCCGGGGTGTGTATACAGTTGTTTGCCATGGCCCTCGCCCCATTCCCTTGGCTCTCTAAGTGTAGATGTATCAAAAAACCTATCCTTCTATCCCTGTTTAGGGACTTTTTCCGCAGACAGTAAGTCCCATCCGAATAGAAATCCAAAACAATATACTGCAAGAGGGGGCGGCTTCTCAAATCCCGTAACAAGTATGACTGCCGGTGTAGTGGCTATAACGCAATGGGCACGCTTTGCGCATGAAACGACCATGAGCCACTGATACGAGCTGAATACAAGTAAATTTTAATGTCGGTGACGGAGATCATCCAGCAGACGTGATTCACATGAGCCGGTGTAAAATATATGGTGATTGCGGGCGGCTCTGAAATAACTACGCGAGTTTGAATTTGAGACATGGCTCGTACTGATCGACTGATAAGTACCTCTAAAAAAAAAACAGCACGGCCACATCCTTGACAAGGATGAGCTCAGTCCTTACCCAGTGAGTAATGTGGTACCAAATCAACTTTAATTTATGTGACAAGTCCGCACGAGTCGGAGCGGTTCTACACTGCCACGAACGACGTTGACGGATTTCCATTGTTTGACCAGCGCGACCCAGATCGTGACGGCGGAAAGAAGCAAAGCGAGCTCAATTGATTGAATGCATGTGGTGGACGCTGTACGATGGATGCGATGGAGGAGTATACGAAGCGGACACAGCTGCATGCGGTACGTGACCGTGATTACTAAGATGTAACAGAGATGCCGGTGACCGAACAATAGCGAGCCAGGTTCATACGCCAAAGACCGGGAGCGAGGCGGATGCGTAGAAATGATGGGATCCCCACACTTCGGCCCTGGAACTGGTGCTTCTCCTCAACCCTGTTGGCCACATTGCGTTAAGCAAAGTACAAGCAGCGCTGTAGGCGCGAGCGGGGCACCGCTTTTGGTAAGTTCGGCTGAATGAATGCTAGTCGAACTTGGACGAATGAATTGTTTGGCATGTATTACTTCTTTGCGCTTCGTCTGATGTTGAGATCACCCTTTGTTCTAATCGGTTTCGAATGCGATTCGGGTGGGATCTGGGAGAAGCCATACCGTTAGCGAAGATATATACAACACGATATCGATTCTGTCACGATAGCGGGTCTGATGCGTCGTTGCCGAAAAAAACTCGGGCTGAGGCATGGGAAGCGGAAGGAAATGCACACTGCTATGTCACGTGTATGGCGTAGATGAGGACGTGAGGTTGTCATGCCTGGAGGGTGTATTCGAGGGTCATGCCGGGGTTTTAGAGCATCCAGCAAGGAGGATCCAGCGCCAGGCTGCTCCTCAGCCTTGAGAGATGGCAACAAAAGGCGAGTTGGGATGGTAGCACGCAGACGCCAGCTTCAGCCAAGGCGTGTGGCAGGCGTCGGTGTCGCAGACGTCGTTGGAGGCGTGCTGGAGATAGAGAGATGGACCGGTCCGAGGTTGTCGGATGAGGAGGCTAAGCGAGATTCGCGGGAAAGTCCTTCTTTTCATCTTCCTCCGCTCTTACTTGGCGGCCGTGTACCGGCTGTGCAGAACGCCAGTTTATTGCCAGATATGGACATGTTATTCAGCCTCCGATATGGTTATGTAATGGCGATCTCAGTTGCCGGCTGTGGCGTAATGATTACATAATTATATTCTGCAGATATACTGGGAGTTTCTGTTTCAAGATTCGTCTCTTTTTTTTTGAATTGAAATCGCGCCCAGTCTCCGGATCACCACCGCCCGCCCTATAAAGTCTCCATCTTTCTCCACCTCCGCTCCCCGTCATCTTTCTCCCCGCCTCTACTCTCTTTCGTTATGCTCCCCTCGCCCCGTGAACTCATATCCCTCGTAGTACGTCCTCCGTGTTCCCCGCGTTCCCCACGCTTACCCGTTTCCAGCACCGACGCATTCATTCTCCGTCTCTCCCCGATCTCTGGGTCTCCTCCAGAGTACCCACCTCAGGGCCTACTGCCGAACATTCTCCTCTGGCTATTCGCCCTAGTCTCGGCTCTCTTGATCTCGCTTCTCCGCCCACAAAATCCGCGCTTCCGCTGACTCCACCTCTCACTCCAGCATCAACACGGCCCGCGGACTCTGACACCTCTGACGCACGCAGTTCTCGATCCAACAGCTTCGACGTTCCACAGTTCGACACGTATGCCCACGAGTATTCACAACTCTCGCAATGGAGCCCCTCTGACGCTGCCTTCCCAATGCACAAGACGCCCGTATCAGACGCTGACCTTTTCCGTAATGTCTCTCTCCCAGACTCCGTTCTTCCCTCCCCGACTTCTCCCACGCATCCGAAGCACTTACCCACGCAACGCGTCAGGGAACTAGACTCGGAGGCCAACAATCAACCTGCTAGTCGCTTTCTTTTCGTGAGTGCTGTCTTGAGTTGACGCGTCTTGGCCCTGCTTATCCCCGCCGTACGCAGATAAGTGGTATCCCGAACACCGCAAGCTCCCACACCCTCAAACAGTCCTTTGTGGTCCGTGTCTCCCTTCTTTTTCTCCGTCTTCTCCCTCTCAAATTCCTCCAGGGATGTGGTGATCTCAAAGGTATATTCGTTCGTTTTCAAGCCGAACATGGCGTGGTAAGTTCTGTTCATCATGACCAATTCTCACTCACCCTCCGCCACAGATCATTCTCGCCTTCTTCGACATCCGCCACACGATGCGTGCCCATCGCCAGATCAGCACGCGCACTTTCTTCACGGGCGTCCGTCTCACGTCCCGCTTTATATCCCCAAACGAGCTCCGCAACGTATGAGTCCTTTTCGCGTGACTCGTTCGCCGCGGGATCTCTGACTCGTCTTTACTTTACTTTGCATATATTTGCTATTGCCGACAAATTGCATCTGGTATCATCACAGCTCATCGGCCAGTCTAATTTCGTGAATCAGAACGATGGTGATCTCTTCGTGACGACCACTTTTTTGGGTTCGGAGGGCGAGCTCGATGCCGCTGCGCTGCAGAGTGTTCTCGCGTCGTTTGGCGACTTGCGTTCCTTCTCCGTGGGGGAATCGAATGTCAGAGTAAGTGTATACTTTTGAGTTGCTACGAGCCATCTGACTTGATTCTACTTCGCTTTGGTTCGCCTCATGGGTTATGTTTGGTAACGAACCGAATCTTCACCGTTTGCTCCACGTCTTCAGGTCTTCCATGTCGAATATTTCGACGCCCGTGACGCTTCTTCAGCACTCAACGCCCTCCAAGGCCGCGTCATTCTTGGCGTCCGTCTTCATCTCACCCTGCGCGACGCCTCCGTCGAATCCACCTCCCAGGCTCACTCCCGCTCCGGCCACAGCACGAATGTAGGCCCCGCAGCGAGAATAAGCATTAGCACAGGTACGAGCCCGAGTGACGAGCAGATTCCGTTCCCACATGTAGAGTCCCCGACGTCACCTACGCCTACGAACCCCGTGGGGTTGCCGATGCCCTCTGTGTCTAAGTCTTCTTCCGCAGAGCTTTTTGATCCTCCCGGACCCGAACGCCCCGGATCAAGCCACGGACATACACTCGCGTTTGAACGTCGTCTTTCGGTAGACTCTTTGTTGCATGGGTTTCGTCCAGGAGGGTTGCATCACTCTGTTTCGGAGCAAAATTTGAGGATGCGTGCCAAGGTGGAGGTGCCCTGCCCTTTTGCTCAGGCGCATATATCCCACTTGTCGGCTCAAATTCCGTCACAGCAATCCGAGGCGCACCTGACGTCTGAGGCGCACTCCTCTGGCATCGATGTTGCGCACGTACATGCATATACTGACCTTGATGCCGATGTGGACGCCAAGACGCCCATTGCAACGCAACCATCCCGCGTGAAGACGCCGCCACAGTACATCCACGCGCGTCGTATCTCCAATATATATCACTTTGACTCTGTGGGGAAGGTGCCTATTCCGCGTACGGCGCCGCGCCCGAGGAGTATCTCTGTGGTGAGCGATACGGAGAGTCCTATAGCAGGGTGTGGGTTGGTTCTGGAGGGGGAGAACGATGTGAGTACTACGAGCCTAGGTGGAGGAGGAGGGATGGACAGTCCTACGGGGAGAGTGGCGGCGTTGGATGGGAGTGCAACGGAGAGTCATGGAGGGATGGGGCTTGAGCTTGGGTTGGAGGCAAGTCCGGCTGGGGTGGGGAGGGCGATGGCACTTCTTCCGTATCAGGGCCCGCTTCCTGTCCCTTTTGTAAGCACCGGGGAGGAGGACGCGCATTGGCCGAGGGAGCGGAGTGGGAGCGTGGGTGCTAGCGCTAGTGCAGCCGCCAGCGGAGGGTATTCCCCTGAGCAGTATTTTATGGCGGCGGCGGCGGCACAGCAGCAGCAGGTGTATCAATCCCAACAGGCTCATCATGAAGCTTATCAGTCGGCGGCTCAGTTTCCGACGTCGGTGTCTGCGCGGCGTCCGTTAGAGTCGGGTGGTCTTGGGTTGCGGCGCACGCATGCACACCCTCAGGGGCATGGGCATAGTAACTTTGGCTTGGAGATGACGAGCGAACGGGAGAGAGACAGGGAGAGGGAAAGGGAGGCACTGCCGGAGCGGAACAGAATTGATATTGGAAAGATTGAGCGGGGGGAGGAGACTAGGACTACAGTGAGTTTTTTTTTCTTTTTCTTTTAACATCAACACGTTGGGCCTCGCTGACCCTTGCACTCGATGAAATTTCAGGTAATGATCAAAAACATCCCAAACAAAATGAGCGACCGTCACCTTATCGAGTTTATCAATGATGTGTGCCCTCGCAAGATTGACTTTCTCTACTTGAGGATGTGCGTTTCTCTTCTTAGCACGTATCGATTATTGTGTGCGCAGTTCTGACGCCTGTGTGCAGGGATTTCACGAATGGATGTAATGTGGGCTATGGTGTGTGCTCCCCTCGCGTGGCGTGCTGCACGCCGCTGACCGCGCCCTTGCACAGCCTTCGTGAATTTCATCCAGGTGGAGGATTTGCTGCAGTTTGCAAAGACGAAGCTCGGGACAAAGTGGTACGTGCTACACATGTATGGTACATCTGGATATTGACTATATTTCCCTTTGTGTACAGGAATTTGTTCTCTTCGGAGAAAGTGTTGGGAATGAGCTATGCAAATTGTACGTTTCGAATTGTGGGGTTGGTATGGTATGTGCTGACATTTATTTTCGATGTGTAGATCAGTGAGTTGGACTAGCTTGAAATATAGTCGGTATGTTTTACTGACCCCACTGCAGAGGCAAGGAAGCCCTCATCGATAAGTTCCGCTCAAGCTCTATCGTACGTCCCCTTTTCCCTCTTCCATGACCATGAGGTTAACTTGCACCGCACCCGTAGATGGACCAACGCGAGGCTTGGCGCCCCAAGCTCTTCTATTCTTACGGCCCCAAGAAGGGGCTCCCGGAAGACTTTCCTGCGCCGACGCATATGCGCCGCAAGGAGAGGTCTAATCTGCTTCCCAATGAGCTTCACCAGAGTAGGGCGTTGTTTCATCATCCACCGGGGATGAGGGGATGAAGGGGGACTGGGAGGTGTGTTGGTGAGGCGTGAGGGATGTTGTGGTATTATTCCATTGTGCTCGTTTTCAAACCCACACACCACACGCCTCATCGATGCCTCCGAAGTCCGACGTTATACTCGAACTCAAACTCGACATTTATGCGTTTCTCAATAATTCTGCAATTCTGTTATCACCAAGGCCTGCAAAGCCTTAACTCAAACTCAACATATTATTCCATCCTCATACCTACCTCGAACCTGCCATACACCGCCCGTCCGTCGAAAGACGAGATTGAATAATGGAACTTATCACACACTCTTCAGGCGTGGCACGTCACTCGTTCGTCGACCCTGGTCCATAATCGTATGTCATCCTCTTCACTGCTCGCGCCGATGATGGGTCACTGCACCCCTGCTGCACACATACAACTCGGCGCGTTGATTCTTTCTCTTTGTAGAAATGTACCAACCACCCACCCTTACCATGAATGCTCCCCTTTTAAAAATGACTTTTGACTCCCACCTACGCTCTACTTTGTGCCTGTTGCCCGCCACTTACGCTGCTTTATCATGCTTTCGCTCGCTACCCCACGGACTGCCTTGATTCGATCCCAAACTATTCAATACTACTCATTCCCATCCATGTTGCATATAGATACCAAAGCTGCATCTTTCCTTTCCTCTACCCCCTTTTCCTTTCCACCCCCCTTTCCTCGTCCTGTTTGTTACATACATTTGAGTTTATTTTTTTTTCGCACTGTTTTACTCACCCCTCCCTTCTGTTGTTGAGGGTTGTGCGTATCAATATTACGTATTTCGTGGTACGCTCTTGTACTCCTTATAGCTTAGCTTTTAGGTTTGTGTTGTTCATTCTCCCCAAGATGAAGTAGTTGCAATCAATATTTGCATTTGTACTCTTATTCCAGGTTTGGGAACGAGATTCAGTTTGGTACGATCTAGAGATTCAAGTGATTGGAGAAAATTAGAAAAGAAGTTTGTCTGCGATCAGCCGCGCAGAAGAAACGTGACTTAATGAGTCTTCAATCGGATTCTGGCATGAGAAGCAAGCGGTAGTACCCGGGTATCCATTGATATGTCCCCAGTAAGGGTGTTGATGCATTCATCTGGACGATGACACTCCTCTCGCCCTATCATGCATAGACAACCTCGGAACTGTCGGATTTCTGGAGCCTAGTCCTCTGTAAAGGTCCATGTTTCGCTATGCCCACGCCGGAGGACATAATATTCCGTCCTGTCATGCTTTTTATCTTATCTGGTTCGATAAGGTAAAAAACGGACAATTACGAAGGTTGATGCAGGACTAGCACCTGAGGTATCCTGTTATTAATACCATTCATGTTATGCTATATTTACGTACGTACGGCCTCCGTCCCGTTGTATCTTGTTGTACACTGGGTCCTTGCCTGCTGGGGCAAGAATAACGCTTCTTGATAACATTTATCACTCCGGGTTCTTATCTGGTTGTCCAATCCAATCAATACTACCGATCACCACGAGCAAGCCATCCGGTTATGTATATGGCTCGTTCAAGTGCATTACTATTGTCCCGGCGCATCACGTACGGGACACGAGGTGACTAAGTTCGACTAGTTTCACCGACTCCATGCAATATCTTTAAGCCAATTTCAAAACGCGGAGGTTATGCGTGATACCGATAAGCTATCGACTTGAGTTCATGATCCCTATACCCTACTGCACTGGAGCTTCGTGGAGCATGGTGCTATTCATCGGAGGGATGGCGGGAGAATCGAACGTCTTGATGGGACGCCAAGGGTCCGAATTGGCAATCAGCAAGAGGGTACCACTCTCTCAAGGTGGCGATTTCGTAGAAGAATCAAGCAGTGTACAGTTCTAGTTGTGATAGAGAAGCATGTGGTAGTGAAACCTCACAGCCACCCAACCGAAACATGCCTCGCGCAACCAGCTGCATTGGTTGCTTCCTTTTCTCCGCTGCCCTTGTCTACTTTTATCTCACAATCCTCGTTAGACGATGGACTTGCAATACAATTCTCCCCAAACCTTCCCAAGGCGTTTAGGCTCATTGAATTGCGACTTGGCAATTGAATCTCAGCTGGGTGCCAAACCTTCTAGCTAAGACGTTGCATGCCTTGCCTCTCTACCCTGAGCATGCTGCAGAAGCCGCGACAAGATAGACGGTAGAAGGCAGAGGGTTCTTGCCTAGAAGATCGTGCGGGTCATTTTGCGTGCGCCTCGACCGCGTTCCACATTCGGCGCTCAATGCTGCAAGTTCCTTGACGGGCTACCTTTTAAGCAACCTGTCGAATTCAAGATGTTGGATGTGCTTCGTCTACCATAATTTCCCTCGAGTTCTCTGGAATCACATTCCAGAAACGAATAGTGTATGATCTTGTATTAAGTTCGCCGCCCGGACGACTCCTTGTGTACGAGGTCATAGGACGCCTTGCTTCGTGAGACTTTCCAGGTCAGCGTCATCATATGACGGTATACGATGCAGAGTACTAATCACGTGCTTAACAGCAGGACAAACCTTGTACAAGCATTGGAACATGTCCTCGGCTTCAGGCGATGGTCGAAATCTTGACAGCAGCTTCTCTCCGTCGATGAGTCTATTGAGAGTGACAGGTCCTTTTCATGAAAAGCGGATCTGACAAACTGTCCACCGTGGGCGTGTAGTACATATATACGGTCTAAATCGTAGACTGTCAGGGCTTTAAGCAGGCAGACCTATGAATGGACTCCAGGACCGTAGGTTGAATTTAAATCCCTTGGTTGCCGCCGGGTTGGCGATCTATGGATCCCAATGCCTGTCTCCCTCTCCCAGGCCCATACGCCCAGGTCCATTTGGTGCCAAACTGTTGCATCATTGGGTTTGATAGAAGTGCATCGCTTGTCGAAGCTTTCAATGAAATCTCAGATTCGTTCCGCCCACAGGAGACAATATGGCGAGCCGTGTACAACTAGTGCACCCTGCTGTTAGGAATCGTTCGAAAAGCATTTACGAACGCCACTTGCTGATGGACATTGGCAGATCAGCGGAGTCGGAGTTGAAAATATTTGAGTTCCCCTTTTCACAAGTATTCCATCAATATCAATGTTGGGAGGACATCTTGAGCCATCCTGGGGAAAAGATTCTGGAGGATCAGCCGTGGAAGGGTTCACTCACAGTCTGTGAGGACTCTTTCAACCTCAGACACACAAGTTGCCTGTCTGCTGCCATAGCTTTTGACACTTTTTTTTATAAGTATTTCATCTACGGTGTACACAACACCAGGGGCACATGAAACACATCCAAATGATCATTCAGCAGTTGAGTGCCCCCATGCGCAGAAGCGCAGACGTCTGCACTCAACTATACCAGGACCATCCCCCACCAATATCAACGCGCACTTCGACCGGATGCTCGAACGCGCAAATGCTGTTCCCCTTGTAACGCCTTACGAGGCTCCATCTCTATTCATGAGGCGTAAGAAGCGGGGGCGGGGAAGTACGGTGTCATCGTCATCTGGAAGCTCAGAGAGGGCGCCATCGACGCCGGTGGATGCATATGGTGCCGTTGAGGGCGGAAGCCTCGGGGATGGGTTCGCAATTTTCAAGTCGAGATCACGGCAGCGCCAGGGGGAACATCCGTCCTTCGATGTCACTGAGGTGATTATACGGGTTGGATACTCTGTTTTGCGTGGCATATATGCGTTGTTTCTCGTTATTTTGTTTTTTCCGGTCTCACATTGTCTGCCTTCTCGCTCTGTGATTATCGCCTTGAATCTACCTCACCTACACCAATAGGTCTCGCGTTCACGAAGTCCTCTTCCCTCCTGGCTTTCACAGACATTCGCCACCCTGGAATCGGACAACCCTCTACGGAAGCTTGCCGCTTCTTCCGTTACAAGTCATTTTTCTGGGCACTCTGTGCATTTAGAATGCACAGGTGCAGCAAGTAGCTCTCCTCACATGGAACATGGTGAGTTCTGGCAGGATACTTGCCGTCCCCTGTTGGACTAACTCTACCAAGTAGAACAGAAAGACATGGGGGAGCTGTGCCAGGACAACGTCTTTGCGTTCTCCCCTCCACCAATAGTTAAAAGTGTTACACCCACTACTCCGCCCTCTCCACTCTTTGACCGCTCTTCTCGGACCCCACTCCCCTCTGAGCATCTAACCAGCCTACTAGAGATCTCGCCAACGTCTCGTCCATTTGGGACACCTGGACCTACGTTTTACCCTAAGATGCCTGACGCTGCCTCTCCGTCAGCTGATTATACTACTAAAGGTCTTCCGATCATCTTCACCGCCTCTCATCACCCTCCCTCGTTTCACTCGACCTTCCCAGACTCCAGCGAGACCGATATTATACGAAGCAGAGAGTGTGACATTTCCGCGGGGCCGCTCAATGATGCTTCTGCCACACTCAACCTCTCTCATGACCCCCCTCCCAGCTACAACGGACCCATCAATGGAAACAATAGCTGTTATGTCTTCGAAGCAAAGTTAGGCGACTTAGATGTCAGGAGATTTGAGCAGTCTGATGCAGAACAAAGTCGTACGGCTGTCCCAAAAAGACCTTATCTCGAGCCACCAACCGATCCTCTTGACATTGACGTCGACTTCTGCTTCCCCAGAGCACCTCATGCTTCGGTTCATGCTTCTGACAGACTGAGGTCATCTTTGCTGGGATCTGTGGGGGCGAAAACGACCGAATCGCCTGCTCACGCCTATCTCGAAGAAACTCGTCATTTTCGTCCACAGGCATCACTACCGCTTATGATGAGCACAAGGCCCGCGGCTGAAGGGAATCAATTGAATGGTGAATTAGGAATGTTTCTATCTGACAATGGTACCTCGAGAAAGACTCTTGCCGATTCGCTGATACAGGGTGGCGACGACGTTGGCCGGCGGGATATTGTGTCACCCAAGTTATCCACTTACACTTATCAAGTTCCGCAATTAGTCCATTCGATGGAGTGTCGAGGATCGCAGAAGTTTGGTGGCAATCGGGGTGGCAATCGGGGTGACTCCGCGCGATTGGCACCGGTCTTAGATGACAGAGTTACGCAACCCCACATCAACGTTACTAACCGGACGCAGAGCAAGGAAGTAGCTGTGGATTCCGCAACAGTTATTAAGGAAGATTGGAAGCCTCAGGACGACTCTAACAAGGAGCATCGAAATCAACGCATTGTTTCCGATCATGTGAGTGGTACAATTGGGCTGCATCAATGTTTACAGTAAATTCGTCCATCATGGCCTTTCTGTCCAGGATCATCTTTCTGAAGCCCACATTGGGGTTGACCCCCCTTCAAGTTCACCTCTTCCCCACACCCCAGAAAAATGGCACAGCATCACTCAAGCCGATCCCGCCATTGCTAATGTCTTGAGATCCGGTACTTCACAAGACGTAGATGTGAAGCAGAAGCTAATCGCTACACTTCCATGCCTACCCGCTAACGAACCTTGCACTCCCATCCCGAAGAAGTGTACTTCAACCCCGATTCCGCAGACGGAAGAGTTGGATGATGCGATGTACTGGTCACAATTTTCAAACGACAGCATCATGAGTTGGGGCGAATTTGATGGTGCATTGGTGTCAAAAGTAGATTAAATGACATCGGGTTCCAATTTCCGTGACATAAGAGACAGTGTGCATTATGAATGTCAGCCAAATATGTTGCTGCATATAGATAGGCTGCCAGGGTCTACGTCAATCTATCAAGCTCAATGTTGACGGAATGATCACGTTGAGAGATTCGATGTCTGAATCAGGACTCCGTCCCAGACAGTGAATGTCCCAGCCACGCCAGAAAGCAATGAGTCCAAAATTGAGACATCATACCAGAATGGTCAGTGAATACATGCATAGTAGTATGCCGAAGGGGTTAATCATGGAATTTGGCTTTCGGCTCGTGTAGTCGGTCCCATCTCAATGTCTTCCATCGACTGTCGTAACGTACTTGACGTCTCCATCGGTGGCTGCATGTTGATACGGGGGCGTGGCATTGTGGGACGAGGGTTCGACATTGCCAACTGTTCTGTTTCATCAAAAACATCGTGAGAGGAATCCACTGTGACACCATTCAGTCTTTGACAGGTCCAACTCTTGCTGCACAACATACGTATGACAGCATTATGGTCCGCTAATCGATAGCTCCCAAAGTTGGGCTTGGATTCTGGCCCCGGGTCTAAGTCAAGCTTGGCAGCTTCTTGCGCTTTGACTTCGTCCCAAGGCACTTCAGTAAAGCGTGTTGGATCAGGTATAGCTTTGGGGTTTCCGGCAGGTCCATCTGTGCAGTAAGCGAAGTGATTATCATGTAATCAGAACACTAAACATAAAATCTTACAAATTTCCAAGTCAGCCATGAACTGTTTCAGGCTGCAGATCCACTTGTTTCGCCGTTTTACTAAAGGACTGTCAATGAACTAAATCAGCGTCAGAAACTTGGAAAGAGGTACCCTTGAGAGCGGCTTGCTGCCAGTTGCTCTTGTACTTGATATTGGCTGTCAGGCTCATCTTCTCCTGGTCCGGGATATCTTGGTTTGGGTGAGTCGTGTTCAGAGGATCAGACAATTGTGTGCTAGACATACCGACTACCACTACATCGAAACTGGGTAAAAAATCACGGCTCTGGTTTTTCACAAAGGCTAGCATCTTGTCCCTCAGCGCCTCAACTTGCTCGAACGTGGTGTCAAAAGCCACGTCAAAGGCGAAAGTCTCAGACATGGTGGGACTGCGGCGTATGTTGGATATACACTTCGTAAAATAATATTAATAAAGGGACAGGTTGAAGACTAGTCATGCAAGGTACAAACCTTGGCATTGAGAATAGTGTTTGGTGCTTGTACTAGCGTGTTATTCTTGATAGGCGTGTCAGTGTGACCCCAGCGATAACGCTAAGTATTCAAACCTTGTCAAGAAATAAGGTACTCAATAGTCTGCAATACTAGTTCAGTCATGACGCAGTGACTGCAATGCATACGGACCTGATTTCTTTGACTGTATAACTATCCTTTCTATCCCAGTTTGAGTAGGCTCAATGCCAAGGTTATGAGCAACAAGCTGCATAGACGCACTCGATAACAACAGAATCTCCGACATCGTACGGATGCTTGATGAAAAGGAAGATGATACTAGTGAGTACTTCTGCAAGACTGCTTCCAATGAGCCAACTAAGGCCTGCAACGAAACTCAACCACTGCAGCAACTTTAGGATGATCAATGGCCACATACCTAGAATGAGAGCACCAGTTCCAGTTAGGAGAGTAGTGAGTTGGCTATCCAAAACGACGGCAATAATAATGATTGCAACCACTGAGTAGCTAATGTAACGGTAAGGCGAGCCAAGAAGAGTGTCAGAAGGTACAGTCAACACTGACAGGGACATGAATATATTGTCCAGCCTCCCAACTGCCGAGTCAAGGTCTTTCATAGAATTTGCGATTGAGAGCTGTTCGCGGTGGCACTCCCTAGGAAGGAAATGCTGTAAGTCAGTCGGTGTTTGGTTTATGTCGGACATACATGCATGCCTGAGTCGAGTATCAACAATAGTTAGGATTCAAAAGATAGCAGATATAACAATGGAAGAGCTTTACATACCATCTCAACTTCATCACGTGTCGCATCTCCGTTTCCATCTTTATCGAACAAGGCAAACGCCTCGTCTGCGTCCTCCTGTGTAGCAAAGAATTTCGCAATGTTCGACGGCAACAGACTATCCTTTCCAGGCCCAACAAACGAATAGAACAAACGTCGAGCGAGCTAGATACCGCTATGCATTCATATGGTCTCTAGTGTAGCATGTAATGTCCGGGACTTACGAGACGTGTCTTGTTTGCAGAGCCCAAAGCAGCCGCGACCATGGCTTGTGGAGAATTCGGCTGGAGAACAGAACTGGTGGTCGGAAAGTAAATATAAACAAGGGAAAACAGATACTAAAACACTCTCACCTCCCGGCAATCTCACTGGCCAAATTCCCAAATGCTGTTGTAGTAGTTTGCGCCACTCCCTTGACACCCTTCAATGCCTTCTTGAATACTCCAAGGGCATCCATAGATGGTTTGGAGGTGTGACCAGTATATAAAGCATCGGAGCGACTAACATCCGACGAGTGCTGGTACAAGATTACGAGGATTCTGGTGGCCTTCTTCTGATCAGCGATGCGCTCTATTTGAAATATCAAGACGCCATCGTGTTCGAATTTTTGTCTGCACCTGACCTGCGTATGACCGTTCATGGAACTTTCCCGCGATGAACTGTATTGAGAATTTTTCCCCAAGAAGGACCGCGGCACACAAAAACAGTCCAAATAACAACTTGGCGATGAGACTAATAACTCGGCGGCTTGAATCTGAGGAGTCCGGCTCCTCTCGAGTAATTATGAATGGCTGCCAGGCGATCCAGCAGACTGATGGAAGAGGGGAATGTGGTGAGATGATGATGATTTATAAATTGCACGTCCTGACGTACCCAACGTCCATAGGAAAAGTGCAATATACCTAGCCATTCATTACATAATAAAACAGTTTATCAACCAAAAGGCCTGACCTGTGCAAAGCGCTGAGCCAGTCGATGTATCGCCTTGTTGTGACAGCAACTACGCCGACGGTGTATCTTGCAATGCGTGGCAAAGCAAGGCTGACGCAATTTCAGAGGAAATGTTAGATAAATAAATCTTCAAGAGTTAAGTAATCTTACGCCAATGCGAGTGCTGCCCACCAACCTATATAATAACCAGCCAAGATGAAGCATGCTCAACAGTAATTCTTGCGCCTACTTACCCCCCCACGCCACCGATAGCCAAAGTGACCACCATACCAACTTGACTCCCCAGATTGTTGCGTTTGGGACTGCCGTCAGTCCGATAATGCCTATAACGTGAAAGGCAGAGTCAAACGATAGCTGCTAAGCTCGCTAATACCGGAAATACCTGGTATCCAAAAAATCACCAGCACAGGAACGATGAAGATAATCCATCGCGTCACGATGGAGACATTCAACAGATAGTTATAAAGCCGAGAGAACTGCGTCAATTTCAGGTGGATTGAGTACAGCAAGCACCGAGTCTCAACAAGAAACGTCTATACCTTGTTCATAGGGACGTCACCTTCGGCAAAGGCGAGGTGTGATTCGCCAGCATTCCGCGTGTCAAAGCCTTCGACCTCGTGTTCGAACTTCTTGATTCCTTAGAACGCCGATTCGACTCTCAAGCGATCAGAAGACATCAAGTAGCTATATTCCTTACCAGCGAACACATCCCAACTCGACTCTCTGCCGGCAGAGGGGCGGTCAGCCTCGCTGTCGCGGAGCTTGGCAAAACCATGACGAGAGCCGGGTTCTACATCTCGGACACGCCCTGCTGGAGGGTAGATTATCGGCTCGTGCTGGGTATTGAACTGGGCTCCAGGATCGGCTTTGTGGTATGGGTCATAGAGAGGCTGTCCGTCCTCGTGGAACAAGGTCTCACTGGTTTGGGTGTTGAAAGTGGCCGACCTGGGAGTATGGCCCTGCGGGTGGCGCAAGCTGACGGGATTGAAATCGCCTTCCTTAGCCATACATATAAGCGACAGAGTTTGCTCCCTGTTCGATACAACGAAAGCGTGTGTTGCAACTCAGGCCTAGGGGTTATGTATAAATAGCCACACGAAGCCATCGATATATAAAATCCAGCTCGAGCTAGCTGCTATATCGGGTTTGCAGGCCTTGAACAAGCACCCCACAACCATCATAATTATTATAATTGATGGTGTCAACTACCTCCACACCAGGCGCCGAAAGCACCCGACGGTGCCGTAGCCGGCCTGACACCGACCCTCTCGTGATGATTCCTTGTAATAAATTTTGCATTAAATTTTGCATTACTTTTGACTCGCTTTTCACCTTCCCTTTCGAGCGGGTCCAACAGTACCTTGGGTGATGCCCTTATGATACCGACCGCGGGTTTCTTTGGCTTCTGGCAGCACAGAATTCATATGCTAGAGTAGTGTTCTCTCTTTGGACGCATACTTGAGTATGCTAGCCGCTACTACAGCCGAAGTACGAAGACTTACATTTACACAACATGCCATACCAGTATTTCCTGATCAAGGGTGCCGTACACACACAATTTACATACACACCGTATTGCCAACGACGCTGATCGCGACACGGTCCTTAGCAAACTCCGCACCCACCCTACCTGATTGCTCCCCTTCTCTTTACCTGACTTATCTTCTTGCTCCCAGACAAAAGCGAGCTACTGGATAATACGGCCATTTTGGAAAAAATCTTGACTGCCCGGTCCCTCGCCGGTCCAAACGTCTCGCCAGATATCATGCGTTCTAGTTCATGGTCCAGTTGAGCGCTCTCGTGGCTGAAGTTCGCGAGTTCTTCCTGTGCCGTGCTTGTCTTCGCCGCACGGATCAGAAGCTGATGGCTTGCGTATAATGTATCTCGCAACGTGCTGAGCTGTCTCGTCGTCTTCTTTCCGAAAGATAGGTTCTCGATGAGTACTTGGTTCATTTGGAACGCAATCTTCTGCAGAAAGTAGGTCCCCGTAAGAGCAACATGTGCAGCATTCTCCGCATATATGCGGTCCGCCGTCACAGGGATAACTTTATTGAGGACTCGTACGTTTGTATTTCCCGTAGTCGCGGATGTGTAGGTAATATGTGCTTGGCAGGGGATTGTGTCTGTGAGTACACCTGCTTTGCTCTCCGATCTGTTGTTGACTGCAAATGCGAAACCGACACTCGTCTCGTCATCGACCAGGGAGAGAGTATAAGCCAGTGTGTTTATGTTGATGGTAACGCCTGGCCTGGGGTCAGAGACAAAATGCCACTCCTTCGGCAGATGTAGCTTGACTGTTACGTTACTCGCAATGTCACGACGTTGCGAGACGGCCCTTATCTCCCGTCTGAGTTCGTCGGCTTGGACTGTGGTTACGACTCCCCCAGAGACTTGTGCCGCAACTGCTAGGACGTCCAGAGCAACACCACCCCCCGCAATACCGATGATGTTGATCTTCGCTGATTGGCCAAGAGCGATCTCCCCAGCTTGAGAGTAGAAAGAGCGTCCATGGGATGAGGTTTGAACGTACTGACAATCTGTGGAACCGATGCCCGTGTTGGATGCTCCGTCGGTGCACAAGAATATTTCCGTAGCTTCAGCATATTCTTGTTTGTGGTATCTAGCAAGCCCAAGTGCAACAGCCAACGCGGGACCGAGCGCGGTCGAGCCTTTCGTCGTTAAATCAAGCACGTGCTTGCGATATTCGTCAATATTCTCTCTAACTGTCTTCCACTGATCCGGCTTGCTTATAATCTGGTGGGCAGCATCCATGCCTTGTTCGAGGTGTTTGATATCATTAGGATCAATAATCTGGGTGAGCCTTCCTGGTCCCCTTCCGATGAAGCACTCAAGAGAGCTGTGGAACGCCACAATGGCCACCTTGCGTTCCGGAAAGTATTTTTCCAAGCGATCAAGGTGAACCTGCATCGCGTCTTGGATGCATTCCAACCTAGAAACAGTGTTGGAAAAGGAATTCCCGCCATGTGCTTTGGAAGCCTGCCACATGCCCTGCAATTTGTTTACTTTGTGGGTTAAAGCCACTTGTGAGGATGGTCAGCAAATAACGGGAATATGATGTACCGCTCTAGTGACTCACTAGAACCGGAGATGTCAATACAGAACACAACTAGACCTCTGTCTCTCGTGTTGGAAACAGAAGTCATGTTCGTTGCATTGTCGGGGGAGGCTCGTAATCCTCGAACGATTGTGTATTCTTCGGCAGTTCTGCGGACATGCAGTTGTTCTTGTGGAATAGAATTGAATGTCCCACAAAAGAAACACGTTGGAGTCGAAGAAAGAATCGCTGAACAATAGGAACAGGAAGGGGGTGGAACTTCCAACTGGTTAATTTCCAACATCTCAAAGTTTTCGGGGGAAAGTGTGCCCAGATTCAAGAGAACAATATTCGTGTCTACTTTGGGTACCCTTCTGATCTTGCGAACGGCACCGGATGCTGTTCCAACCGTCATGGTTGTAGCTTCATCGTATGTGGGAAGTGGTGTCTTTGGAATCGACGAGGATGACCACTTTGTACAGAATAGCCGGGAAAGGAACGAGGGGGTTCGTCTCGCCACCGAAAGGAACATTGAGGATCGTCTCGTTGCCTTTGTTGCAGAGCTTGAGCTTGCGCCAGACCTAAGATGCTTATTCGGTGATCGACCTTCATTCTTAGTGGCCATGGGAGGTAGATTCGGGACATAAATCTGCTTTCTATATGAATCCTCAATCGTGGGATCCTGCCAAACCATGCTATTAGCTCTCGGGTTATAGCCTGCTTGCCAGCGATGCTCACGTATGAATCGACGAAGGAGTTCTGTATAAATTGAATCGTGATTGAGGATTTCCCAACACTCCCCGCGCCGAGTATGGCGATCTTATATTCAACGCCAGTCCGTGGCGTTATCTGTACAAGCTTGATGAATGCCTCGTCTATGTTGCGGCGCATTTTTGCGCTTGTGCGAAACATGGGAATTCCCACACTGTTGGCCCATCTCCCGGCCTCGCTGTCTGTCACCTGGCGTAAGTATTCCAGATCGACCTTATTTGCACAGAGAACGGCAGGCACTGTGCTCGTGTTTCTGAAGGAGCAGCAGAACTGATGACGGGTTGATAGAGTGGCTGTGCGCTACACGACAAAGACGCACATTGTAAATAGCCTTGGCTTCTTCAAAGCTTTCAGCGGATGTGATAGAGAAGACGATGAGGAATGCTTGTGCGGTCCGCATATACAGTTCACGCAAACTAGAGTATTCTTCTTGCCCCGCTCTACATCACTTCAAGTCAAGCTTCGACCAAAAAAAAAAAAAACAGAGTCACATACGTGTCAATGATATCGAGAAGACACATATTGTCACCCCTCGAGTTTATGTTCTGATGCAAAGCCGTGCGGACACCTGCAGAATAATCACTCTCATCGATCTCTTCGAAATCTTTAGATGGGTTGATGGCTTTGCTTAAAGCGAAGGCACTCCCAAACTCCATAGTTTAGAGGTTGGCTCGGGGGTGGTGTTAAGGCTGGATCTTTATGTGAAGTGAGAGGTTGGATCTTTATGTCAAGTGAGAAGCTGTACTTGGCGCATTCGAAGTGGAAAAGATCATGCAAATACAATTCCTTAGCACAGCCCATCGAACCAAGGTTACTCAAATGGTGCGTCCATGTGAGTGACATAGTGATAGGGACCTACTATCAGAGATACACAGGGTACCTGCATTAGAACGCGTGTCTGAATTGGCCATAAGGCTGTGCTGCACTGGCGTGTCAGAAAGAACCACAACTTTGGCGCCGTATATTGACTATCACGTGACGTAAGTGCAGCCAGTGCTCCTTAACCTCCTGTCCTTGGGTCACAACAGACCTCCTCAATCGTATTGCAGGGTGTGGTCTTCTGATAGAAATGTGGAAGCGTTGGTCGACTAGGTCTTCTACGGGTGCTACCTCAGAAAACGACAAGGTGAAGCAACAAGTAGCAGATCCTTCGGATCGAGGACCTTCAACAACGTTGGCTTCTGAGGTGAAAGTTGCGAATGGTAATGGTGCGAAACAAGAGACTGTATCGGCTGCCCTGGAGCAAGCGGACAAGACAGCTGAGGGTCACACTGTTCCCGCTGGTCAGGATCCAGTGGATGTCTCTGGAAAGCAATCGACAGCCCCTGTGAGAGACGGCCGATCGCTTTCTGCTGAGTCTCCCGGAAGCGTTTCTTCGAGCGCACACCTGCATTCCGAGACCGCCACTTCCACTACTCCGCACGCAGAGCACGCAGAAGTTCCAAAGAAATCCTCATCAAGCGAGGTCAGACCTAAAGATGCATCCTCCTCACCCACTCCGGGGAGTGTGGTCAATACCCCTCCATTTTCCAATACCCTTTCAGTCCCAGGTGCCGAGCTACCAAATGTGCCAATTCACGCACGTCGCCTCTCTTTTCGATCTCTCGCATATTTTTATGGACGCGACAAGGCGATTTCTTCCAGCTCCACCTCTCCTATACCCGTTTCCCGGATGCGGGGGCGCACTGAGAAGAAGGCTTATTTATCAGCGATCACGCTTAGGACGCTTATGATCGGATCTAGTTCTCCACCGCCACTGCCTGAGACTACGACACTCCTCAAATTGATCAAGTTGCCGAACTCTAAATCTACTGCTGCCCCGCCCTTGCCTGATATCAGGAAGGTCAAAGGGCAGCTTCTCATCCCCGATTCGGCAAATGCCATCATTTTCCAGCTTCGTCGTCTACCTGTCCCTGATGGCCCTTCATTCCATGTCTCTGGCCATGCCAGCACTGATTCACTTGTCACCCATCCGGTTTCAGGCTGTGCGCCAATCCATGCTGTTTGCCTCCCATGCACAGATGAAGAAGCGGAGAAGACCTACTTTTCTCGCCTACATACTGGACATAATCTGTCTCTGTCCCCACAATCGCCACCCGATACAAAGCCTACGGGCTCTTCACCTAATATTGCTGTCGCGTCCTTGGAATCGCTTGTATCTGTCTTGAGAGATTTGCATCTTGTCTCGCTTCTTGAATCCCCAGACCTCGGATTCGGGCAACCAGTGGGAGAAAACAACTCTGGTCTCCTTGCAGGAAGTGTTCCAAGCGCGATTACTGTTATGGAAGGCTTTGAGGAGATAACGGTGCAGCTCATGAAGCTTGGATTTGCTACGAGCAGCGCTGTTCTCCCTAGCCATGTGGGAATATACCCGCCCACGGACAGGATGTCTGTTTTAACATGTGAGTAAGGAAAGACCTCTTAAGCTTCTATCTGGCGTCTTAAAAGTTGGACAGACTGGTGGGGATTGGAACTGGTCCTTCCCGAACCCTCAATCCAATTTCTCGCTGTATGTTATTGGTTTCTACTGTTACGACGCTGTTCCTGAGTATTATATTTCACAGAAAGCCAAGTCCATTTCTAATACACTGCTCAACTTCCTTTCTGCATTGGCTTTGTTCAACAATGGTGTTCGAGAGGCCTTGCCGTTCATCCGTTACGTAGCCAGCTTTGTTGATTTTGAGTGGTCGGCAATCAGAGGTCAGGATAGAGGACAAGGCGTTGTTTGTGCGGCTACATGGTAAGCAGCCGACTCACGGTGTTGCAACTTGCTAACGTGCATTATGTCAGGGTGATGCCTGCTGCTATGGTGAGTATTCTGTAAAGTCAGCTTAGTTTTGTTGTAGATCAATCCGACTATAGGTACCACGACCATGGGATTTTGCTCCCCGTCCAAAGGCATCTCCTAAGGCCCCGGCTTCGCCTGAAACCCCGACAGCAAATACTGGTAAAGGCGACAAGGGTACGGAGGGTACAGGTGCTCCCACTCAGCCAGCTCCCACTCAGCCAGCTCCCGGTGAAGATTCCAATCCATTCGAGACCCCCTACCCTGTTGCACCCTCCATGCCGATGATGCCACAATTGATGGTCACGCCAGCGACGCTGCCTAAGAGTTTCCCTGTCCCTCCACAGGAGTCAGGTAGTTAATCTTCGTACATTTTTCAGACTGAGCTTTCCATGTCCTTTCACACACTGCCACGCCAGTGCCAATTCATAATACAATATGACAGCGACTTTACGACTTTATGACTTATTCTATTTATTGTATCATGATATGGATGATACTTGTTCGCGGGATACATTTGCATCACGTGTGTAAGCTTGACAATCCCTATATGTCTACTGGGTAGTAACTTGTCCATCAGGCTCTACGCAGGAAATCAGTTTTGCAACCAGCATTACACTTTCAAAACCCACCAATATAATCTATCTCATCTCCTTGCAGAGATTGTAATGTCGTGAGATATTGGTCGGGTATCGTGGCAGCGAACCCTTTCAAGGCGGTGTCATAGCGATGTGTCACTGATCCACCTATAAACCAACCATGAGTCCTGCCCCGGCGCTGTGACTCACAAGACCTACCATTCTCGGTGACATCGTTGACGACTTTATCAATCCGTTCCTATTGTTCGCATGAACTGGATGGCATTTGAGCGCATACAAGCTAACCTACTTTGTCGACATTCTTCTTGAAGACAACGACGTATTCTGCATAATATCCACCGTCAGCAATAAAGAGAATGAAATAATGGGCTTGGATTTACTTCCAGACATTGATACGAGTTTGGCTGTTGAAGCTGAAGGTTGGGGTTTGAGAGGGGTTACGATGACGCTTGAACTATTTATCTAGGCGATCTCGGCAGGTTGCGGGATGGCAGGCTGTGCCGCAGCATCGACAGTGGCGGTTGGTACCTGGACTGGGTTTGAATACCGCAGCTATTGGCGTTACAGTAACTCGAGAAGACAGAGTACAGTGTGGCGAGCTATATCAATCCCAAAGTCTGAACCTAAATCTCAAATCCACCCGTGAATGTATAAGCTGCTGGGAACGGCACATCGGCGGCCTATATTCGCCACTGGACACCACCGCTGCTAAGGGTGCCATGTAAGAATTGTTTCTGACGCACCCAGAGCCAAGCTCATGTATATTTGTTGCACGCGAGCATACAGGACGATAGACAAGGAGTAGAAGGGCGAGCAATAGTAACAAAAACGGGCATCTCGTAAATGATGGAGGGGAAACGCAAGCGATAGATTAGAAGTGCACCACGT
Source organism: Cantharellus purpuraceus (assembly GCA_025174535.1). NCBI lineage: Eukaryota > Fungi > Basidiomycota > Agaricomycetes > Cantharellales > Hydnaceae > Cantharellus > Cantharellus purpuraceus. Next base: position 142,423 of record JALBUN010000012.1, read on the forward strand.
CATATCGCAGTGCTCATCATTCCTAATGTCGTTACTTGCGATTCAGAGGCGAGAAGAAGGAAAGAAGTGTATTAGTAGTCCGCGAATAGATGAAGGTATTATTAATGCATTCTCATGTCGTCGAACTTGCATGGTAAAAAAAATATTCACCTACTGCTTTCTTCGTTCGAGAGACACTCGCCCTGATAGCTCTCACCACTTCATGCTTGTTAGACCAAGAACGTGGCCGCGCATCTCATGGATTGCGTTGTGCTGGGTAGGCTAGGGGGAGGTCTCGCTGCCACGTCATCGAGAGCAACTTATGTCGTATACTGTAGGAATGGGCCGGAAATTGAATGCAAACGAGTCGCTCTATGTAACATTGTGCGGTGCCAACTGCTACTCATGCATGTCCGATGGAAAATGTCGGGTTTGGTATAAAGCTGACGATGTCAGCGGCGTCCATTCGGTGTGCAGGAGAGATATAATTTCGGAAGAGCACCTAGCGGGTGCACTAGTGTGCATGCTAGCTCCAGCTCTGGGTAACTTGGACCGGAAACGGCAGGGGTGTATTAGGTAAGCGAAGAAATCACATGAACGGGATCATTTCGCGCGGAATACAAATACCTCACACCGGTCAAGTTCTTTCTATCAACCACACCACCATCTATCTCCTTTTGCATTCACTGTCTTATCCCTCATCATGTCCCAGATTATCGTCGTCGGTGGGGGTCTTGCAGGTCTCAGTGCAGCACACACCATCTTAGAGAGGGGTGGAAATGTTTTGTTGCTTGACAAGCAAGGGTACGTAGGCATCCTTTGACGCCTGATAAATCTTCGACTGATTTCTTGCCTAGATTTATGGGAGGCAATTCCACCAAGGCTACATCTGGTATCAATGGTGCCGGTACTGCAGCACAGCAGGAACAGGGCATCCCAGACAATGCAAAGACTTTTTTCGATGACACCAAGAAGTCTGCCCGGGATCTTGCTCGAGATGACCTCATCCGGGTGCTCACCGGAAACTCGGGTGATGCTGTGAACTGGCTTGTGAACAAATTCGGGCTTGACCTCAGCAAGGTCGCGCGCCTAGGCGGTCATAGCCAGCCGCGCACACACCGCGGCGGCGCTCAGTTCCCGGGCATGGTAGGTGGTCCTTTCGGGTCACTTTAAGGCTAGCACTGACATTGTACAAGGTTATCACTTATGCACAAATGGAACGTTTGGAGGATTTATCACAGTCCATCCCCCACCGTGTAAAGATTTTCAAGAAGGCGCGCGTCACGAAGCTCATCCAAGATAACGGTACTGTCGTTGGTGTTGAGTACGAGCACGACGGCCAGACGAAAGTGGTGCATGGGCCCGTCATCCTCGCTACCGGTGGCTATGCGGCCGATTTCACTGAGAGTAGTCTGTTAAAGAAGTACCGTCCTGAGCTCTGGGATCTCCCGACCACGAATGGAGACCACTGCACGGGTGATGGGCAAAAGCTCGCTATGGCTATTGGCGGAAAGGGTGCGTAGCGCGTCCTCTCAAAGGTTGCTTGAGGCTCACGCACATGACAGGCATCGATCTCGAGAAGGTACAAGTCCATCCTACGGGTTTGGTAGATCCCAACGAGCCCGACGCCAAGGTGAAGTTCCTCGCTGCAGAGGCTCTTCGTGGCGTCGGTGGTCTCCTCCTCGACAACGAGGGCCAGCGGTTCGCAGACGAGCTGGGACACCGCGATTACGTCACTGGCAAGATGTGGGAGAACGGAAAAGTTAGTATTTCATCCTTCATATATGAAATTTATACTGATCTCTATACTAGTTCCCTATCCGACTTGTACTCAACAGTGAGGCATCAAATCAGATCGAGTGGCACTGCAAGCACTATGTTGGTCGTGGACTCATGCGGCGCTTCGAGAGTGGTGAGGCGCTCGCGAAAGAGATGGGTATCAAGCCCGCAACTTTGAAGGCTACCTGTGAGTGCTTTACGGCTCACTTGTATCGCTCTAATATTGAAGCGCACATAGTCGATAAGTATAACGAAGGTGCCAAAGCCAAGAAGGATCCTTTCGGAAAGAAGGTATTACCTTGACCATTTCGTTATACACAATTACTGATGCAATTGTTCTGTAGTTTTTCCAACCTGGCGATCTACGAATGAACGACACATTCCACGTGGCTATTATGACCCCTGTCCTCCACTATACCATGGGTGGTCTTGAAATTGACCCAGAGTCACGCGTCCTTGACGCGAATGGCAAACCCATCCCTGGTTTGTTTGCCTCTGGTGAGGTAGCTGGAGGTGTTCATGGTGCCAACCGTCTCGGCGGAAGCTCTCTTCTGTACGCATCGTTTCTCCTCATATATGTAAGCGTTGACTGACGCTGGGCATTGATTAGTGGATGCGTAGTGTTTGGTCGTGTTTCAGGAGACTCAGCGGCCGCATATCTCTTACAGCAGGCGTCGTCGGCCGACAAGGCCACGACCCGTCTTGGTGCTGTCGCAGGACACTTGCTCGAGACGCGTGTACGCATCGACCCGGGACAAAGCAAGGTGCACCTCGAGTTTTCGTGGGACGGCAAGAATGCGACAGCGTCGACTTCAAGCTTAACATCTATCACGCCGTCACCTTCGTCTCCACCCCAGATGACCGCTCAGAAAACTCCAGAAGCCAGCGCACCAGCCCAAGCGCACGCGACGGAGGAAAAGAAGAGTGCGGCAGGTGCAGAGAAATCTGGTGGCTCAAACGAATTTTCCGTAGGGGATGTTGCGAAGCACAATAAGAAAGATGACATTTGGGTCATTGTAAATGGTCAGGTTTTGGATGTCACTAAGGTATGTGTCGTTTTGCCTTTGCGTGCGCATATCGTCTGATGAGTTTGCTTTAGTTCTTACCTGATCATCCCGGTGGGGAGAAGGCGATTCTGTTATATGCTGGTCGAGACGCAACAGAGGAGTTCAACATGTTGCATGACCCCAAGGTGCGTCGCCTCTTCTCCCTTCTCAGACATGAGTTTTTTTATTAAATCCTTGGCACTTTTAGGTCATCCCACGTTACGCACCCGACGCCGTCATTGGCACATTAAAGAAGTGAATGATGTATTCTGTATATGGATAAAATTTGTGGTTCTTGTGTACATCTCGTACACCTAAGATTGTCTTTGGCAACTTATTCCAAGTTGTTGGTAGTGAGATTGTCTGACAAGTCCTGTATGGTCGAATCATCTATATATAATGGAGTTCAAGGGATTTCTTCAGTTCATTTAGTCTGTCCGGACGTGTTTATGATAAAATTACAGACGGAAATATCGATTTACAGGGGGTGGTAACTTGCACGGATCGCTGGGCGAGAATACACAACACTTCTATAGTTAATCTAACATCATTCGAAACTTTGAGACATCTAAAGAGGCAAAACGAGAAGGATTGCTATTCTACTAGATCAGACGCACAGATACGCAGTCACACCTAATACCTAAAGCTCGTTTGTCTTCAGAATGTCATTCAATCCAGGGACCATGTCGAGGCGTTCAATGCGTACACCTCGTTCTCGACTTTCAACCGCAGATAAAGGCGACACATCAAGTTCCGCCCAAGAAGACCAGACGTCCTCGACAAGGCTCACAGGAGAAGGTGTGGCGTCTGGTTGAGGTTCGAGTACCAAAAGCCAGATAGCATCGTATCCCCCCGCTGTAGGGATCGAGGAGTGAGATCAAATTATGCTGGCAGAAGTAGCACGTACCTCCTGGGACGCCCCCGGCGACAACACCTGCTTTCAGTAAACAAGCATCAAGGAGTCGGGTTTGTTCAGGGGGCTCGATTGGTGCACCAGATGCAGACCCCATCTGGCGCATGAATTCACGAATAATCTTTGATCGCTGTGTCAGAAATATATCCATGATGATGGGACGCGACATACTTCTGCGACCGACCGGACTCGAGAGAGTTGGTGGACAATTTTTCTTTCTTGTTCGGTGATGCCAAGTGTGGGCCACTGTGGTTTGAAAGTGTGAGAGATGGTGTGAGAGATGGAATAGGTGACACAAACACGCTCACATTAGAATGCTCGAGGGCTGCCGCGCGAACAATCACAGAATTGTAAGAGCTAGCATCAGAGGCGTGAGCATCCGTCAACCCGTTGAGTACAGAAGCCAATTCGACATTGCGGGCAGAAAGTGAGTCCCACAGTTGGTTGGCTAGACGGTCATCAGAAAGCAATCACAAAGGCCGGTCAAATGAAACTCATGTCTTCCGCACCTTCGCCTGGTTTATCCTTTCTCCACCGCAACACTGTGCCGACAAGAGAGGGCGTATCACTTCCAGCATCCACGTCCGCTAACATGAGGCGCATCCCAGGTGGGAGACGGAATGGCTTAACCTCATGGTTCCAAGCGTGGTTGGACGTGCCGACCACTGACAGAAGGGACACATCAGATCCCTGGTAAAACACCGCTTTGAAAATTATTTTTTGGTAATAAATGTACACATACTGTGTCGGACATGAGGGGGGCGAGAACAGCTGGATCGAACCGCTTGTAGATATGGCTCCCAAAGACGGCAGATGAAACATCAAATCCACTGCCCACTTTTCCCTGTGCAAGACAATGGACAAACTGTGCAGTGTTATGGGCTAGTGATCTACCCTCCTCCTTTTCCAAGGAAGATATCGTGATCACAGAGAAATGTACTAAGAGTGCTGTTACAAGTGACGTGATAAGAGCAGCCGACGATCCCAGGCCAGTCTTATGCACATTTCCCAATGTGACATCTGTGAATGCGAAAGAAGGTATTTTGCGTAAGGAGTCAATAGTAGAAGAGAGGCCCAGTGCTGAAAGCTATAAAGATGCTGTGAATTGCGCTGCAGCCACGAGAAAATCAGGCTGACCTGCAACCGTTGCGAATAAAAGTCGTTGTCGCCAACAATTGTGATATCTAATCCCTTTGAAAGCTGAGAGCAGAGCGCTGACTTTCCCTTGAGTTCGTGAACCAGTGAAAGTACTTTTTGAATAGCAAGATATACGAATTTGTTTGCCGACAACGACTTGGTGCTGTCGTTTGCGTGAACAGGCGCAGCAAAGAGCAACTCTAGCCTAGAAACTAGATTTACCTATCCCTGTCGTTCAGAACAACACGGCCATTGTCATGCACTGTCACTCTGGCCTCCCATTCTGCATTGATGAATTGCGGAGATCGAACTTGAATGAGCGAGGCCGCGCCGCCCTCACGAATGATGGTATAGAATCGCGATGATGTAGAAACCACGGTGCCAGAGTACTTGGGATCGAGGACAAGATATCCCCCTGCTATCAAGACTTTTCCTGGTGCAGATATCACAAGGGCCATTGTGGTACGATTCAATCAAGGGTGCACAGGCGACGAGCCTTGCGCTTGGTCCTGCAGTTTCAAGCTCCGACCGCAAGGATATTGACGGTGGGTCACGTAGCGCCATAAGACTAGGAACGGCATGTTTGTCTATGCAATAGGGGGAACTACAGGTATATCATGGCCATCGTTATTACTGCAATGCGTCCTATGCAAGGACTTCAAAAAAAGTGGCTGATGGTAAGGCCCAGGACATCGCCATGCACAAGAGCACGATATAAATAAAGGCTAGTTGTAGAATTTGCGATTGTCATTCGTGCCAAACAAATCTTTCCGAATTTCTGGTAGCATCTACAGAGAGTGAAGTAGGCTCAGAACACAGCGACATGGCGAAAGGATGCAAAAAGCGCACTCGATCTTCCAACAATCGCAATCTCTCGTCTAGTGTGTTGTTGATACTTATTCGTCTTGTCCCGCTGACAAGCTTAATACCACCAGCACTTTCCAGATGTATCAGCCATTAGAAATGCGATAACATAACGGTGCTTAACTCGCACCTATCGTCAGCCAAGGTTCCCTCCACTTCTATGCTCACACCATTGCCACTTATTTCCGTGTATTGCCTCTTTGGGCCTTGTATCGCACGCTCCACAATGGGCACGTCCTTCTTCCTGCAATGTACGGTCACCGCTGGCTCCTGCATTTGAAGTACACCCTATCCAGAACTCAGCTGCAAACAATGACAACAGAAACATAGAAGGTGCACCTGTAGAATAACCCCCTCAAGCAATTGTGCGTACCTTCCCTCGTCTTTAGACAGCTTGAGGATGCTAGAGCGTGCAGTCGAAAACATATCCTGAAGGTGTTGTTCACGGGCTTGGAGCAAGCGCAAACGAGACTTGTTCGTTTGTGTGGATTGAGCACTTGTAAAGAATACATCACCATCCCCCTCTAATAATGTTCGAATTACCTACATTTTCTGTGCGACTTCCGCGCCCTTTCGTTTCTTTTCATAATTTGCGTCGATAGCCTGAGATTCCTGCTTCACGATCTTTGCCTATTACGACATTTATGTGAGCAGGCTATCAAGGCTCTCTAATAGGACTTACCTTCTCAATGGCAAATTCCTCATCTGCTTTGACCTTGATTTCGCGAGCCTTTTCGAGTGCCTCCTGCCTGATGAAGGCCACCTAGGATATCTTTGTCCAAAACACAGCACTGTAATTCACTCATATTCACGGACCATCTTATTCATCTCGGTGAGAACCTCGTCATCGTTCAGGGGGCGGGACGACATTGTGTACAGGAGGAGTTACTTTAGTGCGTGACAACGTCACTAGTCCACCACCGCATCACGCAAAGCAAGCGCCGCGGTCACTTCAAGATCTTTATGCCTGTAAACCGGTCTGACTACCAACCCCTCGCACAGTCAGTTGAGGATGATCTTGAGCAAGGAGATGTCGGACTCCACCAAACCCAGCCCACTTCTCCAACGAGGACGCTTGGAAGACGGCCACAGATTGACTTGCGTACCATAGACACTGCATTTAAGAAATGGACGGAGAACATTGCCCAGAAAGTGAAGAGGAAGAAGGTGCGTATTAGTTTTTCGTTCTCTATAAACGCTACATTCTTGTGGGAGTAGAAGGCGTCCAAGTTAGAGAAACGAGAAATTATGCACACTGTTTTTGGACCGGAAGTTCCTGTACCTTATACTTATACTCGACCGGTAGGCAATCATCACTATGGGCTAGTCATATGTTAACAAGCTATGAAGCTCAAGACCCTTGACCACAACGCTCCGATGACGCATGAGGAATATATGTCGTGCGTCGCTAATTTGATGGCATATGATACATGCTAATGATGTCTATAGCTTGGTCGACTCTGTTCGGGGAGCCATTTCTGAGGGAATACATCCCAAGATGATTACAAAAGGGAGCTCTGGATCCTATTTTGTCCGCGCCAAAGTTGATGGCCGCTTGCAAATTGCTGGGTGAGTTCACATTGGTTTTCACTAATAACCCTATACGGAAGATTATGTTATGTAGTGTTTTCAAACCGAAAGATGAGGAACCATATGGGCGGCTCAACCCTAAGACGACCAAATGGATCCATCGACAATTCCGCTGGATTATTCCCTTTGGCCGAAGCTGTTTAATCCCAAACCTGAGGTACTCAGCATCTACAACTTGAAGTGTGATTTTGTGAGGCTTAGTAAATTTGCAGCTATATCAGCGAGGCAGCTGCCTCGCTTCTGGATGAGCGCCTTCAATTGTATATCGTTCCTCGCACCGAGCTTGTAACACTTTCTAGTCCCGTAAGCAGTTCTTAATTATCTTACTGTAATACTGCCTCATCCATAGTCTTAGGCATTTTTCTACGATTGGCTGGACCGCAACGCAGCCAAGAAAGGAAAGCCTCTACCAGGAAAGATCGGTAGCATGCAATGTTTTTTAAACGGATATCAAGGTGATTTTCTTAGTTTATAATTCCAAGGAGACATGAACATCTTGAACACAGATGCCACTGAATTTCTGCGGGCACATCCGGTTCCTGGACGATCCATTTCTGACACCTTTGATGACTCTACCCACCGAACCGGTGGTGCTACAAAACGGTGTCTTAGCACACTGCAGGTTATTTGCGGTCGTACTGGCGACGAAGATTTCACTGATGACGAAGATGATGACGAACGCCTATATGGAGGGTACACAAACTTTGATGGTGGTTCGGACCGATTCCACTGGACAAAACTAATGCAACAGGAATTTAGAGAAGAGCTAGAAAAGTGAGTATCAAGGACATTATGAGTCATTGCGAACACTGATCAGAAGACCAGACTTGTTATATTAGGTTCACGTCGCCTCATGAATCTGGCAGTAGTTGGTCATCGCACAGCTAACTTTTTTTCTGGTTTCCAGATTTTTTGATGCGCAACACAGATCGTGGAGCCGATAATTACATGCTGAAGTCCTGTGAAGGAAACAATGAACGCTCCCTTATCGACATCGCTCCTTCGCGCTTGTCAACATCTACCATGCCTGTGATGCGTGAGCGCGCTATCCCCGAACCCCGCATTGCGACACTTTCAACGGCATCTGTTGCGCATCAGGGTCCCTCACGCTCCTCATCTTCTAATGGTCAGGACTCTGGCGCATCACCTTATGCACGTTTACCTCACTTACATGTAAGATCTATTCATTGTCTACTCTCATTATCTACCTCGCTTAGACTCACACGTATTAATATGTGATGCGTATCACCCTATTATTTAAATCACATACGGCACTCTGCACACGGTACTTTTCGCACTTGATTTCCTGTTAGTTGGCAGCTATCGACAATAGTCTTTCCTGGCCACATGAACATCCTAAAGGGTGGCGATCATACACCTATGGGTGGCTATACCTTCCTGTCAGCGTCATCGGCCGGTGAGTCTTGATCAGAAAAAATACACTGTATATTATACTGAAGAATTTGACAGTCCTTTTAGCGAGAAAACAAGGAGTCACTTTTTACCCCTTCTTACCTCTAAAGCATGGTGGGAGGAAACTACCTTTCAACTACGTAAACTATTTGCTCTAGATCCCGATTTCCACCCCAAGATGTTTCGGGTACGTTGGTTACTCTGGCGTATGGCTCCTTATTTCAATGAAAGTTGATCTTGATGCACCACATAGCGTCAACTTTCAGTAATGAAAGGCCAAGCGTGGAACATTGTCCAATGCCTGAAACATTCCGTATGTTTTTTGCGTTCAAATTACTGTTCCGTTCCATTTTAACGGCTTTTTAGGATGAGGGTATGTATGGTCGCGTTTCTTGTTCAAGGTCCCTCTCATCTCCCATTTAGGTCCTTTGGAGCTTACCCGACGACAGAAAGTGCTTGTTTGGGATGATGAGATTGAAATCACGGATGATGATCCGTTAGACCACTCATTACCACTTACAAGACCCGTACCCACCCCTTTAACTCCTGATGAGCGCACTGCAACTCGACCACACTCTGAGCGACGTGTCCGAAGTCGCAGTATTGGATCTTTCCCGTTCCCTCCACCTATGCACCGGTCAACAACAGAGAGTGCAGTTGGCCCTGGTACAAGGCCTGTACCTTTTGCCAATAAGTTCCAAAAAATAAACCCTGGTGCAAGTGGCGTGACAGTTTTGGAGCACATGGAGCGTTTGGACGAGGTAGAGCGAGGCTTGAAGAAGCTTGGTATGGAAGAAGCTGTTGTTGAAGAAGAGGAAGTGGAAGAGGATGATGTCGGTATAATCGCCACAGATAGGGATAGGGCACAAGAGGTCAAGGGTGGCGATCTGATAGATCACGACTTGGGCGATGCAGATTCGGACCAACAGCTCGAAGCGTTAGCATCGTCCACCATCTCTGCGCCAATGCTATCAGGCTATGAGTCAAACAACGAGAATGAGGGTGGCGATCACTCCCAGCCATACGAGACACAGCGGGAGACACAGGATCGACGATCGCATGACCGGGCAGCAAGCGATCAAGGAGGACGTCGAAGTCTTGATTGGTTGCGGCTTCGTCATGGTGGGGAGTCTAGCACGAAGAAACGGACGGTTATTGTTGAGGTGTGTTTACTGTCTCAGCTATTAATTTGGTTGCTCAAAATCATCCTGTCAGAGACTAGAGACGATTGATACAAAGCCCTTCTTTGGCTGCTGGTGATGAGCAGTGCAAGAGAAGCTGATGACGTCTTATCCTGATTGATATTATTACTATTGCTACATAACGCCGTATCTGAAAACAAAATAACAATTAGAACACGACATAAATCCATTTCAGTCCCCTTCAGCCATCAACCAATTTGCGAAATCGTCCAGTCTCTTCTTTTCAGCTTCTTCTGTATCCTCATCGTCCTGACTATCACCAACACCACTTCGCTTAAACCTTTGTTGACCATTGAAGAGTGTGGCTTCCACCTGCCGGCCAGAGAAATAGCGACCGTGCATTTTCTGTAACAAGGGATGTGAGTCCAAAGAAGACCAGGAAAGCCGCTGTGGGCGTACCAAAACACACGCTTGCGCGCCTATTGGATCACGAAATTTTACTGTCATAACACCCTCTGGCTCTTTCTAAAATATGACTAGTTAACGTGACGGCCCTTAAAAGAGGCGGATAAACGTACATCGTACAGCACGACGTTGGTAACCTCTCCAAGACTCGAACACTCTTCCCGAACGTCCTCTTTGAGATCAAGGAGTAAAGTAGCGTCTTCCTCGAGTTCTTGGAGTGTAAACATATGTTTCAGAACTACCACACGGCTTTTATTTGTGGTAGATCCCTGCTCAAGAGAATCCATTGATGGTCCAAATTGGTCTTCGTCATCCCAATCCTCCAATTTCCTGTTGAAGTTGTTCAATGGATGGTACCAAGACCTGCACAGAGCAATATGGAGCTCACTTCTGCATTTTCCCGATCCTCTTCGACGCCTTTTTCTTATCGACTTGTCTGGGAGGTTTTTCCATCTCCTTCCCCTCTTCCTTCTTGTGTCCGAACTGAGCGAGTTGTACGCTCATCCTTGTTTGCGGCTCGCCCAATCTCAGCTCCGCGTCGTCCAATATGGATAAAGCCAGCGAAACGCTTTCCTCTTTGAAATACACGATTAGGGCCTCTCCATTGAACGATCCGTCATCTTTGGCGTAGAGCTTGACTTTCGATTGTGCTTGATCATCTTCCATAATAAGGCCACACTTTGAGAACCGGGAAACAAGTTCATCTGTCGTAGTGTCTGAAGGAAGGCCTGTAACGTAAACAGCCGTATTCTTGGAAGGACGAGGTTCTGTAGAAGAATTGCCGGAGGTTTTGGAGGCTTTACCACGTTTGATTGAGTGGCCGACCTCTGAAGGCGTTGTATTTGAGGTATAATCTTCTGGTTCTTTCCGTTTCTTACTGGTTCGTTTTAGCACTGGCGCTGCTGGTGTCTGGAAAGCATTAGCAGGAATTGCAAATCAATGCTACAAACGTGTACCGCTTCATCGACGCCTGGAATTGAGTAGGCAGCTTGCTGAGCTTTCACAAGGTCCTCATCCACCTGCATATGCATTTAACAACCATTAATTGAAAACGAACACGATTTCGATACCAGCGGGACCCAGGCACCCTTCGACGCGTCCCATTCCATTTCTGTACCATCGTCGGCTTCATACTGCCATGTTCCAGACGCTTTCGAGAAATGTATGCGGTCATCAGAGGCAAAAGCAGCTTTTTGCTCCTCGAAAGTCTTGGCTTGCAGTGCAGTTGGTGGTTCAGTTGAAGCAACTGGAGAAGGCATTCTTGGAGGCGCCGTGGCCGCCTGAGCGGAATCAAATCATCGTATACTTCTTGTCACGACGTTATAGAGAAAACCCCAAATAGGCTGGTAAACTCAGTAATGATCCATGCTCGGTCGTTCAAGTCCTCAAGAACCCCAGGAGCATGCCGAGGACAGTCGGCCGCTACTACCTCAGTCCGAAGTCATCTTTTCTGCGGAAGGCGACGACGACGATTATGAGGATCATGAAGAATCCGCATTGCATGACCAAAGACCTATCCCGGAGGAACGAACAGTGGCTCTGCCCTTGAGGTCCACGATGCAGAGTCGTGAGACAGGTATGAGTAGGTCTATGAGTGGTGATATAAATATGCTTATACTTCCGCAACCCTCAGAGTATGAACTTGACACCGACGAGCTTGATGACGCTTCGGTATCGAATGTACATTCACAGCGTGGAGAAGAGTATGATGGCCAGTCTATGCCCCTCCTCGTGGGTCTCGTGGACTCGGCACATGCTCGTGCAAGTTTTGACGGGTCTCCAGGATTCCCTTTGAGACAGGATGGGGAAGTAGAAGAGGAGAATATCGATCTGGAAGAGCTCGCTGCGAAAAGACATGCAGGGGGTGGGTTACTTGACTCTGTCGCAAATATGGCCAATTCTATCCTAGGAGCAGGTAAGTCTCTTACTGTTTCTTTCTCTCCAAGTTGCGAGAATCTAACTGCATGGAAAGGAATAATAGGTAGTTTGTTCTTTGGGTTGACCTCAAGCTGCAACTCTAAGCTCTCTTCCAAGGTTTACCCTATGCTGTCCGACAAGCCGGATTTTTTACTGGAATTTTCCTACTAATTGTTCTGAGTGCCATCACGGACTGGACAATCCGTCTCATCGTCCTTAATGCCAAAATGAGTGGTAGGAAGTCATACATTGCTATCATGGATCACTGCTTCGGGGGTAGTGGCCGTGCTGCCGTGTCACTTTTTCAATTCGCCATGGCATTCGGAGGTAGGGACCCTCGTCCTATTCCATGACCTTCCTTATCATTATTCTTCCTTCTTCCCTCCAGGCATGTGCGCATTTGGGATCATCATCGGTTTGGTTTGGACTCTTGACTACGAAGGCACGATGCTGATACATTCCCTTTCAGGTGACACCATCCCTCATGTTATGCGCTTCCTCTTTCCTACTCTCTACAAAATCCCTGTTCTTTATCTTTTTACCTCCCGCCAGTTCGTCGTCGCTTTCTGTACCCTCACTGTCTCTTATCCCCTCTCCTTATACCGCGACATCCATAAGCTTTCACGTGCCTCTGGTCTTGCCCTGATTGGGATGCTCATTATCATCACCTCTGTCGTCATTGAAGGTGCAAAAGTCACACCCGAACTGCGCGGATCCTCTTCACCATCTGTCCGATTCAGCGTAGTAACACCACGAATAACCGAGGCAATCGGCGTCATCAGCTTCGCATTTGTTTGCCATCATAATTCTCTCCTGATATACGGTGGTCTCAGAACACCCACACTTGATCGGTTCGCATATGTGACCCACATCTCAACGTTGGTGTCGTTGGTCGCGTGTTTGACTCTGGGGGTGTCTGCGTTTTTGGTATTCACAGATAAAACGCATGGAAACATTTTGAATAATTTCTCCCAGGTCTGTCTGCGATTAGAGACGTGATGTTTTTTTTTTGGTACTCAACGTCTTCCCAGAACGACACGCTCATAAATGTCGCGCGTTTTGCCTTTGGGCTAAACATGTTCACCACGTTTCCATTGGAGCTCTTCGTTTGTCGTGAGGTAGTAACATCATGTATGCAATCCAATAGTTCTGGTGTGCTAAACAACGTTTTGTCACAGGTTATCGAACAATATTTTTTCTCGCACGAGCCATATAACCAACAGCGACACATCCTTTTCACAACATCCATCAGTTTTGCGGCCATGTTTAGTCGGTCTTCCGTATACTGTCTGCATACCCACACACTGATGTACTTTTAGTTGCCTTAATCACCTGTGACCTGGGTGTTATGCTAGAAATCACTGGCGGAATTTCTGCTACCGCGCTCGCCTACATATTCCCTGCGGCTTGCTATCTGCGTTTACTTCCCTCCTCCATACCCTGGACAAGTCGTACGAAACTGCCTGCAGTGCTTTGCGCTGCGTTTGGTGGCATCGTAATGATCTTAAGCTTGTTTTTAGCACTGGGCAAGGTATGGACACGAGAGGGCGACGCAAAAATTTGCGTTTAATAGTAAAATCATTGCGGTTCGTTAAGTCCTCCAGCAATAGATTAAGACCAGTCAACGGCCGGCAATATTATTTTTATAGACGAACAGCTCCCCGAGCCAATGCTCGAGCGTCTAATATGAAACGTGAAGTCAATTCCTCCATAACACACAAGCCCTAGCGTATTGTATAAGACATGTCCGCCTATTACCATTTGACGGCAAGGCCGACGACCTCACTCTCGACTTTTCGATAAGTCGTTCTAAAAAATTCTCTACGCAACACTTCTGCTTGGACATCCATGCTTTGCATCCATGTGTCATCAGTGGTTGTCGATTCAGTACCCAAGTTCTCCTTGTCGCGTGACCTATCGAATGATCCCGAATTCGGACGGCACATATCCACAAGAACACGGGTAGCAATGGCATTTGGACTTGTGCTTGATGGCTTGGCTGAGAATGGTAATGATTGTGACTGGTCCTCGTCCTCATTGGTAGCAGACCAATAAGCCGACTCAACCTTCTGAATCCAGTCTTTGTTTCCCCACTTGGCGGCAGCGTCTTGGGTCATACCTGTTCCAAACTCTGTATCCGCCGCAGCTTGAACCCCTTCGTCAATCCATTTTCTTGAGTACCCTTCCGCATCCTGGGTTCGATCCTCGAGAACCTTCTTCGATGGACGAATCTGACCACCTCCATTTACGCAACCACTCGGGCAAGCCATGACCTCCACGTAATCGTAACCCTTGTCCTGGGCGCCCTGACTTTCCGCTTTGCGTCTCGCCCGCGCCCGTACGGCGCCTCCTGGCAATCCACGTACCCCATTCTCCTTGCCAACCTTACGCACGATGTTCTGAAGGTTCCTAAAACCATAGCACTTGGCGCCCTTGAACAGAATCTCACCCGTGGCGACGTCCTCCAGAACGTACTCCTCGTAATCTGTCGAACGAATGGTACGCGTGTTCAACATTAAATCGCGATTTCGTTGCTTGTGAGAAGTCGAGACGAGGGATATCAATGAGTGCAAGTACGAGCCGGAACTGGTACCGGGGTGTGAAACGAGTTCCGGAAACATGATGTTATCGGCCACAATGCAAGGTTCTGGTCTCTCTTCCTCTTCCACTCGCGTGGAAAGGTCCCAACCCTTCCCATTCATAAGGAGTTCGAGTTCCCCGGTGGTGATGACACAGTCAACATCTCTCGTCTTGTAGACATCATTGTAAAAGTCCTGCCGTGAAGCTTCAAGCTTTTTATCATAGCATGGCATCACTGACACATGGTATATCTGGTCAGGACTTCAAAGACATGTCAGAAAGATATCTTGAAGTACATGAACTCCGACGTTGAGACTCACTTTCGACCCCATTTCTCAGCCATCCAGTGTTTGACCAGAGTGCCCATGATCTGTTGGGGGCTTTTAGTCCCGCTGATAAAAGGAAGTAACTCTGAATGCGCCTTTTCCGCGTAGCACACCCATCCGGGACAAGCACTCGCTAACATCGGTAGAGTGCTTTCGCCTTGTCCACGAGCCGCCTTCCTTTCATTAAATTCTCTTCCGTGTTCCAGAAGTGCAAGATGGCGAGCAAAAGTAGTATCGAAGACATGGGCAAACCCGAGCTCGTGTCGACAAAACGCCCGAACACGCCGTAATACTGTTTGAGGGGATACAGGGTGGCGAGAGGTGGAGGATGTCGAGGCGGCAAGAGATGCAAGGGACTGAGGGGAAATTGAGAAGACAGGGAGGCGATGCCCTGCTGATCCCGGAGATGGGTTTGATGATAAAAATGAAAGAACCTCTTCATGAGACTGCATTGTTATCAGGACCGATTCCGCAGAAGTAATACACCCGCTTTAAAACACGCATGATGAGCTTATCAAGAACAAAAGTTTTCAATGCTGCACACCTGCATGCCAGACAGTCATTCAAGCTGATCTGTGCTGTTTGCAACTTCTTTCCGGTGCTGTGCTGCTCTGATCGGCGAGCGGCCACTTCAAAGTAACCTCCAGACGAATCCACACGAATTTGAGTCTGTGAAGATATCAGGCATTAAATCAGGCACGGATATGGCTACACTCACGAGTGCGTCGCCGGGCTCCGCAATTTCCTCAGAAGACTTGATTTGTTCTACTGGCTTGATACATGCCTGAGATGGTGTTATGAAGTCATTCAAGTCTATCAGCGTCTGATAGAAAGGAGTCCTATGTGAATTATGATAATAGAAGGTGAGCAATTCAAGAGCGTACCAGTGCCCCCGAGACTGCCATGAAGGTGAGTTATGTCAGGGATTACGCTTCCGGATTTGGTAAGCAGCGCAGTGATTATTTTAGGCTGGATACGAATCGAATTAGCAAGTGCACCGAGTTGCCCGCTCAATGCTTCGAAGAAGCCCTGAATTCTTATTTTCCATTCTGATAGGGTTGTGAACATACATGATGGAGCGGCCCACCACTTGCATATGTATGGATACCACTGTTAGTGCCAGTCGAGTGAGGAGGTACCGCCTCCAAGAATCCTTTATTATCTCAAGCTTGCATGGTGTTCTGGGTTCACCTTAGAAGCAAGTCCTAATCCCATCGCTCTGTGTTGTCTGCCATGTTTTTTACTGCCTTACTCTCGCTCCAGGTTGTCCTTAACTTCGCGATCGCCATACCCCTTCTCCATCGCTCGCAGTCTGTCGCATACATCCCACCAGTTGATGGAGGGGGATCACAACTTGATGACGCGGGAAATGGGCTTGGAGAGCCACTGAATGTGGGTACATAGATCAATACTACCGAAGAGGCCCTGAAGCTCTTATGCTAGGTAATTATCTCTGGACTTAGCTCTCCTGATGTTCTTTCAGACGACGGTGTCGTAAACTGGGCTCGCTCAATTGGATTGTTAGTGCTATGCATTTCCCTGGTCCACGTTCCTTTAATATCCTGCCTTATAGCTCCACAGAGTGCTTGGGTTAGGAATCATACTCATTCGAGAGCCGGGAGGCTGATGTGTAATAAATAGGAACACATCTGGGAGCACCGCAGAAAGCCAACTTGGGCGACGGTAATGGACCTGTTGATCAAGTCAATGAACTTCGTCAGGACTATGGGAATTCAGACCTTGGAACCTGCCTAGAAACTCTTGCTGGAGGAAATCATTTCCGGTATGTAAGCCAACATGCAGGCAACGACATTCACGTTTAGCGGATGGTTTTACCAGCTACTGGCGTCAGAATGGTGCTATGGCGGACAGTGAAGCTCTGTTTCTTGCGTGAGTCGCATTTTTGCTCTTATCTGCTCTTCGTTTAATAGCTACTAATGACGCATGGCACGTATGTCTCAGGGTGTCCCACGAAGAAGTGAGTTCCCTGTCGCCTTTTCGCTCTCTCAATATATGAGGTGACATGCGAGTAGGATCTGGGAAAGGGACATACCATATCACCCAATGGATACGACGCTGGACGGCATGTCATACAATCCTCCACCGATCACAGTATAAAATGCTAATTGATGTTGTTTCTAGTGACGAACTTGTTGCTTCGGCAACTGCTGGACCAACTTCCTTTGGTAATATTACGTATATGACGACGAAGGAGACAATCACAGGTCTTCTTCCAACTGGTACCGCGGGTGTCAACCATGGTGAGATTTCAATTCTCCGGGCTTCTTTCACATTTATATTGCTTGCATTAGATATAGCATTGGATGGGCTAGTTGTCGTGCTGACGATCATAATCGTGTGACTGTCGCAAGTCTTTAGGACTTGAAGCCATAGCACTTTTATCTTAACATTCATTTGATTATATATAGTGTTGCATGAATGTATTCTAATAAGGACGTTACATGGATTTGTAATGCAGGTGATGCACTTTCAAGTGAATGTCTAAGGGTACAGTGCGGTCCAAGTTTTTGTTAAAAATTGCAATTGTAAAACATACTCTGATCATGTCATGATCATTGGACGCTTCATTTCAACTATAATCCTCGTCGATAACAATTTGTGGAATACAGGGATCCTCGCACCCCAGGTCCTCACCTACGACGTCCACCTGCAAGTCTTGTTCTGGCGATAAATAAAAGTAGTCACCTGGATAGAGACATGCGTCCGATGATGGACCATCTTGAAGTTCAACGTCCTCATCCTGCGATCCAGTATCAGAGGCCTCGCTCGTCTTCGGTTTCCGCTCCAGGCGGCGGAGAACAAAGTCTAGATCAATGTAGTTGCTTTCATTTTGGGCAAACTTTTGATGTCGCGCGCCGCGGATGTGCTAATATGGCAGGTTCGATCAGAGTTTAAAAGGCCAAAATATAGAAGAACAATGCCAACCTCTGTAAAGTCTTCAAATTTGATATGGCAGGCTTCGCAGTATCCCGGCTTCTTACTCTCTTCACGCGTGGGCAGTCTTATTGTCGTGGTGCTCTTTGCTTTCCGTAAGCGTGCTTCAAATGGGTTTGTGTTCTCCTTGGCCCCCGCGCCTTCAAGTCGACGACTTGTGATCACCTGGCGTACTAACCGCTCTCGCAAGTTTGGCGGAAGACGGGAATTAATCCCCCTCTGTGCGAACGACGTCGTAGTAGTGGATGTTATGGGGACACTGTTTCCCGAAGCAGCAAGATATCCATGTCCGGTCGCTGGCCCTGTCGTGGAGGGGCCAAAGCCAGACGCAACCTGCTGGTGACTGTCGTCTTTCTCTCCTGCAGGCTTGAGGGTACAGGGCCCTGCACCACTACCAGAAGTCTCGGAGCCAAAGTCTTTGAAGTCTGTGTGAGTGACGGCTGGTCTTCCCAGATCGCTCATGGAGGCGCATCGCCGCAAGGTCTTCTCCCTTCTTCGCATCTCTTCACGTTGGCGTTTAAGCAATTCCTTGACCTTGGCCCGATGCTTCTGCCTCTCTATTTCCTTCAACTTCTCATTCGCTTCCAACCTCTCCAGCTTCCGCGCCTCTTTCTCATCGTACTTCACAAAAGGACTTCTTGCCCGGAGATCCATGTATAGTACCGGATATGTCGGTGGCTTGTCCTTCTCCACTGACCGCACATGCCCAGAATACTCCATGATAGAAATTGGAGCGAGTTCACCCCAGATGTCCTCAACAAGGAGAAAGTATGAACCTTTCGAGAAATATTGGAAGTCATGGCGCTTCTCGCGAGGGTCTCTCTCAGAGGTTGTACCATGGAGTCGCTCATGTTGAAGCAGTTGCGTCAGGGGAGGCGATCGCTGGCTAGTTTTAGTTTTGGAGAGGCTAGAGCTAGAAGGGACAAGCCTCGATAGGATGTTGTCGAGTTCTGTATGAGTGATGTGAGAAAAGCGAAAGGCGTTACGGTGGGCGACGCACTAGAAATGCTCCAGATCTTCTTGTCAAGCTGTACAGCATCGCGTACCAGTTTGTCATAACCACCGTGATCATGACCACTAATCAAGCATAAGCATATTTCGGCTAATCATGTGAGAGGATACATACCGCCCCTTGAGCTGGATAGGGCTCTTCAAGATGCTTCCGTTTATACCTGTTGGCCTATGAGCAATGTTCTCCTTGTTGGCTGGGTCATATTGCTCATTCTTGGGAGGCTGAGGCTGGCTTGTGATGACATGGGTTACAGCAGAAGAGAAAAAATGCTCAGTCCTCTTCCGTGTGAATCAACAAAGTGAATGGAGGTAAAGAAGCGAAACGAAACATACGGCACCCAAGGCGAGGACCCTTGACTCTGCCAACTGTCTGATGCCCCCATCACGCTCATCAAAGTAGAACACGAATGACGGAAAGGCTTTCGTGTATTTTGTGATGAATTCCTCTTTGGCTTGTTGACGCTCCTCTTTCTCGCGAAGCCGATCCTTACGTTCCTTGATATCTCGCGTATTCGTCATGTGGGGTGTCGCAGTCTTCAACAAGGCTTGCTGAGAGGATCCCGATTTGACTCTCTTGAGCTTAGCGGCACAGATGGCTTCGTCCGCATCAGGAGAGCGAGGCCTCTTGTTGGTAGAGATGGATTGCAAGGATTGCAAGGCCTGTGCACGGGACGATTGTGAGGCAGCAGGAGGCAACAGCTTCTCAGAGTGGTCCGGGTGACGAGTAGTGAGAGGGTGGCGCAGTACACTAGTCATGGTCGCGACTGACTGACTGGAGTCGGCGCAAATACCAACAAACAACACGTACAAGCACGTCACGTGCCAACTTGTCTTCCCACGCTATTCCTCGTCGGTAGGTGCCGGAGCCTGATCATACCACGCGTTTCGTCTACAGATCGATCATGAAATTTATGGGGCAGCAATATGAGTATACTAGCGAATTTCCCAAGGATGCATTAGAGCTATCGAACGTTTTTCACAAGTCTGTAACAAATGCATCGGATCCATAGCGGATGTTGGCAACTGCAAGAGGGACATCGGACTGGCCGACAATTTGAAAGATGACAATGATTTGAGTAGACTTGGCTGTAGTGATGATGGCCGAGCATCTGGCAGAGCTAGAGACGCGTCACTGCTGTCCCAGGACGTTTACAACATTAGGCCTGGGGACCATTCACTTATCACGCTAGAGACACTGGAGATACGCATGGCTTTGGAGCACCGGAAACGCAACGCCTGGTAGAAGATAAAAGCTTGACATTGTGGATAGTCCCCGGGAATTGGTCAAGCGCGGGGGCGCGCCAGCGGCGTATTGTGCACTCGAGACGCCTGAATGCACTCTATGGAGGTAACGTGTTGTTGGTCGGCTTTCAGGCTGAGGCGAACAGCCGCGCTGTGCAACTGTGACAGATGTGATATACTTGCGCCTTTACCAGCGAGAATGTGACGTGCGCAGAGAGCTAGAGCTAGAGCGAATGTGATTGTGAGACCCCCAGCGAAAGGCTGGGGATCATGCGACGTGTTGAGCAAGAGTCAGGGCAAGTCCAAATGACTTTGTAAAGGCATCTTCCTACCCTGATTCATGAATAAGACTATCGGCATGGTTGATGACAACGTGCTGCTGCGGAATGTGGTCTATCTATGTAACGGAAACTGGCCTCCGAAAATCCTGCGCTGTCGACGGCGCTGGGATGGCTGAGCTGGCAGAATGGGAGTGGTAGAGGAGCCTGACGCGTTACGGCAAGCGAGCGGAGCGGCAGTGGATCCACATTGCGGCGATGACATAAGCAGTACCGTGCAAGAGACCTTTTATTAGACCGCGGAATATGTGTGTCGTGTTGCGAGCCCAGTCCCCTTCTCCTCTCCGAGGTGCTTGTACACAGCTCTTATATTCCAGTGAATTACAAAACCGGTGCATTCTCACGACCACGCGGGGGGAGAACAAAGGGTGAAAGGCCTCGCTTCGAGAACAATAGCCCTACTGACAAAAGCCGCGTCAGGCTATTTAGACTGCAACCTATAGTGAGTGTAGTACCTCCCACTTGGTTGACCGACTGAAGACTTGACGTCTTTCTCCTTACTTTCTCTTCTACAGTAGAGCTGGTTGCCCTTCATGCCCTCTCCTTTCGCCTGGCCGCGAACGCTCCTTGCTCTTGTATACGCAGCCTTCTTCTCGCATGTCGTCCACGCCAAAGTCGATTCATTATGTGAGTGGCTTCTTATCCAGTCAGGCTGGTGCTCAACCGCTGCAAGTCACGTCCTCGGTCACCTACTGCGTTCCGCCAGAGGCCATCCTCATCCAAGAGTTCTCGATCATTTACTTTGCGGCAAACCAATCCGTGTCCTTTAACATATCCGCTGCCAGTGTGGTGCGTGCCTTTTATGCTTGTTCACTGAAGCACGTGCTGAGAGAGAGAAAACGCAGCAACCCAATCTCCGAGTTCGAGCCAACATTTTGCTCAATGTCTACGGTATGCAACCTGTCAACGTTACACAAGACTTCTGCAGCGTCTTTGGCAATGCCTTATGTTGGTATCGCCTTCCTTGTCGCAGGCTTGTGCTTATATGTCTTCCTCCGTCTAGGCCCACTTCCTACGTACAATTTCACTGGCTCCAGTTCCATCGCACTACCATCCTCCATCAACGTCGCATCCAAGGTTCCCAACATTGCATACAAGATTCCAGACTTGGAGTCATTCGCACAGTTGACCCTTACCGACGTGAACACCGGCAATGTAGCCGCGTGCATCCAAGCCACCCTCTCTAACGGTTGGTCAACGCATCAGCCTGCCGTGGCATATACCACCGGCGCGTTCGCCCTCTTTGCGCTCTTCTCCGCACTTTTGCATTCCTTTCTCCCAAGCACGCCCCTGAGCCCCATGTCGTTGTATGACTTGCCTTCCATCGCACCTGCCCGATTCGTGGACTTTATCCTCCTGTTCCAGCAGCTTGCCTTTACTGGCTTCCTCCATCTCAACTTTCCCCTTGTCTACCGTGCCTTTACGCTCAATTTCGCATGGGCTCTCGGCCTTTTTCCTAATTCACGACCTATCCAACTTGCCATTGACCGCATGCGTCATTTGACGGGAGGGAGTTTGCAGGATGGTGTGCAAAGCCCGACTGCGTTCGTTAATCGGCAGTTGTCGCCGTACAACGCGCCTGTCTCCAGTGGATCATCGCCCTCGTCGTTCTTGGCCTTGGCTAACGCCGCGTTTCTGGCTGCAAACCGTACGCTCACGGCCCGGGACACGTCGACAGACTCGAGCTCTGGTAATGGCCCGCCGGCGACGGTGACGACGGGCGACTCGGACATTTTGCCGGCGGGGATACCGGTTTACGTGAATTCGTTGAACATTGGCACGACGGATGCGTTCATGTCTGTGTTCTTCACGGTGTTGATTGGCGCGGTTGTGGGTGCTGGTGTGTTGGGCATCATGCATGTGGTCTTGACATTTATGGTGACGCGGTTGAGGGGGAACAAGTGGGCTTGGACGGATGTGATGCATGCTGAACTGCGATGGTTCGCGGTGTCAAATGGTATCCGATATGTTCGTTGTTGTTTTCTCATGGTGGGAGCGTCGTGCTTATTGTACTGGCAGGCCATGGTCGTTCTTTATCCGGTCCTCATTTTTACATTTTTCCAGTGGACGTTGCACGATAGTTGGCTCGCTGTGTTGCTCTCGGTGATACTGGTGCTCTGCACCGCCACGGCGATCCTCTACCCGACCGTGCGGACGTTAGTTATTGCGCGCGGCACCTCTCCACAGGCACTGTACACGACGCCGTCCCTCCTCCGCACGTATGGCGCCTTTTATATCCCGCTCCGAGAGGCGCGCTACGGTTTTTTCGTGCCGCTGCTGGCGGCGGCGGTACTGAAGTCGCTGTTCATCGGGTTTGCGAAGACGAGTGGGCTGGTGCAGGTGGTGGCGCTGCTCGTGATCGAGGTGGGGGTGCTGGGGATGCTGTGTGTGCAGCGGCCGTACCGTGCGCGCGGGGGGGACGTGCTGGGGGTGTACCTGGCGGTGACGCGCGTGGCGGCGGTGGCGCTGATGCTGCCGTTTGTGGAGAGTCTGCGGATAAAGGCGATTCCGCGCGTGGCGGTGGGGTTTGTGCTTATTGTGGTGTTTGGGAGTGCGGTGGTGGTGATGTGCGTGAGTGTGGTGGTGAGCTTTGGGAATGGTCTGTTGTGGCGCCGGCATGGGGGCGCGGTGCTGCGGTCCTCGTCTGGCGGTGGGGGGTCCAGCGAGGATGTGGAGAAGGGCGGGGTGCCGGGGTCTATTACCCCTGCGGCGCCGCCGTCGCCAGGCGTGGACACCCAGCTGCGCCCGGTGAACCCCACACCGAACACGTCCTTCTCAAACGACGCATCGGTGCACTCGCGGCACACGCCCAAGATGACGGCCGCCGTGAGTCCGAACTATACAATTCCCAGCTTTTACACGTCCGAGGAGGAGGACAACGGCGTGAATGGGGAGAATGTTGGCGGGAGGGGGGAGGATACACCGCGGGACTCGACACGGCCGTCGAGCTTCCTCACGGCGTCGTCACCGCCGTCGACGGCGCAACACGCTCAGTTCCCGCGGCCGCCAGACTATACGCCCGCGCCTCCATCGCAAGACCACGACCGACGGCCATGATAAAAACAAGACTACTATCGCACTCGCATTTTTTTTGTCTTCTCTCTCATCGGTTCATCGGTTCATTGTCATTTATCATCATCATCATCATCATCATCATCACACACACACGCTCATTCATTCCACCCCCAGGGAGACGAGAACCCCCTCATACATGACACGTTTTGTTTGGAATATCTTTATGTAGCCCCGAAATAGACTCTAATAACACTGCCGAGGTGATATTCACATCTATGGATAGTAACTATACTCCCTCTGTGAGAGCAGAGTGCCGTTTGAGTGTGACAAAGAGAGATCGCAATGGAAAGGACGCACGTTGCAGAATCGTGTTGAGCTTGTTGACGCGGGACGACACGCTCAAGTCGATCGTCTTGTCGCCAAAGTCCACGACGAGTCCGCCGAGCAGGGACGGGTTGACCTGGTGTGTGTGTGTGCGTGTTAGAAAAAGCGAGCGAGCCTCTGCGATAGTCACCTTGTTGGTGATCTTGAGCACCTTGGCCTGCTGGCCCACGTGGGACTGTCTGAGCGACGCCTCGAGGCGGCCCAGGGTGGCGCGGTCCAGGGGCGCCGCCGAGGTGACGACGACGGCGACCTCGCCCCTGTGCCTTGCGACGAGCTCGTTGAAGCCCTCGATGACGCCGTGCGTCTCCGCGAGCCGGCCGTTCTCGGAGAGCACGCCGAAGAGGTTCCTCGTGATCTCGCTCACAGGCTCCTTCTTCGTCGGCGCGGTGCCCTCGGCGGCGACAAAGAGCGCCTCGAGCCCGGCGCGGCGGTCGCGCGCCGACAGCGTGGGGTTGGCGACGTAGCTGGCGAGCGGCGGGGACGCCCTGATGCCGTGTGCGATGGCGGCGAGCTCCGCCTGCACCTTGGAGAGGGTCTGCGGGGACTTGGCGAGCGCGGCGGCGTACGCGGCGTGCGAGTATTTGTGGGCGATGGAGGACGCGGCGCGGCGCGCGGTGGGCGGGGCGGATCTGCTGGTGGAGGCGGCGGCCGCTGTGCGGGCGGCGGCGGTGAGGAGCATGGTGGGTTGAGTGAGGGGCTTTGTGGAGACGCGCGGGACCAAAATCAAAGTCCGCGGCTCCCAAGCCGGCAAATATCCATCTCAAAAGCCGACGCTGACCGAACGCTAGATGAGGTGATGTGCTTTGCAGGGATAGGATAGCAAGTTCTAGGGATCACGCGAAATATATGTACCAATAGCACCGTCACGTGATCCTAAGAACCCTTTGAGCGCGAGGATGTGGATAGAATCCACCACCCAAAACAGAATTTGACGAGAATGAAGACGGAGGTCAAGCAATTTTCTGTTTTGACAGACTCAGATTTCAACTACTTAAGGGCATATGAGAAGTTAGCTAATGATCAGCCCTGTGGCAAGCGCTCCACCTCACAAGCTCGTTCGGCGCTACAACATAACAGCTAGTTATCGTTACAAGCCCCTCGGTATCATACACACGGAATCTCACAAGTCGACGCTGGCGTCGGTCTCACACTGGCAGCGCCTTCTCCTGGGTGCACACCCAGGCAATGACCTGCCTGACCGCCTCCGTCACCTCGCCTACGCTGTGCGGCTGGTGCTCGTCATACGGGACGTGCATGAAGAGGCTCTTGCTGCGCTTCGAGGGTGCGCCGTCGGCGGGGTGCTCGAAGAGGGGACGCTGCGACTCTGCCAGGGAGCCGAAACATATAAAGTCGCAGAGAAAGTGGCCTGCGTCGGTCGACGACACCACTCGCTGGCGCGGGGGTGTGAGGGGGGGTGCAATGCAGACGGGCTGCGGTGCTTACGGACTCGCCCTGCTGCTTGAGATGGTCTATGAGGCCGGGCACGTCGACCTCTGTGCGCAGCTCCTCGGGGAAACACTCGTATCCGTCTGCGAACCCGCGCAGGGCGTCGCCGTCGGGGGCGGGGGGGGACGGTGTCTGGCGCACCCGCTGCGTCTCGAACTGCTCCGCGGCGGACGGGGGGGGGAGCGGGGCGGGCGAGGGGCGGGCGATGACGGGGGCGAGTGTGCCGTCCACGCCGGGGAGGCGGTAGCCGGACTTGTGGCCGACCTGCTCGAGGGAGAGGGCGCCGTTGGGGCCGACGCCGAGGTGGAAGGTGAGGTCGTAGCCGTCGGCGGGGGCGTCGGGGAGGGTGGGGGGACGGGCGTGGAGGCGGGGCACGAGGGCGAGGATGGCGGCGTAGGAGACGGTGAGGGGGCCGAGGGCGGTGACGTGGATGGCGGCGGAGGGGGTGTGGACGAGGGTGTTGTGGAGGGGCGCGACGGCGCGCCAGGAGAGGTTGTGCGTGATGTTGGCAAAGGGCTGGGGGAGCGTCAGGGAGGGACATGCGCTGTGGCTGTGTGCTTACGCCGTAGCCGGTGACGAGGACGTGGTGGGTGGGCGTGGGCGGCATGGTGCGGCGGGCGTCTACACGAGAGCCTGTTTTTCTGCTTCCGCCATGTCGCTGGCGGTGACGATCTTTGTGTTGGTGTTTCTGACAGAGCTCGTGTCTTGGGTCGGCAAGACGGTGCTGCTGGACACGGTGCGGGCAGCTGGCTCTGTGGCACGGCTGGGGGCTGACGGGACGCACAGTGCTACACGGTGCACCAGCACGTGTTCCTGCGGGGGACGGTGCGCCGGCAGCGGGCGCTGAGGCGGGACATTCTGGCGACGAAGCAGGAGCTGCTGCAGACGAGTGCGCAGGACGAGTTTGCAAAGTGGGCGCGGCTGCGACGCAAGGTGGACAAGGGTCTGGAGGCGCTGGAGAGACTGAGTGAGTGCGCACGCATGGCACACGCAATGCTAACCCTGGGCCAGACGGCGAGGTGTCTGCGGCGCGGCGCGCGTATGCGGCGACGTTCCAGACGGCGGTGTGGGTGGGCACGTCGGGGCTGCAGTACGCGGTGGGCTGGTGGTTCGGCAGGTCGGCCGTGTTCTTCCTGCCGCCGGGGTGGTTCGGGCCCGCGGAGTGGGGGCTGGGTCTGTTCTTTGCTCCGTCCGGTGCGTGCTTCCCGTGTGATGTCATTGTCCCGCGGCTGAGTCCCCGCTGCCAGGATCGGTCAGCTGTGCCGTGTGGCAGATCGTCTGCACCCGCGTCCTCCACCGTCTCCGCGGCTCCTAATAGTTTCAGGCACATGTACATATACTTTCTCCCAATTTTCACGTGTCTCTCTCTCGTGTCTTTCCGGAGTCTCAGAGCCCACTGGCGGCACTCCGTCACCGCCTCCCTATAAAAGTCCCCCCTCTGGCCCCCCTCCCTCCCTCCAATGGCCAAAGGCGTCGCCGTCCTCGCCAGCGTCCCCGGACGCGCACCCAGCATCGTCCTCTCCGAGCCCGCCCTCCACTTTCTCGCCGCCCTCCACCGCACCTTCGACGCCACCCGCCAGTCCCTCCTCCGCGCCCGCCACACCACCCAGCTCCGCCTCGACGCCGGCACACACCTCGACTTTCCCCCGGAGACCGCCCACATCCGCGCGGAGCCCTCGTGGCACTGCGCCCCCCCCGCACCCGGCCTCGAGGACCGGCGCGTCGAGATCACCGGCCCCACCGACCGCAAGATGGTCGTCAACGCCCTCAACAGCGGCGCCAAGACCTTCATGGCCGACTTTGAGGGTGCGCACCCCCCCACCCGCCCCACACGCCCCCTTCTCACCACCGCACACAGACTCCAACTCCCCCACGTTTGCCAACCTCGTCAACGGCCAGCTCAACCTCTACGACGCCGTCAGGCGTCAGGTCGACTTTGAGCAGGGCGGCAAGTCCTACAGGCTCTCCCCCCATCCCGCAGTCCTTATTGTCCGGTGCGCTTCCTGGTGCGCTCATAATACCCTGCTCACCCCTCTCACAGCCCCCGCGGCTGGCACCTCGACGAGCCCCGTGTCACCGTCGACAACCGTCCCCTCTCGGGCTCCCTCTTCGACTTTGCCCTCTACTTTTTCCACAATGCCCATGAGCTCGTCAAGCGCGGCTCCGGCCCCTACTTTTATCTCCCCAAAATGGAGCACTATCTCGAGGCCCGTCTCTGGAACGACGTCTTTCTCTTCTCCCAGTCCTACATACACATGTCCCACAACACCATCCGCGCCACCGTCCTCATCGAGACCCTCCCCGCCGCCTTCCACATGGAGGAAATCCTCTTTGAGCTCAGGAACCACTCTGCCGGCCTAAACTGTGGACGGTGCGGCGTCCGTCCTATCCCCGCGTACCGCCACTCACCGCACACCCACAGATGGGACTACATTTTCAGCTTTATCAAGAAACGACGCGCAGACCCCACGGCAGTCATGCCCGACCGCAAGGACGTCTCCATGGAGGTCGGCTTCATGGACGCATACGTCAGACTCTTGATCCAAACGTGCCACAAGTAGGTCCACGCTGCAGCTCTGTCGGTCGCGTGACCGTGACCCGTGCTTGTCCGCAGGCGTAAAGTAGCCGCCATGGGCGGCATGTCTGCGCAGATCCCCATCAAGGGCGACGACCAGGCCAACGAGGTGGCCATGGGCAAGGTGAGGGCCGACAAGCTGCGCGAAGTCTCTGCCGGCCACGACGGTACGTGTCGCCTGTCGCCGCCTGTGCAGCGGCGCTTCATATACCGCATACAGGCACCTGGATCGCGCACCCTCTCATCAACACAATTGCCACGGACATTTTCAACGAACACATGCTCGGCCCCAATCAGGTACGTTGTCGTGCGAATGGGGAGCCGTGTCGGGAGGGTCACCTGTTCGTACAGTACCATGTTCGCCGTGAGGACGTCAAGGTGACCGCCGCCGACCTTTTGAACACGCACGTCAAGGGCAAGATCACCGAGGACGGCGTAAAGTCGAATGTATCCGCGTAAGCATGGCATCAAGTGAGTACGACGCTTTGCTGATGCCGGGTGCGCAGCGCGTTGGCGTATTGTGCCGCGTGGATGGCGGGGAATGGGTGTATCCCGCTGAATTATCTCATGGAAGATGCCGCCACGGCAGAGATTGCGCGGGTGCAGCTTTGGCAGTGGGTCCGCTATGGCGCTACCCTTGTGCGTCCGTCGCCGTGTCGTGTGTGGTTACAGTCGTGACATTTGGTTTAGGACTCGGGACACCCGATCACGGCGTCGTACATTGACGCGCTGGTGAAGCAGAGTTTGGGCGCTGTGAAGACGATCGTGCCGGGGTTGAAGGAGGAGCACGTGCGTGTTGCGGGGGAGTATTTGCAGGCGCAGGTGAGGAGGGAGTGGGCGAGCGAGTTTTTGACGACGGATTTGATGCCGTATCTGGAGAGGGTGGATGGGGCAAAGTGGGTGAAGAGTGCGTTGTGATGGTGAAGCGGGTGATTTGTGAGAGGTTCGGTTTGTAATCGTGCAGCGGTCGAGTTTTGTAGCGAACGCAAGTATAATTGATATGAGCCATGCAATACCATCCGTCACCAGGTATCGGCAATAATTGAAGATGTAGGACATGCCCTCGTGCAAGTCGCTCTATTTTGTTGTCAGTTATGGCTATTTACACACTTGGACGAGTGTCCTAGGGATTAATATGATGGTGATTTCAGACACCTGGTGGGTGTGGATGGGTTTCGGCGGAGAAGATGCAGGAGAAGCGGTGTGGAGCTAGCGTGTGGAGCAGTAAATGTGGGGTGGATTCGCGGCTTCTTCTTCTGGTATGATAGATATATGATGGTGTGTGCGCGGGTGTCTTCCGGCGGCTTCTCACACACACACGCACATGTTTGGTGTTTTCTTCTCTTGTAAAGGTATTTGAAATTGGTTTCGGGAGTGTTAGGAGGGTTATGGGGTCTGGAGGGGATGGGTGGAGGGGGGGGATTGGATTGGATCTGGGTGAAGGGAAGGGGAGGGGAAAGGGTTTGTGAGCTGTTAGGTTGTATATGCTGTAGGTGAGGTGTGATGTTTTTGGTGCGGTAGGGCGTGTGTGTAGTGGATGTCTGGTTGGGGAGTGGTGTTTGTGGTTGATGGATGAGTGATGTGGTGGTGGGCAATAGCTGGTAAATGGACGCGGTGCGGGTGGTATGTGTGATATTGGAGATTTGGTGCGGTGCAGGGTGCGTTCTTTTCTTTTCATCTTTGGGCACAAGTTCAAATCATTATCGTCGCATCAAAGTGTAATATCCGGAAAGGATCTGCTGATCGGGATTTTGCGCTCCAATTGCAATGTAATTTCAAGCACCGAACTCCGTTGGGTGTTTCCGACCGTCATGATCTCCTCTATGATGTTTCGCCCTCTGGCACAAAGGACGACGGCCTTTATTGCGGGCAGGACGCCTGCCACCGGCGTGCAGATGCAAAAGCGGACTATCTTGACTCTCAAAGATCACAAAGTAAAACGTCTTTCTCCCCGTCCCGTCATGCGGACTGTGTGCTGAATGACGCTGTGATAAAGTATACGGCGCGTGCGACGGCGGAGGGGGCGGGGAGGAATGGGAGGGTGGTTTCGAAGGAGGGGGGGGCGGCGGTGTTGGAGATGCAGTTGGCGTCGCCCAAGGCGTTGGGGGGGACGGGGGAGGGGCATAACCCTGAGCAGCTGTTCGCGGCTGGATATGCCGGTGAGCGACGTTTTGTTTGATGGGGTGTTCGGCGGCGGTCCGTGTGCGTGCGTGAGTGTGTTGAAAAATGGACACGATGGGCAGCGTGTTTCCTGGGTGCGCTGCAACTTATGGCGGGGCGGACGGGGAAGCAGGGGATGGCTGCGAATGCCAGGATCCACGCCGCGGTGCATATTGGGGAGCCGGCTGAGGTGCCGGGGTTTGGGATTGGGGTGGATATTGAGGTGGAGGGTGTGCCGGACGAGCAGCTCATACAGGATGCGCATGCGGTATGTGGTATAGATGGTTTGTTTTTTTGTGAGGGGTGGGGCCTGAATTTGTGTTTTTTTGGTGCGGTAGATGTGCCCTTACTCCCGGGCTCTTAGCCGTGGTGCACAGGTTACTGTCAAGAGCAGGTAAAGTGGCAGGGGGCGAAGAAAAAGGGGATATATCTTGTTGGCTTTGATGTGAAAGGCAGTGTAATGTTTATCCCATTGTTGAATTCATCCGTCACGCGTAAACAAATTGCCACTTGACTGCTCTGTTGTAGGAATCAAACTATCCACGACGACATGCCCGGCCCCTGCACATCCCCTCCCCCTCTGCTAGTCAGGTCCAGACTGGGAGGATTTGGCTTTAGATGTGCTGCGGCATTCTTCAAGTGGTTGGACGGGATTTTAAACTTGGCCTTGGCAATCAATCTTATCAGTGCGCTTCTCAAACGCCAGGAAGGTGCCCCCAAGGGGTGCCATGCAGGCAGGCTGGATTGGGGGATGGAGGGTGTGAGCGCTTGGTTCCCTATGATAGGGGTGATGGGTTCGCTGCCCCGTCCGGCCGCATACTGGGGGGAAGTGATTGAGGATGTACGAGAAATTCTCTTTTGCAACAATCCCGGTTCACTTCCAAGAACAAGATGTGTTCCGGCCGTATAATCACTACATATATCACGTTATAGTTATATATGTTGAACGAAACTGTATTGCATCACCATTTTAGACGTGAACCAGGGATGTTATGAGTTTTTCTAGTCTTTTTTTTTGTGGAAAACCTCCCTCTGCAGCTGGATTACGTAAATGTTCAAACAAGGTCGGAGTTGAGAGGGCGTCAAGTTTTTCTAGCGCTTGCCCATCTGCCACCGGAAGCCTAGGTCGCAAAAGCTAGGCAGCGGCCTCACATTCCAGTTTGTGGTACGATGCATCTCTACAACCTCACGCTGCAACCCCCGACAGCAGTTACCCAGGCCATTGTAGGGAACTTTTCGGGTGTCAGACAGCAAGAGATTATCATCTCTCGAGGTACACGGCTCGAACTGTTGAGACCTGATGTTCAAACAGGGAAGATTACGACTGTTCTGGCTCATGATGTTTTTGGATCGGTTCGCTCTCTTGCAGCCTTTCGGTTGACTGGGGGAACTAAAGGTGTGTTGTATACCATGACGGGCGTCCTCCCTCCTTCCACTCGCTCCTTTGTAACCGCCATCCGCTCCCCATCTGCAGATTACGCGATCGTAGGCTCCGACTCTGGTCGTCTAGTCATCCTGGAATATGACCCAAAAAACAACAGCTTTATCAAACTTCACCAGGAGACCTATGGCAAGTCGGGGGCTCGACGTATTGTGCCGGGTCAGTACCTCGCCACGGATCCAAAGGGTCGAAGCGTGATGGTCTCCGCTATGGAGAAGGCAAAGCTCGTCTATATCCTCAATCGCGACGCCGCCGCCAACCTGACTATTTCATCGCCACTTGAAGCCCACAAGAACGCCGCGATCATCCACCATATTGTCGGTCTGGATGTTGGATTTGAAAATCCAATGTATGCTGCGTTGGAGGTTGATTACACCGAGTCGGATCAAGACCCTACTGGCGAGGCGTTCAATAACGCTGAAAAGGTTCTGTGTCTGTCGTTGAATTTCAGTCTTAGGAATATTGATGAGTCCCGGCAGATGTTGACGTTTTACGAACTAGATCTAGGTCTTAACCATGTTGTGCGCAAGTGGAGCGAGCCGACGGATCCTCGTGCAAACCTTCTTGTTCAAGTACCAGGGGGACAATTGGCATCGTCAGAAAAGTTTGACGGCCCTTCAGGTGTGCTCGTGTGCTGCGAGGATCACGTAATTTATCGGCACATGGATGCCCCTCAACATCGCGTCCCGATTCCTCGGCGTAAACATCCTCTTGAAGACAAGGAGCGAGGTTTGTTGATTGTTGCTGCCGTCATGCACAAGATGAAGGCGCGTACAAGTCGTGGTGATGTGTGATGTCCTTTCTGATGGTATGCCTTCCTTGACAGGGCGCCTTCTTCTTTCTCTTACAAAGTGAAGAAGGTGATTTATACAAGGTGACGATTGAGCACGAGGGCGAAGACGTAAGATCACTAAAGATCAAGTACTTTGACACCGTGCCTGCTGCTTCAAGTTTATGTATTTTAAAGTCTGGTTTTTTGTTTGTTGCTTCAGAGTTTGGCAATCAGTACGTGGTCATCTTCCCACTATCCGTTTCAGCGTCACTCATCATCAAATCTAAAGCTATCTGTATCAATTCCAAAAGCTCGGAGATGATGATGTAGAGCCCGAGTTCATCTCGACATCGTACAGGGGCTTTGGCATGGCATCTCCAGACGCACCGTTGCCTCGCGCGTATTTCCGTCCCCGTCCTCTCGAGAATTTACTGCTAGCTGAAGAGATGGAGTCTCTGGATCCCATTATCGATTCGCGGGTCCTTAATTTACTTCCAAATTCAGATATTCCACAGATCTTCACTGTTTGCGGTCGAGGGTCACGGAGCTCGTATAGAATGCTACGTCATGGTCTGGATGTTGAGGAGACCGTCAGCTCCGATTTACCGGGTATCCCAAATGCCGTGTGGACAACCAAAATCAAGGAAGATGGTATGACATCTTGTTATCTCTCCGATTTAAACTGTTAAGGATGCTTCCAGATGCATATGACTCCTATATTATTCTGTCTTTCGTTAACGGCACGCTTGTTCTGTCGATTGGTGAAACCATCGAGGAAGTCCAGGACACCGGTTTCCTTTCCTCTGCACCCACTCTTGCAGTCCAACAAATAGGTTCTGATGCATTGCTACAAGTTCATCCTCACGGTATTCGCCACGTCCTTGCTGACCGTAGAGTCAACGAATGGAAGGTTCCTCAAGGAAAGTCGATTGTTTGCGCAACGACGAACAAGCGGCAAGTTGTTGTGGCGCTCAGCAGTGCCGAACTTGTATATTTCGAGTTGGACCTAGAGGGACAGCTAAATGAGTATCAGGATCGAAAGGCTATGGGCAGCACCGTGATGGCGATGAGTGTTGGAGAGGTGCCGGAAGGCAGGCAAAGAACACCATATCTGGTCCGTCCCGACATGACACCTGTTTGTCATTTCCTTCGTATACTAAGTTAATCCTGCTAGGCTGTGGGCTGCGAAGACCAGACCGTGCGGATTGTATCATTAGATCCTGAGAGCACTCTTGATACTATCAGTCTGCAGGTGAGGTTTTTCATATGAGCGCGCGTTTTTTCCGCTCATTCATTTTCCCTTAGGCCTTGACTTCGCCGCCGTCAGCCATTTGTATAGCTGATATGCTGGATGCAAGTATCAATAAGAGCCAGCCAACAATGTTTGTTAACATTGGTCTTCAAAATGGCGTACTGCTTCGAACGGTGCTTGATCCTATCAATGGTCAGCTAACGGATACACGGACGCGGTGAGCGGAATGTTATTCAATATCAAACTGGGGGAGTTCTCATGAGCCCTCGTCATAGTTTCCTTGGCACGCGTCCCGTGCGCTTAGTTCGCGTCTCTGTCCAGAAGAACCCTTCCATCCTTGCGCTGTCATCTCGATCATGGTTGAATTACACACATCAGCACTTGATGCACTTTACGCCTTTGATATTTGAGAACCTAGATCATGCGTGGAGTTTCTCGGCAGAATTGTGTCCGGAAGGGTTGATTGGTATTGCTGGTAGTGTATTGAGGTGAGTGTCTATCCTCTTGCTTCGTCCGTCGTGGCCGGACCACCAGCTATGATGAGTTTTAGGGATCGGAGTGCGTCAACTCACGCGTGCCGAAGCTTTTATATATTATACCAATTGTTCCTACTGAGCATTCTTTTTCATTATGGCTACATTATTCTCAAGATGCCCAGGTCCTGATCAATTTTCTTCTAGAATCTTCCAAATACCGAAACTCGGGATGAAACTCAAGCAGGACGCGATGCCTCTTAGCTACACACCGCGCAAACTGATTTCCCATCCATCGCAGCACTTGTTCTACACTATCGAGTCGGATCATCGGACCTACGGCGAGGAGGCTGTCAAACAGAAGCTAGAAGACCTTGTTCGTTCTGACTTTGTGTACTGTGCATCTAGTATGACTAACCATGGCAATTAATGGTAGGCTAATAAAGGACAATCGATTGATCAAGATATGGTTGACCTTCCTCCCGCCACTTTTGGTCGAGTGAAAGCTCCTGCTGGTACTTGGGCGTCATGTATACGCATAATTGATCCAGTACAAGTATGTCTTCCATGTTGGTATTCGGTTGAACACGGTTTTTGACGTCACGTAGTCTACGACAGTGGCTGTGTTCCCTCTTGACGGGAATGAGGCAGCGTTTTCCGTTGCTGTCGTACCATTCAGCGCTCGAGATAATGAGCTGCATCTTGTAGTAGGTACCGCTGCGGACACGTTCTTGTCTCCAAGGTCATGCGCTAGCGGGTATTTGCGGACATATAGGCTCATGGAAGGAGGTCGGAAAATTGAGTTATTGCACAAGGTGAGTCTTGATGTCCTACAACGTTTTCACAGAAGAAAGTAACACAGATCACTGTGACAGACTGAGACTGACGACGTACCTATGGCTTTGTTGGCTTTCCAAGGTCGACTAGTGGCTGGCGTTGGAAAAGCACTCAGGTTATACGACATGGGGAAGAAGAAACTATTACGGAAAGTTGAAAACAAGGTTTGCTTGCTTCTTTTCCCCAACGAACACATGGGTGATTGATGCTTTTCTTAGTCCTTCCCATCAGCGATCGTGACTCTAAATACTCAAGGGTCTCGCATCATTGTTGGAGACATGCAAGAATCTGTTTTCTTTGCGGTATACAAGTCCCCTGAGAATCGTTTGCTCATCTTCGCGGATGATACATCGCCACGATGGATTACAGCCACCACCATGGTCGATTATACGACCGTGGCTTGTGGCGACAAGTTCGGCAATGTATTCGTCAATCGTCTTGCGACGGCAGATTCTCAACAAGTAGACGACGACCCAACTGGGGCGGGTATCTTACACGAGAAAGGTCAATTTATGGGCGCGCCACACAAGACAAAGTTGATCGCACACTTCCACGTCGGCGATGTCGTCACAAGCATTCACAAAGTGTCTCTCGTTGCTGGTGGACGAGAAGTGCTGTTATATAGTGGATTACACGGTACCATCGGCATTCTTGTCCCCTTCGTTTCAAAGGAGGACGTTGACTTCATCAGCACATTGGAGCAGCATATGCGTACCGAGCAGTTGAGTCTGGTGGGGCGTGACCACCTATCTTGGCGAGGATACTACACGCCTGTAAAGGGTGTTGTAGATGGCGATCTCTGCGAGATGTTTGCGCGGTTGATTCCCCAGAAGCAGAGTTCTATCGCTGGAGAGCTGGACCGTACGGTCGGCGAAGTCCTTAAAAAACTCGACCAGCTCCGGGTCACTGCGAGTGGATTCTAGGAGTAGTATCTGTGTGGTGTTTCGAGGCAGCAGTTGTGTAGCAAGCTTGATTGTATCATGGCTTTGAAATAATTACCGTAAAGTAGTGTAGCACATTGATTTTGAGCTGAGTTTGAAAGTGCATCACATTGCCTCTGGAGGTTCGAGGATATATACCATGCAGCGGCGTGGACCAGGTCTTGCTGCTTTCGAACGGCAGACCCAGTCGCTTGCATCGTATGCACAGCTGTCGTCTTCTATTACTACGTCGCAAGTAACCCACCTTCATTCTCAGCTAGCCCACTTTCGAACACAACTTTCGCATTTTGCGGTCACACACCGTCAGCAAATCCTGAAAGACCCTGCATTTAGGCATCAGTTCCAGCGCATGTGCGCAGATATTGGTGTGGACCCGCTTGCAGGGCCCAGACGGGGCGGGTGGTGGAGCGAGGTGCTTGGTGTGGTGGGTGACTGGCAGTATGAACTGGGCGTGCAGATCGTGGACATTTGCGTGAGCACGCGCGAGAGAAACGGTGGCATGGTGGAGATGGGTGAACTTGTGAGGCTCTTGACCAAGTTACGCGGTGGAGGGGAGGAAGTGACGGAGGAGGATGTGGTAAGGAGTATCAAGACGCTCAAGCCACTGGGTGCAGGATACGAGGTTGTGCAGGTGGGCGGGAAGAAAATGGTGCGGAGCGTGGTGAAGGAGCTGGATGGTGATGGTGCCATAGTGCTAGGTCTTGCACAGGAAGCCGACGTTGGCGGACGCGTCACTGAAGACTTGTTGGCTAAGCGTCGTGGCTGGGAGTATGCCAGAGCACGGGCTGCACTGGAGAACATGCTTTTGAGGGATGGTTTATGTTGGGTGGATGAGCAAGACGAGGGCGACAGATCATTTTGGCTTCCATCAGCATTGACGTGGGAGGAATAATGTAGGTGTCGTATGTTGTATTCCATGAATTCTTTAAATGTACCGATACAGGCATCAACTTTCCGCACCCAAACTTCGTAACTTCCACCGATGGATGTTCACTCATCCTCCCAAAGGTACTTAGAAAGCCATACTTTTGTATTGTGAGATGCTCACCATATTTAGATGAAAAGCTGTCTGCAAGTTTGACAGTGAGGCAGATGCTGCACACGACACCCGAAGAGGTCTGTATAGGGTCTTCCGATTATATGGGATCTTTTGCTCGTGACCATACCTTCTGAGATGTCAAGCACTATTCTATACGGGCCTTGGCTCAGCAAATCCACAGGGAACCAACATGCTTTTATGTGGACGCGACTTGAGAGCTGCTGGACTTGGTGCTAAAGATATAGCTGCAGTACATTACTAATCACGTCGATATCTAGGAATTAACACTAATAATGTCTACTTCCCGCTGTGCGTAGCTTGTAAGACGAGGTCAATCCTCGCCTTATCATCGCTGGCACCCTTCAACCACCACTGCAACTTCTGTAGCATATGTCGTGGAGATGCCGAGCTCAGAATGCTCAAACAAATAGTCAACGAAAGGGTAACATCATGTAAACTTGGCAAGAATACTCACAAACCACGTTCCTCGAGTGCCTCAACCAACTCTTCTGGTTTTAGTCGGGTGCCCATCTCTTCTTTAATAAGAAGTGCATCATCTGTCGAGAGATGGGCAAGGTATCTAGCAATGCGGTACCGTTGTAGGAAAATCGGGCCCCATGTCGCCCGCCCTAGGATTCTGTCAAGCGCGATGAAAGTCAACAAACTAGTACCGTCATTAGTTTGAGTGCTTAAGCATACCCAGAGACAGCTCGGGTGAGCTCGTCACTCAAAGACACTAGTCCCTTCTCCTTTACTGTGTCAACCTGGTTATGGCGACGTAATCGCTCGAGCTCGAGCTTGGCAATCGCAACATGTGCCCCCTGCTTCTCTCGGCGTTTGGCTTCTATGCGTTGACGTTGACTTGGGAGAAGACACGTTGACGGTAGAAGCCCCGGCAAGTAAAGGACAACAAAGGGTAGTGCCTCCTCGAGGATTATAATCGTTAGTAAAAAGGGCAATAACCTTCAAAGTAACCTTTAGGCTCGGAAACATAACAGAACCAAATGCATGGCGCTGACTTTACGAGATCCTTTCTAAATGTTTGTACAAATCTGCTTTCCGACCGAGTCATCGCAGCCTCCTCCCCTCGTGCCCGAGCCTCCTGGACTCGCCGGCGGATGGCGTTTACTTGCTTGCGGTGTGTTACAAAAATTAACTTGATACCACGCGAATAGAAATAGAACATTTGTTTAAGGTTGTGCCAAAATCTGCCAAGCGTGGAAGCGCTCTCAGGAGGTGCTGACAGGATACCCCTCTTCGTTGCATCTAAGATGTCAGCTTGGGTAGTCTGGAGAAGGCCTTCGGGTGGCGATTCAGACGTGATAGATGCTGTTGGTCTGGGGGAGGTGGCTGAGGAAGAAGAAGTTGCAGCGTCCTCTTGTGAGTTAAGTTTTGCTGGTCTTTGCGGTTGGGTAGTGCCACCGCGTGTTTCCTGCTTCAAGGTCTTTGGAGCGGGTCGAAAATCCGCCTTGGGCTTGAGTGAAGGGATGGATGTCGATGGGGGAGGAACATTCTTAGTTTTTGCATTGGTCTCGTCTGGTGATGTTGAGAACCGAGCATGAGGAAACCTCGCAGGTGCGAGCGAGGTGTACGGAGGACCTTGGGAAAGAGGTTGAGAGGAAGCTATTAGAACACTCCATCTAAAACTTGAGAATGAACGTGGATTTGGAACTGGTTTTAGAGCTTGTGCAGCGGTCCTGTAACACGGTGAGCACGCGACGAACATTATTATTACATCGGCAAACCAATTAGAAATACTCACCACTCCTTCAACAATGGCTTGTTCAATGACCTGATCATAGGACGACGTTAACAAAGAG
Organism: Cantharellus purpuraceus; assembly: GCA_025174535.1. Taxonomy (NCBI): domain Eukaryota; kingdom Fungi; phylum Basidiomycota; class Agaricomycetes; order Cantharellales; family Hydnaceae; genus Cantharellus; species Cantharellus purpuraceus. The sequence continues at coordinate 181,275 of JALBUN010000012.1, forward strand.
GTTTGAGGAGTCGTAGATGAGAAGGACGCGTCTGCTTTCACAGCGGGATGACAAATTTAGAGGTCGCGAGGCGCGCCATCCGTAAAGAGACGCTAACTAATCGTTGCTTTAGCGTGATTCATTTTTTCTTCTCACGAAAGTTATTGGACTCAAAATATCGCACACTTGGCACTTTGCGAGAGTATGACTCGGAAGGTGTAATGTGATTGCTGGAAATTCTTCCCCGTCTGAAACCAAAAAAAAGAAAGAAAAACGAAAAATTCGAAACAAATGGTGGCGACGACTTGATTGGTATTTGGACGAAGCTAATTCCTCTTCTCAGCGTGCCGCGGCCCATCCACCAGTCGACAGGGAGTCTGGCAAGGAACCGGCGCAACTGTTCACCTCCGTCTTGTTACTCGTTAACACGATGGTGATGTTTCCACCCACTCGGAAGGTATCGTAGAAGTCTAAATGACACCTAGACTCTGCTGGAGTTCCATTGATGATGACAGACTTCACGTAAGCCGAGGCTCCAGCTGGGATCGTAGGATTTAAGCTTTTAGGATCGAAGCCCTCCACCGTGACAGTGGTGCTCCTGTTAAGACCGGTATTGTGGATAGTGTAAGTGGGCAGGAAAGGGCTAACAACAAGGTATTGTGTCGTCGTTGGTACTGGGATAGCGATTGATCGGAATGGCCAACAAATAATGATGGTGATATCTTACCGGGGTACAGACCAAGCAGATGGAAAATCAACAGCGTGCCCATTGCGCATTGGTCATCATTCCCTGGAAGTCCTGCAGGGTCTGCAGAACGTGGTATACATAAGCTAATCTCCAAGTTGGCATGTTTTATCAGGCCTACTGACCGATTCCAAAGTTGTTGTACACGACCTGCCTTACTTGGTCCACAGACTTGGTAGGCTGGTTGCCGTAGTGATATCCGACCGGAGTCTATGAAGGCACACTTTTACAATCAAATCATTGATTAAATTGAGCCGCCTCACCTGGAAAGAAGGCTCGTTCCCCGGAGCAAAATACCCAGCCTAGAATGTAGGTACTTGAACTCAATGTCACATATACTACGAAAGGAGGAATCACTTACACTGAAGAAATGATCTAATCTCTTCACGAAAGTTGCCTTGGCGTCAGACAATCAAGGTCAGTTTTTAAAACTCGATGCGCTACAAAGCTGCCTCACATTTCCACCCATCAACTGAATGAGATGGGCTGTGTCGTGCGGCGCAAAATTCGAGTACTCCCAAGAAGAGCTGTTAGGGTAGTGAATAGGCTGGAAACTTTCCCATACAGAGCGGCCACACCTCTCATAGAATCCATTTTCGTTGTTGCTCTGCAATGAGCATGAGCGAGACGAATTCGTATCCTTGGGCGAGCAATTAATTGGGTCCTGGAATACAAAGGTTCCATTGGAAAGGCGCTTTTGCATAAACCCTGACAGGCTCTTCTGCGTTAATGTGCAAGATATACACAATATGTCTGACCTTTGAAGCCATCGCTGGTGACATCGGGGTCCCAGATGTTACGGTAGAACTGGTGACGTTGTTCTCAACTTGCTATTTCCGAGGTGTTGAATCAATGTACTCACCAAGGACTACATGAAACCGATGGGAAGTAGGCACATAAGGGTTGAGCGATGCTCGATATCTATATATATGACGTACCCTATTGGCATAGTAAGCTTCGTCACTCGGTTTACCTAGCAGTTGTGCGACTTGACGAATGCCAAAGTCGTTGAAAGCATACTGCATCGAAAGAGCGAGAATATTAGCAATCCATTCTGTTATGCACGAGGCTCTGGTCACTGACTTCGAGTGTACGGCTACCCTCTCGTGTCTGACGACCCGTACTGGAGGTGTCTAACACCCCGAAAGGCACAAACCCAAATTCTCTACGGTATCAATTAGTGAGCTTGAGCACCAGCATGAAGAATAACCGTATATATGCGCACTTGTACACATTAATTTGACGCCCTGAAATAAAAACATCTGGATTCAACTCGATAGACAAGGCTGTATGCGCATACCTTGGGTATTCCACTCCGGAGGATTCACTTGGCCATCCGATACGATGGCGGTATAGAGTTCATTCACGTCCACGCCTAGTGCCCGCGCCTCATTGTGGTATTTCACCGCAAAGTCTGCCAGAATGGGTACACCATTGCTCCCGCCTTGGGTGTACCCTGGTAGATTGTTTGAGCGACACTGTGGAGACACAATTGCACATCGTGCTCAGCTTCTCCATCATGTGCGCGGCGAGGAAATAGTACCAACCTCGGGAATCCAACCATTTTTGCGCCAGCCATCAATGTAATTCTCGACGATCTCCGCAAAATCTGTAGGAGAGTGCAAAGACATCCATGGATAGAACGTGCGGAACTGTTATACACCGAGGTCAATGATCATCCCGAATCCAGTGCAGACAGGAAGGGCTCACAGTATCCCAGGAACAATACAGCGAATCAAAGTAGGGTGAGCTCGTGTTGGTAAACAAACCCTGGCCCTCTCCTGTCGCATTATTCGGAGTCAACGCCGCACGATAGACGGACGAGTACAACATCTCCGTGACATTCGGGTCCGTCTTTCCTACGTTGATTTCGATTTTCCCCAGCTTCTCATTCCACAATGAAACCGAACGCTGGCGGATTTCTTCAAACGAGGCACTGCCGATCTCGCTCTCCGCGTTTGCACAGGCTTGCTCGGCGGACACGAACGATACACCGACGCGAATGTTAACCTGGCTCGGTGTGTTGGCATAGGAGAAGAGGGCTCCACTTTGGTAGGGTGCACCGCCAAAGAGGTTAACACTCAGGTTGAGATGGGTTTGCCCAAGACCTGATTGAGACGAAATGAATATATTAGTGGCTGGGAAACATAAATGATGTACTCACCTTTCGCATCCATACCGAAAGTGTCACCTGTCCAAACACCATACTCGCTCAGTTTCTGCTTCCCACCATCCAGAAGATCGTAGCACGCGAAGGCCTGACATCAAATTGAGTCTTTTGAAGCTGTAACATGAGGGAGACTGATACCTGGTAGATGAAACTAAGAGGTCCGAAACTGCAACGAGCTTGAGAACTGGAACCAGCGTCTCATTTGTGCAGTAAATACACCCACCTAGGTCGCCAATTGCCGCCGAGCATAACCCTGCCTTTCGTTGGGTCAATATCCATGACACCACCTGCAAAACCTGTACCAAAGTCAATTACTGATCCTATGACTTATTGGTTAAAGATGTCATACTAGCGGGGAGGTCATTTGCAAGATCCAGGACAAAATATGGCTTTGAGCCTTTGGGAAATATGAAGCGTTCCAAGCCGGCACGTCGTGTTGACGTTGCTTCCATCTTGATATCATTGTCAAGTGTGGATGTGAAATATCCGGGGGAAGCATCTTCAAGGCAAGTGAGATAATCATCAGTCCTCCGTGCATGAAGGGTCTCACCATCAGTGTTCGCTTTTCGGAAACGAAGTCGTTCATTGATAATGGTCGTGCAGCTGTCAAACCCATGTGGGCAGAGTAGCGGCATAATTTCAAAGTTTCCATATGAGCCTGTCCAACACGTTAGGTATGTGAAAGGTCTCAGCTTGTCAAACGCTACATGCCCAAAGAGGAGCCGGTTCCGCTGTCGTGCAGCGGACTCAAACCTCTAACCATTTGTGTTGGGTCGACGACATAGCCTGCGGGTGCATAGCCTGTCATATCGATGCTAAATTTTGCCTGTAGTTGATATATTTTATATCTATACTTCTTGCACGACAATCCAACACACCATGCCAAAAGGAACAGATGCGCCCGGACAGACATCCCCAAAGTTGTCGGTACCTGTATACAGTTTAATTCTATAAATATATAAAAGAGCGATGTTTTTCACCAATAAATGGGTTGACAAACTGGGTCCAGTCAATTGTCGTATTATGGGCAGCATTCTTAATTGCAGCAGATATTCGTTTCTGCTGCTGAGGGTTTGGCTGAGCCTGCACAATACCTGCGAGGGCAGTGCACGCTACCAGAGATAAAAACAGACGAAAAGGAGTGGAGAGCATTATCGACAGGCGACAATGGGTCAGACGAAAGAGCGCGTTGGTCTTATTTTATGGGGGTTGATGTAGGTAGCGAAGATAGTGCATATCGAAATGGCGTATGGAAGCCCCACACGAACCGACATGACGAAGAAATGCAATTGAACGCCAGAAGAACATACAATGAATCCCTAGCTAGCCCGCGTGATTGAAACGCAATGCCGGTATGCGCTGGCACAGCGCGTGACGTCACACGCGATATGTCACACGCTCATGCAGGTGGGCAGCTTGCTTTCGCGTATACGTGTCCAATCTTCAATGCCGTACATACACCTCTCAGCGGCCCGTGATAGAGCGCGGCCAGCGCATGCTATGTCGACTAATGAGCCGGCTTTCACTGGAGGTAGGACATGCGATGACATGTCTCACATGGATCCTCAGACATGGTATGGTCATCTTCAATGTCCAATGACCCATGCCAAGTCAGATGCCTCAATAATTGAGCTAACAAGGATAAGTCAAATACGCACCCGAGGCGAGAATAGAAGAACGAGCAGGAGTTAGCCTGAGGAGTCTACTGCCATAGTCTCTATCTCCTTCCATACAAGATCTAGTCCCTCCACGGTCCAGAATCCTCTCTCTTCTGCGCTCAACCGCCCAAGCACGTAGGCAGCGAGATCCCCCTTGCCCCTGCCTATTCCAACTCGGATTCGACGGAATTTCATATCCCCGCCTAGAGCCTGGATGATGCTCCTAACGCCATTATGGCCCTCGGCGGAGCCCCCCACCTTAGGAGACACATACATAGGACGATGGGACGATGAATCGTGCACCACAATCAAATGTGACGAAGATGGCGAACGAAAGCGTTTCCGTAGAGTTTGTGCGACCGCGTGACCGGATATATTCATCAGAGGTTCTGGCCCAGGAGTAAGTTAATCATCTTGCTGAGGAGCTAGATGTACATACTAGGCTTAATAAATGTGAATTTTGCGCGAACTGGTGAATGTGACCGTAAGGCTTTGCCTTTGCTAGCTCCATAAATGTCAAGTTCTTTGCTTCCCTCCCAGCAAAGACTGCTGCGGTCGAACTCCATTCGTACACCGAATCGCGCCGCCAGAGAGTCAACAATTAGATGACCCACACTGATGCGTTGGTCAACGTTGGCACAAGAAAACATGAATACTAAGAGGCACCTATGTCTCGTCCCAGGATGTGTGATATTACCGAGACCTACTATAAGGTAGTGCGGGAGGCTGCTCATGAATGGGCTGTACAAGGAGCTTGATGAGGGAAGTTGTGAAAGACACATAGCACCAACAACATTATAAAGTCCGGCAAGGGAGTCAGCGCAGGTAGCGATTGAATCCGTCAACAGCACCGCCAACTGCACCACAGTGACTCGTCGAAAATAACAAAGCGAGAGTGAGCACGTGACGTTTATCTGACTCAGCACAAGTCATTGTACATACACGACGACGATGGCGACTCACGCGGCCGCGGCGCCTGACCCCGCAGCTGGTAACCTGATAGCATCGCTTGGTCAAATTGTGAGGCCTGGTGGTGGTCCGAAATCACATGAAGAACTTGTCCAAATCCTCATTGACAATATGCCTAAACTCACGGAATACGCGAAGCAAGGCAAACTCAACGAGAGTCAAATGAATCAGGTATTCAGTTGTTTGACCATTGTTTCATTTTACTTCTCCGCTGCATAGCATGTTGTTATTTTTTTGCTAGCTATGAGGGTCTTCTGCGAAGACGCAACCCTGATACATATGTCCCTATAGCTTCGCATCTTTACACAGCGCGCGCAACAACAACGTGCAGCACAACCAAACGGACAGTCCGCTTCAACATCACAGACTGCCGCCTCTACCCCTACCGCGCCTTCACCCTCCAAGGTTATTTCTTTCAAATGCTTTCCTTCTTGTTTCGTTCAATCTTTTCTAGTCCACACCACCTATGGCAACCCCAACAAGTACAGGGAGCTCCGCTTTGAAGCGCAAGTCCCCCGGAGCCGATATTCCAATCTCTGCTACTACAAGTCAGGGATATCTGATCAGTGCCACCCTCAACACGACAAACCCTGGCCCACAGGCTTGGCCTAATAGTTCAGCACCAGGACGCCCGACGTTGACAGGTGGTCTTCCTGCAGGTCGGATGTCAGGTGTGCTATCTGGACTATTGTCAAGGTCTAGTGGTAGCTGAATGTACGTTGCTCAGGTACACCGGCGCAGTTGGAACGCGTGCCAGAAGATCTTTCCATGTATGGACTGGGAGAAGGGAGGGTAGGCCCGCGAAAAATGACACCTGCCGACCAAAGTATGCGGCGATCTATACAGGATTTAGTGTCTAGTATCGATCCCAATGTGAAGATCGAACCTGAGGTGGAAGACGTGAGCTTATTATATAGCAAATTGACCATATGACCAGCCTCACCGTATGGTTCCAGCTCCTATTAGATATTGCTGACGAGTTCATTGACTCTGTGACTAATTTCGGGTGTCGCCTCGCGAAGCACCGTGGGGGAGACACACTAGAAGTGCGTGATTTGCAGCTACATCTCGGTATAACCTCTCTGTTCTTTGCGGTTTCTTCTTGTTCACATGTATCCAGAGCGCAATCACAACATCCGTATCCCTGGTTTCGCGTCCGACGAGACCCGCATTTCAATCTCACAGAGCGCTACTGCGTCTGCGCCTGCTAATGCCGCTAAAAAGGCAAACCAGGGCACGCACATGACGCTGAGGTCCGCAAAACTTGCGGCAGTGCAACAGGCTAAGAAGGAGGCCAAGCTAATGTAGACTGCCTTTGCGTTCCTGTTCCTTCCCATTTGTCGCTAGCTTGTCATGTAAAACACATTGTATTTCCTCCATATGATCTGATGATACCGATACACACGTGCTTTAATCGTAAGTATCTGAAGGCGATCAATGGGGCTGCATGGTAAACTGATGCATTTGATCCGTAACATACCTCCGTCACCGCCATCGTCTCCACCTCGTGGTCCACCTAGATAATCTTCGTCGTCCCCCTCACCGTTATCGAAGTATTCTTCAACGTAGTCATTATCATCCTCTTCTTCGTCTTGGTCATAATCCGGATCTTCTTCTTCGCCATCTTTCTGCTTGTCTTCGTCGTCATCCTATTGGAATGAATGCACATCAGATAGGAAGTCTACGACATGAGGGAGAAAGGATAACCTCCTCCGCGTCACCTGCTTGCTCTTCGCGTTCAAAATCATCAAAGTTTGCTTTGACATTTTTGGTTTTCTTCTTGTCCACTGCGAGAATCACAGATATGAGTAACTTAGCGATAGGCGCAGATTGGCCGACCAACCTTTCCGCTTTTTCTTAGGGTTGAAATAACCTTCGAATATTCCCGGAGGAAAGAAGGCAGCGTTTAGATCCTTTCGTTTCAATGCTGGTTGTGCAGCAGCCGTTGGACGATATTTATCTGAGTACCGTGGCAGTTCTGCCAGAGAGGCTCAGAGCCGTTGCATCCTACAATAACCCATCTGACAACAAACCAGTAGACTTTTTCGACTCTACAATATAATATGGCGATGCGCGCATCTTATTTTCAAAGTCGATCTGGTGCTGAATGTCCTCTTTGTCCTTTGAACTAAGCGCGGAAAGCACAGGCAGGGGGTCCATGGACGGATAAAGGGCGGTGGGCTCCCGAGAAAGAGTCGCCAGGTCTGCAAAGGATAGGCCCATTGGAGGCATATTGCTTCCCCCTGGAAAACCACCTCTTCCGCGTCCGAAGCCTCCTCGCCCTCTACCACGGCCTCCTGGAGCAGACATGCCTGCGGGATTTCCTAATAAAAATACAGGGAATTAAAAGCGGAAGAATTAGTTATAAAGATATACAGACAATTTGAACGTTCACCCCCCAGTCCGAGTCCTAGTCAGAAGAATTAATACTGCCTCCTTCTCGTAGCAGTATTCAATGACCGCCAATAAATATTGAAACACCGCCCCATCATCTTTCTCTCCACCAAGGTCCAAGACCGCACATGTCTACCAACCTCGACAAAAGCCTTGCAGACGTACGTGTTCGAAAGCACTATAACGCTATAGTTGTATCCAATGTCTCAACACAGGTGATCGCCACTCGTCCCAAGAAACGTCGCAACTCTCGCCGTGCATCCGCGAAATCTTCCCTCGTCGGCTCACCCGCGTCTCAAAAGGCAGCGACGGTCCAGCGTGCACAGGCGCAGACTCAAAAGCAAAAGGCTGACAATGCGCCACACGCAGAGAAGATCATTGTGTCAAACCTCCCCATCGATGTGAACGAGGCACAAATCAAAGTACGTATCCCAAAACCACGTTTACGATACGCGTTGTGGTCTAATCTTCCGTTCTTCAGGAGCTTTTTGCGATGCAAATTGGTCCTACTAAGGAGGTGACTCTGCACTACGACAATGCCGGCCGTTCCAAAGGCATCGCTTCCGTCCTATTCAGCAAGCGTGGCGATGGCACCAGAGCATATCAACAGTATCATAATCGGCTCATCGATGGGAGTTAGTGTTCTTTCACTACCGCACTTGAGCGTGCACTGCTGTGCATGCCCTCTCTACATCACTCTTGCCCTTCTAGCGTGCGTTGCTTCGAGTCTCGTGCGTGCCGTGTTTATCCAAAGGACCCGGCTGCACTCTCCATACTGCAATGTAGTATCGTCCACGACTTAGCCCATTCGAAGCTACGTAACTGTTGACCCCGGATGCCTTATTTCGCTGTCTAGGAGCCTTCGACGCGACCTCTACGATTTGCGTGGAGTGCATGTCGTTGAGGTTTTCCGTGAAGTTTGGATTGTCGAGCACGCCTGTCATTCTGCCGCACAATACCCCCAAGGAGTGCCTGGCAGACTGCACTCCGTTGCTCGACACCTTACTTCTGCTGACTAGAGCAGAGCATCTATTTATTGTGATGCTTGCGGAATACCTCAAATCTGGTCCATGACAGCACCGGGGTCCAGTGGAGTTTGCTCGTTTAGAAGTGCTTTTGATCCTGACATTCGTCTTCTGTCAATGTTTGTCTCTTGGATTTAAGTTTTGATGGGGGCGGCTTGGCTAGGATATCGATGTTCGTGACATAGGGAGGTTATGCTTGGCGGATTTGAGACATGGCGGCACTCGTTCGACAGCTGATGGACCATTCGGTGACGCTAGACATGAAGCAACGCACGGCACGCCTTACCTACCTTCTTCCTTCTTCTGTCTCTCATCCTCCCCGACGTGTCGGCTGACCATATCGTTCTGTTTATCTCCTGTGATTCTTCTCCAGAACGACTAATGAAAGTCGAAATCGTACTTGACCCGTCCAAGGCGCAGTCTGCTCCGACACTCTCTGAACGAGTTGGGCCTGCTCCTAGCACAGGCGCCACTCAAGGGTGCGTTTTCGTCTTTGCCCGACTTTTTCTGTCACTTCATTGGCTCGACGTTTCTAGGGCCACCCGCGCAAAGAAGGGAGGGAAGGGACGTCTTAGGAAGAGGGGAGCAAAAAGGTCACCAAAGACCGCAGAAGATCTGGATGCCGAAATGGCGGTGTGTATCAGTCCAGGATTAATTTTCCCCTTACAGTGTTCTAATAATCCCTTTTTATCCAGGACTACACTGGTACAACTACAACGGCGGCAGCCTCTTGAATGATCCGATTTCGCTCCTGTTAATACTTCTTTTCATGCCTGGGATATGATTGCTTCACACTGTAGATCCATGAAATACTTGGACTTGTATGGATTTGATTTGATGTGCATTGTGTAGTATGTACCTGTGTTTCACACGTGATGTGATGTCAATGAGGTTTCAGCCACCGGTTTTACAAAGCGATTATGTACCGAATTCACCCGTTAAATAGGACTACAGTCGACCAGGCTTTCAGTGTCAGCCATGGTAGGCCACCCCCTTTCCTCTAGAGTCAGTTTGTTGGTTCGGTCACTAATTTATATGCTTTTAAGTCTACCTCATCATCCACGGCGCCGGCACGGAGTGTGAGCGGTCGTTCACTTAAACGACGACCATCGACTGCTCGTTCGAAGAGAGCTTCAACTCGCGATCCTCGACCGCCTGTGTACGAGCAGACTGCTCATCATCTCTTCCATTCCTCTTCTTCGTTGTCGGCACCCAAACTTGCCAAACTCCGTGTGGCGGTCCTCGACCACTTGAAGGACCTGGAGATACGGCTCTCTCAGCTTGAATCACCATTGCGTGAGTTAAGGGACAAGCGCTATGCGGGAGGCGGCCAACATCCTGAGGCACCCCCGCAACGTGTTCGCAGCGACAGTTTTTCTGCGAGTGCCATTGATGAAGCGCGCGCCCGAATAAGCGATAGTCTGGAAATGCTGAAACGAATCCGTGCAGATGTTTGTTCCCAACTTCCCGACCTACCAGGCTTGGACTTTCTTCCTGACATCTCTCTTGATGACATACGGTCGCGCATACCCTCCTTCGAGTTTCCGGAGTTAGACCTCCACATCCCCCTCTCTTCCGCTCCTTTCACCACATCCTGCGACGACGCATCTCTTAAATTTGAGAAGCTCCAATCCCCTTTAGCGTACCTCCCGACTCTCTCCAATCATCTAGAATCCCTTCATGAACATCTTCTATCTCTACAACTCCCCTCGTCGCTCTCGCTGAATTTTCCAACACTATCACCCAATGGACGTATTTCAGAGTTGATCCATAAGCTGAAAGATCCGGATCTGCTCACTGACCCTCTGAAGACTCCCCTCAACTTCCTTGGGGATTCCCGGACGCCATTCGACATTGACGAGACGGAAGCTGAAAGCAAGTGCGAAGCTCAAATTCGACAAGCGCTGATAAAGTCTTGTAATGGCGTCCGACTTATCTTGTTTCATGATCTTCCGCATCGATTTCGAAACAATGAATATGTTATTTCTGGTTATCGGTTAATACCCTTTTTGCTAAGTCATTTCAGCACTAAAGCCATCTTTTAGATTCATCCCGCTATCCCGATGGCCATTACTCGTGCTTTCTCTATTCCAATTTCACAATGATACTGCCAATATATGGACACACTTGCTACCATTGCTAGCATCTCTCCCTGCGCTATATCCCTCCCCAATGGGCCCGATACTTCAGTCCACACAATCACTTCACGATCTTCATGCAGACCTGGCCTACCGTGTTTTCTCGCTGTTTGCAAACATATGTCTTCTCACATCTTGTGTTTGGCATGTAATGGCAGGTTGTGCGCACAGAAAAGCTATGGAGACTGCCGCACGCGTTGACTATGTGGGGATCGGGTGGTACATCTTGTTACTATCGCGTCTATCAGATATCTGGTACTCATACAAGTGCCACAGGTTGATCAGTGCCAGTAATGGCTCCGTGGTATATTTTGGTTTTCGCTGCCGACCCCAGATAGTGATGGTTCACCTCTCCGTATCCTTCGCTCTTGGGGTTGCGGGAAGCATCTTGCCCTTCATGACGTGGTTCAACGAGCGGCAGAACAAGGTCGGTTTAATATGGTTTTCTTTTTGGCTGGACACTGAGTTTCCCATTTTCCATAGAAGTGGCGCATCATCTTTTTCGTTTCGCTCGTCTTCACTCTAATAATCCCAATGGCACACCTCGCTGCCGTCCATTCTCTCAGCGTCATGTATACATTCTTCAGTCTGTCCTTTCTTTGTTCTCTGGATAGCTGGTTGAATTCACCCTTTCAACAGAGGCTGTGATCCCGTCGCTTGCAGCGTACGCCGTTGGATTGGTCTTTTACACATTCCACTTCCCCGAATGCGTCCTCCCAAAGAGATGGGTCAAATGCATTGACTGGTTTGGCGGCGGCAGTCATGCTATCTGGCACGTATTCATTGTACTTGGTACGCAAATGCTTGTGCTCAAACGACAAGTGGACCCTTCTGAGATACTCCGACATTCTTCAGCCATCAAGTTGCACAAGGTTGCATTGGTGGAGTACCGAGGGGGGATCGGTGACGAAATGTGCACAAACGGCTAGGACGGAGATGAAATATTTCACAGACTCAGCGCCTTCTGGGCTCAATGCTAGGTTTTCTTGATCTCATTGCATTCTACGGTTGACCGCACTTAGTCTCATCTACACGCTAGACTATGCATCTGGGCGCTTTAGAGTACATAGAACACATTTTGTAGTCTCAGCATCATACGTTCGTTTAAATGTTTTGAATATACCTGCTTTGCGTTGCACACCTATAATATCAACTTGCTTGGATCAAGCCTCCCATGGCTTCGCTTCCCGTGATCCGCTCCAATCGCATGCAGTCGTACCTGCAGTATACTGCGCGACATGTGACGTCGGACGCTTCCACCCCTTCATCTAGGAACGGATACGACAGCAGCTCCGTGTAGAATTGCTGGTGGTCGGGAAGTCCATAAAACACAACGTTCCGTATGCCCCGGATGCGATATCTGATTTGATTATGAACAGGCGTCAGTGGAAAACGGATGTATTTGCAATGCACTCACCTGCGAAAGAAGTGGAAGCGTTCGCTCATGAGCAGGAAACGCCTTTTACCGCTGAAGAAGGCTTGACGAGCACGTGAAATATCCTGGTTCGAAGAATATCTAGACGGGTGGAATTAGTGTCCAACGGCAGCTCACGACTGGCACACTACACACTCTGAGAGAATAGCAAGAGACACATCTGACATCTTGCGAAGGTAGTTGTGAACTCTAATAAAGTCGAAGGACGAAGGCACAAAAATGAGAGTGTTCGTGCTTTGAACGGCAGACTTGAGTATCGACGGTAATATCTGTGGAGCCCATCGTTGATGTCATAGGTGCACTCAGGAAACAGTACAGTCACCTGCGTCGTGAAATACTCAAACCGCTTATCCGCCTCTGATTTTGGAGATGAGCAGTCAAACTTTGAAAATTTCTGACCAAGATAATGAGTGTGCTTTTAACACCTGAGTGAACTAATAGAATACACTTTACCTGTTCGACACCCTCGGGAACGGCGACCGGCTTCCATCTCCTCTCTGTCCGTAGCTTCCCGGCCACATTTTTGAGACTACGGTTGAAAAGAGAACGCATCTCGGGCGTCTCGTATGGGGATAGCAGAATCGACTGACGAAGATAGGTCGCACTGAAACCCAAAACAAAAGTCGGGATTCTCCATCCACATGAGGTACAAATATATACGCACTGGCTATCCAAGTACCAAGGTTTGATGCGCGAAAAGTCAGTATCGTGCGATTCCTTGGGCAGCTGGTTGAGCCGCCCGAGAACAAACTACAAACTACTCAGACAGCTGGGGACCCTAGTTATGAAAGCACTAACCTGGACGTGCTCCCAGTTTTGCATTGTGAGAGCATCCATCTGATCCATGATTAGAATTTCGATTGATGAGAGGAAATCAGAGCTCCTAAAGAGTACGTTTAATCAACCAACAATGTGAAAAGGGTAACGGCAGCTGTACTTTTCTCTCTCAATAGACATTCTCAGGCCAAGGGGACTAGCAATGATCACGTCAGACCGATAGAAATCTGCAAAAATCTTGACGGATTTCTTCGTCAACTTGATCCCAACCCTAAAATTATCATCCACGTTCCCCTTGAAGGATTCAACGTGGTCTCGAGGGTATGTTCCTGGTTCAGCTGTTGCAAGCTTGTCAACCGTCCCAGGTGGCAATGAAAATTCTGATATGAACCGAGTGCGATTCTCCACCTGGTGCGAGGGGAGATGTGCAAGCACAGCTTCCACCCAGGATACAGCACTTGACCGGAAGGGTAAGAGTATTAGGACGGAGGGACGGGTGAAACCTTGATCTTGCACATCGGACGGAGGGGTGGCCGTCGAATCCTTAAGTGCTTGGGACAGACGATCGTTGTTTTTCAAGACTCGCCGACGAATGCTGTTTCGTTACATTCAGAAAGGATATGATGGCAAGTTGTGCCTGGCTGACCTGAATACATGATTTAAGGCGTGTAGCGTGACTGCATCTCGGATGAGGGAACGATGGTCAAGTTCTGTTCGGGTGAGAAAAAAGTCTCGATAGTGTGCTAAGGTAGAGAGCATGTCGGAGCGCAAATCCCTTTGGTCTATGTGCCTGATTAGTTTCTGATCTGTATGCAGAACAGCGAACGCGTACCGGACGGTAGCTTCACGCTCCGAGCGTCATAGGCCGAACGCAATTTTTCAGGAATCTGTGAAGCTATCACAAATCACCCCCTCATTGGAAAGTCACGATCAGCTTACAGAGACCTGGTGGACTGAAGCTCCTGTTCCACTACACTCTGGCGTGGAAAGCGAGACGGAACCCAGTTTGCCATGCCGGACAACACTTTTACTCCATTTGCCTTTATCGACACATTCCCGTACAGGCTCGCTCAGAAGCTTCGTGTCTGAACCAAAGTGGAATTTATAAGGTGTTTGGACTGCGACCGGCTTGTCAGTTCGAATGGAGACAAACAGAACGATGAAGTCACCTTCATTTTGTAATTCATCCTCGGGTGACTCAGAATGTACCTCGTCGTCAATGCCCTCATTGTTCTGTGCTACCTGTTGCTCATCACGCTCCACAGCATTTAGTGAAGGGGTATTCGGGTCGACCACAAGAACGGTCTTTTTCCTCTTGTTCAACTTGGGGGATCCTAATGGTTCAATAGAAAGATGTTTTCGTTTCAAAGCTGAGACATTGAGTAGGGTGAGTAACTGCGTCGTTGTATCATCCATGTCCGCAATCTTTATGGAACGTGACACGTGACAGTGACAACACGCGTCACAGGCGTTGTTTCTGCTTTCTGATCTACAGCCCTGCTGATCCATCGCTTGGAGGAAAATAGTCTTTACTGTGTACAAGTGATTTAGTGATGTTCCACCGCATGTTGAAATCATGCATCTAACTCAAAGCGTTCGCACGGTGCCTCGGATCCGGATCTTCAACCGTCTAACCGTGAAAGCGCGTCAAACTAATCAATGCGGAACGTAGTCTACAAGCCTAAGCGTCTTCCATATGTCATCACACCACGACTAGCGAGAAGCCCTCTCACATCAGGAGTTTGAAGCAAATCATTCTATCAGCACGCCCAGAACTCCCAGTGGACTCCACACGCAGACACGAGCCAATATGAGTCTGAGATACGAAAGAATGGAAGCGACGACTGTCCTAGTGTGCCCATCGAAAACTATACGAGCTATCGCCATACATGGTAAGCACATCACACGAAATCAGATATACAATCTGCTCCTTTCAGCAAAGCAACGCGCATATACAGAGGAGGAGCAACAAACAGGTAATTCATGCTCCTTTCGCCAAGCTTCATTCCTCTGGCGAATTAACGGACCGCAAGGTCCAATGTGGGGCAAGCCCAAGACAAACCACTTGTGTGCCTTCCCTTCAGATGGCATCTCATCTCACTCAGATATATGATATCTTAGGATCAAGCCCCCGTCGAAACCGAATATGATTAAGATATACCTTCAGACTCTCTTAGCCAAGCTTTCGTTCCTCCGGCGAATAAACAGGGCACCGCAGGTATGCGGAGCGGGCGAGCCCACTGCAGACTCCAGGCAAATTTATGTCTGGGTTGTGGGTTCGATCCATTTAGATCCCATCTCATCTCACTCAGATAATTCACCATGGCGAGGACACCGGGAGGGACGCCGAGAGAGCGCCATTGGCGCAGAAGCACTTGTATTATTCCAAGGGTCCGGATCCTCATAGACTCGGATATGCAGGGGTCAGCGGAGAGCTGAGATATTCAGGTGTGCAGGTGAGGGCGATTGATGAGTTGGCGAGTGGCGCAGTGCCAGTTCATGGGGCGTCTCATGTGTGCCATGCCAGCGGGTCGAGCCCAAATTGGGTGACGGCGAATCTTGATGGGTGTGATCAGGGAATCGGACTATTTAAAAGGTTCATAACTGGGTTTTGTATCCATGTTTGTCGATGGATTCCCTCGTAAAACTGTAGTGAAGTGATTAGGACCGGCTTGACGACAAAGTACGAGGCAAACCAGAGCACTACTCCATAAACTGAGAACCTGGGGCGTCACCATGAGAGACGTTCGTCAAACCTAGTCTTTACTAAATAATAAACGTATCAAATGCCCTTCAAAAGCTCACATACACATCAAAGAAACGTCAAAAACGTCCGCCACCGCAGAACCCTCCTTGAAAGCATAGCTGACTTTCAAACTCCGCCGCCACCGTCGGCACGATCCAACTTTGTGGAGCACATATACAGCAGCTGGCCAGCGTCTAATTCACTCCCGTACTAACCGCACACAAGAGCACTGACGTTGCGTAGCTGTAAGTCCCCCCAGTCCGCCGTACCGTACTGGGTATGGTGATCTCATATTGTTCGCCTGGGACAGTCGTCATAAAATCAACGGCACCGGTCTGCAAAATCCACCGCGGCATACATTGCTACATAGTCGTCCCGAGGCTTGGAAGTTTATATAAACATGACTGAAGGATCTTCGTTCACGGGCAAGTCGCTCCCAAGGGATGTTGCGCGTATTGGTGAGGGGAATGCGATGGAGAAGCCGGTAAAGTTATTCGGCAAGTGGGATACTGAGGGGTGCGTTTGTTGTTTTGTACGTGGGCAGTCATGCTGACGATGGGTATATTGCTTGCGTTTCTGTTTGCGTCACTCTGTGTTGCGCCTGGGTTGTGCCGAACGTTTCGTTGGGTTGGACCCACTTCTCCCTTCGTGGTCGTGCTTTGGCCTGGCGCGTTGCCATAGTGTGGAGGTCAAGGACATCTCACTGACTGATTATATTCAAATACGACATGCGGTGTGGTTACCGCACACTGCTGGGAGATATGCCAAGAAGCAGTTCAAGAAGGCACAGATGCCCATTGTCGAGCGCTTGGTAGACAGGTGAATTGGACAATCCCGATAATCATTTTCAGTACACGTTCTTGCTTGCTATGGCTACACATTAAGATTCTGCTAGATGTCTGTCAGATCTGTTGTCTTCTTTCTTTCTAGCGTTGGTGGAACATTTACTGACGATCTTTTGTCTCATAGCTTGATGATGAAAGGCCGCAACAATGGAAAGAAGCTGCTTGCGGTCCGAATTGTCGCCCATGCGTTTGAGATTATCCATCTCCTCACGGACCAGAATCCAATCCAGGTGCGTCATAGTCGTTTGTAATATCGAATCGTGGAGTGCACCGCTTCGTTTGTTATCGATGCGGGCTCACGGAGATGGGGGCCCTGCGCACAGACGCCCATTTTGGGTCTTTTTGATATATCCAATATGCTCTGAGCCATTAGACTTATCGGAGTGCAGGTGCTTGTGGATGCGATCGTGAACACTGGCCCGCGCGAGGACAGCACGCGTATCGGGTCACAAGGAACGGTGCGTCGTCAGGCGGTGGATGTGTCACCTCTTAGGAGGGTAAACCAGTCTATTGCCTTGCTTACTATTGGGGTGAGTGGGAGAAATCCAGACTTTATTTCACATCTGCTGTCTTCTCGTAATTGGGGGAATCGGAGCCGTATATGGCTTGGCTTCTGTTGCATGCTTTGCGCTGTCAGGCGGTGAGAGTGGCTGACGTATTCCCCTTGCCAGACTCGCGAGAGTGCCTTCCGGAACGTCAAGTCTGTGGCTGAGTGCCTGGCAGATGAGTTGATCAATGCGGCGAAGGGATCGTCCAATTCGTATGCCATTAAGGTGAGCTGGAAGAAGGGGGGTGAGTGATTGGCGGGAGCTGATTGGATTGATGACAGAAAAAGGACGAGCTGGAGCGAGTTGCGAAATCGAACCGGTAAAAGTCCGCGGGAGCCGGACCTGTAAGGAGAGCGCGCCTGTCGGAGCGCCATCGGGAGCAGCAAGGGAGGTGAAAGGATATACGGAATATTGCTGCAAATTTTTACTGCGAAAATGTTACTACTGCTCCTTATGCTATGCTTCCCACGCTGTGTGACAATGGAAAGAAATAAGTTTATAACCGTCACGAGGTCGTACCGTAGCCTTGTCCCTTTCGGTGCTCGCTTGTCCATCAAGGTGCATGACATAATCATTCAAAGAGCCGGCACCCACCCATACCCTGCTCCTTGTCTCTCTACCACCATCTCCTCTCCCCGAACATGTCCTCTCGTCCCGCCCCTCGCTCTCATCATCGGTCTGTCCTCATCGTTCCCCACGTCCTCCTCCCTTCTTGCTCATCGTCTCCTCCCTCTAGCTTTTCCCGTGCTCAGCTCGAGCACCACCTCCAGGTACTCCCTCTCCCCTTCTGTCGTCGTCGTCGTCGTCGTGCCACTCACACCCACTCTCTCCAGATCCTCAATGCTGCCGTCGCCATTCCTCTCATGCCATCCACGGTGCCACTCTCTCCTCCACCCTCTCGCGGCTCCTCACCGGTGGTGTCCACATCCACACCCAAACGCAAGCTCCCGCAAGACGCTTCCTCCGACGACCCAGTAAAGCGCCCCCGCACCTCGGTCCAGCATACCGACGTCCATCAACACGATACCCTGACACGCCCTCTGCCGCCCACAGCCCGCGTGGACGACGAACCGCCATTGGCAACCGTTACCGCCCCACCCGCCGCACTTGCCACCGCCCCCACTCCTGGTGGTCCCGAGCCCTCCGCCTTCCCCCATCGCAGGGGCAAGCCTAGCGCCGCCGATTTCACACGATTTCACGAGCGGTATTCATTACACGGCAAATGGATGAAGTACTCGGCGGAAATACGCAACCAGGCTGCCACATTTGCTCAGGACCATCAAATCCAACGGAAAGTATACCCAGTGCCTCCCCCTGGTTCGCCGTATGCCGTGCATGCGCAATTGTTTTCCCGACTAGAAGCGATCGAGGCCCTTCTCCATTTCACCTACGCCATGTGGTGCAAGGATATGGTCGAGAACAAGTGTCATCATGCTCTCTGGGACACCATCGATCAGTTCTTGAAATGGGTCAGGAGCCGTTGGGAATGCTCGGAAACACGGATGGACGGGCAGCAGGCATTCGTCGGTTTGATGTAGGTATTCGCTTATGCGCATTTACCCGGTAGCAAGGCTAATTTTTCCATTCATAGTCGCTTAATAGAGGCTTACATCTATGCTCGGAAGGCAGCGTTTCTGAACACTGTGAACAGCAAGCACTTCACCGAGCTGGACAAATTGGTGAAGCCGCAGCCAGTGTCTGACCCGGCCGCCTCAATTTCGCCGGCTACGTCGCTTGGAGGTTCGTCCCAACACTCCATTCCGAACCAGTCGCCCTCTGGTGGCGCATGTCCCAGCCCCATGGAAACGCCCGCGAACGCCCCCCGTCCAACCCCGTCCTCCTCCTCTCGCCCCGCCCCCAGTACCGCACCCGCCCCGCACCCCGCCTCGAGGGAAGCTACCACAGTGCCAGTTCCTCTGGACCTGTACGAGAGCTTCAAAGCCTCGATCAACTGCAGCATGCGCTCTGCGCGTGCTGTCATCTCTGGAGGGTTGTACATTAGCCTTCCAGTCATCCGGCGGTACTTCCCTCGTACCTCGGCCCGGATCAACGAGGCACAGCTCCGTCTGGACGAGGAGGTCCAGGTCGACTTCGACCAGGACGAGTGTACAAGGCCAGATGGCATGCCAGGGGTCGGCCTGGGCGGGGACCCGACACCGGGACCTGGGGAGGGACAGTTGATGTGGCCAGGTGCGCTCAACACCCACAGTGGTGAAGGCGTTGCATGGGTGTGCCTGCTAGGGCGGGCAATGGTGCGGGAGATGGGGTACCCTCTCGGCTACCGAGGGTTGGACGGCCGATTGCAGAAGGACCCGCGATGAAGGAGGTCCGATGCTGATGCGGAGGTCAGCGAGCGACTACTCGACATGGCCAGGCCATGTGTCCGAGCGACACGTGCCGCCCTCGTCGCGAACTGCCTCGACAATGCATCGTGTTGCCTCCATCATCTGCATGCAATCCTGCCTGCAACCTCCCCGTCTCTCGCCCGTCCGTGACTACGAGGTCTGCCTATACCTGGCACTATCAGGTGACAATGCTGCCTGGCACATTGACCAGATGACAACGCGCACGATCTCACACCTAGTGACGATCTCCGTTGTCTTCCGCCCTCAGATCGACTTCAGGACGTGATCTTTATATTGTGGCATAAACTATTGGGAAGTCTCTTCTTGCGGATCCAGGTCTCACTGCATCTGTTCTGGTTCAAGTTGTGTGTTTTTTGTTCTCTTTTTGTTCTCGGTTGATTTTTCATTCCTCTTTTGTGTTTGTGCTCTGCTGTTGTTCGCCGTTGTTGCGTTATTTCCTGTTCTTGCCATCCCCCTTGCTGCACCCACTCACGTCATTGTTCTGTGCACGCGTTCCGTTTTCTGTGATTGTGTTAATTCTTTGTGCTGTGTATATTTTCCCCTCCTGTACAGTGCGGCCCCTCTCTCTTCGTTGCCTAGATGAAATGCAATTGCAAATTGGGATCGGGGGCACACTACTAGGGCTTGGCGCGACGATACGTGTGTTGTAAGAAGAAACGCCCGGAGTACGGAATAATGGAAACAGGTGCGGTACTAAGGTTTTTTGCGGTTGATGTCTCGTTTTGGATCCTGGACATGATCGGCTATTGGCATATCGGCATCACATGATGAATTTACGTGTAATGTGACGGGGTTTGAAATGACCAGCGGGTGTGTGGCGTTGCGCGTGTGGGACACTCGGATGCGTTGTGTGTGAGTTTCTTATTGTTCTTGACAGGGTGGAACAGGTGGATAATACATTCATTAAGAAGGACGGGTGCATTAAAAACTTTACATTGAACGGCGCTTGCTTTGCAATCAGACCTGCAGCAGCCATAGGCGCTGAAGCTGAAGCGCTGAGCGGGAGGGAGGTAGGCACACTTGGAGGTGGTACCAGTGTCACCAGCATTGAAAGAACTTTAGATGAAGGGGTTCGAGGAACGCAGTGTCCGCTCATGCCCGTGTTCAGGATGTTGTGGGCCCTTTTACTACTGTGATAGACGCAGGTTCAAAATAGTGATACAAGTAGGTGCTTCTTCTTTTCTCTTTTTTTTTTAAAAAGGGAGGGAGGGAGGGGAGTTGTGAGCTGTAAGTTGTCATGTGAGTTGTGAAAATGCCGTTGGCTGGACACGAGTCACACTGTGCCTGTCCCGGCACGCCGCCATCAAATGGGCGTACCTAGTTTGAGGCGATTAACGGTCGGTAGCGGTGGTTCTCGGGAATGTATTGGATTGTCGGCGTTGTCTGGGTGTGTGCCTTGGTGTGGGTCCCTGAGATTGCACTAGGCACCTGAGCTCTGCAGGAGGAAGGTGTTTATGTTGGTGCGTATGTCTTTCGGCTTGGCCGCACAATATTGCGGTGCTTTTGGGTCTGATGCTATGTGTATATAGATACCATACGTGATGCATGATGCATCGTCATGTGTATCAATTTGTGTGGTATACCGCTGTGCACTGCTACTTTACTGCGGTAGACAGCCGAACAGGGTGAGCTGTATTTGAGGTTTTACAGGGGCGTCGTCTATATAACAATGGGTCGGTCGGACGCAGGCCAGTGAGACGCACAACCAACACCCCGTTTCCGGGGTTTATGTCTGACATTAGAGGGAAACTGGCAGCCTGTGTCTTTAATCAGATGCAGGCGTTGATTTGTTTTTTTTCCCCTGAGATACAGCCGTTTGTCTGCAGGTGCTCACGGGAATTTTTGGCCTGCCCACCAGATGGCACTCTCCAAGTTCCTGCTTCTTCGGGGGGCATATCACAGACCGCCGTTCGCTCTTCATCGACGTCCGTACCAACTACCACTTGATACCGGCGGCGATGGACAACTTTGCGGCCAAGTCCACTCGGTCACGGTAATCAACACCTGCCCTCCCTTTCGCAGGCTCGTCAGTAAAGTATGCCAATTGGTATATACCATCACGTACTACAACAATTGTGGGCCAATAATAAGCCTACAGCCGTGTGTAGATCACAAACGTTAATCACGAAAAGATGGATCGTAGATACGATTATATCAGCTTAGCATGCCTGATCGCCGGAGTTGCGGCCTGGCCAAGGGACACTGACAGATTCGGGCTCCCTCCTGTGCCTACCTCACATGTAATTCGGCAATGCAAGAAACGAAGCTCAACCGGTAGGGCCATGGTGACGCGCCAGCAACTAGCTAAGAGAGAAATACATCATTATCATACAGTGCATACATAGCATTCGGCCGCCGACAACAACAACAAACAACGCGCCGTGCGGGCGCACCGTAGCGACCGACATGCATGGCCTCGTCGAGTTGATGATCTGACGTGCGCACGAATGGACACCCATGATTCGAAACACGACGATATCCCAGCGGCGGCGTGCCGGTAACATGGGTGATATAACAACGACAGATGGCATGGATCCAACGCCCGAAATGGGGAGGTATCTAGGCCGGTTGTTGGTTGATATGTCAGGAGGATCAATCACACCGGGACTGACATCATGTTAATATGAGGACGACGAGAAGTAGGCTCGGTGGATACCTTGTCCTGACCTCCTAGTGTATGAGGCGCGTGATCCCCTGTGGTCCCAGCGGCGCTGGCTCGAGATCGCTGGTGATCCAATCGATAGATGTACTTGATGATGCCAGTAAGTGTTCACAACCAGCCTATTGCCAAACTCATCGTCTCGCACGCACGCCCCGCTGCAATCTCAGTCACGATCTCGCCACGCTCGCGGACCGGCGTGCGTGTTTCATTCGACAGAATATCAAACAAGCCAAGCCGATATTACAGATAGAAAACATGCATAATAGGGATTAACCTTTATGCAACTCGTTTACATTCATTACCACTCGCTTACCATCAGACAATCGGACGATCAGACCTATCACGAGCCCGATAGAATATCCAACTTCGAATTTCACACAGCATTTGGAAGGGTCCCACTGCTGATCCACATCGCCTAATTGTACGCACCTATCCAGGAAGCAAGGCCAGAATATCAGGGAGCCGTAGCCCAAGACGGAGACGAAAGAAAGGAACAGAGAACAAAAAAGGTATGATACGAAATGAATCCAGAAATAGAAATAGATGGCAGGTCGCTTCCCAGTATAAAACCAACCCATATTTCAAGCCGTTGAAAGGAAGAAAAGCCACAAACAACAAAAAAAGGGAGAAATATAAGGAGCTACGAGGTAACCATACCTACAGGATCCCACCTCCAGCATAATACCCATCCTTCATTTCGGCGTTCGGGTGTCAGACACGGTCCAATATCTTGTCTCCTCGCAGTATGAAATGATCAGGGTTGCACCGGTGGATGTGACCAGATATTCACGTCGAATGTATAAAGGCATATGATCGTCCTGTTGTCATATCATGCACAAGGCGCTGAGTCATTCGAACCAGTGCAGCAGGTGCTCGTCGACAAACACGGAAAGAAGGCTTTTCTTCTTTCTGTGTTTGTCCACGAGCACCTTCTGCACTGATTCAAATGTCCCCGCCCCCTTGGCATCGCAGGCACGCCCATCCTGCGCTTCGTATACGCACATTGAAACAAAGACAAAGGTAAAGGAGACAGCCCCAAACCCAGGTCGAGTGCATCCCAAGGAGATGGACATTTGTGTCACACCCGCATCTCGCCCGCACATACTTGGTCAGTATTGATTACCATGTTTGCTGTTGCACCAGAATTACTGCTAGGCGTGAGAGGGTGCTGGCAGATCCTGAATCGGTCGCGTGAAAAGGGGAGCGGGGAGGAATCCCGTCGTGTGCCGGACACCAGTGGTGGTGAGAGTTCCTCATACGCCGCTGTTGTGGCTGACTCGCACGGCCGTCAACTCGATACACATCTGACGCTGTCTAATGAACCACCAGATACCGAATAATCAGCGATACACCTGCTAACCAACGATCAGTTCAATAATGGAAATAAATGAGAAATCGAATACCTTGTCTCATGCGATGACTGGGCAAAAAAATTGACGGGTATCTGACGGTTGAATGCCTTCTTGCTCCTGATCTGAGTACATTCATTGCTCTACCACTACGTACGACCCACACGGCTATGGGAACAACACTGAAGATGAACAGAACAGAGATATACCAGACACTTGATCCACGAGGGACAATGTCATGCAAAGCTCGATGAAAAACATACGTCCTTGGGACTGGTGCGTGCAAAATTATGAGGATCGAATAGAATTCATGCTGCACTCTGCACTAGCACTGAGCACCCGAACGGTCAAAGCGAGTCGGGACACCATGTGAGGTCTTTGAAGCCCATCCTGAATGATGGATATCGGAGGCGCAACTCTGATCTCTTCAAGGAGAGAGAGAAGAGGAATGCAGCCGACACACATCCACAACTTGAGACGCAAAGGTCGTATAGCCACACCCTCGTATCCTTGGGCATTCTTTAATTTGAGGGACATAAGACAGTAATTCGCCATTCTTGTTTGGAAGACGGAGGGAAATATCTCTATTAAAATGCAGTAACGCCTGCTGAAACCTCAGCAACCATATAAAAGTACGTCGTGAATGATGAACTAAAAGTGCCATATGCAACACAACGACAACGATCAGGAATATTGAAAATACGTCATGATGCCAAGTGGTTGATCTTGAAGACCCATGGCAAAGCAACCCAAAGTTGAAATCGAGGCTGTAGAAAGATCCTGTCAGCGCAGGGGCTAAGAAAATGGGGTCACAATGTGGCATCACTTGTGCGTAACATGGTTCAATGCATCTCTTTGCAATCACATTCTGCAGGACTATGTTTTAGAAACGTGAGCAGTCAAATATGTTTACATCTGTCAGTAATGTTCCATGTCAAGCCTTCTTGTCGTCTTGATCCTCATCCTCGTCTTCATTAAACCCCTCAGTCTCAAAGTAATCCGGCGGTAATTCCAACATATCCGCCTGAGACGTTGGGCTGATATCCGTTCCCGCTGTAACGCCGCTGCTCACCTCCAGAGCTTGGGAAAAAAGCTTTGCGGAATTTCCAAGACCTTTGATAGGAACCTCAGCGGCAAGCACATACTGGGGCGGAACCATCAACACATAAATATAAAACCTTAATATCGTGCATACCTTCCAAGTAAGCTGACGGTTAGCAAAGTTTGGTACTTCATTGAATGTCCAAAAACCACGCCAGATGTACCCTTTGTCCCAATATGACTCCCCGTCCGCTTTCTTTTGAATCCACTCACCCTCCTGGGGCGTGATGTCATGCAGGAAATTGTCCGTGGCATTCTTGTTAACGACCTTTGTATGATTTTGAGTGGCGCCTCTTGTACAAGTCCGGATGCTTCGAATGAGATGCAGCGATGCTTTATCGAGTTGGGCAGCAGGAGGGAAAATGTCCTTGGGAGGTTCCGCACCAGATGTGTCCTTTACATGCCGCGTCTGGAGAGCTAGGTGTAGGATAAATGGGATGCGCATAAGCCGAGGGAAGCTGGGGACTTGTGGTGTCCACAATGTGAGTTTTGCCATCCCACTAACGTTAAACATGCCGGTACGCAAGTTGGTGATTTCAATTTTCCGATCCCAATGACCATCATTCAGACGATCCAGGTCTAGTACAGATATGACTTCGGGTGGGGTGGGCAGTAAAGGAGGTGGAGGGGAAGGAGGGAGAAAGACAATTGGGCAGAATGCCCTGCAGTCAAGTATGAGTGATGAACTAACATACAAACGAAAAGGCGTGCCTTTCTTTGCGTTGGAATTTTCCTTTGCGTGTCACAGAAGCTTTGATATGATATCTGATGAAACCAATAAGTGTCTACCACGATGTCAGATTGGAAAAGCAACCACGATCTGCATGCGCGCACTCACACCATATGTCATCATATTCTTCCAACCAGTTTGCTTGCCTGCATGAAAGGAGGGTGGTAGAGGTGTCTGAGGATTTTTAGCCCTAGTATCATGACCAAATTCAGGAATGGTGATATGAAAGGAATAATCGGCAGGAGGGTCGCTGGCATCCCCATTTGTACGGGACCATAGCGTCTTATCCAGGTGCAGCAGTTTGCTAGTTTCACGACGGATATCACGCGCGCTATGAGAGAAAAAGTCAGTCTTCTTCACACGACTATGGTAAGTTACACGCAGTGCATACTATCCACCATAATAGCGATGAACTGCGTTGAGGATTATAGTTCAACACATGCATAGGAGTAAATTTCAGGGAGATGTTACGCACACATGGTGCGCACTATGCAAACTAAAGAAACCTGTATCTCCTGGATAGAGCTATGATCCTTCGTTCCAAGATGAACTAGACCAGATACAGTGGAACCTATTGTGTAAATCTGCCTGGGTACAGGCAGCTCGACTGAAAGCTTCCGATCCAACGTGGAAGTTGAAGCTTCGATCTGAGGGCGTAGAGTGTCTGCCTTGGATGTCGACCCATCGGGAGACTTGTAATCACCAGTCATTACAGCGTTGTGTTAAACCAGCGTCAGAGTAGTAGACCATCTTATATAGACCATTCTTATAGGCAAAGACGGTACACCCGATCCGTTCGCTCCAAATGGAAGTCGCATAAAGTACTGTCGAAGAAGTTGCACTGGGTGGCGCACTGCCTCAAGCCAGTTCCAGTGCCTTGGGGAATTTAGCGTATGATACCGATGAGGTACTGACAAGTTGAAATAAGGTTTCGTTAAAGTCCCATATGCTTTGGTGGGGGCTTCACATGAGCGAGTTAAGTGTCTTGGTTGTCTTGGGCAGTCACCTGCAGATCTCGTCACGGTGACGTAGATACTCAAGTACTCACTCACATGCACAGAGTAAAAGCTCCTGTTCAGCTCTATATGATGTCTGTCCCAGATTGACATGTCCTACTCTTGGAATTAGTCTACAGTTTGTGTCTTTCTGGGGCGTTCATTCAAAACGTCCGTCCTTTCAAGCACTACTATCTCAGGAGCGCTGCGGCTGATGCTGCTAGTCTATAGTAGATTAGCCCGAGCGCCGCTCGTTATGCTGTACAGCCTACGCTCCTCTAAGACATCTCTCAGTGAGTCTCCACGCGGTTCTAGTCTGAATATTGCGGCCAAGTACACAACTGGTAATCTATGGCCAGAAATTTATGTATGTCTCCAGGATGATTGTCGTGGCAAAGGCGACCTTCCGGGTTTGTTTACAATGTGACATACAGTGAGTGTGTTCTTAAGGCGGTAAACTATTAGACCCGTTCCTTCGCCTCACATCTGTCTGTGGTATTGTAGAGCCTGTGATTTTGCAATACTAGGTGATGTATATATTTTTAAGGGCCATCCACCTACAGCCTATCAATTACCGCTTACAGTACTATTGCTTATACCATACGTAGTGTATCTTTGCGGTGTCTGACATGTGCTCCTGTCTCGACGATTGGCTGATTGTCTGATCTATGACAGTTACTGCGGCTGAAGAGGGACATCAGTCAAGCGAACAGCGCTGAAACGTCATACATATCTAGGGAGTATACGATGTACATGATTCGAGATTACCATGGTATATACTGCAGTCAGATGCATGATTACATGCAACCCATATCGCTTTTCAACCAGTCACTCATGGTCCTCATCTTCCTCCTCGCTCGACGGTTCTGTACCGAAATAATCCGGGGGCAAATCTAAAACGAACTCTTGGGATGTCGTAGAGATGTTCATCCCCTTTATAATACCACTATTCACCTCCAAATTTCGAGAAAGAAGCTTTACGCCATTTCCCAACCCTTTGATGGGCATCTCAGCAACGAGCGCGTACTGCCAGTATTTCAGTTCTACATGCGATGAGGTCATCATGGGTGAGCGTACCGTCCAAGTGAGTTGACGATTGGAAAAGTTCGGGGCTTCCCTGATTGTCCAAAGACTACACCAGAGGTACTCCTTCTCCCACCATGACTCCCTACCCTCTTTCTTTAAGGTCCACGAACTCTCCTTAGGAGTTACACCGTGCAGGAAGTTGTCCGTGGCGTTCCCGTCAAGCAATTTTGTGTGACATTGAACGCCACGTCTAGCACAGCTCTGAATTTTTAGTCTAAGATGTAGTGACGCCCTGTCGAGCTGGGCCGGGGACACCAAGATCTCACTGGGTGGTTGGGTAGTGGATATGTCCTTTGTACGTCGTGTCTGAAGAGTCAGACATAGGATAAAGGGTATACGCATTAAGCGGGGGAAACTAGGGACGTGTGGCATCCACAAAGTGAGTACTGCCTGTCCGATAGAGCTGAACATGCTATTGCGCAGGTTTGCGATTGCATTGTCGTGGTCCCACACATCACTTCGGCATTTCAGGTCTTGGATAGAAATAACCTCGGGGAGTCGGGGAACTAACGGTGGCGGTGAGGAAGGTGGAAGAAAGACAAACGGACAATACGCCCTGCAAACCAGAGGTATAAATAATGAGATGTCTACATGATTAACGAAGCATGCCTTTCTTTTCGTTGGAAACTTCCCTTGCGTACCACGGAGGCTTTGACGCGGTATTTGATGTAACCGATTGGAGTCTGTTAAATCCTCCGTTAGTCAAGATAATTCCCATCTCTACTTTCACTCACACCATATGTCATCATTTTCTTCCATCCGCTATGTCTTCCCGCATAAAATGACGGCGGCAGGGGTGCCTCAGGGTTCTTACTCTTAACATCATTCCCAAAATCTGGAATGGTGAGACGAAAGGCAAATTGTGCCGGTGGATCACTCAGATCGCCGACTTTGCGAGACCACAGGATCTGGTCTTCGTGTAATAGATTGTTGGTCTCACGACGAAAATCACGCGCACTTGACACGGAGAAGTCAGTACAAGCCCCTCAGAGTAGAGAGCGCACCGGCTACCCACTTTCCGCCATAATATCGGTGGTCTGCAGTCAAGAATAGGTATGAGGGTACATACATGTCATTGCTGGAAGTCGCCATCACTCACGCATCGAGCGCACCACGCAGACCAATGAAACATGCACCTCCTGAATTGAGTCGCGGTCTTTCGTGCCCAATTGGATCATGCCTGATACCGTAGAGCCTATGGTATAAATCTGCCTAGGTGTAGGTAGCTCGACTGAAAGCTTCCGATTCAACGTCGAAGCTACAGTGTTGGACTCTAGATATAATAGAGGCTCCTGAGCAGACTCAGCCAGTGACGTTGGTGACTTGCTATCCACGATCATTGTGTGCTAGAGTCCAAAAAGATACTTGGTGTTTATAGAGGTCGTACTGGATATAAGCAGTGTCCAGATGAGACGAGCACTGAACAATTCAGCGCCTAATCAATGGACGTGATCATGACAGGCACGTTACACTGCCTTCGACTTGACACAGGTAAAAACTGCTTGGAAACGACTCGTGAAGCGAGATACCGGGTAGGGGACTTGGCCTGCCATGTGCACAGCTTCCTTTCGTGAAGCTGGGGCTGAAGATCATATAGTTTATAGATAATAGGTACTAGTAGTGCAAGTACTTAGCTATGGATACAAGACAAGTCTACGGCCTGGGGCTGTGTGACCGTCACAGTACGGACACATGGATCGTCGTTGATTCCACTGCATCAGGTTCACACCTACCCCTACCTTACGGCGCCATTGCCATCTGGATAAAAATCAAGCAAACTAGACGCTTCCCTGGGTAGAGATTCTGCGATATTGGCTATTATTCCTCCTAGCATCAGCACTGTCTCGAGGTCTATGGTCGATTATGATTTTGATCAAAAGTCAAGCAGATGTGCCTTTAGCTTTGCAATTCGTTACCGCCTCGTTCTTGGACTTGGACCCTAATACATGCCTCAGAGGCAGAAGCGATCTGCAGTCATCAACCCAACTCAAAATACTCACACAAGATTTCATAGGAAATCTACCGCTGGCATCTAGGAAACGAATGCGATCCCACCTGCACATCATACACTACCCACTTCAGCTCGATAAAAATCTTGGTTCCCTCTGCTTTTGCTGTCTCCACCCTGCTCAGCATTTTCATATCCACGCAGGCGGTTTATCCGATAGTCACCCAACCTGCAAAGGCTCACCCAGGGTCAGGAGCTTAAATCTGCCAGGGTGTGATTTCCAATCATTCGTACAACTCTATGTGGATCTGCTCACTATATTTGTAGATCACCTGGGGCAAAGAATTTCCGGAAATAATAGAATGTGCCGATGATGGTGCACGGTTATATTGTGACCCGATGCTCTAACATGGCTTAGCACACAGGTAGTTGACTCACCATTCTCGAGTGCAATGATTAACGATTGTTCCGCTTTCATTGCGTTCCATATCGCCTCCACCTCTCTTGCATCTAAATTTGTTATTTAATTCCGGATCTACCTCCTAACTCAGATGGTGGATTCATCCATTCGGGCAAAGTTGTTTAAGGCTATGATATCCCGAGGCTGTCAGTTTCCTGGGCTGAAGAATTCTACGAGAGTCAGTTTGTGCCACACCGCGATGCTAACATGTCTACGAAAGCGATGTCTCGGTATTCGTTGTGGGAGGTTTGATGGAGGGTGCCTCAAAGTACGGCCAGAAGCACATCATGAAGATGTCAAATTGTTGTTGTGACTTGTATTATCTGAGAAACGGCCGCGCCGATGCTGCGACACGTAGTATCTTCATATACGCAACGTAACCAGGGAAATTTTGTACCAGATTTATTCGTAAGGTACGATGACATGCATATGAACATACCAAATATTCGGGAAGGAGTTGCCTTTCGACGAAGGAAGGGACACGACAGACGATGGAAGTTTGAGGGATCCAAGTGAGGAAGCAGGCATGCGGAAAGTGACAATACAAACTGAAAGTAGGATGACTTTGCTTGTCGAAGGTGTTCGTGAGGGCATCGATCAGATTGACGTTTAGTCGAAGTTCCATAAAGACACTGAAGAGAATATAATTGACATAGAGTACAGCATAAAGAAATGTGCCGATGCATTATAGTAATCATATGAGGACAGACAAAGCGAAAGGATGTGATCAAAGTATTGGTGTGAAGAAAAGTTCCTTGGGCATACGTGAAAGGCTTGGCAAGCTATGCCAATTCCTACTTCTTTGAGTTCGCTGCAGAGACGGACTGGATTGGGCTTTCCGGATAAGTTACTATATATAAAAATGAGAAACTCCGATCTGTTCCCTCGCTAAGGTATATATATATGGGCGTGTCCGGGTCACGAGACTAGATCATCGACGATGTCCCAAGTGTTGGTCTCTTCCCCCCCCATGCCACCTCTGGCAGCATCTCTCCCAGAGGCTGTGAATTGTTCGCTGCCTCAGCAACAACCGAATGGGAGCGTGAACGCTGCAGATACAGCATGTATCGAGGAGAAGAGAATGGCGTCGCAGGTGCAGTCTAGTTGCTTGATTGACGGCAGCTTCTGGGTTTTGACGCGTCTTCGATATAGCTCGCCTACCTTGCGAGCCAGCACCACACTTCGGAGTATAATAGGCTCAAGTTTGGCCCTAATGGTGCGTAGTCAATCTCACCCCAGCGTGTGCCCGACTGCCACTGAATTCAAGATTCCAGGCGCCTCGATAATATACATACCATTGTCGATTCAAATGCCTGACCATGTACGGGATCTGAAAGCCCGCCAATTTCAGCAGAGCCAGAAAAGAGCGTGGTGGCCAGCGAAAGCACCCAGGGAAGCCCGAAATGACCTTACGGACATGGATCCTCATAGAAACAATTCATCAAAGTACTCCTCGGAAGCGGTCCAGCAGGTCCAGCAGGAGAATATTGTACCGTCCCCCATACCAGTGTACACCCCAGATCTACAACACCAGGCAACTGCGCACTATGGCAAACCCTTCCCAACCCTCAATCACCTCCCGACACTTAATTTGCAACGTGAGCTCTCGGTAGCCATGTCATCGCCACTATCAATTATTACTATCCCTCAATTATCCCCTCATGCTACCTTTCATCAACCTAACTTAAATCTGCATGCCAAAACGTCTGAATCGCATCCAATCAAGTAAGTTATATCTTCATATGATTAGTGCAGTTGTTCACTGGTTTTATTTCTTTCGGAAGTATTTCGCCCATTGTTCCTTTTGAGCTGCTCCCACTAATCACTTCCCACCTGGCACCTACCTTACCATACGCCTCACACATGTTCGAACTCCCGCCTTCCCTTCTCCTGCATCACCTCATAGCGCAAACTCCAAGTCTTCCCAACGACACAATCCGTTCGTACCCACTGATGCGTGTAACCAACGGCAGCCTACCATTCCCGAATGTCAACCCTCTTCCTCCAGACCAATATCCTTTTGGTACGTATGGCATGCCCATGCCTGGACCCATATCAGTCGCAACTGAAAGCTCTGTTCCTATTCAACCCGCCCAAGCACTACAATCTAGTAACTGGTTGCCACGCTGTGGCGAACCTGAAAACCCTGTATCATCTGATATTTTACCCCCGTTAGAGCTGGACGGGGACTGCACACCAGCACTACCCCCTTTCTCCTCGCTTATTCCGCCATCTTTCCATGATCGTCCACATTCTGCACCGCCTTCAATGCCAACCTTGTCCCCATTCTTTCCAGAAAGCGTCACAAACGGCGTTGCTACATCACCCCCGCCATTACCGGAGGTTGTCCGTGCCATGTCGTCCGACATACTCGCCAGCGTTGACGATGCCAACGGTATGGAAAAGACCGCGGTGTCACATTCGGTCTTAAAAGAGACCTCCCCTTCTGTCGCATGGGCCATTGACGCTGCGTCTAGTCTGGTGCCCCCTCTTCGGCCAGCGCTCGGGAATATGCTTTTGTCTTCTTGTCCTGGCAAGAAAGGTGAGGCAGGTGCTGCATTAAGTTTGCGCGCCTAATGGCATCAATTATAGTGCGTTTAAGTGGCCCGGTCAAGGGTCGAGGTGCTATATGGTAACTTCAGAACCCGACCGGTTGGTTTCCATACTTATCTCGCTTTTGCTAGTCGTGATTTGGGCCATGACCTGCGACGCGTGAAGGCGCTAGGGGTCGGCTGCGTCATATGGTTCGTGTTGCCAAAGGAGTCGGTGCCACATACTCAAAATTTCCTGCAGTTGTCTGGATGATGATGAGCTTGAACTGCTTGGTGCATCTTGGCCGCAGTATTCGGAAGTAGCACAGGCTGTGGGGCTCGACGTTTTACGGTATGTATTACTCACCGGCGTGGGTCATACATTCTAACTCTTTTCTAGTATACCTATACCTGAGGGACTCAGCCCTATCACACCTGCGCTATTTGACCAGCACTTGTCATATATCATTCATTCCTATACCTTACAAGGCATCCCGGTGCTTGTTCATTGTCGTGGTGGCGTCGGTTGGTACACTTCGTAGTCCTGACGAGGCTAACTACTAAAGATATCCTACAGGTCGTGCGGGACTCGTAGCGTGCTGTTGGATGTTGAAACTCGGATTATGTGGCTGGGTAGTCCCCACAGTGGAGGATCCCACCACTACTTATCCTGTCGCTGAGAACGGCGACGGCATCGTCAAAGTACGTAGGGACACGTTGGAGCTCGTGGAGAGGGTGATAGACGTTGTGAGACGGAGACGGAGTGTTAAAGCGATAGAGACGTATGAGCAGGTACGCTTCCTGGTAGAGTTTGTTGAGCATTTGAAGGCAGGCAGTACTACTCCGAATTCTGAGCATTAGATTGAGTGCTTGATGTTTAAGTCTTTTTTACATGCATGTGCTAGGATGGATCAATGTGGTAGAGTATTGTTGTAGCAAACTGTAGCTGTCACTAGCTGTCACTTACTGTAACGGCGCTGATGCCTGTTCAGAGGGCAGAAGCTATATGATGTGGTGTTCACCAATTCAAGCCAACGCAGAATTGCGGAGTCGAATTTCACAATATCTTAGTGTAACTACCACTCCCTCGGTACGAATGGTGCCGTGCACCTGTCCCTAACCCATTCATTATTCAAGAGTCCGTGAACAGTTAGAGACAGGGTGGAATGGCATCGTTCGTCAAAGGTAAACTGAAAGCTGCTAGAGAGTCTCTCGGGAAGAAGGATTATAAGGCGGCGGAAGAAGCTGCCTCACAAGTGTTGGAATACGAGCCCGCAAATTATAATGCGTCCGTGTGATTTCTTTTACGTCACGAAGTAATTATATCTATCATTCAGAAATGTTTTTCTGGGGCTAGCATGTTTGGAGCTTGGAAACCGTGCAAGAAGCGAGCAGGTAATCAATCCAGAAAGGGTGTAGCCACCTAGCCTCACCTATTTGTCTAGGCTTATAACAAGGCCATCGACTCTAGTCCGGAGCAGGCGTTGGCTTGGCAGGTTGGTTCGATAATTTCATGAGCAGCTTGTGATCTGAATTTTTGAGTAGGGCCTGTCGAAATTCTATGAGCGTACAAGTCGGTGGCAAGAATATGCAAGCACGTTACGGCACCTAGCCGATATTTTTGCACAACTGTACGTCGCTCATAGTTTACAGTGAAATTTTAGGTGACATGAAACAGAGAAGATCCCGTGAGATGTGCTGAGTCACTTCAGAAGTATATCGAGGCGCAACGGTCACATGGAACACGCGAACAAGTATAATATAACTTTCTTACTTATTACAGCTCTATTCCTCTGACTCTGGATTGGCTCAGGTCATTGGTGCACTCGGTTTGCTTCTTCCCAGCTCTCCGTTGTATTCAGCCTTGAGTGTGCTACCGGAGCCTGATGCTACTGCTCCGACTTCCATAACAGCAACACATGTGGTGCAAGTCGCTATTTATAATTCTTTACCTACTCTGGAGGAGATCGTTTCCCTTACAGAGGTAGACGAAGAAGAGAAGATTAAAAAAGAGGTAGAAAGGCGTCGAATGAGACTGGGAGCCAGTCGACCCGAGAAGATCAAGGTTGAAGTTGGACGGGAAGTTTGGGGGTCTTCAGCGGTACGTCCTGTTGTTTTATTTGATCATCCGTGCTATATACATCCTGTTTGTCAGTTACCTTCTCTGTACAACGAGATACTTAACCACCCCAATACCAGTGACGAATTGCGTCGCTCAACTGAATCCAAATTATTACGACACAAATATCAGCACATGGAATCTGTACCAGCAACTGGAGTTGATTCTAGCCTGAAGCAGAAGCTTTTATCAGAGGTCGAGCAGCTCAGCGGTGGAGCGGTCCTACTTGGTCTTCCAGACGAGTTAGCCTGGATGTTTTCCATCGAGAGCAAGGACGCTTATGATATAGGCAAGTTAGGACATTTGAAATAAGCGAATGCAACCCTGATGCAAGTTTATTTTATGTATACCAGAGGACTATGATTTTCGAACACTTCGTCGATTCATCGGAATCTTTCCAAACTTACCCTTGACTAGACTTCTCCAAGGGTATTTCAACTACATGCGCCTCCCAATCGATACAGACGGCGTAGACGACGACGGATTGCGCGAGGCACTGCCTGAGAACAGCGACTCGTTTTCTGCAGTTCTGGTTTGTAAAAGAAATATGCACTTCTCACCTTTTAATCCATTCTTTACAATTAGGATGCTTCAGCCGATCTTCCGAACTGCCTTTTGGCCCACCGGATTCTCTCCGAGCTCTATTTAATAGAGGCTGACTACGAAAATGTCGTCAAGATCGCTGAAGCTGGCTCGGAGCTGCTGAAGAGGATGGAGGCCAGCTACGGTAAACAGTTGTCACGGAATGTGTCTATTCCTAAAATTTGTTTCGTCTTTTGGCTGACCTACTCTCAGGGTAAGAATGGCTCTCAATGTGGCACTCGGCATTGGGCTCGTGAAACTTTTCCCTCCAAAACATCATACTCGAGCTATGGAGATTTTGTCGGACATATTGAACCAGGATCCGGATAATGTTTCTTGCCTCATGGGTCGTGGGTCTGTTCTGCAGTATGGCGGGCAGTGGTCCGACGCGGAAACTGTTTTCACCCACGTCGGTGCGCTTGATCCCAATCATGATGTCAGATTGGATGCTAGGGAAGAGCGGGCATGGTGCATCGTACAGTCTGGTCGACTGGAAGAAGGTATCGCCGAGCTCAAGGAAGTGGTGCGAACCCTCGACGACGAGGAAGGAAAAGAGGAACAGAAGGCAAGAGCTTGGTGGAGATTAGGAAAGTCTCTTTGGGAGTCAGGAGGTATGTGATTATAAATATCTAGATGGATACCTCGATAACGCTTGTACAGATGACGGAATGGAGGCAGCTTACAAGCACTTCATAACCTCATTAAAGCGCTGTTCGACTTTTGCTCCGGCCTTCACCTCATTAGGCATCTATTACGCAAAGGTGGCCTCTCCTCCTGATATTGACCGCTCATCAAAATGCTTTCAAAAGGCATTTGAGCTTGATGCGCGGGAAGGTGAGGCAGCACGAAGACTCGCAGAGGGGTTCGCCGAAGAACGGGAGTGGGATCTAGTTGAAGTCGTTGCCCGGAGGACAATTGAAGGTGAAGGTGGCCTTGAAGGGGGAGATATAGGGAAGGAGCACATCAGCGCGAGATATCAACCAACAAATGGATGGGCTTGGAAAGCTGTCGGGGTCGTCGAATTGGTAATGTTCAAGTTCGATTTCGAGTTTTGTCTGCTGATGGCACTCTACAGAACCGGAGAAATTACTCCGCGGCTATACAATCGTTCCAAGTGGCTTTACGTGCCGACCAAGATGACTTCATCTCTTGGCAGAGATTGGGGGAGTCGTATACAAAATCTGGCCGCCATTCGGCCGCTATGAAAGCGTTGAAAAGAGCGTTAGAGTTGCGGCCGGATGACTGGATGTGCCTTTACTTGTTAGGCGACGTCCATAAGTGGATGTCAGAGTATTCAAGCGCAATCATGGTCTTCGAAGACGTCTTGAAGAACCATCCTGACGACATTTGTGTCTTACTATCTCTGGCAGATACACGTCTCACACAGGCCCGTAGTCAGTCTGCTGAGGGATTTCACTCTCGAGCGGAGAGCTCCGCGGTTGCATCAATTCTGGTGACATTGGAACTCCTGGACAAGAGCCCTGGTTTTCGTCGAGTAATTTGGAAGATAGCTGCGGATGCTGTGTTTGAGCTCTCTCGGTCGGTGTCTTTCTACGACGTGCAGCTGGTAGGAGATGCGCTGCTTTCTTTGGCTTCTCTGATCAGCATCCCCGACGGCGACACATTTACCGAGAGGCTTCTCAGTTCTCCGCTTCTCCCTGAACCAGATACCGTCAATGGTTATTCTGCCCTCCAAGTGGCAGTAAGCGCATATTATTACCGTCTCTCTCTGGACAGTCTGGAAGATGCTTCGACTGCGACTGCATGGTTTGACCTTGGTATGGCCCTGACCCTGTTTTCGATGCAAACAAAAGACGAGACAAAGTCAAGTATGGCTTCTGATCAAGCGAAACACTATATTCAAAAGGCCTTAGTCGTCGATCCTGGCAACGATGTTTACTGGAATGTGTTAGGTAACTTACACTTTGTTGCAAACCCACAGGCGTCGCAACATGCTTTTATCAAAGCGTTGCATTGCGATGCAAAGGTCAGAGGTTGTTGTGTCGAATCATGTGGTTGTTTACTTGCATCCAGAACCCCCTCACGTGGACCAACCTAGGGCTGCTTTATCTGTACCACGGTGACGCTGACGTTGCTAATGAGGCTCTACTGCGTGCGCAGACTCTCGACCCTGATTATGTACTAGCATGGGTGGGTCAGGGTATTGTTGCAACGGTAAACGGCCACCAGATAGAATCGCACGCTCTCTTTGGACACGCAGTCAATCTTTCTGCCGATGTGGTACGCCTGACAAGCCTTGTGGGATGTCTTCATGGATTAACTGTTATTTTTGTTAATTAGCCCGAAGCCGACCTGATGTTCTCCAAACGAGCATTCGAGAGGCTTGCTGATCCCAGTAATACACAGACTCCTGCTCGTGAGCTGCTGCTCCCGCCCTTCCATGCTCTTGAGCGTTACTGCCAGCAGCGGCCTAATGATGCTGCCGCTCTCCATCTATTCAGCCTCGTCTGCGAGCACCTAGACCTGACCGAGCACGCACTAGGCCTTGTGTCCCGCGCGATCGCCCTGCTTGAGCACACGTATGAGGAGACGGAGGATGTGCACACAGAAGAGCAGTTTGCGATCGCAAATGGGACTCTTGGTCGTCTTCGTTTGGCGAGTGGCGATTCTGCGGGGGCGGTCGAGGCATTTGCGAGTGCATTGAGTCTGCTGCCTGCTGGTGACGATAATATACGGCGTACAAAGATCCTGCGGGCGCATGCGCAGTTTGGATCGGGTTTGGCGAATTTTAGACTGGGTGAGTTGGAGGGTGCACTGAGTATGTTTGAAAATGCACTAGAGGAGGTGCCCGCCGAGATGGGCGATGTACGGGGACACGTGTCTGTCCTCCTTGCACAGACTCTTTGGGCTCTCGGAAGCGAAGAAGCCCGCGAGACTGCGCGGGGTCAGCTGCTAGAATGGTCTGGTCAGTTTCTTGACCTGGTTAAACCATCCCTTACCGTGGCAATTTGTGCATTTTAGCATCTCTGCAGACCCTGAGAATTTGACGGCGATGACCACGTTGGTGGCCATGGGTATTCTGGACGCGGACGATGCGCTCGTAGAAGCAGCGCTCTCTGAGATCCAAGGACTGTCTCTCGACAAGCGGGTTGCACTGGACCCAGGGCGTATCGTTTCGCGACTACTCGTGCAACATAACTTGGCGCAGGTGATGTGCATAGGCTGCTCAGGGGTGACTTGTCATATTAACTTGTGTTCTATATGTCCATTTCATAGGGCCGCGAAAGTGAGGCACTTTCAGAAGTTCAACGAGCACTACACACAGAGCCCTTGGACGATAGATCCCGTCGAACATTGGCATCGCTGTTACTTCAGCAGAAGAAAACGACCGCTGCTGCTGCTGTTATTAGAGGCAGCGAGAGTACGCGCGAGCGGGTGTCACTAGATGACACACTGCGCATTTCTGCTATTGCAATGGCTGCCGACGCCAATACCGCGCTATTTGGCAGTTCCTTGAGGTTGGCGCAAAAGTCAGTTTTCCTGGCACCATGGAAGGTGGATAATTGGCGGGGGCTGGCGTACGTTCGGTGCGCGATGGCCCCAGCTGCGTCGTGAAATGTAATTGTTTATGCAGCACTAACTTTTTTGGTCTACGCGGACGCGTATCGGGCAGGAGATAGGGACGGCACTAGTAGCTTATGTATGTTATACTGTATTCCGTGGAAGAACCGAGGTTGTGCAAGTCATAATTGCATTGTGGTCAGAAGCTCATGAGTGCGAATCAGTTACGAGACCCGTTCTAGCTCTCTTCTTCGGCGATTTGAATACCAATGCATGTCAAGGCGGCATTCGGCCTGAAAACACCTTGCAACGTGCAGGGTACCAAGAAGCTGGTAAGGTTGGCAAGTAAGGCAATACGCATCAAATGATGTTTTAGGCCTTCAGCTGCCTCCGCCTGCAATGAACTAGTGTGTATGCTTGCTAAGGACCGGGAGATGGAGGCAAGAGGAACGGCACCCAGGCCACACTTCATCCTATCCTGCGGCAGCTTCATAGTGGCCTTCGATTGACCAGGCAACTGCAATCTCCAACATGAGGATGGTGGAACGTGGAGAACAGTGTAGGGTAGCGATTGCTCTAGCTCAGCAATGTCGGCGACCCATCATAATCCTAGGTCCTCAGTTCATCCTGAGGGGCAAGTTCTTCGGGGGTAATAATTCATAAAAGGGTATACCATATGCTTGTAAATACCCATCTACGAGCTCTGAGGCATGCGCAAGCAGCAAGCATGATATCGCATTTTTGCATCAGCGACTGCATATCCCTGACAATTACAATCCGGGTTAAGGGTCAAGCCGCTAAAAAGGCCCTGTTTTGCGTTGAATTTGAATTACAGGCTGAGGACATGCATATATGCCAATGAACCAAATGCACGCGTTATTGTGGTGATACCTCAGAGACATACTCAAGTGTGACCTGGTCCAAGGGACGAACGGTGAGCGTATGCGAGGAGAAAGAACCAACAGTGAATGAGACTTGCACTCGATATACTGTCATCTTATTGCTTGAGAGGTTGCTACGGCTTGTCACCTTGACCTGGGTACTTACCGTTGACTCCTTGTCACGAGGGTATCGCCTGGCTAGACATATAGAACATTCCTCGACTCGTTCGACTCGTTTTTGGTTGGCCTGGGGTTCCACCCAGTCATCGACAACACTGGT
Organism: Cantharellus purpuraceus; assembly: GCA_025174535.1. NCBI lineage: Eukaryota > Fungi > Basidiomycota > Agaricomycetes > Cantharellales > Hydnaceae > Cantharellus > Cantharellus purpuraceus. The sequence goes on from JALBUN010000012.1 coordinate 221,316, forward strand.
ACATGCTTAGTCGTGTTCACAGGAGACCAGCGCACGTTTGACTTGTAATCCGGTGTGCCTAAGATAGTGGGGTTAATGAAGACAATGTTTATTGTGACGGTCAAGCACAACGTCGCTGCTGTCCTAAGGGTTCCACCGATATGTCCCGTATAGTTAGGCACACGCGTGAGACGCGCGGTTGTCACTGGGCCAATCACCCGCCAAAGTTCGTAGATCACGTTATCATCGGATCCAGTACTGTACAAGAGTATATAGCTTGGATCGATTCCATTCTAATATTCTCCGTTGCGTATTTGCGACCATGATATTTTATGGCGACACCCTCCTTGCGCCCCCGGATTCCTTGACTATTCCCCAGTTTATCCTCGACGTTCATTATCCACGGCGTCTCATACGAACACCTGACATACCATGGCTTGTTGATGACATCACAGGCAAGTCCTATGGCTATGAGGAGATACGTCCACGCGTTCAAGGTATGCCAGATACCTTGCTTGGCTATCGTGTTTGCATTAGTAACGCTCGTGCCCAGGGTTCGCAAACTCCTTATACATCAAGTTCAACATTCGTAAGTACCTTGAACCTCTCGAGGACGCGAGAGCTTATTCCTATCCAACCGTCCATTAGGGGAGGACGACGTGGGTGAGTCCGGCCATGTTCCGTGGTACACTGCCGACTGACACCTTTCTGCTTAATAGTTTGCCTGTTTAGTCCTAACCACATTGGTGAGCATATGGTCATGGTGCCGAACACGTTAATTTTAATAGACACATAGACTACCCGATCGTCATCTGGGCTACCCATCGTCTGGGCGCTATCATTACGCAAGTCTAGCCTTCGTGACCAGATAGATACTTGCCACTGAACTGTCATTTTCAGCGCTGCAAACCCTACATTCGGTGTGGATGAACTAGGTAATTTTGGGACACTGCATTACCACAGACTGTCAAGACGCCCCTATTTTCAGTGTATCAACTCACTACTACCAAGGCCAAGACTATTATCACACACCCTGCCTCTGAGGCCGTCTCCAGAGAAGCAGCTGCCGCAGCTGGTATATCCCAGGATCGCATTGTGCTCCTTCCTGGTTCTGTATCAGCCACTTCTCTCTCGAGCCCCCGACTCTTCCTTGAGGATTTAATAGTTGATGGACTCCGTGAAACCCCTTCATACACAGAACGCCGGCTACGCTCTGGCGAAGGCAAGACTAAGCTCGCCTTCCTCTCCTTCTCTTCTGGAACTACAGGCAAGCCTAAGGCTGTAGCGATTCCGCACCACTCTGTGATCGCGAATGTGCTGCAAATGGCAAAGTTCCATCGCGTGGGGGACGAAACGTACAACGTGCCACATGACCTGAAGCGTTTTCGTGCTGGCGATGTTATTGCTGGAGGTGGGTTTCAGGTGATGATCATGTTTCGTGTAACGGATTTGCTAACGGCTTTTGTGTCGATATTGACAGTATTGCCGCTGTTCCGTGAGTCCTCTCCCCAAGTATCAGCCTCCGATTGATATTGCTGAAACATCCCGCTTCGTACACTTTCTTGTAGATATCTATGGACTTGTCGTCGTGGTATGTCGTGGTCCTGCGCACTCATTGCCCCTCGAACCTCATTGCAACTTCATGCTCTAGTTGCACTTCATGCTTTTCAGCGGAGTTAGTCTTCCTGTCCTTTCGTTTTTAAAAGACGGGTTTGCTTAGAAGAGGCTGCCACTAGATGAAATTAGTGTTGACGTCGAAATTCAACTACGAGGAGATGCTGAAGAGTATCGTCCGGTATAAAATAACACATTTAGCGTACGGTCTTCCCCTCAAAACTGGGGACCAGCAGCACGTCCTGATCCCTCCTTTCTTCCATATGCAGCCTCGTTCCACCGCAGGTTGTGCTCTTTTGCAAGGTCTTTCGCTTGGCTGTTCTCCTCGCATATTGTTGACATTTCCTGTCACCTTTCTCAGCACCCTGCGACTAGGAAATACGATCTCTCCTCTGTGCGCTTCGTCATGGTCGGCGCTGCGCCGCTCTCTTCCGAGCTCACGCTTCAGTTCCAAAAGGTGCTCCCGCAGGCGGAGATTGGACAGGGCTACGGCCTTACAGAGACATGTACCACCGTTTGCATGGTACGTGCTTTATATCAGTTGTGCGCAGTGGGATCGCGTGGCCTCCTCTCTGCTCGTGTGGGTATGCATGTAAAGATGGTGCTGACTTTGAACTTGTGCCATTCCATGCCATGGCGTGTTCCTTTCTGTTTTCTTTTAGACACCTCTATCACAGCGTCTTGGCACCCCCGGGAGCGTGGGCCGGCTACTTCCTGGTGTGCGAGCAAAGGTGGTGCGGTCGGATGGCACGTTGGCAGGGTACGATGAACCGGGCGAGCTTGTTGTTACGGGACCGCAGATGACCATCGGGTACCCTAACAACGCTCAAGCGTGAGTGTTTCTGTATCCTGTGCATTGGCGTGACTGGCCGGCTGGTTAATCAACTGACTGGATGTTCGCGGTACTTAGGACAAAGGAGACGTATGTGGATGGGTAAGTAGTGTGGCTGAGTTTGTGCGCTCGCCGACTGTGCCATCTCTGATGTTTTCCTTTTGTGTGCGCCATGCTCTAGGTGGATCCGCACGGGCGACGAGGTGCTTTTCAAGAGAAATGGTGACATGTTTGTTGTCGATCGTCTCAAGGTGTGTTCCTCCTCTGCACCACTTTTCCCTCCGCAGAGTTCCTCTTGTCCTTCTAACACCCCCTTCTCATCACTGCTCCTCTTCTTTGGTCCTCGCCCTTCCTCTTCTCACCCCTGCAGGAAATATTCAAAGTACGCGGTTTCCAAGTTGCTCCCGCTGAGCTTGAGGGACACCTACTTGACCACCCAGAGGTCGCCGACGCAGGTGTCATCGGGATCCCTGACGAATTCAGCGGCGAAGTGCCCATGGCATTTATAGCGCTCAATGCTGACGCAGCGCAGCGCGTTGCGGCGGATGCGAGGGAGGGGGAACGGATTAAGGCTGGGGTGATCAAGGTATTGTAACTCACACCGACCACTATGCTACATATATCTGACTATATTCGTATCAGCATGTAGCAGATGCGAAAGTGCCGTACAAACACCTAGCGGGCGGCGTTGAATTCATCGATGCCATCCCTAAGAATCCGTCTGGTACGTGTCATCTGTATCTCGGAGCGAACATTTTGTGACCGCGCGGTACGATACAGGGAAGATTCTGCGTCGATTTTTGAGGGATCGTGCGAAGGACATGCTGGCGAAGCGGAAAGCTGGGAAGCCAAAACTGTAAAGTTTTCAGTTTGTGGCATGGAGTTCTTCCCATTATTGTATGTACGCCACATGTGGTGCCACCATGTAGATGACGACTAATACATCTACTATTGGAACATCGAGCGGGTCACATATATTGAACGGGTCACATATGTGAAATGGACTCACACCAATGATACATCGCGGTGACATCACAGACATGTTTCAGGTGTTGCCATATTACATATTTTCATTTAATATTCTCACCACCACTGACGTATATAACACGTCTGTGAGTGTTCGTCCTTCCTCAGCCGTATTCACAATATGCGGACTGAGGTGAGGAACACTAATACCTTTCCCCATTTTACATTCAACTTATACATTCTATCATGTAGCCCTCATTCTTCAGGTACCTACACTCAGCCATATTCACAATATACGGACTGAGTCCTCATTCTTCAGATCACAATAGGTTATGGGCCCCAAGTCCACATTTTGAAATCTAAAAGATTTTCTACTGCGCATAATCACCTCTGAAAATATCCAACAGTATGACAATACTAAACTCACTGAGAAAAACATTGGCAGACTCACTGTTGGTACATGGCCACAATGGTCCAGGAGATGCCATGCAATCCTATGAGCAAATGGCACATGGTCCTATATCGAAGGAATCAAAAGTGTACCTCCATCAGATGAAACCAAGAAGCTCGAATGGATTGATATGAATGATAGGATTGTCAGGATGCTGTGTCAAGTAGTCAAGGACTTGCTTTCCCAAGAAATAGAACAATATACCTCAGCATCCAAGGCTTGGGAACACCCCAAGAGAAAGACATACCAGTGTGGCATTAACTCCAAATTCAATGCCCTTCAGAATGCCATGCAACTGCAATTCACTACTGCCATGACTGCCTCATCAGTACTCACAGACCTCAGGGACTACATGGAGGCTCTCCAACTGCAGGTGGCTGTTCAATTCCTCGCTGGTGGCTTGTAATGCACTAGGTCCGATTGGGGGTCGGAGATTGGGTTGGAGGTTGGGTTGGAGGTTGGGTCGGAGTTGGAGCACATCGTGGGGGTCGGGACGGACTTGGCTTCAGCTTATGTGCTGCGCCCTCACTAATACCGGTGTCTGAGATTTTGGAGATGGAGTACGACTTAGAGAGTTAGGATCAGACTTAGGAACTAGGTGTGATTTGATATTCGAACTGGGGAATGAAGTCCCCAGTTGGGCAACTTAAATACATATTTTGAAATCTAATAATAATTACTCCAGTGATGGGTCTCCGAGGCCAACGGCCTTACATGAGTATATCCGAGTCCGATGGGGATGGATGTCCAGGTTCCTATGGTGATGCTGATGCATCAATCAGAACCGGAGACGGATGGGCAGAATCAGCGGTGACGATCGGACAGGTAGATGGAGACGGCGGTTTCCAAATGGAGTATAGATTTCATGTGCGTAGGGATCTGAGTGGATCGGACAGGGATCTGGACATTTGTTTTGGAACCCGCAAAATTATGGTGTTAGGGCAAACTCTAAATCACCACAATTCCGTGAATGAACAGCTGAGAAGAATATCAAATCCTACTGCAGCACAACTCCAGAAACGATTTAACGTTTGTACTTTGGTTACAATCCGTTGTAATGGTCAATGCAGACGATACGCAGGAAGGTAATACGTTTCTTAGCAGTAGGGAATGAATAAGACTTCCAGAGTCTAGAGTTCACAGACGCTTAGGGGTCCAGATATTCCAAAAAGAGGGGAATGCACTTAGAGGCTAGAGGAAGTAGGTGGATGAATCCAACCATCCAACCAGTGACACTCTGAAGCGGGTAACAGCGATGTGTGAAGTAGTCTAGCAACTGCTTCACACAAGTTCAAGCTTCTAATGCTCTGCAAAGGCAGTACACACTAGTAACTTAAACAAGAGCACTAATGGCAGGACTATTGACAGACAATCTCACCCTGTAGATTCGTAGTCACGCGAGGTAGATACTACACTCACGCCCAAAGCAGGACAATCACTACTTCGAGTGCAATCGAATACAGTTACACAACTGTAAGCGACCCTTGAACTGGACAATCAACAGTTACTGAGATATAGAGGATGACACTGTATGTCACTCTAGTCACACTGATGTGCAAATGATGGGGTAGAAATGGTTATTTATTTCAGAGGCAGAATGGGCTCCTTTTATATTGTATTTACAGGAGCTGACTAATACTACTGGAAACTTCTACCTATTAATAGATGGAAACTACTGGAAGCTAGTGGAATATGTGAGAAGGGGTGGAAGTTTCCTAGCCAATGAGCTGCTTGGATTTGCTCTGACTCAGGGCATGAGTCATGGATGGAGTCATAGTGTGACTCAGAGCAGGAGTCATAGTATGAGTAATCACAGGAGTCATGGTATGAGTCATGGAAGGAGTCATAGCATGAGTCATGGCAGGAGTCATTGCATGAGTCACCATTACTCAAATAACTCGGTCAATACTTCGTTTCCCAGGCTGATTAGCACAGCTATGGGTAGGCATGGCTTCTATTGAACTCTCCACTGAAAATGGAGTCAGGAGGTGCAGTGGTTGCGAAGATATTGAGGATTTACTGGCAGTGGTGACCAGATTGAGTCGGAGATTGAAATGAGTCATGTGATTGAAAATGAGTCAGTTGTCCGGGTGACTCCGGCTGACTTTGAGGCTGCTGACATCTGCGAAGGTTTGTGGGTCCATGTGGGTCCCAAAACTTTGCCCAGCAGAACAATAAGTTTGTAGACTCATTTCTGCATGGAAAATTCCCAAAAAAATATGAAAAAATAGAGAATATTTGAATGGCCCTGAATCAAGAGAAAGCAGCAGATATATGCTGATATTTTAAGGCCATCAAGCGGAATTGTGCAGTTTCGGGACTTTAAACAAGATCTTTTTAAGGGAAAACCAGTTCCCATACAACGTTAATGAATATAGTCATAACATGGCTGTAGGCAACAGATTTGGCATCTTTAAGTCTACAGTGGTGAGCCCCCAACCAAAGAGGAATGGACCATTGGGTGGCTACTCCATGCAATGTGTGACAGCAAATTTGAAGGACTACACAAGATCCTCATAGCATCATCATTGGCACTTACCCCCTCTGCCATCATTCAATGTATTGAGTCTGAAGCACAAGAGTCCAGGCAACGTGAAATGGTTAAAAATGAAGATATTCTACTTGCTGCAAAGCAGAAACAAGTGAAGGTGGCCAGCAATTCATTGAGATGCTCAAACTGTGACAAGAACAGACATACAATTGAGAAATGTTGGGAAAAAGGAGGGGGCAGCAAAGCCCCAGACTGGTGGAAAACAGTGAAAGAGAAGAAATGCAAGGAGGGTAAAAAAGGAGAAAAAGTACACGCTGCAATCTCTGAAGTTGCTGATGAGGATTTGGGGTCAGAGTCCTGTGCTGTACTCCAAGACCCACCTGAGCCCTCAAATAGCTCATCCATAGACTGGGAGAACATCATGGCATATGCAACTACACACCTACTGTACTACCTTGACTCAGGAGCCATGAGTCACTGCTCCCCAATCAAAGAAGACTTTTCAAACCTTCATCCAATACCACCTCACAGCATCCACGGTATAAATGGCTTGGTATTCAAGTGACTGCCAAAGGTATCATAAAACTACAATGTGGAAAAGGATGAAAATTACTGCTACATGATGCACTCTACATACCAGAAGCCAGGCTATAGCTCATCTCCATAGGCAGGCTAGGAGATAAGTGTTTTGGAACCCGCAAAATTATGGTGTTAGGGCAAACTCTAAATCACCACAATTCCGTGAATGAACAGCTGAGAAGAATATCAAACCCTGCTGCAGCACAACTCCAGAAACGATTTAACGTTTGTACTTTGGTTACAATCCTTTGTATTGGTCAATGCAGACTATACGCAGAAAGGTAATACGTTTCTTAGCAGCAAGAAATGAATAAGACTTCCAGAGTCTAGAGTTCACGGACGCTTAGGGGTCCAGATATTCCAAAAAGAGGGGAATGCACTTAGAGGCTAAAGGAAGTAGGTGGATGAATCCAACCGTCCAACCAGTGGCACTCAGAAGCGGGTAACAGCGATGTGTGAAGTAGTCTAGCAACTGCTTCACACAAGTTCAAGCTTCTAATGCTCTGCAAAGGCAGTACACACTAGTAACTTAAACAAGAGCACTAATGGCAGGACTATTGACAGACAATCTCACCCTGTAGATTCGTAGTCACTTGAGGTAGATACTACACTCATGCCCAAAGCAGGAATATCACTACCTTGAGTGCAATCAAGTACAGTTACACAACTGTAAAAGATCCTTGAACTGGTAATCAACAGTTACTGAGATAGAGGATGACACTGTATGTCACTCTAGTCACACTGGTGTGCAGAAGATGGGTAGAATGTGATGATATGTTATTCTTTCAGAGGCAGAATGGCCTCCTTATATATTGTATTTACAGGGGCTGACTGATGGTTCTGGAATATTCTACCTATTAATAGATGGAAGCTACTGGAAGGTTGTGGAAGGTGGAAGAAAGGGGTAGAATATTCCAAGCCAATCACAGGATCTGATCACTGGACTAACACTGATCAGGAGCTGAATAATGGTTCTGGAAAGTTCTATCTAATAATAGAGGGAAACAGCTAGACTGTTATGGAAAGGGGTAGAATATTCCAAGGCAATCACCTGATTTGATCCCTGAACTAGGCACTGATCAGGCAAAAAGAAGGGTGTCCACCCTGTTTTCTGCACTGGTTTGGACAGCCATGGATAGCCACATGTCATGTGATGATCTGCATGGAAAATAGTGCCCTGAGAGGCTGTGTATGGGAACCACCTTTTCCCTATCACATTCCATTTATGCAGCACCAATGTGCTATTCTTTGCTTTTCCATTCCTAAATATCAGCATATATTTGATGCTTGTACCTGGAATGGACTTATTCAAATATTCTCTATTTTTCCATATTTTTCCAGGAATATTCCATGCAGAACTCGGCTCAGAATCATTTATTTCTGCTGTGCTACAGTTGTGGACCCATAGGCGCCCACAAACCTTCGCGCAGCCGGCTCTCCCCTTTTGGACCAGGCATTCGGCCTGAATTCAAGCTCAGATGTCTCTGATCAATAAATATTCTGTAACTTAACAACCACAGCCTCTCAGGGCACTATTTTCCATGCAGATCATCACATGACATGTGGCTATCCATGGCTGTCCAAACCAGTGCAGAAAACAGGGTGGACACCCTTCTTTTTGCCTGATCAGTGCCTAGTTCAGGGATCAAATCAGGTGATTGCCTTGGAATATTCTACCCCTTTCCATAACAGTCTAGCTGTTTCCCTCTATTATTAGATAGAACTTTCCAGAACCATTATTCAGCTCCTGATCAGTGTTAGTCCAGTGATCAGATCCTGTGATTGGCTTGGAATATTCTACCCCTTTCTTCCACCTTCCACAACCTTCCAGTAGCTTCCATCTATTAATAGGTAGAATATTCCAGAACCATCAGTCAGCCCCTGTAAATACAATATATAAGGAGGCCATTCTGCCTCTGAAAGAATAACATATCATCACATTCTACCCATCTTCTGCACACCAGTGTGACTAGAGTGACATACAGTGTCATCCTCTATCTCAGTAACTGTTGATTACCAGTTCAAGGATCTTTTACAGTTGTGTAACTGTACTTGATTGCACTCGAAGTAGTGATATTCCTGCTTTGGGCATGAGTGTAGTATCTACCTCGCGTGACTACGAATCTACAGGGTGAGATTGTCTGTCAATAGTCCTGCCATTAGTGCTCTTGTTTAAGTTACTAGTGTGTACTGCCTTTGCAGAGCATTAGAAGCTTGAACTTGTGTGAAGCAGTTGCTAGACTACTTCACACATCGCTGTTACCCGCTTCTGAGTGCCACTGGTTGGACGGTTGGATTCATCCACCTACTTCCTTTAGCCTCTAAGTGCATTCCCCTCTTTTTGGAATATCTGGACCCCTAAGCGTCCGTGAACTCTAGACTCTGGAAGTCTTATTCATTTCTTGCTGCTAAGAAACGTATTACCTTTCTGCGTATAGTCTGCATTGACCAATACAAAGGATTGTAACCAAAGTACAAACGTTAAATCGTTTCTGGAGTTGTGCTGCAGCAGGGTTTGATATTCTTCTCAGCTGTTCATTCACGGAATTGTGGTGATTTAGAGTTTGCCCTAACACCATAATTTTGCGGGTTCCAAAACATCCTCTGTAGATTGGGTTTCCTGTGACATAAGGATTGTCTGCAGAGTGGAATAAGAAGCTGGTAAGGAGAGAATGATAGCAATGGCCAAAAGATTGTCAGAGATCCCATTTTTGAGGGCGGTAAGGGTTTGTGCAGTGTGCCGCATTTTATTGATCTGTGGCTCAAGAGGTTCAGTGTCCACCAAGCTACTGTGGAACAGCTCGCCAATAAGGTAGGCAACTTTCTGAGTGCCCTTCCCTTCATATCATATGCTGAGCTTGTCCCATATATCCTTTGCTGACTCTATCCCAATAATCCCATTCAGCGGCTCATCTTTCAGTGTTAAGATGATCTGAGCTCGTGCATCTTGGATCTTGTCTGCAGCTGATTCAGTGCCTTCAATAGCCTTCCATAGTCCTCAGAGTTTGAGAACAGTTTGGATGCGATATTTCCATGCCTGATAGTTCGAACCATCATCGTTAAGATAAGGAATATCATAGAGACGATTTGAGGGTTTGTCAATGGGTGGAGATGGGGTAGTCATGGCGGTAGTATAGTGGTAGACAGAATATCACAGTGATAACTTTCTTCTATAGTTCAGGCAACGGGGCCCATAACCTGTATGAAGTTGAAGCGCAGTGAAGCTGTAGTGTAAACTCAGTCTCGTATCAATCGAAGACTGTATTGTCATCTAACCTGTAGTGTAAACTGTACTAGAGTTAGACAAGTAACAATAGAAAATGTTAACAAGCGAACCTCAGTCTCGTATCAATCGAAGACTGAGGTATACTGAAGAGTACTATGCTACTTAAATATACTAGAAATCCCCCCTATACGGATCCAGGCTCCTGCTGCGGATCCGACCCTTGGAACAGCATTATGAATGCTGTTCCAGCATAACAAGGGTAAGCTTGTTATAGTTTCGTCAGGGTTATGGACCGTAGTGGACCCGCTTTATACAACACATGTTCGTTTTGCAACAGAGAGCACGTTTCTGTTTCAATGAAGGCGCAATTTTGTTATGTATCAGTAGGATGAAATTAGCTAATCTTGATTAATCAGCCCAGTTGCATGCGCTCTCATTCACAAGTTCATTTGGCGCTGCAACATAACAGAACACTAATACCTTTTCCCATTTTACATTCACATTCTATCATGTAGTCCTCATTCTCCAGGTACCTACACTCAGCCGTATTCACAATATACGGACTGAGTCCTCATTCTTCAGATCACAATATCTACAGTATACATGCTGATGTTTGGAAGCCGCGTCGTAAGCGTGTGTATTACATTATGAACTACGTGACAAGATCGTAGAGACATTCAGCAAAGTTACAGTGGTATGATGGTAACGTAATAAAGATGATTTCAGAAAGCAACATGAGATCCCAGAGGGCACGGCACGAGTCACTTGTCCTTTCGACCAGAGACGAAATGTTTTCTGACTAAGCGGCGCTACTTTTAACTGGTGCTCCGGCCTATTCCCGCACATTGCTTAGCTACAGACAGTATAAAGCGGGTGGTTAGCTTACAGAAGACGTCGCAGGTGCAGCTGCGGACGATGCCTGGGCCACATTAGATCCGGATACGTTTGGTGACGCGGCCGCAGATGTAGAGCTAGCCACTTCTGTGGTCGAAGCGGCGGAGGACTGTGTCATAAAGCCCGGCGTTGCCGATGACATCATTGACGACGACATCATTGACGATACGGCTTGTTTCTGCAATGAGAAAGAGGGTCAATTGACCGCCACTGCACAAGACAATAGACATACGAGAGCAGGTAGAGACAAACCACCAAGAGGGCCGAGGCTGAGTGAATAACTAATGAAACAATTCAGCACAATGCAGGTCGGCGATAAACATATACAACTTACGTCGTGGGGACGGAGGGTTGGAAAATCTTCAGCCATGGAATAGAGTATCCTCCTTTACCGATTCTGAAAGAATACTTCGGCATGAGATTTTAATAGGCATGTCGAATGTGACACGCACTGGACAGTTTGGGCAGCCGAGATATCAAGCATACCCAATGGTATAATACCGAGGGAATTGAGTGCCCCCTGCGTCAGCAACACATTACCAAACGTCCCACTATTTGCAGTGCCTCGAGCGGGAACAACAAAGTTCGTAAATGCTTGGTCAAAGTGCGCAAATATCTCGCCACCGACAGAAGCATCCGCCTGAACGAAATCAATGACGAGATCAGCGTCCGTGGGGTTGACTACGTCGAAGTTGATATCGACGAGATTCGTCAGCAGGCTAAGCAAATGATGAGTGCCAACTCGTGTATTCCTATATCAAGACCTGCCTGTCCAGTGAGATGAAAACATTGATGTGTAATAGTAGCTTCGCGTCGAGGCCTTGGACAAGTAATTAGTAAAGCACAGATGTATGATGCGGACCAGATAGTCAATTACCCTTCAAAGATGTTGATAGTGAAACGCCTTCTAGAGCTGGCTGTAGAGAGCCGAAGGGAGAGCTGGCGGAGTCCCCCTTGATCGTCAATGGGATGTCATTTCCACTGGTCAGGAATGAGGACAGGAAACTTTGTGCAACGGTATCATTGGGATTATTGGGCATATAATGGAACTGAGCTGGAACGGCATTCTGTCCCGGGACTAAATTGAAAGTCTAACCAGAAATTAATACGACGAGTTTTGTCATTAAAGCAGCGCTCACATCAATTGCGGCACGTCCAAGCTACCAAATCACCGTTAGTGAATGGCTATTTTGAATGCTGGAGCTGTAGATGTTACCTGCACTCCATTGAAATCTACCGGTAATGCAATTCCGGTCGTGAGTAGGCTTATGTTGGATGGGTTTTGAAGAGTTGTTGTGAGGGGTGAAACAACAAATTGATTTCCACCATTACCACCACTTCCAGTGATCGACACGTTACTCAAGGCTGTGGCGCCACCGAAGCTGTTGATTCCTTTGACGTTTGACGGCACGTTGAATGGAATACCGGATATACTGTCACGTGTGGGAATCACGCTCCGGGACGCAGATTATGACGAACTCACGGCACATCCCCAATGGCTGTATGGCCCACAATGTTTGCAGTTCCTTTCAAAGTGGTATCTGCCGACTGTTTATCGGTTACTTGTGCAAAGAATGATCCAAAAGCGCCGTTGTCCAACGAGTGCAATGTCTGATTTTCGAAATGAATCACCAGATCGGCCACGTTTCCTGTCGAGACACCACTGTCTGTTACTATCATGGGCACATTCAACTACGGGGTAAGACGATCAGCGGCAAATTGAACTGGCGAAAGAACACAAACGCACAGCTGCCGCGTCGGCGCCATTGAATCCAATGGTGATATTCTCGGCCGCCTGCACTACCTTAAGGGAGAAACCAAATGGATTCTGAAAGGTTGCCAAGGTCGTCTTGGAGCTCGTCAGTGGGTTGAAGTCCTCGCTTTGCTGAGTCAAAACAAGTTCTAGATCTTCAATTGTAATAGAGTCTATAATCTGGTGACAAATAGTACATAAGCCATTGAAGCACATGAAAATAGATTGGCTGGCCAAACCTTGAATGTTTGACCGGGTAATATAACATTCAATGTCAAAGTCTTGAAAGCTGTGCTTAGCCAGGACACCGGGTGGCCTTGGCCACTAGGATCCACTGAAACACCTTGGACTTGGAGTGTCTGGTTCTTTCCCTGGAGGAAGTTCGAGAAGAGGACACCAATGACATCAAGGTTGCTGCCACTTTGCGGGACAATGCGACCATTAAGGTGTTCCCTTGTTGTGGATTCAGCAGCAAGGAACAAATTATTGGCAGTCAGAGCTATATTAAACCATTCAGCTTTCAGTAGCAACATGATATGAGCCATACTTACGACCAACGAGCACGCTGTCGAAGAACGAATTAAAGGAGACCGTGCCGAGCTCGATGCCAAGGTTCCTGAAAAACGAGTTGAGGAAGCGCTAGTAAAAATATTATATGACTGACGCAGGCGAAGGAATCATGCTATCCGTCGAGATCGTGATGCCACCAGCAGGATCGTCGGCTGGCAATTTGAAGTTGCTGATAGTGACTCCAGGTAGGCCATTGAAAGCCTTGAAAGAGACCCCCTTCGACAATGAGACACCGTCAAAGATAGTGCCAAGGGCTGTGACACGCAATTTATCGGTCGAAATAGTCCAATCGAAACTGGGATTGTGCAACAAGAAAGTGGCAAAATCTGTGAAACTGTCGAAATGTTGGCTATTAGCTCTGAGTGGGTAGCATCGTGAAAGATACTTACGCCCCGACATCAGTGATCGCCAAATGACCCTGGCTGTTTAGGAAATTAGATCGTTCTATGCAACATAGAAGTTACTCACGTCTGATAGTTGGGTACACCACTGTTGGCCGCAGCACAAACAGGAGGTAGAGAGATGGTAGCAATATTTCGACCTTGCCAGTTGACCCTAGAAGTGGCTGAGAATACGCTGAAATGTGGCAGAAGGGTAGCTTACGTGACGGGCTCGACAAAGGTAATCTCGGCGTCTAGAGGACCTGTGCCAGTAAGTTGACCATGAAGGGATAGGTCGAATCCCTCATCCGAAATGTTTCTATGAGGGAAACATTAGAATTTTGTGATCGCCATTGATTGGAAGATTATACGTGATGTTAGCAATGTCAAAGCTTAGCGAGGCTTGATTCACAAGGGTCTGTACAATAGGAGGGGCGACCGCTCCAATTAAGAACAACGCTGTTCTGTCTGTCTATATAATCACGTCAGTTTTCAGCTTATAAACCAAGCATAAGATACAACGCACAATGGCGGGTACATTGAACTGTTTGAAAGCTAATTCTGTCTGGAAATCATCCAATCTGACAACAGAATCAACGTCCAGCGTGACTTCAAGACCGGCAAGCGAGTTCAAGATTGCATCATTAACATCAAATTGTTTGCCGCTGCGAAGCAAATGTTTGTCAAACATCACAGCACGATTTGACATATGACGACAAACCTGACACATGTGGGTGGATTGGGATCCACGGTGGGGACGACCTAGAATGCGTAGGTTAGACATAATGAGGGCACCGAGGGGGCATACGAACAGGCGGATGGAAATTCGGGTTAGAAAGTACAATCTGGAACAACTGAGTCAAAGGGCCAAGGTTGACACCCTTCTGCGAGGCCCGAATAGTAAGCAGCTCGATGATTGTGATAGGATCAAGGTTGAACTTCAAAGGAAGGCTCGGTGAAGTAATATTGGTATGGCCAGAAGCATGAATAGGATTTGAGGAAAGATCCACATGGTCAACGGTCCCTAAATCCAAGAATCAGTGGGAAAGAAGGTAAAAACCACGGGTAACTGTACCTAGAGTAAAATTTTGAAAGATAGCATTCGCCGTGACAACGAGCAGATTAATGCTCGCTGTGAAAGGGTTCGATAAGGAGACCGTGGTGGAGGCGATTCCGGTTTTAATAATGTCAACCGGGAATTCAATGTGTGTGGTCGTGATAAGGTTTTGATGTAAAGCTGGGATATCGGCATTAAGCTTGATTTGCTCAAGGGCTGGCACCAATGAGTCGACAGCAGTAGTGCCAGAAGAGCCAACGATGACGGTTCCGGATGTAATGCCTTGCAAGAAGTTCTCTAACAGGGTTGTACCCGCAGATACAGCAGCCCCTTGAGGTTGGTAGTGCACGTCTAGAGGTAAAACGAATGAGAATACGCCTACTCTAAAACGTGAAGCATTCAGACAGCCCACCTGTCGGGTAGTTGGCGACGCCAGGAATGACCTTCAGGCCGCTCTATAATAGGTGTGTTAAGGGCGGTCACAAACAAAACGACGCTATTATTGTCCTCACAATATCAGCTTGACCGATAACCTGGTTTCTATTGATGGGGTTCAGTAAGCATTACACAGTATGACGGAAATTGATACGCACTCGAACATCAAGGTGAAGGCGACATCTCCAATGCCAATCGTTAGGTTACTATAAGACACAGTGGGGTATCAGCCGTAAGATAGACGATGTGGATTATAGTATGCCAACCTAGGATTCGTGAGGGTCGTTGTAACCTTAATGAGAAGGAAATCTGGGAATCCGTGGTTCACATCAAGGTTTGACACCAAAGCTGGTTTGGTGTTCAGCCCTTGAAGGCCTGCAATAGTGGTAGACACATCGAAAGTGATATCGGTGAGCTACGGAAGGTCAGCCCGAAGGGTCATGACCAAATTAATAGATTAACAGACCGAGAGTGTCCCAATGGCTGTGCTTGCGTCAGTGTTCGCAGAACCTGACAACTCAAATGTCTCCGAAGCAGAGACGGTAGTTTGTTCCAAGAATTGTTGGAAGACCGAATGCTTGTCACCGAAGACCGCAAATGGAACATTACTGAAGGTCAAGTGGATAACACGGGCGTTGACGTCTGTATGACTGGGACCCTTTGGAATGACAAGTTCAGCAAATGACTGGCCTTGTGAAGTCGCCGTGATATTCTGCTCAAGTGCAACGATATCGATAGGGAATGCAAACGGAATCTGGAACGCGGCGGTAGCCGCGTTGGAACTCGTAGAAGGGTCGTAAGCAGTGGGAGGTGTGAAGTCTAATTCGAGTTGTTCCAGGGTGATAGAGTTGATGACTTTCAGGGGTCCTTGCGAGGGTAGTACCGTAGACACTTGGAGGCTCTTGATAGCATCGTTGAGCCAAGACACCTATATATGGAAAGTGAATCGGTGCATTTGGTGCGAATCCAAAAAGGCGATAAACGAACGTCACTAGGGCCAGCGGAATCCCCGACAACAGTAACATCACTTGTCTTGCCGTGGATAAAGTCGGTGAACACTTGTGACACTAAAAATTGTTTTAGTTCAAATGCAACATGACATAATGGTGTTCATAGCACACACCTGTTGCCAATCCCGAGGCTGAATCCTGGTGGATCAAACGGCCTACCAATGGCAGGTTGAAAGTAGCTGAGGCAGGTGTTAGCATACCAACGCCGCAGGTAGACGGTATACGCATACACTGTGGGGCGAGCGTGAAGCCACTACTTGACGCTGCGGGGCCCAATAGCGTCTGTCCTACAAAGTTGTTAAACCCGATAGAGCTGAGCTGTACTCCCACTTGGGATGGCTGGGTACAAAGGGGACATCAGTGCGACCACCAAGTCTGCCAGGGTACCACGCACGTTCGTAACCGTGGTCTGAAGGGTAAGATGAACACCTCCAGCAGGGTCGTTGGAAGGAAGATCGAAAGAATTGATAACGACGCCGTTCTTCAGATTGTTTATGCCCTTGAGTGTGACAGACTTCTTAGTTAGAGTGACACCCGGAACGACGATGCCTAGTAGAGATCAATACAACACACTAAGTCATGCAACCAAACATACCAAGAGCAGAGACAGACAGGTTCTCTCCCGTAATGTCCCACACAAAGTTCTCTTGTGTTAAGAGGGCCTGTATGTTGATGAGCACTCCAGTATACATAAAGTAATTGAGACATCATTACCTTGGTGAAGGAGGTGAGCTGGTTGACATCTGCGACTTTGAAAGGCGCCGAAACATCAAGCTGAGCACCGACATCACCTTAGAAGTACATAATAAGATTTTGATACACTTATACACCAACGTTGTTTATACACACCTGTAACCTGAACCTTCGGGATGGCAATGCTACCCAATGCCTGTCCCTGCCAAGAGATAGTAAGACCCTGAGGGAACTCTATCTCGGCATCAACTAAAGAGAGGCTGAGCCAAGAAACAGCTATTGAAATATCGTCACGCACATGGACCAGCGTTGGTGATTGACCCCGTGAGTAGCGTATCTGTTATGCCAAAGATCAATACAAGCGACTTTGAAATTTAAAATGCAACTTACCGAAGGCAGTCTGCTGTGGGTTGGTGATGAGGACGGTATCAATCCTGGACTCCTGTTAGTACAAAAGCAAGCAGCAGATGAAAATCAAAAATACCCCAAGGCGGCACCAGTGATGATCTTCTGAACAATAGGCTGCGCGAGGATGGGCAGCAGCAGGTTCAGACTCTGATCAGTGGCGACCGGAACGGCAAGCTGCGTGAAGTCCAACGTCGTTGGATAGTCACCTGGTCCCTCGTTGGATGCTGCGCAGCTCACGAGTGTCAAAGCAAAACTCACCAATGGACACTGAGGAACTCAGAATGATATCCGCCTGCAACTGCTTGAAGGCAGTATTTACGAAGGTTGGGAGATCGAATCCGCTACGCAGGGGGTGTTAGAGCGAAACTGTGAGACAAGAGGATGCTACCGCACGTGAAGATGTTGCCTCTCTTTCCATGCGCACTGTGTGGGATCGGAGTTCCGTCGTCATTCGTACTCGGAACATAGCTATAACCTCCCAGAGCCACGATCTGATCGATTTGAGCAGTTCCTTCGCCTGCCTGGACAGCGAGACGGCGGAGAAGGGTGAAAATAGTTGGGGGATCGAAGTTCAGATTCAGCTCAAGCGTCGGTGATGTAGTCGTCGAATGACCACCAGCGGGAAAGTTTGTGGAGGTCTGGATGGTGCCAAGATTAAGGCCGTGCGACATTACTGTTGAGTTGATGTTCGTGATGACCAAACCCGAGCTGAAGGGGTTTTTGAGGTCTACAGTTACGTGCGTAATATTGTTCTGTTTCCCAGTGGTATCGAGAACTGGGGACCAAGGATAAGTCGGATAAGAATCGCATGGAGTATGCATACGCACCCTTAAGAGTGCTACTTTGAAGAAGGCTAGATTTCAACGCAGGGAGTGTGGTGCTGATATTAAGACTCTCGAAAGCTTGGAGCAGGGATGTAACAGCGGTACTCCCGCTATATCCCGCAATTTGCAGCACGACGTCCGTACCACCAACAAACTCATTTAGTGTCTGCAAGCCTTGCGGACTCTCGTTAGGCTGAGAGATAGAGCGACA
This sequence comes from Cantharellus purpuraceus, assembly GCA_025174535.1. Taxonomy (NCBI): domain Eukaryota; kingdom Fungi; phylum Basidiomycota; class Agaricomycetes; order Cantharellales; family Hydnaceae; genus Cantharellus; species Cantharellus purpuraceus. The sequence continues at coordinate 239,689 of JALBUN010000012.1, forward strand.
TCAGCTGAGAAACTTTAAGTGTCTATAGTTTCCACAACGAACCACAAACGCGCTTGTAGCTGCCAACGTGTTGTTTCCCATGGCCAAGGAGAGATTTGGGAGCAAAGTCGTTCCAATGACCGCGCCATTTCGTAACAATTGCAGGGCTGAGTAGAGAAGCTCCACTGAGCAAGCGTGAGGGAGGATTCCATGGAGACTCACTCAAATCGCCCGTGTTCAGATTCAGACTTGAAGGGTTAGCGATCGACACTAATCAGTCAACATAAGCATCATAGCCCGCCCCCCGTCAATACTTGATACCTACCATTGATGTTCAGATTGATATGTTCGCTTGTTCCACCCATAACGTCCACTCCATCAATTACGGTGCTCCCTCGGAGACCTCGCAGCCCGTCCAAGGAAGAAGTAACATCGAAATTGATCGGGTCGAGTACGATCTGACCGAGGCTCAAGTTCGTCACGGCACGAGAATGGCCCACCAGTTGAAAGCTTGCAACGCTACACGAAAGCAAAACGAATTTCAACAAATTGCTCCATCCCTGGCACTGACGCGCGGAACTCACTTTGAATCCGTCAGCTCCTGGTCTGGAGTCAACTGGCTTTAGCGGAGTGGTACATCTAAGAAAGATAATGGACTCACTGAATGCCGCAAAGAGCTCATGGCCAGTACTTGGGACCTGCAGAGGACTCTGTGCGAGTGTGATGTTGATGTTTCCCTGAGTATCATTCGGACCTAGGACCTGCACTGAGGACGTTGATGCCCCAATTGGCTGAAGGCAGCGTTGATGAATTATTGTACGCTTTGAAAGTAAGATAACAAACCGTGGACAAGTTCGCCACAACAGATCCATTCTGCATGATCGCGAATGAATTGGCGATCTCACCAATGCTAAGATTAAACCCAAACGGCAACTCTACAAGATTCAAAGGAGTTACACAGTCAGCTTGCCCCCGTCGAACTCTGGCAAACTCAACACGTACGAAGACCAGCATGGACGGCGTTGCTCGTCGTGATCGGATTCCACGACGTGTCTGGCGTAAACGACAGATTCAAGAATCCGATATTAATCGCATTAATGGGGTTTATAGGCGCAGGGGGTATGAACGGGACGTTCAGCTTGAGTTTAGTGAGGCCTGCGGAGAGCCATGAGATCTCACTCCCATCAGACTGTCTTGTGGACACGCCCTGGGCGACGACGTTGGAAAGGTCGCTGTTCAGGTACCTAGTGAAGAGGTCGCCAACGACGTTCAAGTTGTTTGGGTCAGTCTGTGGGATGAGGCGGCCACCCAATACGATGTTGTTTGGACCGGGGGACTAACGCGAAACAAGTTGAGGTGAGCCCGAAACTGTGGAAGGGGGAGGAGGTGTATACGTACGATAGCGCTGTTTTTGCCGACGCCTTGACCCAGGTAGACGTCCCGATAGGTCAAGTTCAAGACTATGGTCCCAAGGTCGACTTGGAAAGGACTAGTGATAAAGCGATGAGATGGTAGTAATAGGAGATCTGCATAAGCGCTATACCTCGAGTTGTTCAAGCCAGTCACGGCATTGAACGCGATCCCCCCTGCAGGGTCATCTTGAGGAAGCTAGACAATACGCGTGAGCCCTGATTCTAATATATAAGAATCAGGATCGCACCTGGAAATCAACTAGCTTGACTTTTCCATTAAAGTTGTCGATACCTATACAGTGTCATCTATTAGCAATCCTCAATGTGAGTCAACACACGCACCGTTAAGCGTCGTGTCTTTGGAAAAGCGTAATCCCTTTGCCTGAGGAAATTTAACCGCATTCACCTTCAGATTGTTACTCGTAAGACGCCATGTAAAGTTTTGCTGCGTGATCAGCGCGCCAGCGAACTCGCCAAAAGCTGCTTGATCATCAATCATGAACGTGGTGGTCTGGTTAATGATGGCACGCTTGGTCTTGGCCTTTGCTGTCAGTGGGGAAAATGACATATGTCCGATGTGAATGGCGGTTTGGTTGTCTTTTGTGCCATTTAGCCATGCCACCTACAGGAATATGAACGGAGAGGAGAATAGGATACAAGGAAAGTGCGTACTTGGATGGGTTCGGTAAATTGGATCTTGGCATTGAAAATGCCAGTGTGTGCGACCTTGACAAGTCACACGGATGAGCATATACGGACGGCGAGAGAACGACGTGTGGACTTACGAAGCCTTGCAAGTTCAACTGGAACCTAGACAAGGCGCGTCAGACCGATACACAAGATGAACAGAAAGGAAAAAACGTACGACCCGTTGGTTGGCTGAATGATAGCAGCCGTGTCAATGTTTATGGAGGTGCGGTTGACGATGAGCTGTGCGAGCGCAGCAACGACAGGGAACAAGAACACGAAAAGTATGACGATGCCGAGCACCGAGCCGATGACCTGAATAATGATCCATTTGCGCGTCTTGTACCAAGGCGTTTGGGGCGTTTGAGGCGTATTTGCCGCTGTTGCGCCCGTTGTCTCTGTTGCGCCTGGTGCACCGGTTGCAGCCGCGGCAGCACCCGCGTTAGCACCCGCATTAGCACCTTCCTGCTCTTGCGCCTGATTTTCAGCTCCAAAGCCGGCGGGTACATCGCCACTGTCTGAAAGCAAAGAAAACGCGTGAAAAGGGTATAAAAAACGCGTGAAAGCGGTGGGAAGGGGCCGCATATACATGTGATTCCACTCACCTGCCAAAAATATCTGAGATGGGTGTGCGCTTGCGAGCTCACCATAAGCAACGTCGTAAACGCCACTGCTACGTCTGGCATGCTCTCTCATCTCAGGCTCTGGACTGGCCATGGCGGGGAAGGTCAGAGTGGAAGAGATCGGGGCAAAGTCTTTTTAAGCGCAAGGGAGGGGTTTCTTAACCCCACGGGGGCGCCAGAAGAGGCCTAGCGAGCCAGACTCGGAAGTACTAACTTGATGGACATAGGGATCACATGGCACCGTAGCTAGATGGGTGATGGCCCTCTTGACCATTTGCAGCCGGCAACCGCAAACTGGCTCCATCACAGCATCATAGCACAAGAATAAGTCGCTTCTGAAAAAATGGCGTTGAGAAGAGATCTTGTTTTGTGAAACAGACGCCATTCTTGAACTCGAACCCGATGAAGTATTTGGGCACAGCCACTGACTCCGCGGTGCTCTATTGTTTCCAATGGGCGTCTTTCCGGCATACATGACATCAGGAGCCGATCAACTAACATTAACAAACAAATTGACAGAATATTAAAAGAGGAAACATCAGTAGAACCCGGCACACGACAGTATTCACCACGCATTCCATAAACGCTCACAGTGGGTCGCACCCAAAGCAGAAACAGCATGGGAAAAAAAAAAAATAGCGCTAGCAGCGTCCGAGACAAGCGATGATCGACGCTCAAGGTGGGAGTGGTCAGGCGGTCACCACGCAAGACAGCCTAGTGGTAGCTTCGCTCGGTACATATCCAGAACTCCTCTACATGCAGGTGGCGCCGATCAACCAAAAATAACACAGGCAGATTTATCATTTTTATGTTTTTAAAGGGGATGATGAAAGCACAGTAGTACCCAGTACACACAACAGTATTCACTACGCAATACCAGAAAGAAACTTCGCGAGTATCGCGCGGCAGACGGACAGCAGAAACACGAGGATGAAGACAAGGAAGTAGCACGAGAACTTGGGTGCATCCCGAACGGGCGATGATCGATGTTCGAGATGGGGAAAGGGTCAGCTGATGGTCAGGTAGACTTGGTCGGTATCCAGAACTCCTCTACGTGCCCATTGACTGGAGTCGTTCGCGCGACCGACCCGGTTCCATCAGATGTCGACGATTCCGCTCTCGTGTGCGCCGGCATTCGAGGGCGCTTCGCCCTCGTCGAGTATCCTGTCGGAGGGCTTGCCTCGTTCGCCAGAGGAGGAGGCATCGCATCGCCACCGTCTATTTCTACATCTGCTTTCTCTCTCGCCTTCCTCGATCGTTTGGTGGCCGGATACGCACTTTCTCCATCGGCGTCTTGCTGCGCAGGTCCTCTCCTCCGTTTTCCGGCTGCAGCACCGCGTCGTCGCTTGGGGGGGCTTGGCTTCTCTGGCGTGACCGTGGTCATGCTCGCCATGCCTTCCGTGTCCCGTATCTTCGGTGCGGGTCGTCGCGTGCGGGACGAGCTGCGCCTTCCAAGCTCCATAGGAGGCACTGCGAGGTGAGAGGTGACACTGGTGGAACTTGTACTGCTCTTCAACGGCGGTTTGGAGGTGTTGGGACGCGACAAGGGGTGGTAAAGGGGACGGGGAGGACGTGGGATCCTCACAGGTCGATATGTTACAGGGATTATTCGCGTCGCACGTTGCGTAGGCTCAGGATGGATGTCCTTAGTAATGGAAATAGTGTCTGTTGCAGACCCTTTTGCCGCGATCGCCACCACAGACGACGACGCTGTGGCTGACAGCGCGATACTACGCGAGGCGGCAGCTGCAGCTGCCGCCTCGAACTCTAATGCCGTGTTACGCACAAGCAGACCGACATCTACAACGCCACTGCCTGGTGACTGGTAGGTGACAACAGGTTTACGCTTACGCGTGGACGGGGCGGGTGGCTGGGCGTAGGACTGCGAAAGCAAGTCCTTGGAAGGAATAGGGAAGTGGGTGGGGTGACTAAGGAGAGTGACTCCCTCCATCGTGTAAATCTGCCACGGCGACGTTCAATGAGTAAGTTGGCAACAACTACCAGCATTAGAGCGTGACGTGAAATGAGGACTTACAGATCTTGGCTTGTCTATAGTCCTGCTGGGGATGTACAAGACGCCGTGGAGCGCTGTGGGAGTGCGCTGGCGGGCAACGTAGCACGCAGCAGTGTGGACTATGCGAGCTTCAGTAATCTGCACGCCGCCTTCCTGGCAGCAGACGCCCGCCCTCCTCTCTCCCGCATCCGGTAGCACGTGCAGCGAGATGACATAACGGCTTACCATCTAGTTATCTAAGCACGGTTAGGTAATCAACATCCTTCCTTGCGTATACAGGGCGTACACTCGGAAGCAGTTCAATGGATCCAACTTTATATCATCGAGGCCCTGAGCGCTGGGCACAGAAGCCCTTGTTCATACCTCGCCTGATGCATGGCACCGGCGATGCACACCTGTTCCGCCTTCTTCTCAGTGTTCTTTTACTCCAATACTATGACGCAGCGGTCACCAGGTCTCTGTGAATCAAACTAAGCTCACTTTGAGCTTCGGTGCGTTCTATGTGGATGATGGATCCTTCTCCTGTCTGCCTTCCTTCTTCACACAAATTTCACGTGCAAAGAAGCTACAGTACCTGTATCCATTAATTGTTTCCAAGCCCACACACATATCTTTTCAGGATCAAGCAGCAGCTTTCAAGCGCCCCAAGTTTCAAGCTTCAATGCCAGGGGACAACCCGCATGCCCGCTTGCTGCAAATATGATGCCTATTCACGCTCCATTCTCCAGTTGATGATATATTCATCTAGATTGACTTCATAAACAGCTTCTCAACGACTCATTCAATTCAAATTCCGTCCGCGGTCATGAGTGCGCTCGACTGCGCGACGTGCGAAACCGGAGTCCCTTTTGAGAAAATTTTATCGTTTTCCAGGCTTTACTTCATATCGTGGGTTCTGGCCGTCTGTATTCTCTGACAGATCCCGATCTCGTAACCTTGGGCAGTAGTCGCAAATTAGAACATACTCCAGGCTGTGTACGACGGCTGCAGAAAACAGTGGATAGGAGTGTCCCAGCTCTGCTAAATTCAACACGAGGAGACCCTTTTCATTTGGTGCTCCCACAAGGGTAACCTTTACACGACAAGGATCGTTCGATTCCTGGATTTTTCTACGCCGTGTCGTACGTAACTGCAACTTGCGCTATTACTGCCTTTTGTGGAGCGAACTCTTGCTGCTCCTAATCATAGTCCTTTCTCAGTCCTGGAACCCCCGAGTTTTACTTGCTGTGGCACAGCATACTGCTCATCATGCGCTAACACCTGAGTCTGGCTTCCTCAAGTATGTTTTCATTCGGGCCCATTGTCTGTCCCGCTTCGGTCTGCCTCCCACAGATACGTCTATCACATTTCTCATTTGTTTGTATTTCAAGCAAACTCAACTTTATTAGAAACCCATGGACACCAGCCTTAGGATAAAGGATTTGTAAAAGCGGTGTGGATCATCCCATGCCGGCATATTATTGATGGGAAATTGAAACGAACATGGGCCATCTCACGGCGGTCCTACGCATTGGTTCCCATCTTCCTCAGTGATGCAGCGCGTCTGTCTCCCGGCCAGGCTTCACAGACATCAGCGTTGATCGCAGGACAGCCGCTTGGCGCCCGCATTTATAATGGCGATGATAGTAATGCTACTTGAGATGAGCAATCATACCTTGGAGGCATTTTATCTGTTTGGTATGCGGGAAGCCAGAACTGGTACTACGTGATCCCTCTGCACAAGACTTTGAAGATCAGCTAAAAGTAGTGCTTCTTTCGGCCCCGGCAGCCTCTCCAGACTTACTCTCGCTTAAAAAGTGGCCACCGGACATATTAGGACCATGCCCTCACTTTCTACACACGGACAAAGACGACTGCAAGTACTTCTGGATCATGACGACGGAACGTCCAGAAACCGTGGAAATTAGATTGAAGGAATGCGTGATGAATGAGTGACAGCGGTGATTTCCACACTGATGCGATAATATTAACAGAATGGTTCATCCTCCTCCCCGGTTGCAGATCGGTTGCAGAGCTGATGCACCACATGTCTTACGAACCTTGGCTGCGTGTTTAGTCGTTAGCTGCGACGGTGGGAATTTCGATCTATTTCAAGCTCCTAAACAACACAAATCTCGAGCAGGCCCATTATTTTATTCGAAGACTTACTCGGTATAAATAACAGTCAGGGACCTAATGCACTGGGCTGTCGCTGGAGAGAGAGGGAGGTTTCTACTGGTGTTTGCAAAGCACTGCGAATGCCCCGTGACGGCGCGTGGCCAGCCACGGCCTGTGCAGCATCGTCGACTCTAGATCCTACAGTGGAACTTATATGACTTCATCGATAAGTATTTTTCTCCAACAGCTTACCCTATGACGCTCACACCAGGGTGCTGGTGCCATCAGTGTCCAAGCGTGGCACACCAAGATTACTTGGTTCTGTGTCGTTCAACAGGAAGACAATGCCGATGAGTTGGAGGAGGCTCTCCAGTCCAACACTGGACCACACTGGACCAACGCTCCGCGCGTCCTACAGCACGCACGCCCTCTGCAAACCTTCCATTCACGCTGACGTCTGAATTAGCGTTACCGGGTGTGTAATTATGACACTCGAGCCAAAGAGGGCAAACGAGACGAGAAATCAGAAGACCAATCAATGTCTAGATTGTCCGAAAGACGAGTCACGACACGGTGTGCCTTCGTGACCACCGAAACCGTCTTTTCATTGCTGTCAATAAGACCCTGAGTCTGAGAACGAGAGATGACCAGAAATAATAGAGGCGGTCTCATTAGTGGACCCAACAAAGACCTTGGATAGGCTCGAAGGCAAACTGAAGCGGGGCGCAAGAAAAGTAAACATCCTGCTGGTGAGGCCAAACCGATGCGCACTCTTTCAGTATGTCAATGAGATAGGGAGGTATAAAATTCTTTGCCCACATGCAGGACAGGAGCTAGCGAGAGGGGGAGAGAAGGAAAGAAACATGCACACAATCTAACTTGTCTACCATTGGCACGGGCAAGTTCGCAAGAGCGAATGCGAAGATAGAGGCGCTAGAGACACAAGGGGACTCTTCAACATAATGTATGAACGGTCCTACATAGGGCCTGGCCCCAAAAGACCTTAATTGGAGAACACAAACAACCTGGGATTGATGCCATGGAATATATCTAACATATATTTCCAAGGACGGAGACGGCGGTACGAATCGTGGACCCCAGAAATGCTCATTCTCTCCATGTGAAGAAATGTCGCCACCAGAGTTGTGTACGTTCTCAACTATCGACAGCACTTGTTGTCTGCGGCCGAGTTCCATAGATTCTACCCAGAGTGCCCCTACAATCGATCAGTCTCAACATCTCAGAGTACCTCCTAAGTATCTCGCTCGAGAGTCTCAAGGTTGTGGCATGAACATTGTGGGTTAATTTTTAGGGAACAAGATTCCGATGAGTGAAGGGCATTTTGAATTCTGGCATCTGACTTCTGACGTTGGAGAAGATGAAAAGCAGCCATGGCACAAGCAGAATTGAAAAAGTATGGAAACCAATGTTGAAAGTACTCAATAGATAGATGTGGAAGGTAACTGAAGTTATAATAGCTCGGAGCTTCGGTGAAGCCGTAGTGGTTGAGCCGGGCGGTTATCAAAGCATGGTCAGTCTTTTTTGATATCGTACAGACCCCCAGGACAGCATGACAGCCGCAATCAACTGAGACATACAGTTACTGTCAAAAAATGGCTCTGAAACCTTGAGATTTGCCATTCCGCGTGATTAGGGTCCTCTGCTTCAGGCAAAGACAGGATTTGCCACCAAGATAAGTTGAAGTGAGTGTCAGCGCTCTGGCAATTTCTTGCCAGGGTAACAGTTTGATGTATATCTCGAGGTGGTGAAAACCGAGGGAAAGTTTCACGTAAGCACTTGTCACCGCTGTCACAAGTACAAGGCAACGAAGCTTACAATTACTGCCCTGCTCGACGTTGGGAACGTCCTTTTCGACAACGACGACGACGACGAAGTCCTGCTCGGCACGCTACTGTTACGAGCCACACACTCTTTCATATAAATGTTCTGAATCTCCAAATGGCACACCCTCACTTTGGACCCGCTCGTTACGCTTCCTCTGACGTCCCAATCCCTACTTCTCGTGTACCCACGCAGTTCAAGCAGCCTCAGACAGGCACGCTCCGCCGTGGAAAGACACTTACTCGACCGGAACGTGGCGTCGCACCCGTCCCTCTTATCAATCCCAACGCTATCCTTCCTCCCTCCGCATCAGGCTCCTTACCATCTCACACCCATCCGGCACCACCTGTTACCACTTGGAGTTTATGGAATATATTCTCTCATGCTGTCACCTTTTGGGCCCCTCCAATCCTCCTCTCTTCTATTGCGGGCCTTAAGGATCGTCCTACTCGGCAGGCGTGGCGTGAAAAGATTGCCCTATGCTTCATTGCATTAGTGCTTGGCGGCCTCGTCGGGTTTGCTACAGTTGGCCTTAACAAGGCCCTCTGTCCTACAAATTTGGGAACCAGTCCAGACCGTTTCACCAGCGTAGGTTCTGATCCCAACGCGTTGGGAATACAAGGGCTCGTCTTCAACATCTCAGACTCTAAAGTTACGCCCGAAGTCAACTTCTACTCGTTGGCGACTCAGTCACCAGTGCAAGATATCACCACTTTATTCAGCCGGACAGCCTCCAACTTTTCGGCTTGTAATGGCCTAAGCTTCAAAGTTGCTACCGACAATCCATGCCCAGATGCTGCCGCCTGCCCTCTTCCCTCTCTCGGTCAAACCACATTCTCTCAGCTATCTCTCCGTAATACCTCCAAGATTGTCGGTTATGACTGGGTTCATCTTCGCAATCTCAACAACTATCTTGTCATCGATGGCGCAGTCCTTAATTTGAACACATATATCAAGGCGCACCCCAAGCCCATTCCTACTGACAATGTGGACGTTGCCATCCGTACCGTTCTTCGGCAGCAAGCTATGGGCAGCGGCAAGGATGGCACCCGCCTTTTCTACAGCCGCACCGACCTAAAGTCCGCTGTACCCTGCTTAGTACAGCGGTACTATGCTGGCAATATTGATAAGATCACCCCCGGTTGCTTCGTCTCGCAGCTCTTTCTCTACACGGGCTTGATTGTCATCCTCGGACTCGTCCTCGCCCGTTTTGCCATGGCTTGCATTTTCAATTGGTTCATATCCGCGCGGCTCGTAGCGCCGCCGAAGAATCTTAGCCGAACGGTCATTAGCCCGTCCGTTCTACCCGAAGGTGCAAATGTTGCCATCAACAACAAGAATGGCACCGCGCCGTGGGCTGGCCCCAACGGTGCACCTAGAAGCAGAATGCTGAGCAAGCCGTCATCACAACCTGCTGCAAACATTACCATGTCCCAGATTGGCGCAGAGTTGTTTGCAATCTGTCTCGTTACTTGTTACTCTGAGGGCGAGGAATCCATCCGCACAACGCTCGATTCCATCTCCGCTACCTCGTATTCAGATGCCAGGAAACTTCTGTTTGTCGTGTGCGATGGCATGATTACTGGAGCAGGCGAAAAGCGCAGCACACCAGATATCTGTGTTAGTTTGCTCGAGGCGGATCCTCGCTTTGGAAACCCCGAACCCATGGGCTACTTTGCTGTCGGCTCGGGGCCCAAAAAGGAGAACAGAGCTATGGTCTACGCGGGTCATTACAGTGAGTCACTACTCTCCTCCACGGGATAAGCACTTTATAAGTATCGCAGCTGTTGCTGGACGTCGGACTCCAACAATGATTATTGTCAAGTGCGGCACAGAGGCCGAAGCACGGACTGAGAAGAAACCTGGGAACCGCGGCAAGCGCGACAGTCAGCTCGTCCTCATGAATTTCTTCTCCCGTGTCACCTACAACGACCGCATGACACCGCTTGATTTCGAAATGTTCCGCAAGATCCAGTCCCTTATGGGTGTCACTGCCGATTTCTTTGAAGTCTGTCTAATGGTCAGTGTTTTGATCTCTCATCTCGATTATTTGCTGACGTTGGCCCAGGTCGATGCCGATACTAAGGTCTTTCCAGACTCCCTTCGCTTGCTCGTCAACAGTATGCAGCACGACAATTTCATCATGGGGGTGTGCGGCGAGACGCGAATAGCCAACAAGCGACAGTCTTGGGTAACGGCAATTCAAGTTTATGAATACTTCATCTCGCATCACCTTGCAAAGGCCTTCGAATCAGTGTTTGGTGGTGTTACCTGTCTTCCTGGGTGCTTCTCGATGTACAGACTCAAAGCCCGGAAGGCGACCGATGACGACTGGGTCCCGATCCTCTGCAAACCTGAGATTGTACGTGAGTACAGTCAAAGTGAGGTTACCACGCTCCATCAGAAAAACCTGCTTCTTCTTGGAGAGGATCGTTTTCTGACTACGATCCTCCTTCGTGCGTTCCCCAACCGCAAGATGATGTTCTTGCCCCAAGCGCGTTGTCGTACGGTAGCACCTGATACATTCTCTGTACTGCTATCACAGCGCCGGCGGTGGATCAACAGTACCATCCACAATCTTATGGAGCTCGTCCGTGTGCGTAATCTCTGTGGGACGTTTTGCTTCAGCATGCAGTTTGTCGTTTTCATGGATCTACTCGGGACGGTGGTACTTCCTGTCGCGATCTGTTTGACCTACTCACTTGTCGTAAACATGATACTCAGCCCCCCAAAAACTTTCGATCAGGCCATTCCACTCATGCTACTCTTGGCCGTTATTGGACTGCCTGGAGTGCTCATTCTTATCACCACAGGCAAAGTGATTTATGTCTTTTGGATGTTAATATATCTTGTCGCACTCCCTATATGGAATTTCGTTCTGCCGGTTTATGCGTTCTGGCATTTCGATGACTTCTCATGGGGCGAGACTCGGTAAGCAGTTCGCTGGTTTTCAATCTAGGTTTTGCATTAATTCGTACTTCAGAAAAGTGGAAGGAGAGGCAAAGGGTCAGGCCCATGGCACAGACACGGGTACTTTCAACGGTAGCTCAGTTCCAATGCGACGTTGGGAAGACTGGGAGCGGTCCCGTTTGCGAAAGATCAAACGTGAAGAGAAACGGCGACGCGATATGGCGCGTGCCTTCCCCAAAGGCTATCAAAGTACTGAGTATCTTCGAGGAGATGCACAGAGTCAGTATGACGGCTCTGATACCCTTTCGATGGCATCATCCGACGATGATCAGTGGGGCGCACAGGTCGGGACATACAATGAAAATAGCTCACAGTACCCGCCACCGCCGCCTGGAATACGGCTGCCTCACCAGGAGATGATCAGCACCGCGAAGACAGTGAGCAAAGATGAGATGGCGGCGATGTTGGATAGTGGGTTTGATGATCGTCCGCTTGACTCCAACCCATCGTTAGCATCACTTTCGTCGACAACCCTATTGCTGGATTCGGGCGGTGCGCCAGCTAGCACAGCACGGTATCAACTTACAGATGCACCGTCGTCGCCGCGGCTCGACACGCATCTTTCTTCGCCGATGAGCGCGACTTCCTCGCGGACTCCCCGACATATGGTCACACCCACGGCGCAGTGGAGCGGGGGACATCCAGGTGACGGTGAGCGTGGTAGATATGGACCTTTGGGACCCCTTGATCCTGGTGGACGGGTTTGATAGATTATTTATTTCATTAACTGTCTCCTTTTCTTTCATTCACTCGTTCAACGCTCGCTTCTTCGTCGCCTTCATTCATGGGGATATACCCGCCGTATATTCTAAGGGTCTAATACCATCATCGTTGTGTATAGGCAGACAAACATATATAGACAACCACCAGACGTAAACAAAGCGGACGCGCTGTGTGGCACTGTATGCGCCTGGGGTGTAGCCAGATATCTGGGTGATACTCTCACGGCACGAGGCCCACACTGCCAGACGTTCGCCTTTCTCTTATAGCACATCTTCTCTTCCCAAACCACAACCATCGAACTAGTCTACATCGTCTCCACCGACCTTTCTCATTCTACCTTGCTTATCCTCCACCAATCGAACTATCTCACAAACTCCACGCAAGCTCCACCGACCTCGTTTAAGTATAGGTAATTGCTCTGAGTCACTAGCTTGACGCTCCAGCTATCGCTGCCCACCGTCACCATCGGTCTGTATGTTCAACCCCTTAATCAGAGACATTTCGCTAATCCCTCCGCATCCTTGCCCACCATCTTCAGACGCCTGTGGCCATGAGCGCGTCTCCGCCGCTCGAGACTTTGCCAGACGCTTTGCTAGACAGTATGTACAACCAGACTCAAAACTGTATGCTCAGCCGCTGACCATGGTATGACAGCTTTGGTGTCCTATATCTTGTGGACATGCCCTACCCTTGCTGCCGTGCTTCTCTCCGCATTCGGTACACGCGTCCACGCCTCGGCTGTGCGCGTGCTCTTTACGTCCATCACACTCCCCGATGATGCACGCTATTTCCTCGCGTTTGATGTCCCTCACATTGTATCGCGACACCCACTTTCCGCTGTCATTTCGAACCCGGATCGTTATGCCCGTGCAGTGAAACGGATCTCTGTCACGGATGCCGGATTGCCACCCCCTTTTGAAGATTTGGAGACGAGTGGATCATTTGGCCTAGTAGTGATTGATGACGAGGACAGCGATTCTCAAGTATCCTCAAAGCAGAGTCGTGTTGCTGTTCAGCCTATGCCCGCAAGGAATCTGAATCAACTTTTGACCTTGTGTACGAATTTGGAGGAGTTTGCGTGGTGTAGCTCCAACCCACCTCCCGATGGAGTATGCGAGGTATGATTGACCATTTGAGCTTGGCCTGCACTTACATTTTCTCCCAGGTTCTATCAGAGTATTGTCCTCGTCTTGTCAACTTCACCCTACAGCCTGATGCGCCAATGTCTATGGTATCCAGTGCACAGACAACAACAGTATCACCACCCAGCAGGCGTCCAACCGTACCCAAATGGGACGCACCATCCCTTCCGCTTTTAGCAGCACTGCCCATCACTAAACTCCATATTACAAGACTGTCGCAGCGGGGCTCTCGCGCTCTGGTGGTTTTATTTACCCAACTAGGCGAAGATTCTCTCCTCGAAGATGTCAGTCTCGACTTTGTGTGGCTTGATGATCCTCTATGCGAGAAGGTCGTCGAAGCTGGGCGGAGAATCAGAAGGCTCAAGATTGGCACCAGTGGCACAAAACTCACAGACAAGGGGCTCGTCAGCATTCTCGAGGGCTGTGATGCGTTGGAAGACTTTGCTTTGGTTGAAGCACAGGGTGAACTTACACCTCGCGCAACGCTACATCTGATGTGTACATTGCATTGGCTTTTATAGGTCGTCTTAGCCGAAACCTATGGTCAAAGGTTGCTTCGCTCCCACCCCACCTACGCAGGTTCCAAGTCGCTATTTCAGAGAGCGGCCCACATCATTCCTGGACAGCGGATCATCTCTTGTCTATTCCCCAGCTTCAGCTCAATGTCTTGTCTCACCTGTCCATAATGCGAATTGTCCCGACCCCTCACTTCTCATCCTCGAGCAATGTCCTCGAGTATGATACGCGGATTGACGACGTAGCGACCCTGAAAACGATTCCTAAAGATGTCGTTGGCGTCATCAGAGGGGCTACTGCACTTACTGTACTCGAATGCGACTGGTGGTCATGGAAGCCTGAGGATGTCAAAGCACTTCTGGAGCGATGTACTCAGTTGGAGGTCATGGTTTTGCTTTTCTCATCCAGTCACCCTTTGGCTCAGATTCTCTCTTTACAGTTGCTCAAACTATCTTTCGATGCCCCGTTCGCAAAACTTTTAGCTATGACTTCGGCATTCACACCGTTAACTCGACTTCTCAAACTGTCCGTGTCTGTACCCAGAGAACATGCCTTGGGACCTACCCCCATTCCCACTTCCCCAGTCCTGACGTCTCCTTCTCATCCATTGACGCCTGCTGCTTCGCCTGTCCGTCGACGAACTTCCCTTCCATCTCAAGATACTGAGCTTGCTTCTCATTTCTTCTGTGTCGATGATGCAAGGCTAAATGGACCAGCAGACTCATCGTTGCCTCCAACAAGAGAAGTAAAGAGGTTCGTAAAGAAGTGTCCAAGATTAGTTGAATTGGGTAAGTGCGCTCTCGCGCGATCTCGCTCTTGCTGTATCGATGGATTACTTCAGAATGGTATGGACGCAACGCGCATGGAAAATGGCTCATCTCTCGGTCTGTGTCTACGTCAAAAATCAACACAAACGTAGCCGTAGAGTATTACTCTCCTGTAGCTTCTCCCAGCGTCTGGAGGCGCGCCAGTCGCGAAAAAGCCGCGCTTGAGGCCATCCAGTCCGGGGGTAGCCTTTCTGAAAACATAGAACGACAGGGACAAGCCTGGACTGGACTTAAAGCAGAGCAGTACTTTTCTGACCGGGCAGCTGAGAAAGAGAAGGAAGAACTGGCTTCTCCTGTGGAGAGGTCTGGCCGATCTAATGGTCCTGGGAAAAAGTCCTCCACTTCTTTGGCATCTACTTCCGCAAGTACTTCCATCACGATCAGCACAGAGCGACAGAGCGGAAGTAGCCACTCACCTCTGCAGCCTTTCACGCCGCTATCTCCTCCAACATCTACCAAATCATTCGCAACTACAGACCCCGCTCCGGTGGCATTGCCTGAACCCGCTCCAAGAATATCAGGCCAGTCTTCTCAGCCGCCAAGGCGGACACCATCAGAGCCGTCTCTTCGAACCAATGGTAGCGGCCGTGCTCGAAGCAGCACATCGTCCGGACCCTCGTATGGCGGGTCTACGTCTTCCAACACCAGGGGGCGAAATGGCAATACTGTAGGCGGACACCGTGAAGGACGTGGACGAGGAGGAAATTCCTCCGGTAAGTCGGGTGGTGGGGGGCCACGACGAAGTTCTGCTGCCAATGGTGGAGGTACTTCTACACGCAATGGCGGGGGTAGTGGACGTGGACACGGAAACAGTCGAGGTGGCAAACGTAAGCCCACGACGACGACTATCTAAGTTTTCTTCCGAACCTCTATCGCTGGTTTTTTGAACACACTACGCCAACAAACGTGCGCTTGTCATATCGATTCCTTGCCTCTTTTTGTGCTACTATCCGATCTGCCTCTACATTCGACTTGCTGGTATCCCCTGATTGACTGTATGCCACCTTGGGCACGTATTTCTAGTTGTCTCAAAGACAAAACAAAAACTTTTTCAACTACGCGTGCGCATATTACTGCTATAATATACCTTGAGCCCTCCACCTACCGGGGGACGTCCGCACGCATACATGTATCACCACCTACGTATATAAAATCATTGTTTTTCTTCAGGGCTCACAAAGTTTTGACGAGGGCTGTTCCTGATTAAAATTGCACATCTATGCCTGCAGGATGATGATGCCAAATGGATGTATGAGTTTCACATTCCTTACTCGGTTGCTGGACCTCAGACAAACAATGCATCATGCTCTTGAATTCGAAGAACCGAGTCGTTGATACCACTGACTGCCGCATCCACGTCACGCGGTGGGAATGGTTCTATTGGCCGCAAGGCAGGGATAGGCGGTAGGAATCACAGGCTGGACTCCACTAGCTGATCCAGCGGGCAATGGCGTGTGTAGCTACAAGCTTGCAAATGATGCAGGATCGACGG
Organism: Cantharellus purpuraceus; assembly: GCA_025174535.1. Taxonomy (NCBI): domain Eukaryota; kingdom Fungi; phylum Basidiomycota; class Agaricomycetes; order Cantharellales; family Hydnaceae; genus Cantharellus; species Cantharellus purpuraceus. The sequence goes on from JALBUN010000012.1 coordinate 256,013, forward strand.
AGCTATAGACTATAGAAGGGTCAAATTGCCCTTATCCTGGGTTGTAAACCTATCTCCCACTGGTGGAATATTAGAAGGCCTCGTGGAAATTATGTTCTTGGGTGGACAGCTGCACAATGTTGTTTTCCAAGCTTTCGTTGATGCAATGAGGTTCCAAGACGGTAACACGTGAAAATGAATTTCTGAACGTCACTGTAGGCCATGTCAATGGCAGGTAGTAAGGCCGCAAGAGGATGGCTAGACTGCGTGAGCCCCGTGCCTGTTAAGCCCGGTAGGAAGCTGCAGTGAAGAGACTGGTGTGGGGAGAACTCGGTGATGAGAGCGACGGCGGGGTGGTGCAATGCATTGAGAAAGAAGCAACACCAAGGAGTGGTCGAGGACATGGAGTAATGAAGACGAAGAAAAGTCTACTAGCAATAAGAAGCGAGCTCTGTGTGAAGCTGCCTAAGCAAAGTGATGAAAGCTGTACAGTTGCTTGACCAGGCAGACACAGTGTCTGAGGCCAATGGTGGGGAACTGATAGTAGAAATAATTGTCGGCCTGGACATTTTGCCCCCTCCGAGAAGTGGCTTAAGAATGATCCAGCTAAGATCAGCTCGGCCCGTATCCTCGTCGCACGTCCCCTGACTCCGCAGGCTACGGGAGCGAAGACAACAAACGAGCAATTGCTCTACGCCGTCGATTGGACTGTGACCGTCTGCTAGTGACAGGTGCAGAAACAATGCCCAGCACGGTCACGGGATTAGGGTTGAAATTTGATATGTAGGGAACACACGCAATCAGGCCTGGCAGATACATGTGCTCTTGATAGTTGCGCAATTAACGCCGAGATACATGTGATCTGATTTATGGTTAACCATAGGAGCTGTGGCCGCGTTAGTATAGCCCTCTGTCGTTCTGACATATTTGCACAGATGAAAACGTTCTTCCAATATGAGCGTTGCATTAGGATTACGAGTCAAGCAATTAGCTGACGTAGGACTTCGTATATCATATCGCTAGCTTGAGGCAATCTAGGCACCAGGCGAGACGATCATTATGATGGGACCACCGGGGAGCGCCATACGGTATCACGTAGTAGGCGACTTTGGATGCCGATAAGAAGATGATAATATAGACGGAAGTCTTCAAGTGCGCCTTTCTCTCGTGCACACGACCTGGTCGCGTTCCATCATGTCCGCAGATCACTTGTCTGCCGTCGTTCCGGATCCTGTCTCACAGCGTCAAGAGTCACTCTCAGACAAGGATGAGAAGAGCGTCCACAAAGTGAAGAACGAGCCAAACGTGACTGACTTGGAGGCTCCACCAAACGATGAGGTCTCTGAAAATGGGGAGCAGCGCAATCCGTATAGACCATACATCTTGGCTGGTTTTGCCGTTCTCATTCTGGGCTGGTGGATATCCGCGACCATTCTGAAGGCAACCAGACATAGATGGTACGTCCTCGCGTTGGCTATGTGTAACCTCTTGAAAGCAAAGCTCAAGCCTCCCCCAGGATTGTTCAGACAGTCTTTGCCTGGGTGTGTGCTTTCATTTTGAAAGGGAGAGTGATCTGAATGCCGGTATCAAGTTCTTCCTTGCTCTCATCTTTTTCCAATTCGTACCAAGCAAGTTATTCTTTCAACCCATTGCGGCTGTTTGGGAAGTCACGGTTGCTCGCCCCTTCCGAGGTCTCCCGTACTATGTCCGCCTTGGTCTAGGTTGGCTCTGTCTTTTAGGGATTATGTTCGGTTCAGCGTTTGGCTTCCCTATCCCTAAGGTGTGCATGAAGCACGTCTCTCGTAGTCATTGATCTGAACGTACATATTAGGGTTCGAATACCACCCTGGGGGACCGCGCAATTTCGGTTCTTGGGCTCTTCGTGTTTCAATTCTGCTTCTGGGCTTCATCCAAGCACCGCAATCATATACCCTGGTTTGTGTTCCTGTAGTAGAAGTTGACTGTATGCTCAGAGAGACTCCAAGGCCCACGGTTATCATTGGCCTGTTCTTTCAACAAGTTATTGCGCTATTCGTGCTCAAGACTGGCGCTGGCTACAGCCTTTTTCACTGGATTGCAACCCTTGCATCAGACTTTTTGACGCAAGCATACCCCGCCGCGCAGTTCTTCTTTGATGCTGAGACCATTGGCAAACATTGGTATATGATCATCCCGCATCCATGCCATTTCGGAGCTAACCCTTTGGCGCCAGGTTTTTCGTCAATACTGTAGGCTCTCTGTTGGATTGCATGTTTCCTAGAGTCTCAACGTTTCTGCTCTAGCTGTCAGCGATTATATTTTTCATCGCCTTCGTCCAGATGCTGTACTATGTGCGTTGTTCACTTCCCTATCAGATGGTCGATACTGGACAAGGGATGATCTAGTTGGGAGTTATGCAATTTATCATCAAGAAATTGTACGTCGTTTTGTTGTCCTTACCATTGGAGTATGGCTTTAACACCTTATGTCAAGCGCCTATTTCTTCTTCGCGACGATGAACATATCTGGTGCCGAGGCTGTCGTTGCTGCTTCATCTCCTTGGATTGGACAGGGTGAATCTGCTTGCCTTGTCCGACCTTTTGTCGACTTGGCCACTGAGAGCGAGATTCACTTGTTCATGGCAAGCGGTATGCACCGAAGAACTATGCATCACATTCTTGCGACATTTGACATTCACATAGGTTTTTCGACTATATCTGGATCCGTTCTTAGTGCATATATTGCCCTGGGTGCGCGTCGATATCTCTCACTTCATACACGACTGATCGCGGACTATTTCCAGGCGTACCTGCACAGTGAGCGCACAGAAGCAACCCTTGCTATTACTGTATCCCATGACGCGCCTCCATCTAGAAATCTGGTTACATCCAGCGTGATGTCTATCCCCGCTTCAATCGCAATCAGCAAATTGCGCATTCCAGAAATGGATGAACCTGTCACACGTGGTCGTGTGATTATCGACCGTGGTGTGGAGGACAAGCACGGCCGTCCCGCAAACGCGTTGCACGCCTTCAGTAAGGGTGCCACATTCGGTTTGATCGTGGCCGGTCAGATTTTGTATGATGACTCCCTTTCACACGTGACTGCGTGCAGTTAGTTGATGTTCGTCGTTAGAACTAACGTGCTGACCGTCCTGGCGTTGGTGTATACGATCAACGGGCTCCTGACATGGATCGGGAAGGGCTTTGGTATTCATCAACTCACTCTTGAGCTCATTCTTGGCTACGTCTTCTACCCCGTCACCTTTTTCATGGGTGCGTAATTACCTCACCGCACCTCCGGACAGGCCTCTCACTAACCTGTGTTACGCTTCCTGTAGGTGTACCAAGACCTGAAATACTTGCCGTTTCAAGACTGCTTGCAATTAAGTTCTACGCTAACGAGTAAAGTTTCCCTCTCGTATCTAATTGCTTCAACCTCTGAGACACAACCCACGCAAAGATTCGTTGCCTATAACCAGCTTCAAACATACGTGGCACAGGGTCCACATCTCTCTCAGCGCGCATACACAATAGCGACCTATGCGCTGTGCGGATTTTCGAATTTAGGTCAGCGTCTCATGCGTTTTCGTGTTTGGTAAAATTGTGACGTTTCATACTTTTGGTGCGATGCTTTCCCTTTGCGTACCATAGGTTCCCTAGGTATACAAATAGGTGTATTGAGTGCACTTGCACCGTCCCGAGGCCGTATCATTGCCAGGACCGCCCCGAGTGCTATGATCTGTGGTTTTGTGAGTATTACACCCCTTTCTCTAGTATACTGTCTTATCTTGGTTTCTTTCAGATATCGTACGTTTTATGGATAAGTCTTTGGTCAGGTTCACGACTAACATCAACCTCAGCACAATGCAGACCGCCGGTATCGCGTAAGCTCTTGCCCCAAATGCGCAATTAGTCACTGATTTTGCTGCCTATATAGCGGAATGTTGGTCTAAGTCATGATGTCCTCCTGGCATATATTTCTTATATATATGTAATGGCTTTGCATGATGCTTTGACTCATGTGCGATCTGAGGCCAGGCAGACCTTCCATACATATAAAAAAATCATGCTATATCATGGCGTGACCCGACCAAAAAAACATACTGGTAGTATCTATCCGCGCAGAAGAGGATTGAAGACACAAGAATGACGAAGAGATTAACCCGAAACCACATAATCTTACGATGTCTGTCCAGATGGCACCCACACAACATCATCCTCAGCCTCGCCTTCCGATAGAACCTCGGCTCCATCCCCATCAGCATCGCTGCTCGCAGCAGCCCAGTCACCCTCCACCTTATGATTGAGTTCGCCGATCTTGGCACCTTTGTCCCTCAGGAATTGCACAACCTCCCATGCATTCCTCCATCCCCGCGGCTCCGGGTAGACATGTATATCATCCTGGAAATCAGGTTCCTCTTGTAGCCGGCCACCATATACTTCCGCAAGATGGGTCGATGCTCTGACCTCCTTTCCGCTTTGCTCGAGTTCCAAGAAGAAAGCGGCAAGTAGCCGCGCCGCGTCAGAGCGCGCGCGGAGGACATGTCGGATGAGTCTTCGAGTTGCGAAGCGTTTCTTGCGTCGTACAGAAATGGGATCAGTGGACGGTGCAGGTGTCGGAGTTTCGAGAGAACCGGTAGTCGGCTTGGGTCTGTCGATCCAGACGCTCACAGGTGGGATATATGGTGTAGTGTATGGCGCCAATGCCTGGAGGGACAAATCCCACCGCTTAGGAGCCCAAACACCCAGCAAGACGCGCCACACAGCAACTAACCGCTTCGCACTGATCAGATTTTCAGCAGCTGACTTTCAGTGGCGAGAACAGGTACGCACTGCTCATAGTTGTCGTCGATGATCTTGACATGGTAGACAATGAATCCGTAAGACATCGCAAGAGCGACAACAGCCCCCATCGGGGTCAACCAGAATAATGCCCACAGGAAGAAAAACATCGCCGGGTAGATGGCAAGGAGAAGCAACAGTGCAAAGATGATCTTGTTCTGCGCCTGGGTCTCTTCTTCGTCTTGTACTAAGCGAGCGCCAAGCCTCGACATGGCATAAGCGGGAAGGTGTACAATGAGAGGGATAAGAAAGAAAGGCAGGCGGACAAGAGATGCCAAGGAATCCCGTAGCAAGAGGAATAAGGTTGAAATCCGGCTTGGGAAAGGTTTAACCTGTGAGGGGTCCAACGTCTCCGGAAGAGGTAGGCCAGAAAGCGTGGAGTTGGTTAGACTTGTCGCACGGAGAAGGGAGTAGTAGGTCAGAAGGGCGTGCTTCAGGCTACAGAACGATGGCGTCAGTGTGGGCGTTGAAAACAGGTCGACTAGTCTGTGGAAGGGTCAGGCAACGCGAGTGATTGAGGGACTACTCCCACGTTTGAGAAACGCCGACGAAATCGTCCAGGTTAATGGCATTCTCGTCTCTCCAAAGCAGATCTCGTGCCATGCGTGCTACATATAGTGTCTCCCTGTTGTAATAGTGAGCGGGCGAGAGAAAAAATTACAAGAAACGGACCAATTCGGTGAGTTGATAGTGAGTTTGACCAATTCACGCTCGATCTCAGCGGTAAGCCGCTTTGCAACAACCCTTAACTTTCCTTGCTCGGCCGATAAAAATTCCTCCCGGTACGACTCCATCGAGATGGGCTTGCCGAATCTGATCAAGCAATAAGTCGCGTCGCGCTGGAGGTAGACAATCCTCTTACTCAATAATCACACTACTCCGATACTTGGACTTGTTGGTATATACAATCCCGGCGGGGATGACCACAAGAGGCTTGCGGTGTGTATTGTTGGTTTCCGCCCACTTGGTGAATTCAAGCGCTGACCATGACGCTCCATGCTTGACCTGCATGATCCTGGGCTCGGTATAGCCTGTCTCAGGAGCCAGAAAGGTCATTGTTTGTTGGAGAAAAGTGACGCGATACAAGCTGCTCAACTGGTGCCTTCCGGGAACAGGGCGACAACCTCTCCGGCAGCAAGGGCATGGAATGTACCGCGAAAAAGGACCTGATTATCCTTGTTCTTCCTGTCCACTGGAATGTTGCCCGTGTCGGTGAGAATCCTGTGAGCAATGGGGTTCTTAAACAAGCTCGACTTTGCCCAATAATGTAAAGGTCGCTTGTGCGGGAATGTCGAGGCTGCATATACAGCGTTCCGTTCATTGAAGTGCACTCACATCCAGGAAACAAAGTAAACTTACAAAGAACGGCAGGGTCAATCATCATGTTGTGATGAGTGCACACACTGACTGGGCTGTTAGGGGTTCCACGTAGTGCAATGAAGCCCTCGAACCTACACGATGATGGGGCCATCACGGGGGACATTCTCCTCCCCGATGACCTGAATTTCTCTGAAGAACGACCACAAGGCCCAGCTGGCAAGCCGTCTAATGAGACGATGAAGGATCATGAAGATTACCCAACGGATAGTCTGGCGCCCAGGTGCCAGCGTCTAGCGAGCAGGGCCTTTGAGGGCTTTTGTAAGGCACCGAATTTATTTTGACAGTGTTTCCCTGGCAACGTAAAAAGGCATGCCTTGCTCTGATTAAACACGTTGGATCTAACTAGCTATGTTTACCTATAGATAGGATTCAGATCTAGTGAGCGTAAATTAAACTCGTGTACAGGTGTTGAAAGCTACAAGTAAACAGTAATTGCTGTGTCGTCTAGTCCGTTCATGTCTTTCATCTGGTATAATCGATAGTGATATAGGAAGGCGTCCCATCATCGTGGCCTATACAATGTCCAGTACACTCATGATGGCCGCGGCAAAGCCAAATATCAATGCGAAGCGTACAGTTGGCCTTGGCATACCGTTCGAACCACTGGTGGCACTGACGCCGGCACTGGAGGACGAAGGATTAGCAAATTGGATTGTTTCAGCTGTCATTGTCACCGCCACAGAAGCAGTTGCGCTTTTATGCGTGAAGGTTGTGACACAAGACACAAAGGCGCTTCAGCAAATAGACTCACCCTTGTGTGGCTACTGCCGTGCCTGGAGCAGACCCTGCTCCTGGTACCGAAGGACTCAGTTGTGCGAACCCTACCGATGGCGGATCGTATCGGAAGACGGAATAGACATTTTTCTGTGACACAAAGTCAGTCTCCTAGACCAGACGTGAGAGATTGAATACCCACAAGGAAAGTGTCACCGATGATCCACGTAGGGGTTGTGGATGGATCCGTTTGACGCTTTCTTGGTGGTGAGCTGCCAGGAGTTGTAGAAGAGCCAGCGTCGAGATCGAAAACCGCGCCGATGCAAACTACGTTGCCATTATTCCCTTGTGCCTGAAGCTTGAAATCAACGGAGTTGATGGGCCATGAATTGACCCCGCCAAACGAAAACGAGACGCTGACGTCTGTGGAACATGCTGTGAATTTGATTAAATGAATGACTGCCACAAGAGAGCAAAGAAAAAGACACATACGATAAGTCCAGTATCCCTGTAATGTACCAGTGCCCTGTTGGGCACCTGGAATCTTGCTGTATATAGCGGTGACAGCAGAGGTCGGACCACCAATAAGAGTAGTACCTGTGTCGATGGCCTGCTCGAAATTTTATATCCAAGTTAAAGTGAAGACCACAAATTGACTTACGGCAAGTTGCGAAAGACTTGTATTCGAAGATACATCAACTGTAGCACCCTGCACAGTAACACCTAAAAAGCGGTGAATTTGAGAAGTTCGAGAAAGGTTATGTTGAATAATCATACCAGTGACGGGAATCAACCAGAACCCTGGCGTCACAGTTGCAGGTATGTTAACAAAGTCAATAGCTCCTGTGAATAAAGAGCTATTGGTGTCTCCCAAAGTTAAGACACCTCCAGACTGCCGCTGAGCAGAGCTTTGATCATTGATATGTCTGATAATCATGATCGTCGAGGGGTAAGAGATGGGCGGCCCAGCAACAACCTGTCGTACCGTTCAAGATAAAATGACATCACTGGCTGAGAAAACGAGCTGCCGCTGGCAAGCCCTTGAACGAACGGAGTTGCTCTAATGAACCATTGTCATCTTTGTCCCCGAATGGCAACATGCTGGTCTTACCCAGTATTAGCGATAGACTTGAATCCTAAACCCAAGAGACCCGATAATGTCGTATCCAAGAGATTTGAGGATACCATTTGTGCAACGACTGGATGTGGTGTTTTTAATGGCTGAGGGACTAATTTTATCAAGAGCTTACCAAAGGGTTGGGACGAGACAGAAAATCCACCCATGTTAACAGTGTCTGTTCCCAACTGACCTGCCACGGACCCACTGCCATATGTAATAGACACTGCCTGGTTTTGGTTGTTAAAGGTACTAGACGATCCTGAATTATATGTTTGGGTGCCTTGGCCACAGCCCGTTGTGCAAGTGGTAGAAGCAATCCATAGATCACTTGAACCTGTATCCAATATGACATTAAAAGTTTGAGCTAGATACGACATTAACTTGGTAGCAGACAAGGTAGGTCAATTGGCCGCGTACCCGGGGTTCCGACGCTTATTGAACCTGAGTATGAAGAGTCAAAACTTAAGTCGGAAATAGCTACAGAGCCTGAGCCCTGTCGTCGATCCAGGGAACGGGGTGAGCGATTATACTTGTCGCGAAGGCTCTGGGCCATCGCAGCGAAATCCTCCGGGGTTGTACGCCGTTGCTTCCCCGCTGAAGATGTGCGTCGCAAGGGAATTATCACAGGAGCCTTGCGAGGCAATACTACTGAAGCGTGTGCGACGGCGAGTAGCAAAGACAAAGTCGCATGTAGACCAAGCAACGATATTAACATGACGTTAGTAAAACGAGGTGTTAGAAAGGAACAAGGTATAAAGCACAGGAAAGATGTTCTTATACTTAACTGCGGCTGCGGTGCTGACAAGCGTCATCTTTGCCGAAGGTTCCCACAGCCGCTCATCCTTAAAATATACAACCGCAAGTTCGCCGGCAACAACAAAGGCGCGTCAAGGTTGAACACAGCATCATTCTGAGACCTGGTTGCGTCGATGTCGAATTCGATGATGTCCTCGCCTCGGCCAGACTCTGTTATAGGATCACCAGAGTCTTTCCACCGTCTTCCAGATGGGGTTGCTGTAGGGAGATCGGGTTCAGTCATCGTCACAAATAACTCGCTCCCACGTATGGTCTCATCAACATCTCCAGTTACGCCGACTCGCCGTGGACGACTTCCTCTTGACAGAAGCGTCTCATCTCCTCCTCATGTCTCTCCGTCGGGAAATCGTTCTTTATCACGTAATTCCCCATTCCCCTCCATAGCCCATAATCGTGAATGGACATTGTTTGGACAACTTATGGAAGACGAAGGTCAGATCAGACCCACAATCGGTGCTAAAATTCGTCGCCGCAATGCCCAGCACGGTACAATCAGTACCAGTTTTCATCCAAATACTGCGGATCAAGACCCATTTCTAACATATTCCAGTTCTTCAAGCAGACCACCTCCACTTTCGGTAGACCCAGATCCAGTTCCGCCAGATACATCCGACGATGGCCTTAATGAGCATACTTCTGACAATTCTTATGACTCTGATAGCTCTTTACCAACACCCCGCGAATCCGAATCACCCCCCTTACGTTGCTGCGCACGATTTCAAATCCCAATCCTTTCTAGGCTGCAGAAGAATGTTCTGAAATGTGGTCTAGCATACCTCATCGCCTCTCTCTTCACCTTTATCCCATATCTCTCAAGTTTCTTGGCCGATGTCCCAACACATGGCAAATGGGAAAGACCGTCCCCCTCAGGTCACATGGTCGCAACAGTGTATGTACAATCCAATCATCCTCTCATCGATCTGCTTATCCCCTTTCCAGGAGCGTATACTTTAACCCTGCCGTGAGCCTGCAGTTTTACTGCACTAATATGTACGTCTAATCACCGAGACCAGAAAACAATCGGGGCCATGGCGGAGGCCGACATCTACGTCCTCTTCGGTCTAGCATTCTCCACGTTCGTCTCTTTGGGTAGTATGGGGATGTTTTGGTTTCTCGAGGTCCGATCATTGTTGTTTGCTATTTTGTCCCTTTTGTCCCCTTTCTTTCCACCCAAAAATTAATAAACTCGTTTTGTGTCCTCAGGTTCGACGCGGATGGGAGTGGCTAGCCAAAGTTCTTGTACTGTCTTGGGTAGCAGGGGCCATGATTACTGTCGCCTGGCTAAAAGTATGGATGGCCCGACCGAGTTTCAATACGGGTAAGCTACAGAGACCTTGCTTAGAGGAAAAATGGGCTAATGGTGAGTCAAGCATGTAGCATGATTTCAATCATTATCTTTGTCGTGTACGCCATTAGCTTCCCTATTTTGCATGAACCTCAACCCCAGCCTCAGCATCGTCAAGGAAGGAGGATTAGAAACACTCGCACAAGTATGCTTCAATGTTATAGTGGGATCACTTGTCTCGAATGTTACCTGCTTCACCTTATGGACGCAGAGTGCAACTTCAAACCTTCAGTCAGGAAACAATTCTGAACTTGCTTTCCCATGTCTCATGTTGACATTTACTTCCTTCAGGGATGATATGATCACCTCCCTAGACTCCTTCGCGACGCTCCTACGAATGCTCACGCGCACCTTCCTGCTCGATCCTGACTTTCACCCTAATCAAACCAAGCTCCTTCGCGCTGTTGATGCCCACCAAAAGTCTTTCACATCTCTGAAGCGCCACCTCACAGAAGCCCACTCAGAATGGCTTTGCTCTCCGTGTCGTAAGGCTGCTGGGGGCGTTGCATATGACGATGCTGTGGACTGTCTCAATCGACTTGCACAGCACCTTGGTGGGCTTAGGAGTGGTACCCGGTTGCAGGCTGATCTTACGAAAGCACATCGCGATGGGAAGCTCGTACTTCAGCGCGGTGTGGGCAACACGAAACTATTCGTACCCGCAAGTTCAAAGCTCAAAGAACGGAGCTGGGGGATTGGAACTACAAAAACACTGACGGGGAAAGTCTCGGTCGAAGAGGATGACGATGTCATGCTCTCTGCTGCGGCTTCTATGTTTGGTGACCTTGTGGATGACCTTGGTCCCCCTATGCATGCTCTTTCGGTTCGTTTCGTTGTTTTGACTGCATCGCGAGCTTTGGTGGAGACTCATATTATTCATCTCCCTTCATGTGGCCAGAATACTTGCACGGCGACACTAAAGCGTATGCGGGATGCATTCGAGCGACACCGGAAAGGTGATCCGATGGACTTGCACGATTTTTACCAACTATCCGACGATATAGAACGTGCGCTCTATGTATTCGACCACACCTCCAACCATGCTGTTATGCGACTCTATCGGCGCACCAGTGATACGACAGAGCGTCTCTCGCTGACTTCTGAGGATGCTGTTCCCACAATTCTTGCAAATGGGGACAATGAGACAGTATTTCTTGTTTACTTGTACGTCTCCCGCGTCCATAAAAACTTACCTGACAATCTTTCAGCTTTATCTTCACTTTGCAAGAATTTTCCCGGGAACTTGTCTTGCTGGTAGACGCTATGGGTCGCATCTACGACCTCGAGCGCAAAGTAGCGAGGTCATCAGACATCTGTCTGTGGATAAAGGATAGGTTCAGCTGCCTTCGCGCACGTACTCGACAATCGACCTCCGCTATTAGGTCTACATCTGAAGCCCAAACGCTCAAAAGGCGACTGTGTACGAATCCCACCCTTATTGTCATGATTCTGCATCCATATATATTAATGGGTATATTGACAGCCACTCTGGTACCTATTGAGTCAAATGTACGCAAAATTCCCAAATTTCCGAAAGTGAAACCACATGCGCCCAATACGGTCCAAACACCTTCGCGGGAGTCCTTGTCGGTTACTGGACGATTGAAGCAGTCGTTCTGGGAACTGGGAGCAAGATTGAAGGAACCTGATCTAAAGTATGCTTTCAAGGCCGGTGTCGCAACGGCGATGTTAGCTTCGCCTGCATTTTTTGATGCTACACGACCGTGGTTTGTGGCATATCGGGGCGAGTGGGCTTTAATCTCCGTATGGTAGCTTTTGTGACCCTTTACGTGTCTAACTGATTTCTGGTCCTTAGTTCTTCGTTGTGATCAGTCCCTTCATTGGTCAGACCAACTTTCTCTCAGTTCATCGTGTTCTTGGCACCATTCTTGGTGCTGTTACTGCTGCGGGAGCCTACCTTGCCTTTCATGATTACCCTGTACTCCTTGCATTCTTTGGCTTTTTGTTTTCTTTGCCATGTTTCTACTATATCGTGTCTATGCCTGAATATGCAGCTAGCGGTCGATTCGTCCTGCTTACATACAACCTCACATGCCTGTATTGGTGAGAGCCATGTTTGTTATAAGTGCCTGCATGATGCTCACACGTATTGTCTAGTTACAACCTTCGGCATGAGGATCTTTCTGTGGTTGAGGTTGCATTCCACAGAGCTGTGGCAGTAATCATAGGCGTCCTATGGGCATTTCTAGTCAGTCAGTTTTGGTGGCCCGCAGAGGCTCGTCGAGAATTGGGAAATGCTCTTGGCGAGTAAGTTTCCACTTGACCCTGGATCATAAGACAGCAGATTAACACTCGTCAGGTTTTGCTTGAATATCGGCTGGTTATATTCACGGATGGTGATGAATTATGCTGCGCCTCCGGAGGCTTTATTACGCGTTGAGCCTCCGCAAACAACGTCTGAAACCGCCCCGCTACTTGGCCAACATATCCCTTTATCCCATACGACCTTAACCTCTCGAGCATCTGATCAACTTAATTCATCTATCCATGATTTTTTAGCAATGTGAGGTCTATCCCACGATTGTGGATTTGCTTGACATTTGCCAGGGAACTTCATTTGCAGCGCAAGCTTATCAGTCTACAAGAGCTGCTTAAGCAGACGCAGCACGAGCCACGGCTCAAGGGACCATTTCCTGTAGGACTATATCGATCAATCCTCACCAGTCTGCAGACGATCCTTGATAAGATGCATTCCATGCGATGTGTGACAACGCGGGAAGAATGGTGCAGTACATGCTTTTAGTCTCATCTTTTGTTGGCTTTAATACGCTTCTTGCAGGTATACGGCAAGTGCTTCCGATGGCCAGCTATGATCATGCAACTCACATCTTATTTGTAGACAGTGAGAAGAGATTTCATTGTGCCTGTCAGTAGGGAACGACGTGAGATGGTCGGCAACGTGATACTGTATTTCTCAACATTAGCTGCCGCGTTTCGGCTCAAGGCTCCACTCCCACCATATCTCCCGCCAGCGGAGAAATCTCGCCAAGAGCTGGTGAGAGTTATCTTGTCATCGGTGATCAAAGCTGATTGATCTTGGCGCTGCGAAGGTTATTGCAATACGGAACTTGGACGTTGTCAGAACGCGAAATGTGAAGGGCTCGCGGCAGCTATTGTACTTTGCATACGCACTCATGATGAAGGGTGTGATCCAGGAGCTCGATTTCCTTGGCCATATCCTCCAGGAGGCTTTCGGCGTGTTGGGCGGAAGCACGGGGGAATTTGAAAACTTGTTTAGGGCAGATAGTATTGCAGCTGAAGAAGCAGCATAGCTCGGATTAGTATTCCTCTTGTAGTGACAACTATAATTTGGCTTATGAAGGACACTGACCGCTTCACGTGTTGTGCCTGCCTGTGCCTTCATATTTGGGCGCTTAATGACCGAAGATACTTTCGCACGTCCTGTTACATCTTTCCTTTGATTTGTTTGGAACTCACATTCGAGAAATAGCGCGTCTTCGTGTCTATCACGCGATACGTTGTGATGAATAAAGAAGATGAAGACAGGCAGATCCGGGAGACCCGTAGTTTGCTGCAAAAGGCGGGCCAGCGGAATGCGCCACTTGATACAGTGTGTACAGTCTGATTTCTTTTCCATCGTGTCCGTACTCAAGTCTACGTTGATATTCAGCGAAGAGATGCCCTTCGAAGATTAATTGGCCTTGCACACACGCCTTCCCGTGAATTGAAGGTGTTTGCTGCTCAGAACTTTAGCCATTATTTCAAAGATTTTCCCGACCTGGAAGAGGACGTGATCGACAGCGTATATGACATCTGTGAAGATTCTGATGCGCAGGTAATTCGTGAGTCTCACTCGTGCGGTACAGCTTCATCCCATGCCTCGTGTTTCAGGTGCGCATCGAAGGTTATAAGGCCATTGTAGCCTTGTCTTCCGAATCCAGAAAATGGACCAGGCGGAATACCGATGTGCTCGTTCAACTTTTGCAAAGCGGTGTGTATAGCTTTCTTCCTCACCGAGACCGAACCTGACGCTGTTTTAGACGAGCCGGTGGAGTTGAAACAGATTCAGGACTCTCTCATCTCTCATATTAATCTGGATCCTGCCGCAGCAATTGGTGTCCTTTGTGATCACTGCTCCTTAGATCCGGACTTGTCTGCGGAAGAAAAGGAGGACAGGGAGAAATTGAGGAAACTTGTGCTGTTCTTCCTCGCAAATACAGCCAAGAAAGACATTTACGGCCATCTCCGAGGACCTACAAGTGAGGTAGAACAGGTATTCCGAGACGGTCTAGTCAAGGTGGGTGGCTTACGTTGCGTGAATATGGATGCCGTTCCGGGAACGCGATGCGACTTTTTGTTCCTAGGCAATCAGCGGGGCAGATGTTCAGGAGACAGAACTCATCGTAAAGGAACTTCTCCTTCCGCTAGGATCGTACAGCCCGCGATCAGAATACGGCGACGAGCTTCTGCGCAGTTTGCTGGATAAGGTTAAACTCGCTTATACAGGTCTCAAATCCAGGCCTGGGCCGATCTCATTGGCACAGCTCCAACCCTACCTCTCCCTCTTAGAATATGTTGCCATCGTCAAGCGTGCGGCTGACGCGGGTCCTCTTTTGCGATTTTACAGCATGGCTTTGATCGGCAAGATGGCATTGCAGCGGCTCGATCAGTCATCGCAGATAAATATCATTCAACGTCTCGCTGACATACTTCCAGTTTGCGAAGAGGAGCGTCTGAAGCAGGCTAAAAATGAGACTTCCCAGGAGTTAAGCTCGCTACGGAATATGGTTGTGGATGCATGTCCTCACATTTTCGAGGTGAGCGTTCGTGATGATGGTGTTGAAAGACTGAGTTATTTGACTACCATGTACAGAGGATAGTCAAGTCATGTAACAATGACAGAAGACAGTGGAAAGCGTCTCTGGCACTGCTAATAGCATGTCGACAGGTGCGTATAGTATTCTGCTTCTCCTGATGCCTCCCCCAAAACACCTCCGCAGCGACAAGACGATCAGCATTGGGCGCCACCTACTAACCTTATACCTACTCTAACCGAGTTACATACGCTGGCAGGCCAGAAATCGGCCGGCGTGGAGGACTTGACGAGACAGGTACAAGCTCTAATAAAGGTACGTATACTGTTTTTGGAACATTCGCCAAGACTCCACTTTTTGATGGTTTTCAGGAGTTGCACATTGAGCCCATCAAGTCTATACAGCCTCGACCAGCTGGGAGCATCGGCGGCAACAAGCGCAAGTTTGAAGGCATTTCGCCTTCACCGTCAGTGTCTGGACCCAGGACAAGCAACATATCATTGAAAGATAAGAAACCACAGAAAGATGCGGGAATGCCAAGTCTGCCGGGATCCAATCAAGGGGTCTCAGAGGAGTCCTCTCGCGGCAAGAAACTCATTAATAGAATAGGTGGTGACATCAGCACGGGAGAACCAACATCCTCTGTAAAGGCAGCCGAACCACTGGCGAACCGCCTGTCGCCAACGGATGGACGTGCGTCGAATAATGGCATATCTCGCTCACGTTCTCAGGCATCTGTGGGAGAGTCTACGCCAATGACACCCATGCTTAGCATCAAGGGGGCAGCGTCAAAAGTTGCGCCCCCGCCCAAACAGGAAGTAGTGCCGACACCCACACTTATTGATCGGATGCAGATGGGAGAAGCCACGCGCGACGGTCCAGGAGGCTGGAAAAGAAGAAGACGACAAAAGGCGGCAGGAGGCTAGGATGATCGAGTGTGACAGGTTTTGATACGTGACGTTTGCTGATGAATGGCGGGTCAGTTGCCTGCGTTATAAATGAAATAAATATACTGCGGACAGCGAACCGCTCGCGTCACGAGGGTCCCGACGCAGCGTGATGAAAGGGATGATAGCACCGCCATGTGCTCGTCGTAAAGATAGCATTCTGCTTCTGGCCGAGTATGTCTTGGTGGACTTACGCAGTCAGTTGGAAATCGCTTGAAGGGGTATCAAGACACGGAATAGTGTCGCAGCCTTGGCCCGTGGCCACCCGGTCAGATCGAGGCGAGCTGATGCCACGGTACAGTAAGCATATGTATGTAATAGAAGGCGTGGACTGAAAAGGAAATGACTGTGAGATTGGGAATGGAAGGTGTAGCAGTGGCTGCGATGCACTGGCGTACGCGATGGCGAGGAGGGCGTGTCGATGTACAGCTACAAGGAACTCTTTTTATGTGTTTGCCTTGCGGTGCCGGCCTGGACGACAACACATTTGAGCGGATTCGCTAGATCTATGCACACCTCCAAGGGTCTCTTCAACGGGTGTCTTCGACCGGCAATTGTCTCAACTTCCGCAGCATGCACTACTGAGGCTGGCTCGGCGTTTCTCAGCAAAGTATTTACATCTTTCGCCTCCTACATATTTCTGTCTCCCTTTCCCCCTGTCTCGTATCATCACACCCCCTCCCATGTTACGCATACGATCATTCCTGACACTTCTGTTCCTTCCTGTCTTCTTCAACTCGTTTGTTGCCGCAGACAGGCATGCCAGACGCAAAGATGGCAATGGAAATGACAGCGGCAACGACAGTGCATCACAGACAGCCTCTGCGTCGTCGTCGCTCATATCAGGCTCAGCCTCTGCAGCCAACGGCTCCTCACAGGGCGACAGGCAATGCCCAGGCAGCCAGGCAAGTTTGAAAAATGACGACTCGAGTTTCCAAGCTGACGCTGGCTTTCTAGCTCATGTGCGTCACAGGGACCGTCAGTGGGTCGACAGTGACATGTACGATACCCCCCTCTCTCTTCCCCTGCAGACCTCACCATCTGTTCATTGCAGATGAGCTGCAGAGCACCGGCTCACAGAATCTCGGATGGATGGCAATGTGAGTATGCCCTGTCAGGAGTGGTCACCGTACTGACCGCCATGCTAGTGGGTTTGGGAGTCAAATGGCTAGTTAGTAGGACGTGCAACACCCCCGTAAACACGTTTTCTGAGCATACCTGCTTTCTCAGACACACCCATGGTCATTATGTGGCCGAATTCCGATGGAACTATTACACTGTCCCAACGTCAGGCCTCTGGTGAAGTTATGCCTACTCCCGTTGCCTCTCCCACCCAGGTAGCAACGGCAGCAACTTCCCTATCAACAGTAAGTTGCTTTGCATGGTTCTCACTCACCTGCACGGGCCTCGCTGAACATCTGTAAAGCTGAGCGGCTCACAGCCTCTATTAGCGTTTACAATCGACGTACGTGGTGTAGCATATATCCGCATATCTCGCGCGCTAACGCTTGTCTATAGGGATCCGCGCAGCAGCAATCACTAATCTGGGCATACGGGACCACAAGGCCTGCAGCCGATGCGAGTTCATCACTGCAACAACATCTAGACTCTGGCGTCTTTTCTTTGGACCTCACCAAGACGGTTTCGACGAGCAATTCTTCGTCTATTCCCACGGGTTCAAGCCATATTCCGTTTAAACCCTTCGAAAAGACAATCATTGCCCATGCGGTCGTTGTGACCTTTGGCTTCCTGTTCATGTTACCGGCTGGCGTCCTTTTAGCGCGGTATACCAGGACCATATCGACACGCTGGTTCGCTGGACATTGGTTTATTCAGGTCATGCTTGGTAGTAGTGCTCACTCGCTGACTCGGACTGTTTCATTAACGATGCGATATCAGCTGGTCCATTCGTTGTTGTGGGATGTGCGCTAGGCTTTACAGCCGTCACCCAGCAGGGCGCACACAACACCACGAGGCATAAAGTACATATTTGCATCTTGTGACATTCGGTATCTCATGCTTTCTCGCACAGAATATAGGCCCGGCCCTACTCGCGCTGTATCTCACCCAATGCTTAGTGGGTGCATTCATTCACTTCTTTAAGATCCCCTTCCGCTACGGGCGTCCGCCACAAAATTACGGACATGCTATTCTGGGTCTGGGCATCATCATACTCGCCTTGTACCAGGTATACCTCGGCTTCAGTCAAGAGTGGCCCAACTCAACGGGTCGCCCAGCTGTGGTGGGTCCATTTTTGGATAGTTTGTGATGTGGCTGAGAGCTGACCCACTGTGTCGGGTTTGTCGATCCAGAATAATTCCGTTATGATTGTGTGGATTGTGTGGTTGGCGGTTAGTACCGTTTTATTGGGTTCTGAATGTCAATCTCATTCGTACTTGCTATTAGCTGCTGGGCGTGCTATATTTCGGCGGTCTGGCGTTTCTCCCTCGTCAATTTCAACAAGAGCGTGCGTCACGGAAGCAAACCTTACAAGAGCCGCAAGAGTACGGGTTAGTGAGCTATTCGGAGAGTCACGAGAAGCTTAGAGAACGATCTGCCTAGAACACATTACTCCTCGTAAAGTATATTACGCTGGGAAGGACAATTCATCGCACGATTGAGTTGATATTGAATCGTTGGTTTGTTTGTTACCTGCACGTTATCGTATCGTATTATAATTTGTATCTTGCAGTGCCACTCGTCGGACTGACTGGACTCTTACGTGGAGTTTTTCTATCTTCGAAATTTCAGATGAAGTACTTAGATCGTTGCCTACCACTACAAATGATTCCACGATTGTATACCTTCAGTTAGGTTAGATGTTTTTATGCCATATTTCCTGCCCGCGAGATCCGGGGCTCAAACTCATTGATGTGCCACATGACAATTGCACAAGTCTTGGGAGGGCACAAGATCAAGCGAAAACCGTATCATACTTAAAAGCTATGCATGATTTGTTCAGGCACGAGCTATATCGAATTTTATAGATGAAGTCGGACATGAGGATCATAGGGGAGCATACGGGCGCGAAAGAAGTACACCGAGGACGGAGGGGAAGGCAAAAAGAAATGATGACAGCTTAGTCCCAAGCTGTGCCAGGCTGCTGCGTCTCCGCAGGCCATGCTGTGCTAACGGGCTCCGCTGACCAATCTGTGACACCAGCAGCACCAGTGGGCTCCCAGTCGAGTGCACCTAGAAAGAAAGAAGGAAAATATCAGGTTTCTCGATTCATGGACTAATGTAAAGGCGCCTTACCGCCTTCACCGGCTACTAGAGTGGGGTTGATAGCCCCCGCCTGAGGACCGGTCCCTACTTCCCACTCTCTGACGTCTGGTGGTGGGGCCTCCTCTACAGCGGTCACGACGGCAGCCTTGGCAGTGGTCGCCTCCTGCTGCTCCTTCTCGACCTCCTCGGGATCGCGGTAGAAGAACATGTCAACCATGACGTTCCAGCCGCCGCTCGTCCTAGGGACCGTCCCTCGCAGACGCAGCACCTCCCTTGCGAGGAGCCACCACACGAGACCGATTGCGTGCTTCGACTTGTTGTTCGTGGGGATGGCGACGTCAACGAATTTGAGAGGGGCGTCCGTGTCGCAGAGGGCAATGACAGGGATGTTGACGTAGGAGGCTTCACGAATGGCTTGGTGGTCAACGCGCGGGTCCGTGACGACGATGAGCCGGGGCTCCTTGAAAGAGCGGGTGATGTAGTTGGTGAAGCTACCGGGCGTGAAGCGACCGGCAATGGCTTGCGCACCAGTGTTGGCGGCGAATTTGAGCACGGCACGTTGGCCGTAGGGACGGGCAGAGATCACACAGACGTCGTTCGGGTTCTCCACGGCAGCGATGATGCGTGCCGCGAAAACAAGCTTTTCCCAGGTCTTTCCGATGTTGATGATATGGATACCTACAACCACACATTAGGAAACCAAAACCCTTTCGAGGGAATGCAGCAGTCTGGTTTGACGAACCGTCCACACGTCGCTTCCAAACATAAGGTTCCATGTGCTTCTCGCAGTTCTTGGTACCAATATGACAGTGGGCAGCGAGGAGGAGTTGGATCTCCTCATCGGTTGCACTCAACACCGACGGTAGTTTTGACGACATCTGAATTGCCTGCCATTAGAATCCTTATCAGTACGCCGTCATCCATAACCCAAACACCCATCCATCGACTTGGAGCCCACAACATGGCCTCGATTCCAGTACAACAGAACTCTCTAGATCAGATACACATACCTTTGTTTGAAAGTGGCCTAGACGTTGCGGTCGACGGTGTCGAGCGTCCTTTTCGTGGATTGTTAGTTATGCTGGTGCAAATAAGCGCGCGTCCGTGCAATCGGCGCCTCCAGCACCGCAAGGTCACGTGACCCGCCTTGGGAATATTCAACCCTGAAATTTGCGTTTTTATCGAGCTTCGCACGTCTTCTCCAGTCATCATTATCAGTTTTCATACCGAAAGCCTCATTCTTGCACAAGCCAGTTGATACCACCTGGTAAATTGTCATGTAGCACTGCGGAATGGAACTCGCTGATGTTATTCATTGGTCAGTCCTTCCGTATCAATAGCGATCAGAGAGAGGATTTCCTATGCGACGTACAATTACATGCATTGGGTAAAATAAAACGACTACTAGCTCCTACACCTAAATGAACCTGGAACAAAACAAGCATCTTTCACGTCGACCTGCGAGGCGTCTTCTTCCCCTTTCTTGCAACGCGCAACCTAAGGAATCAAAGGGATTGTAAGTCACCATCACGTGTGGCACCTTTGTGAAGCAAACTGACTTGTTGATACTCTTATCCCAACGAGACCTGAGCACAATTGCAGCTGAATTGCTCGTGTCACTTTGGAAAAAGCCATGGAATTCTAGTGGTGAAACGACCTCCTTGGAACGAGACGCCTCTCCGGCACGATTCAACTCGTATTCTTCATAGAACCTAGCCTCGCTACGTAACTGGGTGACTTCGTCTGGGTCTGTGACGAGGCGGATGAGGAACTCTGTCCCTATGGGAGACGAGTACCAGCCATGTCCCGCAATGAAGCCCATGTAGACACCACCAGGTGTAGGTATGCCGCCGTTATCTCTGGCCCGATCTGTCAAGAAGAACAGCGGGGTGCATTCACTGCAACATCGGGGTGGTTCATCGGTCGATAAGGCCGTGGGGCCCTTGCCTTTTCCCTGTTCGCTCCACTCGAGAGCCCTCGGACGTCCATCGGCCCCGGTGGTCCATCGACAAAATGTTTCACTGTAGTGGAGCCCCCCAGGCCTGATGTCAACATCTAGCTTGGATTGGTCGAATGAGAAGCGATACGGAAAGATGGGCCCCTGATGCGGCTTCCTGTTGGTCGTTGCCGTTCGGGAGTGTTTCTCGCACTGGGTTGGCATGGCCTGATGGCAGCGGATGGAGATCTAGCTTTGACTCAGAGCTAGCCTCGTGTCAAAGAGGGTGTGGTGCGTGCCCAGATAATCACACCCACAACACCACTGTAAGGCAGTATGTTGGAGAAATGCTTGAACAATGGACTCGTTGGATCAAAGTGATCACTGGAAGCTAAGGTTAGTTATGGCCACAACCCAAGACAATGTGTACGGTGGCGGGTTTTCCCACGACGCGCACCTAAATCACGTGGGCGCGTCTGAGCTTAAGGCGTCATGTCCTGTCATCCCTGCTTCTCACTTCTAGTCTTTACTAGTGCCTCCGTTACTCTCTTCTAAAGCATCCCATGCTCCTTCCCTTCTAAACTGTGATCACACTCAGCACCATGGCAAGGCTATAAGATGTAAACAAAGGTCGCGCGTACAGTCTTGCTACCGAGGACGTAAATCCTCTTGCTTCCATGCATTGAATGACTTGGTATTTATGTCCTTTTTTTACATGTGTACTGTCTGGCATATAAATCCGATTTAAGCGGAATCAGCGATGCCTTGAGGTTTCCATGCACCAAAAGGTACACGCTTAGACACTCCGATGCTTTACTTGAAGCGCTGTAGAATACATCTTTGCCGCACGACTAAAAGAGGACAATGGACATAATAGGCTACAGTCTCCACACCACCTCTTTGCTATTACACAATCCAATCGTTCCCTAAACCACTTATCCAAAATAAATCAAGTAAACAATCGCAGGAGATCCGCGATCACGACTTCGATGTCCGGTCTATCGTCCGGATTTATGGCAGTACAGGTTTGACAATACGCCCACGCAGAATCGTTCAGCCATACATCCGCGATAGGTCCAGTGGGCCTAGGCGAACGCTTGTTGCGGAGGAGGTCCACAACGACATGCAAATCTTCCTTCAGATTGAAGAAAGGTTTGCGATTGCTTAGGACCTGATGAAAAAGAGATATTGTTATCCGCGCCGTAGTGTGATAAAGTAGAAGTGAAACCAAACCTCGAGCATGGTATGGCCAAATGCGTATATATCTGTTTTAGGTGACTTCAGGGGACCTGTCTCTTCATCCCCAGCACGGATGAGCTCGGGGGCCATCCATCTGGGAGATCCAGCTCCGTGCAGCATTGTGACTGTTTTTTCATGACTGATCCGTGAAAGTCCGAAATCCGCTAGAACCGCACACCCAGCATCAGAAATCAAGATGTTCGCCCTATGTATGAAAGCATAGGATGTGAGAAGATGTTAGAAACCAGGGTATGTGGACACGAACCCTTTCAGATCTCCATGTATGACAGGTGGTTGACGAGTATGCAAGTACTGAAGACCTTCTGCGGCCTCTATGAGCTGTTTTGTGAATGCATTAGACATCAGAGGAAAGCACTGAAATATGGCGTATACCAGACGACATCTATCAGCGTAAGGAGAAACAGATGTCAAGTAGTGCATAATGTTCCCATTTTGACAAAACGGCGAAACCTTAATATAGGGTTGAATGCATGAAGAGTGACAAAAGAAATGGTGCGTACCATGAATAGCGACATGATATCGTACTCGCAAATGCCATAAAACTCTAGGATTCGGGGATGTTCAAGCTCAGCCCATATACTAGCCTCTTTCAAAAAACGCTATAACCAATGCACATAAATTTAAGAGACATTCAGAGACTCCAAGCGACTTACTCGACGTGCTCTGTCCTTGTCCCTATCTGTCGATCCTTGAAAGAGTCTCACCAGTTTGAGTGCTACCTTCTCTGATCCAAGTCTTTCGCCAAGATAAAGGTCACAACTGCCCCCACCAGCAATAGGGTGCTCGCTCAGCTTCTTGATCTCTACGCCAATATTCTTCAATGTCCGTGGGACAACCACACGTGTTGTAGAAAGAGATGAGATAGTCGCGTCGGCTAGTTCGACCATTTGTCGAGCCACCTCCGCCATCGTTGGCCTCTGTCTCGGGTCTCTTTCCAAGCAATGACTGATAAGGACCCATAGACCACCTGAGAGAATATTGTTCCCCGTGATTCCAGGGCGCTCAGGGAGCTGGTCCAGAAGAATCTTTCTGATAATTTCTCCATAATGCGCATGTGACATCCTGAATCCCAGAGCCTTTCAGTTACAAGGACCGTCAGAACAAGAACAGCGCGGGTTCAAAGAGGACAACCAACCTCCATCATCGTCGTTCCAAATGCAAATACGTCGTCTTCAAATGGTGTCTGCTCCAGAGACGATGGTAAGGAGTGAGGTGGAAGACATGGAGCGTAGCAACTTCCAGGACTATCTGAAGCATAAGCCTGTAGAAAGCTAGAAAGATACGCGCGTCCCGTTTCAGAAATTAAGATAGTGGACTGAAGAGATATAAGAGTGTGACAAAGAGGAGTCAATGAAGAGTTCTGACCAAACGAAGATTGCCATACACTATTCCCAGGCTATGGAGGTGGGCAAGACCACGAGCAACGTCTGCCATCAATTCGACCGTATTTGCATTTGAAGAAGTATCACCGGGGTTCCTAAGGAGATACTTCCTGAGATTACCCTCTGGCATCCACGGTGAGACAAGAGCCATGCTATCTTGTAACCGCGCAAAACCAAGAAGAGGCATGACATTCTCATGATGCATTGCACAAGACCAAGCGTGTGCTTCAAGTAGGAAATCCTAATTTCAATTAAGTATAGAGTAAATAATTAATAAGAGCTTGCACACATTTACTCGACTGGCAGTGAAAGGCGGGGTGAATAGCTTGACAGCAACTAGTGTATTATCGGATAATTTTCCAAGCCAGATGGAAGACAGCACGCCCCGAGCAGCAGGATAATCGCCCAGAAGCTTGACCTCGTTTGAAAGGTCTCGTATTTTGCTTAATACAGGATGAGAAACCTCGTGTATCATGCTAAAATCCAAAGGACTCTCGGGAGGTGAGTCCGAGTCCGTGTTCTGAAAAGTATGGTGTGAGAAGGCCCACGCATAGACTCTTATGATTTCCCATGAATCCACCTCACTTACGAAAGTGATCCTTGAAAAAGCTTGCTCCATATGTTCAGGATGCTCGTTCAAGTTCAGTTAACTAGCAAGGTCACTGGCTCCGTGGGAAAGAGGGACTGCCCTGGGCCAGTCTAGGGCGCGTGATGCATAAAGATGATCCCCACCAGATGACATGAGTGGTCCATAGGCGTCTCATGTCGATTTGGACAAATAAAATCCGCCAGCTACAACGCTTCATGTTTGTTGCTCGAAATTTGTCCGTGAGCCTCCACGCTTAGATTCCTCCAATATTTTGCTTGAAGCGCTGTAAAATACACCTTTGTCGCACGGCTACAATTGTTACCATAGGCTAGTCTCTACACCACCTCTCTGCTATAGGACGATTCGATTATTTAAATCACTTATCCAAAGTAAACAATTGACGGAGGTCAGCGATCACGACTTCGATGTTCGGTCTTTCGTTTGGATTTATAGCAGTACAGGTTTGACAATACCCCCACGTAGAATCGTTGAGCCAAACATCTGCAACAGGTCCAGTGGGCCGAGGTGAACGTCCATTTTTGAGGAGTTCCACAACGACATGTAAATCCTCCTTCAAATGGAAGAAAGGCTTGAGATTGCTCAGAACCTGGGGTAAAAGCGAGGCTCAATAACCAACTCTCCAACGAAAAGAAAGTGAAAACAAACCTCGAGCATGATATGTCCAAATGCGTATATATCTGTTTTAGGCGACTTCAGCGGACCCGTCTCTTCATCCCTAGCACGGATGAGCTCGGGGGCCATCCACCTGGGAGTTCCAGCTCCGAGCAACGCTGTAGTCGTTTCTTCAATACTGATTCTCGAAAGTCCGAAATCCGCGAGCACGGCACGCCCGACATTAGAAATCAGTATGTTCGCCCTATGTAAATACGAGTTATAAAATGCCAGGAATCTAATTTTTTTGGAACAAACCCTTTCAGGTCTCCATGTATGATGGGTGGTTGATGAGTATGCAAGTACAGAAGGCCATCTGCGGCATCTATGAGCTATGGTGTCCATGCATCAGACACTAGAAAAACATATTAAGATAAAACATACCAGACGTTGTCTATCAGCATCGGGGGCGAAAGACGTCAAGAATTGCATGATGTTCCCATATTGATAAAACGGCGAAACCTTAATGTAGAGTTGGATGCATGAAGGGTGACGAAAGAAATGGTGAACAGTGACATTGTACCGTGTTCGCAAATGCCATAAAATTTCAGGATTCGGGGATGCTCAAGCTCAGCCCATATACTAGCCTCTTTAAAAAAACACTATAAGCAATGCCCATGAATTTAGAAACTCGACATAGAAACTCGAAGCGACTCACTCGACGTGCTCTATCCCTATCCGTATCTGTTGATCCTTGAAATAGTCGCACCAGTTTGAGCGCTACCTTCTCAGACCCACGTCTTTCGCCAAGGTAAAGGTCGCAATAACCCCACGAGCAATGGCATGCTCACTCAGTTTCTCGATCTCGGTGCTGATATTCTTCAGCGTCGGCAGGGAAACTACGGGGTTTATAGAACGAGGCGAGATAGACGCCTCGGCTAGTTCAACCATTTGGTGAGCCACCTCTGCCATTGTTGGTCTCTGTGCTGGTTCTTCCTCGTGTGTACGATCGATCAGGAGCCATAGTTCAGCGATGAGAAGATCCTCCGCCGTAAGTCCAGTGCGATCAGGGAGCTGTGCCAACAGACACCCCTTCTCCTTCAATTTTGTATACTGTTCAGATGTTTTTCCAACTCCCAGAGCCTTTCAGTCACAAGAACCATCAGTATAGGGGGCAGCGCTGGCAAGCCAGTGACCAACCCTCGGTATGACCCATCCAAATAAAATACGTCGTGTTTCAATGATAGCAAATTCTTCTGGCCCACGGATGCTGAGGAGTCAGGTGGATTGTATTCAAGGAAGTCGGTGCCCCAGTCAATTCCAGTGTATTGACCTTGGAGTTCTATAGGAACAGCGACTACAAAGTCAGAAACATACGCGCGTCCCATCTCAGATACCATGATAGTGGCCTGATGAGCTGTGAGGGTGTGACCAGTGGAATTAATGAAGAATTCTGACCAAACAAAGGCTGCCATGGAATATTCCCTGGCTATGGAGGTAGGCGAGGCCACGAGCAACGTCTGCCAGTAACTCAACCGGATTTGCATCTGGGTGCGCGAGGAGATACTTTTTGAGGTCACCCTCTGGCATCCAAGGCGAGACGAGAGCCATTCTGCCTTGCAGCCGTGTGACACCAAGAAGAGGCACAATATTCTCATGATGCATTGCGCGTGACCACGCATGCGCTTCACTCAGGAATTTCTAAATAAAGATTAAGCATGTACTATATCATCAATAAGAGCTCGCAAAAACATACTTGATAGGTGGTGGAATGCCAACATAGCTTGACAGTTACCCGTGTATTATCAGGCATCTTGCTAGGCAAGGAGGATCCTAGGTATGAATCAGGAGGAAGACTACATAGATACTGGATTTCAGTTGAAAGATCTCGTATTTTATGTCTTGTGGAGCAAGAAGATCCGTCTTTATCTGAGGATTCTCAGGATATGACTTGGTGCATATACCGCTGTAATTCTTTTACAAGCACGATGTGAGCGTGGGGGAAGCATGGACTTCATGGATCCACTTCACTTACAAGAATTATACTTGAGACAGCTTGGCCCATTTCAAGGTGCATTGGATGGAATCGTTCAAAAGGGCTGAAATATGAATCGCTTGCACCATCCTCTGGCATGTGATATATGATAACATTGTATTCGCCCACCTTGTACTAATACATGTAGTGTGTCACAACCTGTTTGGAGTCGTCTCATGTCGGTTTCCATGATCTGTCAGCTACTACGCTCCATGTTTTCAAATCCATTAGCTTGTTCGAGATTTGTCGTTGAGAAAGCCTCCCGGTTTCTGAACGCAACCTTCAAACCTCTAAGCTTGATGGACCCGGAACGATGTGCTTATGTAATAAGCGTCCAGTCGGATGTCTGATAGCTTGTCAATGTTTCAGAGTACAACCGTTTGGATCGACGAGATCATCCAGCTGTTGAGGATAAGGACCGATGGGACCGATACAACCTCGCTAGTTTAGTTCCCTTTCTGCTTAGTAATAGGACGACGTGGTTTTTCCCCTACTGCGTCCCCCAAAAACCCCAACACCAGCACTCATGTACTAATTGAGACGAACAAT
Source organism: Cantharellus purpuraceus (assembly GCA_025174535.1). Lineage (NCBI taxonomy): Eukaryota > Fungi > Basidiomycota > Agaricomycetes > Cantharellales > Hydnaceae > Cantharellus > Cantharellus purpuraceus. The sequence continues at coordinate 283,521 of JALBUN010000012.1, forward strand.
CCAACCTCCAAAATAGCATGTCACCTTGTTGTATCTTGGCAAAGGGGAAGAAAAGCGCTTTGTTTCTAGAGCGATGTATTAGCAGACACTGCTTCTGGCGAGTCGAACAGTGCGGCAGTGCGTCCAGTAAGCGCCTGCCTCGCAGCGCTGGAGACGTGAACCATCAAACCATGAATAAGCAGTCCCACAAACATAGAACCCCGTTTTGGACACTCCTATTGATACGCTCACCTCTTGTTTCCAATGGCTGCGACGTACCGCCCATGTTTCAACATCTCAACCCGTATCGCCACAACAGATCAATTTTTTTTGTAGATTGCAGGCTATAGCATTGGTGAAGGAGGAAGTTTGACCGTTGCCAGCGCACTGTAGTTCAGGTCCGGCGGTCTTTCACCTCATTGAACGAAGTGACCATGGGCTATGTATGGGGTGATGGCGCATGCTGGTTTTTGGAGCAATACGGCGAGACGTGATTGTGTCGCCAGACAGTGCTCCATGATAACTTGGGCATTGCCTCGCTTGAGAGATCCCTTACTGCAGATACGCTTGTCTGAAATGATGCGGAGTGCGGACCCAAGACCAGAATAGGGGGGTAAATCAATACAAGCAGTGAAGCTTAGCAGTGCGGGTACGTGAATTTCGCGTGATGCTACAGGCGTGAAGGCGGCATGAGGCATATCGATGAAGCCCACGACTCAGGATAGTCGCTGTCAGTTAAAAGGCGACGGCCAGGGGAAATGCCAAGGTACCGTGAATGCTACTATAGAATCACAAACCCAGGCACGGAATATTCACGGTAACTTAATTCTAGGACACATGATCTTGCTTGATTTCTGTTCCAGCTCGTCCGTGAACTCGATGAACGACGAGAAATAAAGTTCAAGGAGCTTATTGAAATGCGAGTGGGCGTTTCGAGCGTAGTTCATAAGAGAAGAGTGAAGCCCAGGGCATGAGAAGCATCTATGCTGTGTAAATCCGAGAGAACTCTTCCAAAAGACGCCAGGTAGGCTTGACAGAAAAGTTCGTGTCGCGTCTCGTTTAAACCGATGTGGCATGGTTTAGTATTTATATAACTTTGTTTGGTTGAATGAGTGGGGTTCTTCTCGTTGCATGCGATTGATCAACGGAGAATCTACCCATGTTGCTACACTCCTTTCGATCGGTGAAGGCAATATCCATCACCGGTATATAACGGCAGATGCCTGTCACGATAAACTGGGAATGACTTGCTGGGTATCTGAAACTGGATCTCCGCGTGCCAGACCGGGAGGCAGAAGATTGGTTGGCCGCGAGAGCCGTTGTATCCATGCAGGAGAGCGTCCTTTTAGAAACTTTGGTGCCTTACGAGTCCGTAGAAGGTAGAAACGTCAAGAACAAGGAGAGAGAGTCGGGAATACGGAGAGCACGGACGGCTGTGCGCCTAACTGCACCGATTGAGCGGGTAATAAATTGATCATGTGCAGTGTTGTCGGATACGAACGTACAACACTTGAGTGATTGATACCCAAACCAGAGCTGCTCGGCGCGCTCTTTCGGCATCCTAACGTGGTCAGTCAGTATAGTATGTCGCCAGCTCTCTGGGCTCCAAACTGCAGCGGCAGTCCGTCCATGCTTCCCAGCGACCAGTATATGTTTATACGCCCATTTGGCGACCTGACCCTCTCCTATTATTCTTCTCCGTGCTAGAGTATGCCAGCATACACTGCAAGTCCTCGTATGCCCATCTTCACTTGCTATCTCAGCAGCCAGCACCATTAACACTTACTTTTCTTCGTTTAGCGCTTCCTCCTCATCCTAATAACAATATTCATCGATCTTGGTCAGACGAGCAAGTCCCTGTAACCAGCTACTCGAGTGAACCTATACGTCCTGCACCACGTTCCTCCTCCTTCTCCGCGTCTCGAGCGCCTCAATTCGACTGGAGGAACAACCCTCCCCCGCCTCCTGTTCCCCCTTTACCTCCAGCCCTTCTGCCCGGGTTTCACAGTCCCCCATTGGTCCACTCGAATCTCGACTTTACTTTCACAGAGGCACCTCGTCGTCCTCCCCCCCCACAGCCGAGGCCAGGACCCTACACTGGCCCCGACTTTCCCCAGAGTATCACTCCATCACATCCCCCCCTAGTGCAATATTCTCCTCCTATATGGTCTTCGATCGGGCAGCGCAATAACTATTTTCCTTCTAATTCCAGCTTTGGCTCTCCTAAGCCTCCGGTACCTTGGCCAGCTAACAATTATGTTTCTAACACTCCGGGGCTTGGAGATAGGCGTCCTTCATCCTACGCGCTTGCTCAGACTTGCAAAATTTCTGATCAGTCGCCTTCACCCCCACCCGCTATCCCTCCTCGCCCGATTACCACCCAGGGTGAAATTAGGTTTGAGAGGTCGCCTCCGATGCCCCCACAAGCAGCTGCACCACCACCAGTTCCGCCAAAAACACTTACGTTTTCGATGACGTCCTCACTTATGTTTCCCAGTCGGGATGATCTTCAGACTTCTTCGAGCCAAGGCAATATAGGGCCGCCATCCTCTGATGAACCTATCCCAGAAGCTCAAGAGACAAGACCAGCGGAAGCTTTGGAAGTAGATTTACCAACAGCTGCAGAGGCAGGACCATTTGAAGTCCCGGAAACAAGAGCACCCGAGGTTCCAGAATCAGGACCACTCGAAGCACCAGAGGCAGGACCACCTGAAGTCTCAGGAGCAGGATTACCGGAATACTCAGAGGTAGCACCACTCGAAGTCCCAGAGAAAGGAATCCTTCCCTCTACCTCTGCGATGCAGGCAACAGAGACGTCACCGTTAGACTCTGACCTCAAGCGTGCCATGACACATTCTCTAGCTGAGTCGCAAAGGAAGCAGTCTGTCAGAAAATCTCAAGAAGACGATGATGATGAACTCGCGCGTGCTCTTGCCGAGTCCCTCTCTCTGTCAACCAATCTCGAACGATACGCAAATTATTCGCGAGATGACGCCTCCAGTTCCGCCAAAGTGACGCAATTGGATACAAGATCAGCCAGTTCACTAATGCGTGTACAAGGACCGAATGAAAGCGGGACATCACGACGGAGACCATCTGTTCCGGACTCAGACCTCTTATCGCGTGAGGAACTCGAGGACCATGCAGCACATGGACAGATCATGCAAGAGTTGGAAGACGAAGAAGTGACAAGGAGGCTCCAAGAGGAAGAGGAAAAAAGGGTGGAGGCTGAACTGCAAGAACGCGGGCGACAAGCTGAAGCACGGGAGCGGTTGGACGAAGCGCTTACAAAACGGCTTCAAGAGGAGGAGGCCAGAAGACTGGACGTCGAAAGATTAGAGCGTGAACGACAGGACGAAGAGAGGGCAAGGCTGGACGCTGAGCTTGCTCGAAGGGAGGCGGTTGAAGAAAGGGCACGGAAGATGATCCAGGAGGCCCAAGAGCGGAAGGACGCGGAGATGGCACGAAGGATGGCGGAGACTAATGAAGCGGAACGACCACATGCCTCCAAAGGCGCCTTCGCAGCACAGGGCGCGGGTTCTACACCGGCAGGTCCAAGCCCACCTCAATACACTGAGGTCATGGGCTCGCCACCCCGTATGCCAATGGGCTCGCCACCCCGTGTGCCAATGGGATATACACGTCCGACGGCGCGACCTGTGCAGTCTTCACCGCAGCTCTATCATGGGTCGCCTCAGCTGACAAGGCGTGCGGTGAGTGCACACGCGAGCCAGCCAGGACCAGGGCCGTCGCGACCAGCAGAACAAGGGGATAGAACAAGGTCAGCGACGGTGAATGGTAATGCTTTTAGTGGCGGTAACAGGAACAATGGGACGCGCCCGGGGAGTGGGCCGTCACAATCCGCTCCGGCCAATGGCAATAGTGCGGGTCCGTCGAGGGGAGGTCCTGGTGCGGGTCCATCAGGTCCAGTTCGTAGTGCAAATCGGCCGAGGACGAGTCCCGGTGCAGCTCCTAGTGCAGCTCCCAGTGCAGCTCCTAGTGTGGTCTCGGAAGGCGATGCCATAGGATCCGATGTGTTGAAGGGCGTTGGTGTGTTTTGTCGTTTAATCGTCAGGTACCACCCTCTTACGTTGCCATTGTTTGGAACTTTAGCCTATGGATTCAAACCACCTGACACCCGGTCGACCCCAGCGCAGTCGGGAGTGTTACCGGTATGCCCTCCGTTCCCCGAAGTCATCAGTCTCTTTCGCTCGCCTTCACCACCCTTCTACATCATGGCAACATCTTGGAGACACCTCATGCGTCTTCTGGCGCAGCTCGAGACTCGTATCCAGGCGAACCTTGAAGTCATCGCGAATTCTAAAGAGGAAAACCTCTTGCGGGTTGTGGTTCAGTTTGTCAAGGTGAGTGTGATGGTTGGACATGACTGGAACCATGTAAACATACCATTCATCACAGCTGCCGTACACTGCGAACACTTGGCGTACGATTGTACATCTCACACTGGACCAGCCAGTCCCACGTAATATGCAAAATGCCTGGCGTTTTACAAACGGTGACACAATGACGCCGCCGTACTCCTACACGTTGGCGCCGCCCCTTCCTTACCTCGTTAATAACACTCAGTCGCAGTTCTACGTGATCCCGCTCTCGACGACATCACCGTTCCCGATCCTACCGATCACGCTGCCGAATCTGGCGCTGTACCTGCAGTCTGCGATGCGGGACTCTCGCGCGCGGAAAGTGCAGAACGACCCCTCGAACGGGATGCGGAGGCTCGCGAGGATGGTGATGGCGTGTTATCCAGAAGAGATGGTTGTCCCGGACAAGGAGGAGCGGAAGCCTGCGAGAGGGGTTGGGAATTTGTTCAAGCGAGTGGTGGGGCTTGGGGGGGGAACTCGGGAGGAGTCGCAGGAGAACGAGGAGGTTTATGATATTATCACGCCGTTCCGCATTGATCAGTACACTGCTTCATGATTTGATTTATTTTGCTTTGCTGTTTTGTGTAATATTCGTCATGCATAGTCCATAAGTACGTGTTGTCGACTCCGTTCAGTTGCAGATTCTTCTTGTTGGCGCTTGTGTACGCAATTTGTTACCGCCACGTCCTACCTCCAACGCAGTACTGTCTTGCTTCGCTTAGGAACGGCGAGAGTACCACTTCACAATACGACCGTAGTTGTCTTTGGCTGAACTAGTGGTGATTGTGCACGACAAATGCATAGCATTTACCAACGTATCAATGGCATCTCAGCCTTGCTCTCGTCATGTCTCCTTGGGCTATTGGCCGCGATCACCTTGAGCAGCCTCGCCATACAGGCTACGAGGCCCCCAGTGGAGGGAAAGCTTGACATGGTGTCCTTAAAAGTGTCAGTATTCGTTTTTGTTGAGACCAGCCTGTTCCTTGTGACGGTGTTGCGATATGCAGAGCGACTGACGTGCGTCCTGTTGTGATTTAGATACAAGGGAAAGTCAGAGCGGTCTCGCGACAAGAGCCAGGATTTTGCGTTTGTCACGTTCGATTGTGAGGCTGGTGCGTGTTCCTATCATCATCGAGCATTTATAATGTTATTTTCTCATCGAGCCCTCATGAAAATCGTGCTGTTTCCTGGCATAAATAGATGTTACACCCCTATTCGACTGGAATACCAAGCAAATATTTCTGTATCTTTCTGCGGAATTTACCAATGCACAAGGGGTTCGTCCTGCCGCTTATCAATCTGCTCCGGGATATTTAAATCTCAGGCTTCATGGCATGCAGGTGAAGAACGATGTTGTGCTATGGGACCGAATTGTGCGCCGTAAACGTGATGCCAAGATTAAAATCAAAGGCGTGAAGAACAAGTATCGATTCCGTGAGGTGTCGACATCGTTTAGGTAAGTCAATAAGGGTGCCCCGAAGGTGCTATGCTTCCCCTGTCTAACGTTCTCCTATTTCATACGCAGTGGCGTCTCGCCAGCGAATTTCACGCTCAAGTACAACTCGATGCCCCATGTCGGCCTTCTTACCTATGGTGTAGCGGGTCGTACAACTGCGATTCCATTTCCACCAGCTGAGACAGCGGTTTGAATCTGCATCTGGTCAGGAATGTAGAACGAGTTGCCTGTAGCATATTTAGTTGTTAATTTAACTCTTTCCTCGTGACTGCCTTAGGTATACCACTAATCTGACTCACATGCTTTGTAGTGAGTGATTGATAATCAGGGTAGCCAGTTGATTCCGAATACCGGGAAGCAGGCGTTCTATCATGGGGGGACGAATTGCGAGAGTTGTTATCTGTCCACGATGCTCTCCAAGGAGCAAGTGCCCTTGCTTGCGGATGAAGAGCCAGATTTGCCTCTTGCACACCCGCCCCGGCGCGAGAAGCAGGCAGAGTCAGCCCACTCAGTATTGCTTCGGGGTTTGCTTTGGAACCTCCGGATATGGTGTATACTGTTTGTCTGTCTTGGGATTGTGGGCGTCATCATCGTTCAGACATGGCATCCGTCTGTAAGTTATGGAATTAGTATTCGTCATCCACCGACGACTCTTCCTGGATGGCCCACCAAGCGCAATCCGGCGTATCTGATTCATGCCAAGCATGGTGCAGTCGCTGCAGAAAACATCCTGTGTTCAGAGATGGGCGTAGATGTCCTCAAAGATGGAGGGAATGCCGTCGACGCGTCCGTTGCAGTAACCCTCTGCATAGGCGTTGTCAACATGTTCAGGTGCCATTTGATCCCTTGCCAGGAAAGTGCTCCCCAGTTCACACCGCAAACAGTTCCGGAATCGGTGGCGGTGGATTCATGACGGTGCGGCTTCCGACATCGTCTTCAAATTCCACCTCGGAGGGATGGACTGTAGACTTTCGTGAGACTGCACCTGCTGCTGCGAACGCTACCATGTTCTCGCATGACCCAGAGTCTTCAATGTATGGGGGATTGAGTGTCGGTGTGCCGGGCGAGTTGAGAGGCTTGGCCGAGGCTCATCGCAGATGGGGAACGCTCCCTTGGAAGAGACTCGTGGAGCCCGCTGCACGATTAGCGGAGGGTTGGCCGGTCGGGAAGGAGCTCGCACGACGCATTCAGGTATGTACTTGAGCTAGAGTGCTGGACTCAGGGTTTCCATGGTCCCTCAGATGTTCAGCACTCTAATGCTCGCGAATCCCGATTGGCGATCTGTGTTTGCGCCGTATGGAGAGCTTCTCGGTGAAGGTGATCTCATTCGCAGGACGAATTACTCTCGTACATTGCATACCATCGCAGAACAAGGCGCAGAAGCATTTTATTCCGTGGGCGCATCAGTCGTAGTGCATGATGATTGTATGCTGACAGTGTGTAGGGTGCCATTTTAGATGCGTTGCTAGAGAAAATCCATACCACAGGGGGGATTCTTACCGCGGCAGATTTTGCGGGCTATACTCCTTTAGTAATGCCTGCACTCAAAGGGTCGTTCAAGAATCGTACAGTGTACACGTCCGAGGCCCCCACCTCTGGTCCTGCGTTGCTGCACATGCTCAATCTTCAAGAACGTTTTGACATGGAGAATGCGGATGCAGGTCTGAAACTTCACCGGTTTGTGGAAACATTGAAGTGTGAGAATTGTGTGATGTCTGAGCAGTTGCAATATGTACTGATTGAAGTGTTGAAGTTGGCTTTGCAGCGAGGTATGGCCTGGGTCGTCATATGATTTTGGTGTCTATAGTTTCTGCACAGGACCAGGATATTTGACCCAGCGTTTGTCAATGGCACGGCACCCTTTGAAGATATTCCCACTAAGGAGTTTGCGGCTGCCGTTTTCCCTAACATCACTGACGTACGTGGCTCACACAGTATCATATACTCTTTACTTGATATTTAATTTAGAATACTACTCATCTACCGGAGTATTACCACCCTGTCTATGATGTGGTAGAAGATCATGGAACAGTGCGTCCCGTCATCGCTGCCTGCCTAACTTTCTTTACTAGTGTTGTCGCAGTCGCACTCTTCCATTGTGGATCAGTCGGGAATGGCTGTCGCGATAACATCGACAGTCAATCTCGTGTTTGGCTCCCAAGTATTGGAGCCCATGACGGGCGTCATTCTTAATGACGAGCTCGACGATTTTTCCACCCCAGGAAGGCCAAACGCGTTTGGCTTGTGGCCGTCTCCCTGTAAGTGTGAATGTCCACCCCTGCCATCTTCGCAATCTCGCGCTCTGTGGCTTCCCGAATTCTGACTTTATGTTGTATTATATAGACAATTATCCCGCTCCGGGAAAGCGGCCGCTTTCATCCACATGTCCCACGATATTGGAGCACCCAGACGGGTCCTTATACCTCGTACTCGGGGGGTCCGGTGGATCTCGGATATTCGGGTCTGTCGCACAGGTGATTCTGGGGGCTGACACTGTGTCGTCTGCCTCCGCGCCCCGGGACGAGATGGGGTGGATTGATCTTAGTGCAGCGGTGGAGGCGCCCCGGGCGCATGATCAGCTATTTCCGTTGATGGTGGATATGGATAGTACATTTGATCAGACGAGTGTAGATGCGCTGCGGGCGAGGGGGCATAATACCACAGGTAGGCGTTTTCGGGTGTGCAGACATGCGTCCTGGGAATTTTCTTGCGGCTAGGATGCTGATGGTGCGTGCAGTGAGCGATATCAATCGTGTTGCGGCTGTTATACAGGCTGTGATGGCCAAGGACGGCGAACTTTTTGGTGAGTGGCTCTTCTGTGGATGTGTTGCGGTAGATAGTGGTGGTACTTATATCATCCAACAGCGGCGAGCGATTCGCGCAAAAATGGTATCGCGGCCGGTTATTGAGTTCTATGGGTAGGTTGATGCGGGGGGAAGGGTATACTTATTTCATTACGTGGGGACGGTATATCAGGATGCTAGAGCTTCAAGTTGCTTTACAGGTGTGGGTATTGTAAAGCAACACTTTCTTGGGTAATACAACTACATCAGGGAACTTCCATCGGAATGGGCGTCTCTATACGACAAAGATCGCTACATTTGGGTGTCGTGTGTCATGTAATGAGATTGGGGCCGCGCGTGCCCAGGTCATTACCCAGCAGCAAAATGGTTTCTACTCTCTTCTCTATGTACAAAGCTGGCCCGGATGGCAGTTCTGACTCATTTGACCAACACCATTGGGAAGTAAGAGTCGGGGTCGTGAGGAGCATCCTCTACACGCCGAGGGACCCATCTCTGGTGGCTTGACGCTGGTATCGGAATGTATGATACGTCGGTGTAGGGTGATTTTCCCGCTGCAGCGATGGTGTTCAGGGCCTGCGTTAGTTCCGTCGGTGCAGATGCAGTGGCAAGAGACGTAGATTCGGAAGGGTTGTCTCCGGCGTCGGACGCTGGAGGCGCAACACTGTTGCAGGTAGGAGATGAGGGTGTCATGCCGGGGTTTATGCAAAGGAAGAGGGTACGAACGCTTGCAAGTCAGGCGACTGGAGGAGGAATTTGGACAGCTGCGCCTGTGTGACGACCGACAAACGGGGGTAGTTTCTTCGTACGTCACGCTTCCAGTATGGATTCTGTGCTGGGTCGGAGGCTGCCGCAACCAGTGTGATTCAGTAAGAATGCCAGCGGAACTGGGGACAGGTCAGACCTTTGGTGGCAGGTGTAGAATAAAGCTCTGGGCGCGAGGCCGGCTGAGGGTATCTGTTCAGGGTAGCGATGGGGATGCCAGAGGAGATGTCTGGGTTGACGACCACAGCATCGCCTGGGGAGAGCATGAGATCTGCTAGATGAAATGATTATAGCCACATACGGAACTTCTTCCAGAAGCCCTGTGGAGAGAGGTGGTAAAGGGTATGATCTGCTGATTTTGCTGCGTTCCTCGCCGCGGCTGCCATGAAAGGCGATTGAAAATGGACCTGCTGACAAATCTTGTGGCTCTTCTCGATCGGTGTTTGAAAGTATACAGGCGCTGTTCTGCTGTACTATCACGCAATCCATACCCTTACTACATACTACACCATGCTCGCCATATATTGCGCTTCTTGCGTACCCGCTCCTGTCTCTTTCCCCCCATCCCTCTCTCCCACTCACCCCTCTCCCACCACATGCCAGGACTCACCTTTACCGTTCCAGACCACTCTACGGAGCTCTTGTCGCGCACAGAACATGATCCCCTAAGAAACCCTCATCATATCCCCTCATTTGAGTCTGGCGCATCACGGCCCGTTCTATACCTGCCCCCGCTGCTCTCCTCGCTCCCCGCGTCATATGAAACAGCTCAAAAGCCTCTCCTGAATCCGCCATTGACCACGGAAACACGGCTTCCTCACATTGATCCCGCCAGTCTATCTCTGCACCTCGCGCTTCATCACTTTAAGCCAATAGACGAGCAGTATGCTTCTCGACCGTATTCTGAGGCATTTAATTGGGACCATTTACAACTTCCAGAGGAAGATGGTAGGCGGTACACGCGCTCTGACGTAATGGTCGTGTGACTCGCTGGTTTTACAGAACGGGAATGGTATTGCGTGGCCTTTCGCAGTTTGCGCAAGGACGGTAGTGATGGGACACGTGAGTCGTCATTATATGCCACCTTTGGAGCCACTCGACTTACTCCTGTGTTAGCATTGTATGATGCAGACAAAGAAGCTCATGAAGAGGCCGTTCGGAACGGCGGAGTATGTCTCCATGATACTTTCGTGTCTTTGCATTCATGTCTTCCAACAGATCATCATGTACTGGTACGGGGTGCCTTCACCGGAAACGGGGCTTAACCTAGCAACGTGTATTTGGCAGTCTCGTGAGCATGCGATTCTCGCAAACAGCCGCCCAAACCATGTCCGTGCCGCTAAGCTCGCAAAGGCTGCATACGAGATGTACGAGCTTGAACGGTGGGTGGTGCGAAAGGTCAAGGGGGAGACAGGAATCCATTTAGAGCCATACAAAGACGGTCCTGTGGGGTGGTGATTAATTGTGGAGCAACAATATCTTGGAACTTCGCGTCTCTAGATCTCCTGTCCTTGCTGTCTGCTTTCGGCTTTACTCTGCGGATTTCCTTGCATGTACCGTTCGCCCGGATCTATAGAATGAATATCGACGTGGCTTAAATCAAACTTCTATTTGTCATTTGTTGGTCGTTGTCGCTGTCACAAGACTCTTGATTGGATACATCTGCCCTCAATGCTCCATTCTATAGTAGTCTTGCTATTGCGGGACTCGGAGTTCAAGCTATGTAGTATCTTCAAGCGGAAGTCCCAAAAATCTTCGATTGTCCTGATAGGGCTTGTGTGCTCACTCGGGTCTTGTGCACCCCTTCTACGTACGTCAATTGCCGCATTCTATGAACCTGCAACGTATTTCCAATTCCTACCAGTGCCTGGGAAGGCTGCGGCCCCTTGCTCCGCTTATTATAATATAGTACCCCGGGTATGTAGCGCAAAGTTGAGCAACAAGCGTTAATTAATTTCGCTTAACGCGTCAGGAACTTATAACACATGAGCAAGTGAGAGATGATGCGGAAACACCTTAGTCAAAGATGTCAGATGTCAGCTTTCTCTCAGATCCTAGTGCCATTTCGATGATCAACGAGCTATTTGAAGGGACTCACACGACAGCACTTAGATGAATGTAAGCGCTGAGGGAGCTTCGAGACCGTAATAATGTTAAACGTTGATGATTCTTGATCAACTCTATTATAAAGTGCCAAGAGCAAGGTTTACAGTACTTAGCGCATCATGCCGAGCATATCCGGGAGAATACGGGAAAACGTCGTCAAAAGGTGTGAGCTTTCTCACGAATCTCGAAGCTAATGGGTGAGGGAATCCACACAACGTCATTACCATGAGCGCTGCATGAGGGCTTCGAGCAGTGGACTATAATTGATCCTCTCTCTAGTAATCATCGCAGTCAGTCATCCTCAAAGTGACACGTGCGCAGTCGATTGTCGGTGATCGCACATCTCACAGCACCACAATGACGAGCACCATGCAACTCAAATCTATCAACGCACCACCGCTTCCCGATGCGTCAAGCACCACCCTTCGCGTCGTGGCAGCTCCCGAGACAGATCTCTGGCGCAAGCCTCCTGCAACGGAAACCTACAACATGCCATGCTACCTGGTTACCATGCCCGCCGCGAAATTCCAACGCGCGCGCGTCACCGTGCGTGCCAACTGGACGCGCCAGTATGACCAGGGCGGGCTTATCCTGTTTCTCCCCGCATGGCCTTCACGCTCGCTCTGGGTGAAAACAGGGATCGAGTTTGTCGATGGCAAGCCGTGTGTATCCACCGTGGCCGCACGCGACGCCGCAGATTGGAGTATGATCCCCGAGTCTGGGGGAGCCACTAGCATTACGCTTGAGATTGAGAGGGAGGTGCTGAACGGCGAGCCGGGGACGAGCCTGTGGGTGTACCTGATAAAGGGCCAGGAAAGACAACCGGTTCGGGAGATGACATGGGTGTTCAAGGAGGAAGCTGACTTGGCGGGTATGATCTCGGTTGGGGTCTACGCGGCCCGTCCGACAAAGGTTGCCCCGGATGACAATGAAGTCCTTGACGTCACATTCGACGATTTGACGATTCTTTGAAGGGTGTTGGCAGTCTGACGGAAACCTACACATGTATATTCAAATACCAGAAACGTTATGAGTTGGGTTTGTTTAGACAATGCATGATACAAAAATATAGTTGGCACAAGGTAGCTCCGTCTATCAAAGATGCAAGTCTTCGATGCTCCATGAAGGCCGCAGGTCGATCTCGTATGGATCATGGTCATTCCGTAAAAATCGATACATGGCTGCCCATGCCACCATTGCCGCGTTATCTGGAATGTAGTTTAGTATGAATAAATGATGACAAGCCAATGATCTTTACCGGTGCAAAGCGCAGCAGGTGGAAACACAAGCGAGATGTTACTGGAGGTTTTCGCTTCAGCAACACAATTGCGCAATCTATACAAGCCATCAGCGCACATCCAACCTGAATCATCGCGGTTGCTCGATTCACCGTTCCCGAAGAAAACCATTACTAGCCACTCCACCGCTGACCACGACATGTTTTATGTCTATTCCATGACGCGAACTCCATTTGAGACCTAGATGCAACTTCTCCTCCAATTGACCTATGGCAGCACGTTGGAATGCCCATGCTGTGTGTGCCTTCCGCTCGGGTGTGAGCATTGATTGAGGAATACCTTCGACGTAACGTTGCACGGAAGAGTATAAGCCCGAGTAGGAGAACATGAGTTCTCCACGGCGGGTGAGCGGAAATGATAATTCGCAGCCAGCAGGCTTGATATCACCCTCTGGATCTGTCGACGAAGAAGCATGCATGAGGGGCGGGGGGTGATCCATGCAAAACTTCTCGAGCGCCGCGCCTGGTCCGAGAGTGGACCATGGTAGTGATAGAAGCTTTGAAACTTTATCATATGCATTTCCTATGGAGTCATCGGGTGTTGTTGCAAGCACAGTAAGGTCTTCTGAGGACCGCGCGAGGAGGAGAAGAGTGTGCCCTCCAGAAACGAGGAGAGTCAAAAAGGGAAATGTGGGGAACTCTGATAGCGGCAGTGAAAAGAAGGGAGTGAGCGCATGTGCTTGCTGAACTTATGTAAACGATGTGTCGCCTATGTTTGGGGGGGATGATATGGACGAACCATATGATGGATGCCAACGAGTGGTTTACCAAGAGCCGCTGCAAGTGCTTTGGCCGCATTCGAGGTCACGCTGAGACAGCCTCCCATGCCTGACTCGCCGTTCTGCGCTGGAAAATGTAACGATATGGGCTAACACATACCAGGCCCACGTGTAAATGCAACTCCGTCTATATTCATGATTGTCAATTGAGCATCGGCCAATGCTTGCTGGATAGCCCCAGGCTAAAAATTTCACGCAACGGAGTTAGTCCATGAAGCATCGGTATATAGACACACACAAGATTTCGCTATTATTAATTATTAGATGGCGGTTCTGATATCTTGTTGCTACAACGAGGACGACACACCTGATGGCTTGCAATTGCATCTGGTGGATATATACCGCCAAACTTTTCATGTCTGATGGAAAACAAACCCAAATCATGGGAAGCTTCATAAGAAGTGACTAAACAACGTACACGTTGTGCTGTTTCACTACCACATTGGCTAAAACTTCACGACAAGAAGTCAAAATTGCGGCACAAGTGTCATCGGCGCTCGATTCCAATGCAAGGATTGTGAATGCTCGGGGGTGTCTGTGTGGCGTGAATATTTTAAGAAGACACTGTGGTCTCAGAGAGAAAGCTATCGTCATTAGCAGGGTGTGCACTTCTGAACTCCACCGACTCTATGGGCGTCTATTTACATATATATTTCATCACAAACGTCAACGTTTTACAAGAACTATAAAAAATCCGCGTCTATCGCAAGTACTCGTACACACAACATGGCAATCATTTTCAGAGTGCACCCTCCTTCTCCAATACTTCCCGAGCATGTGCTTTTGCCTCCTCACTTGTTTTAGGGTCTATAGGAAAATGATGTATTAATGACTCAATCAAGAGGTGTGGCAAACAAGAGACGCACTGTGCAAAGTGGCCTTATATCCAGCAAGAACACGACTTGTGTGCTGGTCGGATTCCTTGCCACTGGAAGGGGAACCTTCATTGGCTGTCCCGACATCAACATCAACACCCGCAGCTTTTAGCACTTCACGAGCATGCTGCTTTGCCTCTTCGGAAGTATTGGAACCTTAGGTGGGAGGAGGCGTAACTATAAACGTTCAATGCTGCTACGGATTGACGCACTGTGCAACGTGGCTTTGAACCCTGGTAATGGCACACGAAGCTCATCAGTAAAGTGTATTCTCAAGACACGCACATCTTGGACGGACCCCCCAAGACACGATTGTTGTGCTCGTTCCTCTGATTATCATCACTATACTTCTCCAGCAATTCTATCTGTTCACGGGCGTGTTCCTTTGCGGCACCAGAGATTCTCGGATTATTGAGAGCAGCCTTGTAGCTATTAGGTACCAGCATCAAGACCGTGCGCCACGATTCTTCTTCTAACACATACCCGGCGGTAACACGAGTATGATGAAGCTGGTCTAAAAGGCAATTGGTAAAACATTAGAAAGGGACAGCGAGACTTGCCTGCTGAAGTGGTCGACATGGTTGGAAACACATTCGAGACAATTGAGCGAACTTATATCATGTGCTCGCAAAAAATTAACACAGACGACGTCAGCAGCCACGATGACGTCACCCAAGTGCGGCATGTGGACGCGTT
The DNA here is from genome assembly GCA_025174535.1 of Cantharellus purpuraceus. Lineage (NCBI taxonomy): Eukaryota > Fungi > Basidiomycota > Agaricomycetes > Cantharellales > Hydnaceae > Cantharellus > Cantharellus purpuraceus. The sequence goes on from JALBUN010000012.1 coordinate 298,657, forward strand.
GTGGACGCGCCTGATTCACCCTGACTAAGACAATAGAGCCTATAAACGTACACTACAAATAAGAATAGGATGAATCACCCGCGCAAGCCCACCATTCTCTCTACTACATCCTGCGCTTGCTCCCATTCCAACGTCTCTTCCTCGTCATCATCCTCTCCCTCCTGGTGCTCTTGACCCCTTCCTAAACCCCACCCTCCCGCAGGCCCTCCTACACCACCGTCGTCTTCAGGGTCCAACTCGGGGCTCCGCAATGACTCCAAAAACTCCTTCTCCCGATCTCGTTCAACCCCGAACCTGGCACCCCGCGGCGTCTCATCGTCATTATCATCTGAACCCTGGTCGTCCCACTTTGCCAATGAGGTTTTGGGATTCGATGCATAAAGACCGCTCTTCCGTGCTATGCGCCCTCGACGGTCTCGCGGGGCCGCTCCTGAGAAAAACGTCGGCTGCCGCGCAACACTAAATGGCCGACCAGAAACCACTGCATGCGGACTGCGGATTGCGCGCAGTAGATGTACTGCCGCGCTTTCACCTTGTGGTGGTGCTGCCGACTGTGTCGCGAGAGAGTGGCAATGCTGTGCGGATGAGACTAGGACGAGCAGCCTGTGCAAATATGTCAAAGCAAGAGCGTGATATTATAGGATGGACATACATCTGCTGCAACTTTGGAAGGTATGACCGGGTGCTTCCCGCCAGGTAGTCTCTCTCTTTCGCAGTTGAGCTGATAAGTACGTGCAAGCGTGAGAAGACAGGTAATATAATTGAATCCCGGAATGAGCGCAGAGCAAGTACGCGCACATCAATGAATTGTGTAGTGGATGAAGCCGTATGCGACTCGTCTGGTAATTTTGGTGACGAAGGTCTATTTGACTTGGGCGTACGCGAGAGAGACTGAATAAGTTTATCTGTCTTGAGCGGATGGAACACCTGCGGATGATGGGTCTGACAATATGTCATTGATTGGGAGGAAAGCACGCACCCCTTCGACGTATGGAAGGATGCCATGCCAGAAAAATTCCCAAACCTCTGCCAGACGTGGGAGAAGCTTCTTGTCATCAAGCTCTGACAGCTTTACATTGAGTGTGACCATCCCGCGTAAGAGCAGCCCTGTGATGTCCTGCTCAAGCGAGCTAATGGCACGCGAGAGAGAGCGGGAGACGACCGTCGAAATATGTTTCTTGACGAGTTGATTTAATTCCTCTCTGAGAATACTTCAGTCTCAATCACCCATCAGAGCATAGCACATTACACACATTGGCATCTTGAGTGGTTCGCCATTGAAGAGTGGGAGCACATGCACATGGAGCATATGCCATGGATCGGTAGTGGATGAGACGGCGGCAGTGACGGTGTTGTTCGTAAGGGTGGATGCAAGGGAGAGGGAAGATGCAGATGCAGGATTGGGCATTGCTGGGGCGAGTGTCGCCTGCGCAGGCAAGGTACCAAGACGATGCATGTCGCGGGCGCCCTACACCGATTTCATCGCCAGCAGTAAACAAAAAAGGTCAGCGATTACGTATTAGAATTTACCTTGAGGTTAATGTTGGTAGTTGCTTTTGATCCACTAGCAGATGTCGGAGGGGCAGATGTTGGCAGAATGAGCGCTGGATTTGAACCGGTTCTTAGGTGTGACGTTGTCTTCTGCGAGACGAGGGCGCCAGTGACACTGCTACTAGCACCTGTATTGCTCGTGCTGGCAGACGACGCACCAGCCTGCTTCAGTTTTGCAAGGAATCTGCTGGGACGATACGAGATGTCGCTAGAACTACGGCGGAGCTGTGTGACCCGCGGTGGTGGTGTACGTGACCTCGAGTCCTGCGAACGGCGGGGCGACGGCGACACTGGACGACGCATCGATGGGGCGAGTTTTGCAGGATGTTGAGCACTTGGTCTTGCTAACAGATGGCCATAAGCGATTCATCGGCTATATAAACTCTTCCCTCACTAGCTAGTTTCGTGGGTGCCGGTGGACGATCGCCCGCCGCAGTTGCTGAAACAAGATGTATCAAACGCAACGTCCTGGTCACTGCCAAAGCTTGTCCAATTGACATCGAAGGACTCATCCGAACCCTGGATTCGGATCAACCATCAAATCAAGCCAGATGATGGATTTTTTTTGCTACAGTACATTTACACAGTATGGGAACACGCAAGTGCCGCAAGCCTTCCTAGGGTCCTTTTTCCCATACCTACTCAAGACTGCTTCGAATTCCCAAATGCCTCGAATCCGAGTCCTAGAGCGATCCCTTCATCTCCGTTAGCCGGCGGACAGTCACTTGTGCTATAAGGCGAGAGCAGAAGCATGCCACCAGGGTCAAGCTTGTGTGCATGGGAACTATCTCAATCTAAAAAATAGCAATCGGTTGCGGAAAGTTCTGAACCGAACAGATTATCCGTGATCATGTGGCGTTTCTCTTTGCGAGCAATGCAGTTTAAAGAAGTTCATAGATAACTTAATGGATAGGTGTTAAATGTACACGTGGCCTCGAAGCACTGGTGATAATTGACAGGGATATTGCAAATTAGGGTTCTGGTGAACCGTGTTCTACACTTCGCAACCTTCGTCCTTGCACCAACTTACATGTAAGAGATGATATTCGTGACGCTCGGATAAGAAGTGTGTCTAGTTGGTGGGTGCTCGTTAAGACTGAGAGTCGGATAAGTCTAGAGCAATGTAATCTTGTTAAATTGCAGATTTGAATGTGACGGCATACCATACAGAGAAGAGGCGGCAGCAATGGAATGTACGAGAACTGGAGGCAAACGGCCGTGCCTAGATACAGTGAGTATTGAATCACAAGGCAGATCAATATCCTGAGATGTTTTTGGCCTAGATCTATGTTCTGTGGAGATGATGTATGATGCATCAAGTTGGAAGGTGGCAACAGGGCCGAACATGAAAGGTCTGATCCACCAATAACTTGTAATCATTGACTCAACCACCCTCTTGTACAACAACGAACAGTGGAACGATGTGATATTTCATGCCCAACTTGAAGCTGAAAGCATACCAATGCGATTGCGGTTGATTGAATGGGTTCCCTTCCAAATAAGCTATAGGGGTCAGACCATTGCACAACTGGATTCACTTACAGCGACATGCTTAAGGACAATGTCGCTTCATATTTTTGAAGCATCGTATCTCGTAGAAAATCTACCTAAGGGCCAAGGATGATGTTACACACTTAAGCATTCGTTCAAAGTGGTAAGAGCTGAGTCTGAAAACAAGATCCTGAGAGCGCGTCGCGTCGCGTTAGCCGCTTAATTACTGCACGTGTGCACGACGGCGAACTTCCAGGCCCTTGATTATGGCTCGCGATGACTCTCAGGCAGAGCTCTCAGAGAACGAAGACGATACGACGCAACAGCCAAACCTCCCATATGACCCAGACCAGGACCTCCAAGAAAAACGTCGGATTCGCAGGGATTACCGCGCCCTCATTGAAGAAACCACTGGTGAATCACACGCAAAAATTGTACCTATCTCGTTATTAACGTATCCTTCCTCGCAGAACAAAAGGCGAATCTCAAAAATGTTAAAGCGTCCGATATTGAAATGGGCCTTGCCAAGGGCAATCGGCTATTCGACAGAGGTGAGTTGCTTCATATCACCACCCAGGGTGAGTGATACTCAGTAAACTGTTTCTGATGTAGTGAAACACACTAGTGAGGCTACCCTGGACTCCCGATATCTAATCATGGCATCCGATATGGGTGCAGCCAAGGCGAAGGCCATGAAGAATGACAGCGGTGGATTCGACGTCGATGATTTCGTCTCTAAGCTTGTCACATATATGGGTGGCCGGAAGGGAGGCATTCAAAAGCATGCAGAGGGAAGCGAAGATATCGGGGAGGAGGAGGAGGAGGAAGAGGAAGAGGATGGAGATGACGATGGGTCACCACTAGACTGGGAGAAGGTGGGGCGCCTTGCATTGGCAAAGAGTCATAGGGTACCAGTGATCGATTTTATGCGAGTGATTCATGCATGAGACAATCGTCATTGCTTTGCTGATGTTTACTTTAGGCTCGGACCACTATCAACAGAGCAAAAGCAGCGTAAGAAGGCACAGCGAACCAAGTTCGAAAAAAGTAAAGAACAAGAAAGACAACCGCAGGAGGTCAATTCCCACTATGATCCTTACAGGCGTGTCCCTAACCGTCATGCACGCAGCTCACAGAGGATGACATACATAGAACAGAGAACGAAACTACACAGAACGTAGCCATGGTGGGACCGTATACTTCTTCCTCGTGTCAGCTGCTCAAAACTGTATCTTCTCCCAGATTGAGAAAATCCTTCGTTCACAAACAGGTCCAACCAACCTCTTCCGGTTTATTGTCAACCCCAATGATTTTGGTCAAACTGTGGAAAATCTGTTTTATATCTCCTTCCTCATCCGGGAGGGTAAATGTGCCTTTGAATTCACTGAAGACACGCAAGAGCCAATAATTTGTATAACCATTCCTCTGCAAGCCGCCAACCTGGCTGACGCGTTCGTTACCAGATTCTTGCCAGAGTCCCACTGAGGAGGATTACAATAATGGTGCACGGAAGCAGCAAGTAGTCATGGAGTTGGATATGGAGACGTGGAAGGTGGGCCGTCCACACTTTTTCTGGTTCTTCTCTCTTACTGGGGGTGATATGCAGCGGGCAATAGATATCTTCGATATCCAGACTTGCGTCATTCCGAACCGCAAGGTGCTGGAAGACCAGAATGCAGAGTGAGTAGGGTATGCTGATCTAGTCGTATAATATCACCTGTATGTGAAACCATAGTAATGTTGTACAACGTTTCCCGAGTTATCGAACTGGGTCTTCCATCACAGATGTGACAAGTCGCGTGGTCACATTATTTGCATCATATCAGTAGTGTGCTTACTTCTCATATTGTAGGAATAACAGTTCGACGTCAACCTTCTGTCTATAGCTCATATAAAATTATGGCATACTGAGGCGTGGCCTTGTTTACATTGATTCGATTGGATACGGTCAGCATATGGCTAGGTTTCAAAGTATGTGATCTCTGCGTCCTTGCTGAAGATAGCTCCCCCTTCCTCTTGAACTCTGTTATGGATGGAATGGAACTTTACAGGACCAGCGCCCTGAACGGGTATGCTTATGGTAAGTATAACTGGACACTATCACATAAGCTGACTTGCACGCACCTCTGCTGGACGGAACGCCCGAGCATGCACCGTATTGCCCTTTTCATCCAGGAGAATCTAGCAACGCTCACAAATTGTAACTAAACTACCAGCCACGGGCCGAACAATCACTTACTCACTTTTCCAAAGAAATTCACACCTTCAAGACCGGACAGTGATCGATATCTTATCTCCATCGTTTATTTCTGACTCACCGTAGGGCACCTCTTGCACTCTGTATGAAAGAGGGTTATAAAACTTCACATGGTCCAACTGCCGGATCTCGTTCAGATCGTGAAGAGTATCTTCCTTATGCAGTGCCCAGATCTTTGCATATATGATTGATCAGACAAGATAGATAAAATGCGTGCAGACGATGGGTTGGAGCTACCTTATGCAGAATGTCATGCTTGATACCTTCAAACACCTCTAGTCCCTCTACGTCCATCTCCCTCACTGGCCCAAGCGGTATAGTGCTGTTGTTTGACTTCAGTGAAATAGGTCAGCTACTGAATACATTCAAGACGGGGGGATGTTGTGTTCACCATCGTCTAAAAAGTATTGACTCAGGAGTAGGTTCTTTTAGGCTGCTGGTACTACATGAGCTATATAGCCACAATACTCGATAAATGACATCATGATGACGCTGACAGTGATGCCTGTGGAGTGGTACATATACACACGGTCATGTGAGGGTAGGAGAGTTCAGAATACGGAGTGGTTCACTCCAAGAGGTAAGAATGTGGAGTCAGCTAAGAGGGATTTTTGCCAGGAACGTCGCTGCATCTGTTACCTGGCATCAGATCGTCTGCAGCAGATCACCAACATACCGCTGTAATACGTACATGGTCTAGTGCTTCGGGAAGAGGAACAATGTTCATGTGATTAGGAACAGAGCCACCATTCTGCAAAAGGTCGTCGTAAGTCGTCCTAAGCCATCCATCAACTCAGTAGATGACTTACCAATTTCTCCTCATCACATAGACGGAGGCATGCGCGTAGTTCTCTAGGAAGCTGGGATGGTAAGATGACCACATGGATCGGTGGGTCAAAAGGTCGTCTGGGAGCCGCAACCACAGCAATATTCTTGATGCATAATGCAGGATCAAATAAGAAACCCTCGCGATGTGGATAGAGAGGGCTCACCTCCGCCAGAATTAAAGCTAACTGAATGTCCGTACGCTTGCCACGTGCAGCAGGACTCACGATGACGAAAACCTCCAGTCTACAGTCCACAACAAAAATGGAGTCGTCTGGCAACTCTCGAGCAGAGATGCTTGAGAGACTTTGCACCTAGGGAGGCTCCGTCCGCTGACGAGTTCCAACTAAGCATAGGAATCCACTCACTGGTAACTTGGTCTTGCTGGAGTCGATGACATGAACTCTTGCTCCCAATCTGTCCAATTGGCCTCTAAATTTCCAGTAATCGGCATTTGCATAATCATCATTTCCCAAGACCATCCAGAACATCTCATCTTCCTGTCCCTCCTCAAATTCCAAGACGTTGGCGGAGGCAGTCGTCAAAGACTGTCCATAGGTTAAGGCTACTTTCCGCTCATCCTCAGAGGCACCGCGGCCATGCCAGACATACAGTGCACCTAAGACTGAAAGGCAGTAGCTGTATGCAGAGCACAAGTTCGAGATATGCTATTGCTCTTAAATCAATGGGGTAGGCAATAATGTCCAATGAAACCACATGCTTACCAAATCTACTTCATCAACGAATATAGAATCACCGACGCGGTGAACCCGGTGCATGGCGGTGTTTTCGCTTGACCAATGTACTCGTGCACCCTTCACAGCGAATGGGAATATATCCTTTGACCTCAGGGGTAGGTGAACTCACCTGTCGAATTGCCAGCACTCCCCCAAGTGTATGAATAAGTCCTGGTGGTTCAGACCCTTGGGAGCAAGAGACCTGAATCAAGATCCCTGAGCCTGCAAAAATATCCAGACAGTGTCAAATACCTACACCCATTGTACCAAACCGCTCAGCCAATTCAGTCGCTTTACGCTCTTCTTTTTCACCCAGAATGGCATGCCTGCCTTGCCATATCCACACCTTGCTTGAAACGAGCTGTCCAGACAATTCCTTGGCGCGATGGACAATAGCAACAACTTCAGAATCATAAAACACGTTTGGTTCCCGTGTTACTGCCGTTGCTAAATAACCGGACAACGAAAAAACGTCCACTGAAATCGTCTGTAAGTTCAAGTCAGGAGAGAAAGGCACTTCTTTTAAGACTGATTGGAGATTAAACGCAGGTGGCAGTCTATCATGGTGTTCTTCCATTTACGGTTAGACAAGGAAATACAAATTCAAGAACTCCAACCTAGGTGAACCAACGAGTCTCCCTCCTTGACTGTTTCCTGTTTCCGTTCTGGCTCGGGCTCTGACTTTGACTCAAGAGGCTCCATTTTCATAACTGCTGCAGGGGGACTCGACTCTTGTAGTCTGTTATTAAACTCGCGGATCTTCGACTGTTCAACTTGCGTAGAGCCTCTTGATAATGAGCCTTGGGGTGTTGCAGTAGGCGTCTTTTCTTCGACAAGTGGAGGCAGTGTTGGAACGGGAAATCGATCGTAGCTGGACCTTCTTCGCTCGGGCGGCTGACCTCCTGATACAAAATTCTTTCCCCACCCCGCAATGGCTGCCTTGACGTCCGTACGGGGGGTTTCATCGACCCCATCATCGCCTGGCAGGTTCTCAGAATGACCTGACATCTCTCGTGACTTAGGCTCAGGTTCTGGTTCTGGTTCAGGCTCAGGCTCAGGCTCAGGTGTCCAGGATGTTTCACGAATATGTTGTTCATGTTGTTGCAGTGCCTGTGCAACGTCCATAACGGTCGCTCGCTGTCCTGTACTGGGTATACGAGAATGTCGTGAAGGGGTCATGGGTGATTCATCCTGGCTAGGTGAGGGGCTGGCGGGTGTCATCGGACGTGGGGCGTTTAATGGAGGGGGTGTGGTCTTTCTTATGTTTGGTAACGGACTATAGGATGCCGCTGGTGCGGATCCCCCCCCATTTGGAGGTCTTGACTGCATCGGCGAAGCGGGGATTTTCACTTGAACTCGAGGCTGATACACCAGGGCATCCTTTAACCGTTGGATATTATTCAAGGCAGAAGATTGAGGTTCTTCGAGAGAGGGCACGCCTTGAGGTTGTTTGTCTTTGTACGCGGTTTGAGGAGTTCCCTTGGCATGGATAGGTGTCGTGGATACCTCAGCAACAGCGGCAGAGTTGGTCGGTCTAGGCTCCGAGAGATCCTTGTTGGTTGCTGTCGCCGATGGACCGGGCGTTTTCCGTGGCTTGCGAGCGCGATCTCGAGTAGGCTTGCGTACATATCAGGGAAACCAACTTTGATCGAAGTAAGAAACTTGGACTCACATGACTCAATGGACCCGTAGCGCTAGACAGATCGCGCAGACGTTCTGGCTCATGAGTCTCTACTAGTCTGCTGTTATGTGCAGAGCCAGAGGAAACCGATGAGTTTATTGAGGCCTGGTGCCTGGGTGGAAGTGATGCAGCGTTGGCCATTCCAGGCAGTCGCACCGGTGCGGCTCTCTCTTGTTCCTCAACTTCGGCTCTGGGCTTAACTAATCGTGGAGATATAGTACGAGGGACGATCACCTGCTGAGTCGACTTCGATGGTGATATGCTAGGGGATATATATGGCACTTCACGTTGACTGGATGATCTATTCAAAGTTGAAGGGGACTGGGAAGGCGAGGGCGACACCACATTGGCTTGCCACCTGTCCAAAACAGTTGGTCTTTGACCAGGAGATCCAGAACTAGTGCTTCGGTCTTGTTGTACAGGAGTGTCACTATAAAGCTGGGAGCTAGCTTTGACACGCTGTTCCACGAATCCCCGACCTTGGAGCCTGCTGAGGCTTGGATGCAAATCTTGCGTAGATGGCGTGACACGAAGAAATGCTGGGGATGGGTTCGAGGAAGCAGCTGTGACCGGGGATGGTTGAACAATAATTTGTGGTTGGACAGGGCGTGCCAGAGAAGGCGTCACAATCGGTGATCCGGGTATGGATCGCGTTTGGGGAGTACTTCGACCGGATGATGGGGAATGACTGGTAGCATCCTGTTGAGAAGATGAACGGGACAAGACAGGCTTTGGAGGTGTTGAAGTTGTTGTCGGTGGGGAACTAATGCGGTTAGGGTCACTCATTCCTGGGAGTGCACGTCCTTGAGTGGCCAATCTGGAAGACGATGAAGTAAAGACATCCAAAGGCTCTCCATCTGGCTGCCTAGTGAGACGAGGGGCCGAAGCTCGCCCTCCTATCACCTCCGCCAAAGAAGTGGGTTTGGGGGGTGTAGTAATAACAGATGACGGCCATGATGAATCACTAGGATACGAGTGCTGGTGCTGTGGTTGGGGGCGAGGAAACTTAGGCTTTGTTGAGGTATCAGGCGGCATTCTCGGTCGCGGTAAAGGTGCGTCTTCTCGGGATATCTCAAAATTGCGCACAATCTTATCGGAAGGCTTACGGAGGATATCGGATTTCTTTGGTATTTCAGGAGATGATCTAGCGACTTCGTCAGGGGTTTGTCCTGAGGTGATAACGGAAGCCGGTGAGGTCGTTGGAACGTTGGATACATTATATTTCGACTCGTTCATGTCTATCTTCGACTCAGAACCCTTGACACCTATTTGTGTTTTGGATGCAAAACGACTTGCAGCGGCCAAAGCTTCACTGGGGCGTCCGAACACTGGATGAGGACCTTGCCGCCGTGTTTGGTCAAACAAGACTGGATCATGGGAGTCCACTTGGGGAGCAGGCTTGTTAAGCCTTGGTCCAGTAGCTCTTCCTCCGATAAAAGCTGCTAGGGATGTCCCTTCCTCCTTCGACGTAGAGGCTCCTGACGGCGACACCGACGTATGTAACGAACCTAAGGCTGAGGTTGTAGAGCCAGAAAGCTTCTTGAACGCATCCAACTGGTGCTGCTCCCGATCTATAGTAGCTTGGGCATCTTGCTTGGGTTCACCTGATGGCGGTGCAACGCTCTTCGCTGTGCATAGGTAGGGCAGTCAGTCACACAAAACGCCCAAGCAGAGAGACGCACTCCAATCTATCGAGCCTGTCGCAGTATTTCTCCTTCTCGCTCTCTCCAGTCTTGATCGGGTGATTTCCTCCTGAAGCCTGCGCTGCTCCGCCTCTTCATCGCGGTCGACTTCTTGCTGGATAGCCTTGATTTTACTTGTCCATTCAGCAAGACCTGCATCTGGGCTGGACTTGGGGAGCTCAAAGGTGCGCCTGCGGGAGGCCGTGGGGCTCGATGGAGAGTCCATGAAGGTACGAACCAGGCGCTCAAGCAGCGAGGCTGAGCGCCGGAGCCGCGGGATCAAATACGATATCCAGTTACATAATTTCCCTCATGTGCCTCTTCTCACCGCCAAGTCACCTTGCCCTGAACTGCACATTGAAATGTTGAATGCGTCGATTCATGGTATAGACGCTGCCATGTAGATCGATGGTTTCAGCAAAGGCATCTAACTTTGTGCTTCAAGGCATTACATGCTAGGGGCTAGGCAATACGCGCACTCAAACGTTCATTGATCTTTTGTACTTTGCTCGCAATCCCCATGCAAATACTATTCCTCATAATGTACACAGCTGACAACTGCTTTATCCTCAGCTCACTAATGCATGCCTCTCTGATTCGGACGTCGATCATGGGAGTTTCATGACCATGGAGGTCTGATGGATCTGAACTCTCTTGGAGCTCACGCTGTCACCTCTGTGGTAGATCAACATACTTCCCCATAACCGGGTGCTTCGAAGGAGCGTATTACAATCCGAAGATCTAGGCATTCGATCTGCTACTAAGTCGTGCTTTACTCGTACCAGCGTTGAACTTCAACGTTTTACGATTCGGATCGCCGGTAGCGAGGGGAAATTAGGTAAATCAATTGCAGTATAGTAGTCCATGCCTGTCTGTGCTAGAGTGTGAGAACTAGTCCAATCTTTAGCCACTTTGCTACGCTCAAGCCAACATGCACGATCCAGCGATCACGCTGAGCATCGTTGTAGCAACGACGCCTAAGATGGCTCCTGATACCAACATATCTGAGCGAGCAGCATTCATGCTCGATTTCTGGTCCAATACTTTCGTTGGTGCGGCGGAAGCTGTGCCTTCTACAACGTCTGAGGGCTGCGGTGCACCTAGGTAAAGTGCCAAGTCGTTAAAATTATGAACATCATAATGCGAATCATGTGGGGTGCACGCACTCAAGAAACTAGCGCCACATTGTTGAGAGATTGCGCTTTGAACAGCAGGGTTGTCTGCCAACATCGCCTCATCTGCTTGAAACGTATCAAACGCAGCCTGTATGCACCCAGTGCACTTAAGGCTAGCTGGCAATGAGGAGCCTTGATCCAAAAGTTGAGAAACGGCGCCGATAGCATTCTCAGGTGAAAGAGGTTCGCCAACGAAGGCTTCGACGTCGAGAAGGGTTGAGGTAGCACACAATGTGTCGTTAGATGCCCTTTACAATAAAATAGTAAGAGGTCTGCTCCCAGTTCTAGACCATATATGCCTTACGTCTTGAGACAAGCGATACTTCGAATAGTAGGATAGAACCGCTGTATATCTTGAACAATGGTCTGGAGGAAACTTTGTGCGAGACCTGTCTTGGCAATTTCTGACTGGCATGAACTTGTAATATTAGCAGCGATGGCACTAATTGTCTCATTGCTGCAGGGATCAGCTCTGCATATTCCTTGCAGCCATGTGTTCAAAGATGGAATTGCGGAAAGATTCTTTGGCGACGTGAGGACGGCAGCAAGTCCTGGCACGTTGAGACACGAGCTGGCTTGTGGGTTGCTGGAAACATTAAGAATGGCTGACTGACATACGCTAGAAATGAAGTATGTCGGATGACGTTCTATTGAATCGCGTGCGGGGAACACAGTACCTTGACAGACTGCGACGGTGAATTAGAGAAGGTGTTGTGACAGGTCGTACGTTCCTGACCACTCACCCAGTGCTACTTAAAGGGTTGCTGAGGCTGAAAGCCGCTGTCGCACCAGCGCCAGCGAGGAGGAAAGCAGAATATTTCATAATAATCGTATTATCTGGCAAGGGTGGAAGGAGAACTAGTGGCGAAATGTAGTGTAGGACGAGAAAGGGAGTTCATTGTAAATTAGTGTCGCTGACTTTATAACAAACCTACTTAGGGGGAAGCATTAGGCAATGCATGCAACGCCGCAACGGCCGTGGAGCCTATGGATCACTGGTGATTATTGATAGGTAAGCCCCGATGACTGTGATCTCTTCAGAGTCGACGCTCACTTTTACACAGCCTCGTACTAATAAAGAAATTCCTGTCCAAGCGCAATGGAGATCCACTAATGGGACAACAAGCTAATGGCGACATCCAAGCGCGCCACCGCTGCCATGGTTGCGACTCCAACAGTCAATCCTTCTTGATCCCAAATATGCGGCTGCTCCGGGAGTTGCTGGTAATATCGGATCTTTGCTTATTCTGTCTGTCAGGTCGTTATCGTGAGACACCTCACAAACCCTAGGTCTCACATAGCCCATAGCTCGGCCGCAAGCCGTGGGCCGAGCCGAGCCAAAGCCATGGGCGGCAGGCGGTCTCTGGCCCGGCCTGTGGCTCATAGCTGAGCGCTGAAGCTGAAGCTGAAGCCGTGGCCTGAGGCGTGTGCCGGTGGAGCTGGTAGGCCCAAAGTCTGTTCTCGCCAGTAAAATATTTGTACTAATAGAAAGCTCTTTCTCTCTACCTTCATGGTGGACACTGCCGCCCGCCCCGTGTGTAGTGAGTGGCGATGTGGCATCTGTTTGCAACATCGCCACCGCTGCATTTCCAAGGTCGTGTGTGTTATCAGCCACTGAAAGACAATCTCCGAGAGGTGCTCACGCTATTTATGTTGCTGTGCTGCACGAAAACTGCGGTGATGGGTCCCAAGCCAACCTGTCTCACCGCACAGGCTTAGACGCTTCCTTACATAACCAGAGGCTTCAAGCGTCGCGTCGAACCTCAAAGATGGCTGAGCGCACCCGTCGCCTTATCGCTATTGCGTATCACTGGCGCTACACTTTTACCCACCTTGGGCACACATTAGCGCCTCTGCCTAGTGTTTTGCCTCTCCTGTCATTGGACAAAGCTTCTGTGGTCTTTCTGGGAAATTACCTATTCCTGATCTAAGTGGAGCTCCTTCGTTTCCGTTTGTCTAGAGAACTAAGGTTATTTACGACTGGTGACTCTCATTGTCCCTTGCTGTCATGGGGCACCGCATCCTAGACGCTGCTTCATGGCTCCACCCTCACGTCGAAATATTCTATCTACGGTATCCGAGCCTGGTAGATGCATCGATTAGTACGTTACCGACAGGGTCAGGAATTACAGAGCAATACCTGCCTCATTGCATGGGGATTGACTAGGCACCCTTGCAAGGTGGACTTCGTGCTTCGGGCATATATACGTATCAATGATCTATCTCAGATGCTGCTGGGAGACTGGTGTACAAAGGGTGCGGATGTCTAGCACAATGGAAGCGAAACACAATTTGCGGACCGACGGTGAACGAATGAAGCTACTTTGTGACGATAGAAGGATGGTAAGACGAGACTTGGCAGTACTAATGCTATGCTATGCGTTAGAGTGAGGGGTAATGCAGGATGGGATGCTTTTAAGTAGAACAAATGATGCGAGGCAGGCGAGTAACTTCCTTGATTACCCAATCTGGGTTTCGGATTGTTCGGTTATTGCAAGGTCTCTATTGATAGCAGGGGGTGCAATAGGTACCCCATTCGCAAAAGGCAGCGCAATGGCATGCTCGTTGGACGGCACGCCTCGGATCATGGAGGCCAATTGGAACAATATGGCCGCATCATTGGTGTTGGATGTGAACAGAGACTGTCCACTACCGCCACCGGGATGTTCGGCTTGTTCCTTCCTGGTCTTGAACTCGGCCAAAAGGCCTTCGGCTCTCCTTCGGGCTTCGACTTCTCTCTTGACTTGATCCAGAGCGGCATCTTCCATACGTTTACTTCTTGCCAATGCATCCTCCGTCGCTCTTAGATGCTTCTCCAATTTCCGTCTGATGGAGCGTTCTTCTTTAACTTCTTCCTCTGCGCGACGTTTCGCTGCGCGTGCGAACGAGAGATCCTCGAGCACTGCAGTCTGCTTCTCGCGCAATACACCAATCTCGTTCTGCAGGCTATGTAAACGAGCTGGGGGTGGCATTGGACCAGAAGGGGTGGGCGGTGACGGAGGTGGAGGAACTGAGTATACTTCACGCTTGCGCGGCCCAGTGGGCCAGGTCTGTGAAGATATATTATGTCCATTGAGGCATGGAATCGGGTGACGTTCTGGCGGCTCAATGGTAGCAGGATTGTGAGCATTGGAGAGCTGAGATGATTTCACAGAATATGCATGAGTTGGATGGTAAGAGGTCACAGGAAGACCTGTGAGAGCATCGAATAAGCATATGAAGATAAGAAGCCACCGCACGCACCTCTCGTCGGAGAAGAGGGTTTGTCAAGCTCACGATCTGGCGGGATATATGCCGCTTCGTTAGCCCCAGGATTGGAGGGGTTTGCAGTTAAAGAAACAGAAGGCATCATTGAAGTTGGAGTGAAAGATGAAGCTAACGGAAGGGTTACTAGAAAGCAGAAGCTCAGCCTTGCGCAGGATGACTTTGAAACGAAATGCTCACATCTTCCTTGAATAATGCTGTTAATTTGACCAAGAAGATGCCAGAACGGTTTAGTATCAGCCTCTTCCCCGACCTGAACTGCCATGTCTATACCAGCTTCTAGAACTTTTTTCGCGGAGTCAAGATTATGCTTTCCTTTATAATAAGCCGCTGTCATCATCCACAGCTATTGACCACTGGGTCAAAAACGCAATTTGGGAGATCAGGTATGCACAAAACCTTCTGATGCGCCTTGACTGCACTTAAAATGCGGATGATACCAGTTGGGTTCTCTTCCAGTTGCGTGTCAAGGTCGAATTTGATTACTTCTCCCGCATGAGGGATCTGTAGGATGGCGAGGGATTTGTCGTGAATTGTCTTGTTGCCTGCCGAAGTCACCTCCATAGGAGGTGTCAACGGAAGGCTCTGTGACGTCGTGAGTGGTTGAATGACATCGTACTCTTTACTGAGAGTACGGTCGCGCCTTGAACGGTTTTCTTGGGACTTGGAAGACGAAGATCCTACTGATGCAGAGGTGGAAGACTGGCGGTATATCTCTCCCCCTTCATCCCTGTATCGATGAGGCGCTTTATATTTTGCCCATCCGTCGCGGTCATTATGATATGGGGAAAGTTCAGTACTTTTGGCGGGTAATTTATAGTCCCTGCCAGAAACGGAATTGATGCTAGAATCCCTATTAAAGTGAGCATAGGTGGGCCGGGGACTTGAATTAGTGAGCCTGCTACGCTGGTCTCGTTCGCGAAGCGGACCGTGTGCGAGCTCCCTAAATTTCTTCTTGAGCATCTCGTTATTTGAAATTTTGATCACTTGAACATCGCTTCTTTCAAGACCGATGGCTCTAGCAGAATCAGCAGCGGCAGGAGACTTGTACTCGAAAAAGACGTGAGGCTTGACAGGGACACCTTGTCCCTTCCAATGTGTTATGCTCCTCCTGAAGGGTTTGAATATGGACCGTCAGAAAATACGACATTAGGCTGAATGCAAACTATCGTACACTGGCCCGCATTCTTTGAACATAGTCTCAAGCACAGATTTCGAAAGTTTCACGCTATGCACATCGACGACACAGTCTTCCCAGTCCATGGCAAGTGTGGAGTGCAGGCGGAGGAATTCGCAGTGAGGGTAAAGCGGAGACTAAGCGGAGGTCAGAGATTTTATTTTGGGAGAGGGATGCGTCGAATAGAGCGCGGCCTGTCACGTTGGTCACATCACCGATCGCGTCGCGTTCGACAATGAAACACGCAAATAAACATTTTAACGAGCTTCTGGGCGCGTCGTAGGCAAAAAAAAAAAAATACTCATGGTTGCTGCTGATTGACCAAACATGCGACCACCTTCAAGTTCGCGTCTCGAGCTCAGGACTGTTTGAGAACGGAACTTTGCCTGAGTTTAGCTCAGTCTACGGTATGAGTGTAAAGACTGAGGAGAGAGGTGTCGCGCAGTAAGAAGGGAGGCTAGAGGTGATAACACTATAGATCGACTGTTGAACAAAACGAACCTCAGTCTTGTAAAAGCGAAGACTGAGGTTACTTCTAGGAAATTTTTCCTATATCTCCCACGTCTAATCCAACCCAGTAGCGACACAGCACCAACAACATAGAGGTTTGTGGACCATCGTGTATCCATAAACGCGCTTCCTGCAACAAGAGGACGGGAGTATGACGTCAAAATATACTACTTCTTATGGGTGCTTGTGGACTCGCAGATCTATTTACAAAAGAACTCAAAGAAATACAAGACGAACTTTATTATTTATAGCACCGCAGAACCCGGGGCAACTATTGCTCCCTTCCGTCAGCCGAAACCTGCCCGGACATGCTATCATCAGCGAGGGTCACAGTGGCGGTAGAGTGGTTGAGACTGACCAGAGTAGGAAAGGTGCCAGGGAATCGTTATGGTTGGGTTGCGCGCAGAAGGAACTCCTCTCTGGTCATGTAAATAGACACCGTCCTAGGTTATGACAATCATGCTGCATTACACCGCTGTGCATATACTAATATTAGCCTTGAGAATGCAGGCACTACGGGTAGAGATAAATGCCAGGCGGGACTTGCATGACGTTCAAGTCCCGGCGCCGTTAAACGTAAACGATACAGCTATGCAGCGCTACGCGCCATAGATATGATACAGTAATAGTAGAAGCTTCGGGTGTATATACTACACAGCCTACGTGTCATATGCATGTGGTTCACAAGCTTGAGATTGCAAATTGACAGTACACATGATCTTGTACGCCCTCCTCCAATGCCTTTCGTATTGGATAGGGTGCGAGTTGGCGCGAGATCCAATTTCGAATTCCGGTAGATCGATCAGTAGTTGATCTTGTCAGGCACCGAGAAACACCGGCGACTGCAGATACCTGCCGAGAAAACTTTAAATACCGGCTAACTCGTCACAGAGTCTGTGGTTCTGACAGTTTTGACAAGTCTGGCAGTTTCGCCTTATCGGCCCTTATCGGGGACCGAGTTGCCACTCTGATCCGCTAATGCGGCTCCTCTCAAGTTGACATGAGGCACGGACGCCGTGCATCACGTGACAGCACTAACTCAATCCTCTCTTCACCGCCCATATTCTTCTGACGCATTTTCCCGGTGAATGTCTTTATTCGATGAACCAAATGGCGTAAGGACAGTGCCTGAAAGTCTTGCTATAGAAGAACGAGCGCCCCGTACGTTTTCGGGGCGTTTCTTGAGTCTTGTCTCCCATGATAGTCATGAAGAATCTTACAGTTATCAAGAGCAATGGGGCTACCGACGACGACTTTTCAGAGTTTGGAGGGATCGAGGGCCGCAAGAGACTCGAAAAGAAACTGTAAGTTTGGTCATAATCACTCTGTGTCATTGATAACTTCACAACGGGACCATGTTCCTTCTGGCATCAGTTTAAGGAAGATTGACCTCCGAATGAGTATTTTGATACTCATCTATATACTTAACTACGTAAGATAGTTTCCTTTGATTCACTAGTAGTATGTTCTTCTATCATTATTATTTCATACATACAGATGGATCGGAACAATGCTGGGTTGAGTGGTTGCTATCAAAGTCACAGGAGTCCTACCTAACATTGACGTTGCCAGTGCGGCTCGCCTTCGTGGATTTGAAGCAGATCTGCATTTGAAGGGACAAGAGTTTGCTACCCTCTTGTCCATTTTATATGTTGGGTGGGTTTTCCTTAATCTGTCGACATGTACTTTTTACTCAACTTTGGAACACTGCAGGTACATCATAATGCAAATACCATCGTGAGTTCTTGCTATAATTTAATTATCTCAGTCAAGACGGTGTCGTAATATTTGTAGGAATATGCTCCTCAATTGGTTAGGCAGACCGAGTCTTTACCTACCGGTTTGCATGATACTTTGGGGGATGATATCCATATTGACAGGTCACTCTCAATTCTCAATTTATGTGACCAGTATTTGATATAGAAACCCTCAGGCGTCACAAAGAAGTAAGGGCTGGACGATAGTTCTTTTTTTGCCACGCCCAGCTCAAATATTTGTAGCTTTGTAGGAGCCCTTTTGACTCGCTTCTTTCTGGGCTTGTGCGTGTTCCAATTGATCTTGCTACTCTTGTCTTACCCTGAATAGTGTGGAAGCCGCCTTCTTCCCTGGCAAGCTCCATCGCCCCTCATTAGTATACTGACGTTTAAATTATGTTATCAGGCGCTCTGTTCTTATTATCCAAGTGGTATACAAGGTTGGTACCCATATTCAACCCTATTTGCCACCTGCTAACGTTTTGAACGTACAGAAAAGAACTCGGTGTTCGGACTGCGCTTTTCTACTGTGGGAATCTCATGTCTAATGCGTTCGGGGGTTTGTTGGCTGCTGGCATTTTGGATGGCATGGACGGCCAACTTGGTCAGGCAGCATGGCGGTAAGTTAACATAAGGGTGATTCAAAGTTTGCTAGGACTGATGTATGCTCACAGTTGGCTCTTTTTTGTATGTATCTGCATCATACATTGTAGCATGAATTTTTTTAACGATCATACCTTACGCTCACGGTGAAAGATCGAAGGCTCACTAACGGTAAGAGGCATATCAGAATTCAGACAGTTACTTGACCAGCAACTTAGGTGTTTGTGGCTATCTGCGCCATGTTTATCTTGCCTGACTTTCCGATCAACACTCGCTCGCTGTCGCCTTTAGAACGCAGATTAGCACTGTTGCGTATGGTTGAAGATGTGGGAGAATGTGATGAAGAGGATAGTTTTGAGTCTCGTAGCCCATGGAGTGGTTTCATTATGGCGGTTACTGATTGGAAAGTATGGTGGCTTGCGTTTGCCATGCTATCGCAGGTTGTCAGCTTGTCGTTCAACGCCTACTTTCCGAGTGAGCTTTCATCTTAACCCTCTTCCTTCCAACAGTTTATAATACCTCCCTTCAGCATTGGCCGCCACCTTAGGATTCAAATCAAGAACTGTGACACTGCTGCTTACCGCTCCTCCATGGGGTTTCGCAAGCATCGTTGCGTTTCTCAATGCTCGTCATGCCGATGCTACTGGGGAGAGATTCTGGCACATAGCTGGTCCCATCTTAGTCGGCATACTAGGCTTTATTATCTCACTGTGTACAATGAACACTGCCGCTCGCTACTTTGCACTGTAAGGAGTCTCGTTCACGGAAGCTGTAGAAGCATACCTTGTTTTAACCTTTGCTTGCTCAAGCTTCCTCCAGGCACAATCTTATGCTGGGTCTATTGTTTTCTACGCATGGCTTAGCAACTCTATACCTCGTCCTCCCGCCAAGCGAGCAGTCGGTAGGTTTTAACCGTATTTCCTTTTTGCTGAAAATAAATTTCAAACAGCTCTTGCGCTGACCAACGCTTGGAGTCAATTGGGCAACATAGCTGGATCGTAAGGGGTTGCTTCATGTCATTCGCAATTTCCATCATTGCTGATCCCAAAGACCTATCTAGCTATGTATGGGATGCTTCTTGGGGCCCTACTTATGGCAAATCGTATGGAATCTGTATCGCTGTAAGTGTGCAACCTCTTGGCATTGCTGTATTCTGACTTGTTGCGTGCAGACAGCAGCGCTCGCAATCATCATGTATTTCATATTCCAACGGCATTTAATCAAATTAAATCAGAAGATAGAACAGGAGGAAATGGAACTCGGACGGAAGATAACTTTCAAGTACCTTCATTAGGAGGTGTTGCCCCAATCATGACTATTTACGACTTTTTTTGTTTACTTAGAGGCACATGGTGCATAACAAGTTGTATTACCTTCCGTTCAGCCGAAAAGAGTTTGGTCGTTTGATGCTCCGAATAATCCTTGTCGCCAACTATCCGGTTGCTTCCACTCTGCGGGAAATTCAGTGGAGATGTAACTGTCATCACAAACCGATTACCTTTGACTTGTCCATCCACGGATAAGGTCTTAGCAATAACATTAGCAGCGAGGGCCGCGTCATCACGATTATCTCCTTCCATTCCCATCCAGATCACAAAACCAGTATTGGTTGACCAATTTTCGGGTAGTGACAAGCAAATTCGACGGGTAAGTCCTCCGCCAGGTAGCAATGGAACATCATCGGAGATACGGCTAGATGTGTATTTGGGCAAAGAGGTGAGGAAAGACAATGGAGAAGCTGTGATAGAAGGCGATGCGGGGGGAATGAGGTGGTAAATTGGTGTGCTTGAAGACGACACTTAATACGAGAAGCATTCATACTACTAGAACTGCTTACTGCATCTGTGAATCTGTGCGGTTAGTCGAATTCACACCCGACACAAAAAGGATGGACTTGAAGCAGGCATCCTTTGTAAATTTAAATAGTGACGAAATGAAGTTGTCTTTGTGTGCCTAAATGATGTAAGACTTGTAATGCATGTACTGAACGTTATCCTGACCTTGAGCACGGGGGACCTTTGCTGCATGACAATGAAGTCAACATCGTCTTTTCCGTACAGTTCCAGGGGTGTAGTCACGCCAATTTGGCCCCCTTCTCGACCACCCACGACAGGGACATGGAACCTGGCGTCACACGTCCCGAGCCGAATAAGGGAGAGAGAGGCAATAAGGATATCTGCAGCCAATTGGGGGACATTTGCTGCAGAAACGATTGGCTAAGAGGCTCTTGCAGTTAGCGTTTATATTTAATGTCCCAAATTGAGAAACTGAGTACTGACTATGACGAGTGTCTTCGTGGATAACGTTGAGAAGGGGAAATCTGGAGTGTCAGGGGTAAAGAAGGGTTGCGATTCATTCGAACCATCACCGCTAGTATTCCGGATACGAAACTCATGTATGTGTGACCGAAGAGGCATGGTGTGCAGTGAGTATATAACCGTGACGGCAGTCACACGTCGTGTCATTGATTCGCTCTCTCGGCCATAATTGACACGATCTATATCAGCCGATGCCTTCTTCAGGTCAGAAGCTTAAGCGCACGCCTCTTTCCTACATTCTCATACGGTAGGCTGTTTATTGCTGGTAATAGCAACTCTTCATATTGCCTTCCCATAGTTGGCTCTTCAAGTTTGTCCTGAAAGTGTTTTATGGCACAATTGTGATTGAGAATGAGGAATATATGCCCAAAAGGGGGGTTCCCTGGTAGGTTGTCCCAATCACTTACTGTACACCTTCAAAAGTTGAATTGATACGCTGTCCAGCGTATTTTGCGCCAACCATACCAATTCACTCACTGATGCACTGTTGGTTTCTTGTCTATTTTCCCTTTCTATGCAAATAACACTACCTCAGAATTTTAATGACCGCATCGAAGGTCAGAAAAGTGGGGCATGCAGGCGGCGTTTCGCTTAGATCAGCCATAGAATTTTCTTCGAATGACAGCCAAGTCCACACAGTTTGGGAAGCGAACCTTTAGTAGTTGGCTCATCGAATCATCCGGTGCTTTGCCATTAAAGAGGCGTATGGATTATGCTGACGGTAGCGAGATCGACAACTCAGAAATCATGGATAAACTCTACCAGGTACTGGTTCGCATTGCATAAATGTAGTGCTCATGCATTAACTGGTTCTTTACCAGGCTTTGGAGGAAGGCGACGCTGTGTGTTTGTTCCCGGAAGGCATGAGTCGCTATCGCCCAGCTCTTTCGCCACTCAAGACCGGAGTTGCTCGTGTCATCTCAGAAGTCCTTACTCGACGCCGGGACGATCCGAATTTTGAAATTACTCTACTGACCTGTTCAATAACTTACATGTGTGTCTCATAACTTTCTTCACACTTTTAGAGGTTCATATCATGGTACCTGAAAGGCACCGACAACACTTTCGTTCCGATGTCCTTGTGACGTTCAACCCCCCAGTCAAATTTACCCCGCAGGTGATGTTTTAAATACTCAATCCCCCAATGTTTCTTCTTTCATTCGCTGTCTGTACTGATCATACTTCCAGAAATGTCCAAGCTTACTTGCACCTGTGGACTTTCGTACTGTCAAAGCCTTAACTGCATATATTGCAGACCAAATCAGCGCAGGAACCTTGGACGCACCCTCTTGGGATGTAATCAATACCGCTAAGGTTGCAGCAAGTATCTATGCACCCCTCGGGACTAACATGACGCTTGGCGATCATGTAAGGGTTGTGAGGGTTTTTGTAGAGGGTTTCAAGAAAACTGGAAAGGGTTGGAATCAAGGTAGTCAGAGAAGTAGTTGGACGGAGTTAGATGCAGATCCATCGCTTTTGGGTGTCGATGCTCGTGGCGATATCGTTTCTGCAGAGGAGGGGAATCGGCAGGATGCAAAACGACGCGACCAAGTTGTGGATCTTCTTGCTCAGGATCTGAAGGTATTTGATTCTCAATTAGCTACTGGAGGAAGCCTGTGACCATTTCGTCTAGGAGTATCACAGCAGACTCCTGCAGTTAGGCATAAAGGACGATCGTATACGTGTTGGTCCCCTTCCTCGTCGCGTTCTTGTAGCGCGTATTGCGACCAGGGCTCTTTGGTTAGCAGTGCTTTTCGTCATGTCTTTACCAGGATTATTCTTGTGGGCGCCAGTTTTCGCAGCAACAAGATGGTCTGTTATAAGGTTCAAAAAGACTGGACCGCCGGAGGACGTTTGGGACGAAATTGCTCAACATAAGCTCCTTGTTGGTCTACTATCCGGAACATGCGTGTGGATAGGCTGCGTTCTTGTTACTCTACCCATCGCCCCTCTGACATTTTTCTTCGTCCCATGTCTCATGTGGTTATCACTGCGGTTTCTGGAAGACGCTGTCTCCGCATTTCGCGCATTGACAGCTCTCACAAATCTCTTGTGGATTGGAAAGCGGACACTTTTTCAACTTTCCGAAAGACGCCAACAGTTGCACGGTAGAGTCCTCACTCTAGCAGTGGAGAGTTTGAAGCTACCAGATGATCCTGAAAAATATTTCAGGGAGCGCGGTGGTCGTGAGAAGGGTAGAGTGAGGGGCAGTTGGGAGAGTAATACAAGATATTTCTCGATCAGAAGACGAAGAAAGCGCGATGTAAGCTCGCTCGTTCATCTTGGAAAGGGTATCTGATGGTTTATTAGTGGAACGAAATTCTCCGGATTTGGCCACACGATGGTTGAGTACTCAGTATCTAAAGGTAGCAGTTCGGTATATCCAATCAAGAGAAATCAAGAAAAATCAAACGGAAAGCATCTGCTCGTATATCACAAACACACAGTAGTTGTTTTCATAGAAGCAGGATAAAAAAAGGTCCTGTCAAAATCTCTAACCAGGGATAGGTTGATAAGCCCTTCTACCAGCTGCCCATCTTTTGCCAGATTTTGCTGCCAACGAAGTGAATAGAAGACCGGCGATTATGAGAATGTCGAGGGACCATGATATTGTACTTAGGTAGAATGAAGTACCTGGTGGCATGAGATGAACGAAACGTAGGAATGAAGGTAGAAGCTCACTAAGCTTGGCTTCTCCAAAAAGTGGATAAGCTGAATTGTGATGTAGATGAACAATGATAGCCATCGTGACGATCTGGAGGGCCCCTGAAACACGCTTTAAAGTAAGACTTACACGGCAGCAGCAAGCAGGCCAGAACGAACCATGCAATCCCGTCAACGCAGCAACGCCTTGCCACGCCGTCCTGCGTCGTGAACGTGTACTGAACCCAGTACTGACGACCAGCAAGGAAACTAATGCTGCGGCTGCGAATACCAAACTCAATTGAGATGCGTACCCCGCGGTACCCCTAGGAAGATCAGGAGGAGAGTAGCCAAACCACACGGACACACACCAAAGGATGCAGTAATTATCAACTTCTATTTGACAATCATAGTATTTCTTTGAAGGGAATTGACGACAGTTATATTCCGTGTGATAGTGGTCCGTAGAATTGCCATCATAGACTACAGTGCGATCACAACGCTTGAAGAGTAAGCGATAATGTCTCAGTCCATGTACAAGCCAGTTCATGAAATAGTCCTTTGCCCACCTCATATAAACCCCAGCTTACGCTCTCAGCGTTGGGCAGGCCTTTGGGAGATTTGGCGAAGACCCTGTAAGTTTCCTCCAATCTCAGTAATGGCTCTAGAATATGACAGGTACGAGTACCATTTGGGGACTTCAAATGACGCAAAGGACTGTAAAGTGATTAGACGACCTGGTTCGATTGTTCGATGGCTGGAGAGGTTATCACCAGGGAAAAACTTATCAATACACCCAAAAAACTAACGAGATAAGGTGTCTGTAAAAATGTCAGCGCTGCTCTCTAATGACAAGGAGTCAAGAAGCCGGACAAGTACCTTGCGCATAGATAGTGTCGAAGAAGGAGCATGGGAGACAGGTTAGTCATACGACGCCTCTTGATGCGGCGCTCAAACATGGGTCTTATAGGTTACCTTGAGAATGCTGCCAGTTCTCAGGTAGTATAGAGGTTAGTATTCGCGCCTGTCATAACACCGCGAACGCGCGAGACCGGGGTTCGATTCCCCGCCTGAGAGTCCCTTTTTCGTCATGTTCGTCGTTTCTGGCTTCCAAGCGCGCGAACGAATTAAATCTTTCCTGTACAGTATTGATATCATGTAGTCTCTAGTGTAAGTATGTTATGTTATGAAAATCATATTAAACATGCTCGTATGTACCCTCTGTTCCCGGTTGTAGGGTACTGTCTTCGATATGAGAGTGGCCTTCTGACTCCAATTTGCCCTGAGGTTCTGATGGAACTCGAGTGGGGTTATCTAAACATTTATGACGTTTGGCCTGTTTCACAAATAGGAGGCCAAATCTAGTAAGCACCTCCAACCCATACTTGTTCAAAGTCTATCACCTTCGCAAATATGCCCGTTCGTCGTCGTCTATCAATGTCACATCCAATATAGGCTCATGTTGCATGTAGGCTTGTGGCTGCCCCGATGTAATCCTCCCCAATGGCGAGATACGCAAATGCACCTGCCAGCCATGTTCAGGAGGAGATTTGAGTGAATGTACCTGTAATAAGGAGACGGGATGTGCATGTAGTCAAGGGTGAGTCTCAACGTTTTTTCTTCGACCTGCGACGCCGGTTTACTACTTAGCTCGTTCAGCGAGTCCGCTTGTGTATGTGGGGCATCATGCACCTGCGCCAACTGTCCCTGCAAGGAAGAACAGCCCCCTCAGCCACTTCAGCCTGGCACCTCTTGCTGTGGACACAGGGCTGAATGAAAAATTGGCCTTGATAGTTTATTACGGTCAAAACATATGAATTCTGTACGATAGCAAAGATATGACATAACAGATCATCGATACATCAAACTGTTAATAATCATCACCGACGTCCAACGACGTTCACACGAGCTCTCTTCCCTCCTTTTTGTCTCGCAGCCTGTGACAGTGGCAGGTAGGCATATGGATCTAGGCCGCCTTTTCTGACGTCTCCTCCGGCATTCTGAGCCACACCATTAATTCAACATTTCGTGCTCTCTCAGTGACTTACCTTTGCTTTGAATTCTTGACCTAGCTTTGCCTCTTTCTTCGACTTTTTGTTCGACCTCGGTGGTCCTGAACTGACCGCGTCTGTCATTTCAACATCCTCTTCGTCGCCATTGCCCTCGTTAGCACGCTGTCGCTTCTTGGTATCTTTATTGAATTTTACTCGACCGTTTGCGCCACGAGTGAATCCGTCAACAGAGGTAATTGACTCCTTGTATGCTGCTCCAGCAACGTTGTCGTCTACAGCAATCTGAGCGTCCTCATTCTCACCCTCGATGATCATCTTTCCAGTGTCATCGTCTGTCTTAAAGTGCAACGCATCTTGACCTGGTCTCCGACGACGATTTTTATTCCCATCTAGAGTCCGCACGACTAAACATGCAATTGCCGTCGGGGGAGACATTCGCACGCACCTGTCAGTTGCTCGGCAGCGCCGTGTAGTAAGTCCATAGGCTCGTCGTCATCCAGACGTAAGCGAGCTCCTTTTTGTCGTTTCTTTGTCGAAGCCTTGAAAGCCCCGTCATGACGAGTTGACGGTTGATCAGCATCTTCGTCACTGTCATCAATCTCACTCTCACTGCCATAAAGCACGTCTTCGAAAGCGTCCCCAATTTTGCGCGCTGTGGTTGCCTTGGGGAAATCCGTGAATAAGGGGAAGGGAGTGAAAGGGAGAATTCACCTCGGCATTCTCGTCCTCATCCGTATGCATTTTTGCCTTCCTACGTTTCGCCCGATCCTTCCTCTTTTTGATGTTCAATAACACCTTCCCTTTCTCCTTATCCTCTGTCTCCTTACCAACGCAACTATAGACAACTTCCCAGCCAAAGCGACGAATCATACGTTCAAAGATATGTCGAACCTTGACCTTGAAGTGGTTCTTGTGATCACCGGACCAATTAAGTAGAGCTGGCACTAGCTGGTCTAAGTGTGGCATCACCATCTCCAATGACAGCGCGTGCACCGACAACTTGATGAATCCTAATACCGACTTGACGATCTCGCGATTGGCAGAGCCAATAAATACGAGTAGGGTGGAAAGGACCTCGTCAAGCATAGTTGGTGACAGGTCGTCTAAGAATACGAAATCGTAAAGCGGAAGGGATAGTGAGACCCAGATGTAGACTGACCCTTGAACTCAAACACGAGTCGCGAAATGGCGGTCACAGTCGCGCTAATCATGTGGGGTGTTGCACCTGCCAGTCCGGCAGCCACCATGGTCATATATTCCTCGATGCTGGCTTGAACTGCCTGGATTGTCAGGAGAAAGTAGTACTAACGAACGAAAAAAAGAAACATGCCATCACCGGTATTTGCATCGTCCGCTTCCATGCCGTCCATGCGATGCTGGTTAACGACACCACCAGCTTTCATCTTGTTTCCCATGGCAACGATGAGGTCAAATGCAGCAGTCCGTGTTCGCTCAGCAGGTTCTTTAGTCGCCAGCACTGCCTCTGGTATGAGACTAAGAATCAGATGCAGCGACGTTGGAGGTAGAGCTGGCAGAAGTAGCGTAAAAAGGGTGGTCCGATCCTTGGCATAATTAGCGCGTCTGTCACAAGGAAAGACGTGAGAAGTCATACCCGCTTCGCAGCAGCTGCAACACTATGTACGCCTTCCGTGAGCTGCTGTAAAATAGCCTCCGCCTCGAGCACCCCAGCTAGCTTTCCTCCCTGGACCAACTTAGATAATATTCTATAGCCGCGCTTCTGTACCCCTGCATCAGCATTACTGATTACAGCTGCCGATACGCAGAGCCCCCAAAGCTCCTCGCATTCCGCTGAAGGAAGGTATGGTAGTAGGAGAATAAGTAAGTCCTGTGTTGTGAAAGTCACATTTTGAATATTGCTGCTGCCCGCTTTTGGCAAATTCTTCGGCTGGTTAATGTTTTGCTGGAAAAGGGCAATGACTTTTCGGTACATTTTTGACACTTCCTTGAAGTCCCATGTTGTCAACGGCTAAGCATGACAGTCCAACTCAGAACTAAGTCTTACCTCGTCGCCAGCTATACCAGCCCACGTAGAAATAACTTCCCCAACTACTCCTTTACCTTCCTGTCCAACACTACCAAATACATTGAACAGCACTGCAAACCAACTCTCTGCTTGCTCTCTGAGATGCTCAATGTTTCGCGAAGCCATAGCCGCGGAGATCGTGTCAGGCGTGGCCCATATTGGTCGCTGATCCGATGTGAGAGTAACATTGGACTCTACGACGGTCTTTAATGCTTTCAGAACTGCAGGTCGAAGCTGAGGTTGATTATACAATATCTGTGACAACAACTGCGCAAACGCAGGATTGAATGCCTAAGGAAGCGGTGAGGGACGATCTTATGATAATCAAGAGGGTGTGTAAATGTGTACAACCGCACCTGTTTGAGATCACGCGTGCCCCAACAGTAGCCCACGAGTCCCGTCCAAATTTGCCCAAGAAGCACATCCCACATCTTTGCTTCGTTTGCACGCCCTTGTGCATCGGCCTTTTGGTACAAGTCGAACATGCCCTCCGACAATGGTACAAAATAGTCCACAAAGTGACCTAACGGTGCTGGGTGTGGAATTGCTAATAACGGGAGTAAGTGGGCGTGCGGCTCACGTCCAGCGGCACTACAACGTTTCAGAATACGGTACAATGGAAGTGAAAATGCCTCACCGGTCTTCAGGTGTTAAGCCTAATGGGAGCACACGCAGAATAACCTCAGGACCCAGCACGCTCATTGAAGCCTTCAACACCTCGTCGGCGGCTTCTTTATGCTCGAAACCTTTCCTGATTCGCAATTCGCCAATCTTCTGAACAACATCAAGGAGTAGCGATTCAGCAGCCGTAGGCGGAAATTCAGAAGGAAGGTGTATTGGTCGATGTCGGAGGGCGAGTAAAAGTGATGCAAGGACGGCAAATATTTGCGGCATGGCGCGAGCGTAAGGCAATGCTTCAAGAGACGATCGCATATGAGCTAGGATTCTACCGACAGGCGATTTGGACTTCTTCTGAGCCTTTTCAGCAACTGCAGCTTCGATCATGGGAAGAGCGAAGGAGTTCGATATAAGAGCTGTAAGGGCTAGAGAGGTGCTCCTACGAATGGTGAAGTCCATGGATTCAAGGTAGGAAAATATAGACTTGAAGACTACATCTAGATCTTTACTCCCGACTGGGCCAGAAGCAAAGGTTGCACCAAGAAGGTCAAGCCATGCAGGAGTCTGGGCAGCGTCTGTTTTTGTGGGTGGGGAGGCTAGAAGAGCGGATATGAGAGAGGCTAAGTCGTCAGAAGTCGATGCTTGCTCCGAGATGAGAGTGGAGAGGAGATTGTAAGATGCCTGTGAGAGATATGGGTTGCCAAGACGAGGGAGGGAGAGAAGGGTCGATAATAGAGCCGGATTTTGCTAAGCACATAAGGTAAGTGTGTGACTAATCCACATCGAGGAAACCTACCGGAAGATATGAAACAACAGGCTTGACTATGGCAAGGAGGTGAATACCAGCCTCAGCAGCGTCATGACCCCCAGCCTTCCTTCCCTGTTTCCCAAAAGAAGTGGCACCAGAACTCACTGAGGTGAGAGAAACGGATATCCACTCTCCCACTCTATCCGCATATGGATGCCGAGTGAGTGGGGTTGGCGGATTAGCTAGCACATCCCGGACAAGTTCCGCTGCCTTTTTCCGAACCTTTGGACGGGAATCAAGGGTAAGGTCCAAGACAGATGTGAAAGTCTGACGAATTCCATGTGTATCGAGTTGTGAAGCATCGAGGGCTTGGATGATGACACTGAAAAGGGACAGGTGAGAACGCAATGGCGGGGCATGCGGTACTAGGGACGGGAACAAGGGTGTGAGCAGGGAAATAAGGGTGGACAGATGTGACCGTATGACAACTGGTGGAACATGAGGTGCAACTAGGGCGAAGAGGTAAAGGATTGCAGGGAGTAGGTCCCCATCGCCAAGTGAAGCCTTGCTTCGCGAAGACTCTAGGGTAGTCAGAAGAGCAGCAAAATAAGCGGTAGGTGAACGCTCCGTGCATTGGTCCGATAGGGTGGACTCTAGAGCAATGAGCAAGTTCGCCGGTGCTTTTTGGTGCGCAAGAGAGGAAGCAGTGTGTGGACGAATTTTGGACAAGGAAGCCTCGAGCGACATGGCAGCACTGACGACTCATTAGGACTCTTTCCCAGTGTTCAGTCGTGGTTGGAGATACTCACATAACAATCTACTGAGTCCTGATGAGTGCTACCACTCGGCGCTCAGTACTTCAATGTTTACGCCAAATAAGCTTCGAAGAACCGCAAGCAAATACAATTAATGGACGATAGCCTGCTAACAAGTTAGATTTTGTTGAGACCGTCGACTGCACTGGCAACTTTTACGCGCCCGTCCAAGTGAAAATAATCGCGTAATACAGTACACATAAACACTGTCAGTCTCGCGTTTCACGACCTGTCTACGTAACGATTTGCCCATCGACATTGAGAAAGCTACAACCTCCTAAGGATCAGATGCCCTATATATCTATGCTAGAACTTAAAGTGTTGAAAAAAAGGAACAATAAGACAATTGTAATATCTTTCAATATGGCCGAGCGCCGACTTCTTTTTGTTTCACTTAAACAACACTCTTTTCGTATATACAACAAGACTACTTAGTATAAAGCAGATACCAGATGTACGACGATGCTTCAGATCTTTTCTGACATCGTCTTAGACCAACTGCGTATAGAACAATGTAAAGTTCTATGTTGCACTTCAAGTTGTTCATGACTTGCTGTTCCAAGTTGGTATTTGTAGAAGAGAAAGTACGCTCACTTACTATATATATATAGCGCGCTCGCTATTAGTCAGCACGTGTATAGTTCCTCTCCGGTCGCGTGCAATAGAGTTAGTTTTTTATCCCTGACCGTCGTGTAAAGTTGCTGTTCAACAGTATTCAAGCATATAAGGTTGCCAACACAGAGTTTAGGTGTAGTTACATACCCGGGTAGCACTCTTCTGACTTCTCCTTTCATAATTTTCATCACAGTGTTGTCTCTATCTATGGAATTACTGGTAACTTCACATCGATTCTTGCCTAGCCTAGTTCTAAAAGCTCTAGTAAGCTTTTCTATCACTAAATAAGTCTATTCTTTGGGTATCTAGAGTCATCATGAACAAAGCTCTACAACATGGTATCACAGGTGGAGGCGCGTGATAATCAAAATTGTTGATGATCGGCCCGCAAGTTACACTCGTAGCTGTCTTGCTTGCTTCCTGGTTGTCGAATTCACCCACCACCTATCTTTCTATGCTTATTTATCGAACCCAGCAACAGATCAACGCACGAGATCCTCGCATGAGCTGTCTGAACTTGTTCAGTGTCGTCAGTCTTAGGTGCCCTTCATCAATTTACCTTCGCTCGGAAGCCCGTCAGATAAAAGGGATGGCCGTGACGCGATTGGTGCAAATTCTCGGATGGCTTGACCAAACTACCCTAGTACGGGCGTATCCCCTCACGCTGTCTGAGCTTTGTTGATATCTTTCGCGGTTGACTACACACCGTCATGACTAGTGACGGGTTCATCTGGTTTGCTCGACACTTTAATGGATTCTGGCTGATCTCTCTTCTGACTGACAATCGTCTCGCGAGCTGCGTTTCTGAACATCCGGCTATCCTCTCGTGATCTCTTTGATCTTTCACTGCAGCTCCTTTGAACTTCAGTCAATCACTGTAACGATTGCGCGTACTTGCTATTATAGCCTGGTCCCCAATATGCTCCACCTCCGCATCACCCCTGGGTGATCAGTCCGCTCAATACATTCAACGGCAGCTATGGGGAAGCGCTTTTTGTCATGGGCTGGACATGCATAAAGTCAAACTCGAAGTCTGTGCTTCAGATTGTGTTCAGAGAATGGGGGCGTACGTACACGCCTCCTCGGCCGTACTGCATGCTGAATAAATTGTAATTCAGTAATTGTGATATTTCACTCTCCAAGAATTACAGGGATCTTTGTAAGAGCCCACTCTCTCAGTTAATTTTGCCTAATCCGTCTACCCAATTCAGGCATCTCCTATCAACATGCTTCCATATCGGAGCAATCTCGAAGTCTTTGATGTTAGTACGCTTGAAGATCGGATCAGAGGGTCACCGGTCAAGGAGCAACAGCATGATATCCATGTGTCATGCATGTCAAGCTCTCGATATAAGACTCTGTAATATCTCCAGAGAATTTAATCACGCTTCAACCATTCAATATTCGAGCCTCAGGTTGTGTACAGTCAATCATCCAACGTCTCGAGTGCCGTCATGTCAGACGTGATGTCTAAATTCAAAGTTTGTCTCACATATTATCAGATATACACTCACGTCCTTGCATTAAGAAAGGGGATGCAGTCCAAGTCCGGTGGGGTGATGAATGGATCTCAGGGGAATTCAAGAAGGTATCAGTTAAAACATACACAATAACAAGGGGTCCAAAGAAGGGACAGGTTAGTGCGTCTTACATATATATAAGTATTATATGGTTAACAATTTCTTGCGACCATAGAGGGAGACACGGCCAAACGGCTACACCGTTGAAATAACACGTTTTGGCCAGCTGCACACTGTGACTGTTGAGTTTCATCACGTTCAAGAAGCTTGATGGATAGCAACACAATGGTTGAATAGAACTCGCTGAAGACAGCAATTTTGCTTACTTCTGAGTAACCATGATGTACTATTATTCTACGACATGTCATGTCGGGGCAGGGGAGGGGGGGGGGCACAATTGATGACTCGTATCGGTTTGAAGGATTAAAGGATGGCGTTACCGTCAACACAGGCAGACAAATCTGCGATGATTGTGATCAAGGATTCAAGTGCTTCAGTAGCTCTTGGACGCATGCAAGGTTCGCTTTTCGTCATACTTTGGAGGAGATCCACGTAGGGGGGTACGAGCCGTGGAGTATTGATTGCCGCCAAGCTCCCTTCCTTGAGAGTCACCGAAGTTAACATATATCAGGGGGAAAAGTGAATACATACTTCCTTCGCTTCCTCCAGCTCAGTCTGAAGCACTCTGCCTACATTGAATACATCCGAAGCAAAAATATCGTACGGCTCGCTTTGAGACTGTTCGGGGGCTGCAAAATGTGAGGGAGGGGTGTGTTCGGCAGTGACGAGATGGTCAGTTGCATCAGCGCTAAATTGAACAGCACTTCCAAAATCAATGAATGCGAAGCATAATCTGAAAGTGCTGTGAAAAGGGACAGCAGGATGGCCGGACACCAACTTTACATGTAGCCCACGGGTGTTATCATGATTCCACAAGATGTTTTCACGGTGGATGTCCTATGAATCAATCAACGACAGATATTGAGAGGAGAATGTAAGACACAAACCCCATGGCCAACACCATTCTCATGCATAAAAGTGAGGCCCTTCAGAAATAACAACCGTAGATGAGTCAGAAAGTAAGTACTCAAATAAAAAAAGAACACCTCGAGGAGTTGTCGTGCCATCTCTAACCTCGTTTGTAGTGTATCCAATGGTGGGTGATCCCAATATGGACTCCAAGCGGCCTGGACGATGAAGATCCACTCCCCAGCCATGAGGATCCTCACCTGAGGGATAGTGTGATTCCGAGGATCCGCTCGTAATGGATCAGTAGACAAAAATTGGATGATATCCCACTCGGAACTTGAGCGTGGTACAGCCTTTAGATAAACATTACGATATTGGCGATCAAGAGCCAGGTATCCAGTTGATCTCTGCCGGGTGAAGATGCGAAACGTGAATATACATACTAAAGGTCAGTTCAGTATTGACCTGCTGAAAAAAGCCCTCTTGTGCAAGACGTTTCCTCTCATCAGGAAGTGACAATCTATATAAGAAGTCTTCGTCATCCGCGGGATGAAATGAGTCTTTAGGTGGCTTTCGTGGTGCGGTTTGAACGCGTGGATCTGAATCATATTCTGGGGTATGGGCGAGGATGTAGCCATGGGCTGCGAGGAAAGGCGCATAGTGATCCCATGGCTTTCGAAATAGCTCTAAAGGGAGGTATTTCCAGTCTTGCAATTCTTCCGGTAGGGGTGGGGGCTGGCAAGAAAAAAGAAACACTATACAAGCAAGAACAGGATAAATAACAAAGAAACACACAGCCGGATTTCCTTCAGTCCGCTCAGACAACATGCATCGACAACGGTGCAGCAGAGGGTATAAGTAATATCAGAACAAAAGCTATGCGGCTCGACCCAAGTAGACGGCCCACTCAGATATGAATTTGAAATTACTCAGCTGCAAATGACAGCTTTTTCGGGTAGATGAACCGGGGACGGCCGACTGCCACGCGCCATAGACTTATATGCGTTATGGTTGCCGAGGAGTATCTGTATGGGAACTGGTTTTCCCTTAAAAGATCTTGTTTAAAGTCCTGAAACTGTACAATTTCACTTCATGGCCTTAAAATATCAGCATATATATGCTGCTTTCTCTTGATTCAGGGCCATTCAAATATTCTCTATTTTTTCATATTTTTTCGGGAATTTTCCATGCAGAAATGAGTCCACAACCTTGTTGTTCTGCTGGGCAAAGCTTTGGACCCACATGGACCCACAAACCGATGCAGATGTCAGCAGCTTCAAAGTCAGCCGGAGTCACCTGGACAACTGACTCATTTCCAATCACATGACTCATTTCAATCTCCGACTCAATCTGGTCACCACTGACAGTAAATGCTCAATATCTTCATAACCACTGCACCTCCTGACTCCATTTTCAGTGGAGAGTTCAATAGAAGCTGTGCTTACCCATAGCTGTGCTGATCATCCCAGGAAATGAAGTATTGACCGAGTTATTTGGGTAATGGTGACTCATGCAATGACTCCTGCCATGACTCATGCTATGACTCCTTCCATGACTCCTGTGATTACTCATACTATGACTCCATCCATGACTCATGCCATGAGTCAGAGCAAATCCAAGCAGCTCATTGGCTAGGAAACTTCCACCCCCTTCTCACATATTCCACTAGCTTCCAGTAGTTTCCATCTATTAATAGGTAGAAGTTTCCAGTAGTATTAGTCAGCTCCTGTAAATACAATATAAAAGGAGGCCATTCTGCCTCTGAATAAATAACCATTTTCTACCCCATCATTTGCACATCAGTGTGACTAGAGTGACATACAGTGTCATCCTCTATATCTCAGTAACTGTTGATTATTAGTTCAAGGATCTTTTACAGTTGTGTAACTGTACTTGATTGCACTCAAAGTAGTGATATTCCTGCTTTGGGCGTGAGTGTAGTATCTGCCTCACATGACTACAAATCTACAGGGTGAGATTGTCTGTCGATAGTCCTGCCATTAGTGCTCTTGTTTAAGTTACTAGTGTGTACTGCCTTTGCAGAGCATTAGAAGCTTGAACTCATGTGAAGCAGTTGCTAGACTACTTCACACATTGCTGTTACCCACTTCTGAGTGCCACTGGTTGGACAGTTGGATTCATCCACCTACTTCCTTTAGCCTCTAAGTGCATTCCCCTCTTTTTGGAATATCTGGACCCCTAAGTGTCTGTGAACTCTAGACTCTGGAAGTCTTATTCATTTCTTGCTGCTAAGAAACGTATTACCTTTCTGCGTATAGTCTGCATTGACCAATACAAAGGATTGTAATCAAAGTACAAACGTTAAATCATTTCTGGAGTTGTGCTGCAGCAGGGTTTGATATTCTTCTCAGCTGTTCATCCATGGAATTGTGGTGATTTAGAGTTTGCCCTAACACCATAATTTTGCGGGTTCCAAAACAGCGAGATGTTAGATGGCACTGAGATGACTGTAGGTGTATGGGAACCACCTATTCCCTATCAAATTCCATTTATGCAGCACCAATGTGCTATTCTTTGCTTTTCCATTCCTAAATATCCGCATATATTTGATGCTTGTACCTGGAATGGACTTATTCAAATATTCTCTATTTTTCCATATTTTTTCAGGAATATTCCATGCAGAACTCAGCTCAGAATCATTTATTTCTGCTGTGCTACAGTTGTGGACCCATAGGCGCCCACAAACCTTCCCACAGCCGCCTCTCCCCTTTTGGACCAGGCATTTGGCCTGAATTCAAGCTCAGATGTCTCTGATCAATAAATATTCTCTAACTTAACAACCACAGCCTCTCAGGGCACTATTTTCCGTGGAGATCATCACATGACATGTGGCTATCCATGGCTGTCCAAACCAGTGCAGAAAACAGGGTGGACACCCTTCTTTTTGCCTGATCAGTGCCTAGCTCAGGGATCAGATCAGCTGATGGGTGATCAAATCAGGTGATTGCCTTGGAATATTCTACCCCTTTCCATAACATTCTAGCTGTTTCCCTCTATTATTAGATAGAACTTTCCAGAACCATTATTCAGCTCCTGATCAGTGTTAGTGCTGTGATCAGATCCTGTGATTGGCTTGGAATATTCTACCCCTTTCTTCCACCTTCCACAACCTTCCAGTAGTTTCCATCTATTAATAGGTAGAATATTCCAGAACCATTAGTCAGCCCCTGTAAATACAATATATAAGGAGGCCATTCTGCCTCTGAAAGAATAACATATCATCATATTTGTCAGGGTTCAAATAAGTCATATTCTATTTTTAGTATTTTCTCTTGACACCCCTATCAGCGCAGCCTGTCAGGGTGCGTCTCCCCTATTTCATTGCCCCTATCACTTCCCCTATCTTTCCTCCCCTATCTTGGTTCTCCTATCCGTCTCCATCATTTAGTATAAAGACTTGCCTTGGTGCAGTGTGATCCCCTCAGCTTGATCTCTGAGGATATCCGCTGTACCAGGTAAGTCCCATGTATTTATCAGAAACAGCTGTATAGACTGAGGATATCCGCTGTACCAGCTGGCATTATTTCTTATCGGCTCTCACTTATTGAGTATCTTGTTGTTGTGGCCTCGTCATCAGCGTCGCCCTCACAATATTCTACCCATCTTCTGCACACCAGTGTGACTAGAGTGACATACAGTCTCATCCTCTATCTCAGTAACTGTTGATTACCAGTTCAAGGATCTTTTACAGTTGTGTAACTGTACTTGATTGCACTCAAAGTAGTGATATTCCTGCTTTGGGCGTGAGTGTAGTATCTGCCTCACGTGACTACAAATCTACAGGGTGAGATTGTCTGTCGATAGTCCTGCCATTAGTGCTCTTGTTTAAGTTACTAGTGTGTACTGCCTTTGCAGAGCATTAGAAGCTTGAACTCGTGTGAAGCAGTTGCTAGACTACTTCACACATTGCTGTTACCCGCTTCTGAGTGCCACTGGTTGGACGGTTGGATTCATCCACCTACTTCCTTTAGCCTCTAAGTGCATTCCCATCTTTTCGGAATATCTGGACCCCTAAGCGTCCGTGAACTCTAGACTCTGGAAGTCTTATTCATTTCTTGCTGCTAAGAAACGTATTACCTTTCTGCGTATAGTCTGCATTGACCAATACAAAGGATTGTAACCAAAGTACAAACGTTAAATTGTTTCTGGAGTTGTGCTGCAGCAGGGTTTGATATTCTTCTCAGCTGTTCATTCACGGAATTGTGGTGATTTAGAGTTTGCCCTAACACCATAATTTTGCGGGTTCCAAAACAGTCACACTGGTGTACAGAAGATGGGTAGGGTATGTTACTATTTCAGAGGCAGAATGGCCTCCTTATACATTGTATTTACAGGGGCTGACTAATACTACTGGAAACTTCTACCTATTAATAGATGGAAACTACTGGAAGGTTGTGGAAGGTGGAAGAAAGGGGTAGAATATTCCAAGCCAATCACAGGTTCTGATCACTGGACTAACACTGATCAGGAGCTGAATAATAGTTCTGGAAAGTTCTATCTAATAATAGAAGGAAACAGCTAGAATGTTATGGAAAGGGGTAGAATATTCCAAGGCAATCACCTGATCTGATCCCTAAACTAGGCACTGATCAGGCAAAAAGAAGGGTGTCCACCCTGTTTTCTGCACTGGTTTGGACAGCCATGGATAGCCACATCTCAGGTGATGATCTCCATGGAAAATAGTGCCCTGAGAGGCTGTGGTTGTTAAGTTAGAGAATATTTATTGATCAGAGACATCTGAGCTTGAATTCAGGCTGAATGCCTGGTCCAAAAGGGAAGAGCCGGCTGTGGGAAGGTTTGTGGGCGCCTATGGGTCCACAACTGTAGCACAACAGAAATAAATGATTCTGGGCCGAGTTCTGCATGGAATATTCCTGAAAAAATATGGAAAAATAGAGAATATTTGAATAAGTCCATTCCAGGTACAAGCATCAAATATATGTTGATATTTAGGAATGGAAAAGCAAAGAATAGCACATTGGTGCTGCATAAATGGAATTTGATAGGGAAAAGATGGTTCCCATACACTCGCTATTATGACGTTCAAGGTTTGTCTCTTTCAGTTGCACATTCAATTATTGTTAGCATGTCTCATTTCCATCAAGGCAGGGGACACCGTTCAAGTGTGGTACAATTCTGAATGGATCTTGGGGACATTCCTCAGTGTCAGTAAAAACTTATACATTAACTAGAGGTCCAAACAAGGGCGCCTCTTGCATATACATGCTTCAACACATGTTTAACATGTCTCCAATATTGTAGAGAGAGACGCGACCCAATGGCTACACGGTGTTGATAAATATTAATAGCTGGCCAGATACTATAACTGTCGACCTTCGCGACGTTGCAGAAGCCTGATGGAATAGCACCGTATGAGCTGAATAGGGCACACTATTAATATGGCAATTCCTCAACATGCTGACTTTCAGAACAATTGTGATGTACTATTTCGTGACATTATATTCAAGGCAAGGGGTGTCGATGCACGATTGATGTCTCATATCGGCTTGAGTTTTAAGAGATGGTGTTACCGTCAACACAAGAAGGCAGATCCGCGATGATATGATCAAGGATATCAGAGCTTCAGCAGCTCTTGGACGCATAGAGGGCTCACTCCTAGTCATAATTTGGAGGAGATCCATGTAGGAAGGCATGAACTTTGGAGTATTGATTGCTGCCAGGCTCCCTTGCTTCAGAATCACCAAGTCAACAGATATCGGGAGAAAGAGATCAAG
Source organism: Cantharellus purpuraceus (assembly GCA_025174535.1). Lineage (NCBI taxonomy): Eukaryota > Fungi > Basidiomycota > Agaricomycetes > Cantharellales > Hydnaceae > Cantharellus > Cantharellus purpuraceus. The sequence goes on from JALBUN010000012.1 coordinate 337,422, forward strand.
TGCATACCTCCTTTGCCTCCTCTAGCTCAGTCTGAAGCACTCTGCCTACATTAAATACGTCCGAAGCAAAAATATCGAACTGCTCGCTTTGGGATTGTTCAGGGGCTGCAAAATGTGATGGGGGTATATGTTCGGCAGTAACGAGATGATCAGTTGTATCAGGGCTAAACTGGACAGCGCTTCCGAAGTCAATGAATGCAAAGCAACACTTGAAAGTGCTGTGGAATGTGATGGAAGGTTGCCCCGGCGTCACCCTTAAATGTAGCTCACGACCCCCATCATGATTCCATAAAATGTTTTCACGATGGATGTCCTATCAATAAATCAACAACAGATATCGCGAGAAAGGTGTGAAAAACGAACCCCATGGCCAACACCATTCTCGTGCATGAAAGCGAGATACTTCAAAATAATATTTGCAGGAGATGGATCAGAAACTGACTCACTAAAAAAAACAAGACAAAAATCACCTCAAGCACTTGTCGAGCCATCTCTAATCTCGTCTGTGGTGTATCGAAGGGGGGCAAATCCCAATATGGGCTCCATTCAGAACTTGAACACGGCACAGCCTTTATATGAACATTACGATATTGGCGATCAAGAGCTGGGTATCCAGTTGATCTCTGATGGAGAGAAAATGGGAGACATGAGCACGTGTTTAGACATTGACCTTAGCATTAACCTGCTGAAAGAAAGCAACCTGTGGAAGATGCTTCCTCTCATCGGTGAGGAACATTCTATACAAGAAGTCCTCATCGTCCTTGGGATGAAAAGAATCTTTTGGCGGCTTTCTTGGCGCCGTTTCAACACGTGCATCCAAATCATATTCCGGGGTATGCGCGAGTATGTAACCATGGGCTGCAAGGAAAGGCGTGTAGTGATCCCATGGCTTCCGAAACAGTTCTAAAGGGAGGTATTTCCAGTCCTGCAATTTCTTCCGGTAGGGGTGGGGGCTTGCAAGAAAAAAGACAAAAACTATATAAGCCAGAACGGAATGAAGAATAAAGAGGCATACTAAGATTTCCTGTGACAGCTCAGACATCAGCGGTGCAGAGACGGGTATATCGCAGAACTATTGTTTAGCTAGACCCAGCTAGGTGGCCCACTCCTACTCCGACCATACCACTGTCTAGTGATGTAGATCATCCCCTAATATTCAAGCTTCAAGCCCCAGGAGGATATCTATTATAATTACTTATGGCTCATCGCAATCTTAGCAGCGCTCCAACGGACGAGCAAGCTCTGTGTCGCCAGCAGACTTCAGATCTCAGACCTCAGACATCTTATTTCAGGCATCGCCGACGGCTAGGGGGTGTATGCCCTTGCTCTTTGTTGTTGGTTTTGGGTGCATCACTTATATAGATGCATCATCTCCCCTAGATCTCCCGTCAGAGAAGAACACTAAGGGCGACACGATGGGAACATGGATCCCAAATCCATGGTCTAACACATCACCGCCTTCAATAAATCGCTTGACATAAATAAATGACTATGGGGAACGCGACGATATATTTACTCGTGTTGTCGAACTTTGAGATCGCTCGTGGTTGACTGTACGCTGTTACGACTAGTTGCAAGGTTCACCACATTCTCTTGATGCTCTATGAACTCTAGCAGAACCTCTCTTTTGAGCTACACATTCAATCGTCTTTTGAGCTACACATTCAATCGTCTTTTGAGCTACACATTCAATCGTCTTTTGAGCTACACATTCAATCGTCTTTTGAGCTACACATTCAATCGTCTTTTGAGCTACACATTCAATCGTCTTTTGAGCTACACATTCAATCGTCTTTTGAGCTATATTTCTGGACATTTTGTGTTTTGCTCGCATGCTCTCTTGATCTTCTGCATTTCCATTGCACTTCTGTCGCTCTGACATAGTTTCCCAGGCTTTACTGGTGTGGCCTATCTCTGATGTGCTCAACCCACCGCATCACCCCGATGCATGGCACGTAGTGCTATAGCTAGCTCAGTAGATCCGATGGCAGCTCTGTGTTGTACGGGGAAACGGTATTCTATTATCATCTGACTAGCTGCGACTCAGAATGTTGTTGTCTCACTTGGCTTGCTCTGGGCTGCCAGTCTCACATCTGGTGCTCCCGAGACCAGTCTTCAGCGGAAGGACCACCTTGCCGCAGCTTCCACTCTTATAATCTGAAATGTGCTAGTTCTTTCTTCCACTGTCAGGCAGCCACTCCCCAGCTCTTCATGTTACTCCTCAACATGCGCATATTCTCCATGGCCCTCCTTGTATTGTCTGGGATGGCATTAGCTCGCGTACGTCACTATACGCTCGACATTGCCAATAATCTCGTCGCACCCGATGGTTTCGAGCGGTCTGCTGTTACGATCAACGGCATCACCCCAGGTCCAGTGTTGATTGCAGCGAAGGGAGATACTATGATTGTGAATGTGACAAACAGTCTCTCCGTAAGAATCTGGTTTGAGAGGTTTGTGGTGGCAATGTCTGATTTCTTCATATCTTCAGAATCCGTTTATGCGTCGCAGTACCACAGTTCACTGGCACGGCATTGTGCGCTATTCTCGTTTTCCTCACAACTGAGTATCATTCGAGCTTAATATCTCCATAGTATCAACGGAAATGGGCACAAGACGATGGGCCTGCGGGAGTGACGCAGGCACGACATGTCTATGTTATTCTCATCCAATGTGACTTACATCTACGTTGCTTCTTTAGTGTCCGATCGCTCCAGGGTGTGTTTTCGTCGAACCTCCTCCGCTTGTGTTAAGTTTCTGTTTCAATAGCAACTATTACTCGTATCATCTAGAGCTGGGAGATCAGGCCGGTACATTCTGGTGGGTTGTGATTTAGCGTACAACTTATGTCACATCCCACCTTAACTCTGTCCCAGGTATCACAGTCATCTGAGCACTCAATATATTGACGGTCTCCGTGGCCCCCTCATCATATACGGTATGCAGTCTAGTCGTATCAGCAGGGACAGTGCCTCAGGCCGCACATCTATCAGATCCCGAAGACCCTCACAGAGATCTGTATGACGTGGATAATCCTTCCACTGTGATCGCTTTGACAGACTGGTATCAGCAGTACAGCGATCAGTTGGCGGGTAAGCGTTGCAGACCTCTAGTTATAAGTGCTAAGACCTCTGTCTTATCAGCGGACTGGATTGCTAATATTACTGCGGAACCAGTTCCTGATTCCAACTTACTGAATGGTATGTCGCGTCAGCGTTGACCACCCAGTCGCACGCATTTATGATAATGATCCATTTAATCAGGCATTGGCAGGTACAGTGGTGGCCCCCCTGTTCAGAGGGCGATTATCAGAGTGCAGAAAGGTTTATCATCTCCGTTGCATTCACTGGCTATATATATTCATGCGAATGATTAAGGGAAACGCTATAGGCTTAGGCTGATCAATATGAGTGCTATCGTCCCGTTCAGATTCGCCGTCGAATCCCATTCTTTCACGGTCATTGAAGTGGATGGAGTCAATCACCAGCCTTTAACTGCCACATCTCTATCCATTTCAGCGGGCCAACGATACTCGGTCGTCCTCAACGCGGATCAAAAGGTTGCGAACTACTGGATTGCTTACCCTAGCAAATTTCTCGGGGATACCACCACGGTCACAAACCCGAATTATAATGGAACTGAAGCGTATGCTATATTGTGCTACCAGGGGGCCCCCGTAGGGGAGCCTACGACGCCTCAACTGATCGCAGAAACCAGTACCATGGAGGGGGGCTCAGGCGCCTTGCAGGAGTATCAATTGAAGGTAACTAACTGTTCCCAGTTCATCTGGCAAAAAATTGACTCCAATGCAAGCCGTTAGTAAATACACCTGTACCTGGTGGGGATCGGCCCGATGTCATCGTTAAGCTTAATTTTACCACGACCAGGCCAGGAGGCAGCACCACTCCTGGTGTCGGTAATAAGTGGTTGGTGAATGGCGCTCAGGTATTTCCTTTTCCATTGTTTTTCTCTGTTTACTCACAGTTTTGGATAGTATATACCACCGAAGGTCCCAACGCTACTAAAGATCCTCAGCGGTCATGCGAATATGTATCTTTGTTCCATTGGTTTCTTTCTCTATCTAGACTAAACTTTTTGAAGGTCTGACTTCGGCCCCAATGAGGACACCTATGTTCTTCCGATCAATAAAAACATTGAAGTACAACTCATTGGCGATGCTGATCACCCTTTCCATCTCGTGCGTCGTTTCCGATCTTTTTTTTCTTGCGATTAACGTTGTTTTCATAGCATGGCCACGTGTTTTCAGTTATTCAGTCTGCCACCGGTCCTAGGAATCTCATAGATCCTCCAGTTCGTGACACGGTCGATACAAATGCTGATTTAGTCAATCCTGTCACCATTCGCTTTCGGACTGACAACCCTGGGCCATGGGTATATTGACTTGTCTGTCGGTATCAGGCAATATTCACTGACACTTGCTTTGTGTAGTTTCTCCACTGGTATGGCCAATCTACTAGAACGGAAATCACTGGACGCTAATAGTTCCTTTAGTCACAAGGATTGGCACTTAGAGGCTGGCCTTGCAGTTGGTATGTTTGTGTGACTAATGAATGATCTGAAAACTCAAGTTCCACAGTCTTTGTTGAGGATCCCGAAGACCAACGCAGGGGTCCACAATCTTTGCATCCTTCCGATGCCTGGAATCGACTTTGTCCAATATACAATTCTCTCCCAAAAGAGGTGTGTACGTCAGCCAGACTGAGTTTGTGAGCAAGAGATTCACTCCTTTGTTCAGCTGCAATGAGGCCCAAGTCAAAATACCAATTGTTTCACCGGTTCAAATCTAGATGCTATCAGAACGCTGTTGACTACGCTGTGCCTAGTCACCAGTGCTATCGGCTGCTGCTATACTTGTTCCAGTTCAAGTAGAGAGAGATACACGACGTGCACTTGGGAGTCCCTACATGCTGTCGAGACACCACCTGTTCCTGCATGTTGACTCGACTTTCACGAAGCTATGATGTTATTGTCAACATAATCCAAACCTCTGTTGCATCGTCTTATCACACCATTCTATTTATTGTGTTTCAGAGCTCGCTTGCCCGGGTGTTCTCCATACTTTTACTGTTCCATCCGCACTGGCCGTGATCATCTCACCTGCATCACTGGGATGGTGTTCCACCCAAGTCACGACTTTCTCGTGCACCTTGGGAGGGGGATTGGGCAGCAGTGGTGTAGCCTGGCCATTTTCGCGTTTGAGCTTTAGGCAATTACTACAAGGGAAATGGAAACGAACATCCACTAGGTCCCAAGCCCACACACATCCCTGCTCGTCGCCACTCACGACGCTGGCTTCGGCATGTCCAAAGCATGCACGAGAGCGGTAGGCACCATTGACATGCCCTTTGAATGTATTGAGCAATTTTCCGTTCTGTGCATCCATTAATCGAATTGTTGAGTCAAGACTCTGGACGAGGTAGGTTTGGCCGTCAGCTGTAGGGAACACGGATGTGACTGGACCTATGGGGAACGCATGATCTATGGTGAACTTCCATTGTCTCACAGACGTGCTCACTTCCAAGGTAATCGGATCGAAGCTCGCCTTTGCGTATATCATACGTGCGAACATGCCCATCTACAGAGCCCGAAATGACATGTGTAGATTCCACATACAAAGTTTGAATAGCGTCGCGAGCTTCATCGAGAGTTTGGATGGGTTGTCGATTCTGCGCCCTGAGGGCATGTCATTAAGCAGTAGATTCATGTTGGAGTTAACAACATAAAGATCGCAGGTCAGCCTGCACATCACCTCAGACAGGCCACTCTTGGTCTATTCCAAGGGAGGGCTATGTACAGGCGAAATATTGCCATGACTGGAAAAGGAGAAACGTGCGTACCGAAGGTCCCACAGTCTGACGGTCGAGTCAAAGCTTCCTAGGTATGCATTTAACGTGAGCTTCCCAACGGTTCTTGAAAGTTTCTTAACCAACCACTGGCAACCACCGAGGCATCCTCATTGAATTCGACAACATTCACACGTCCCATATGCCCGGATATCCTCCTGATGGTATTGCCTGTTGCTACCTCCCACAAGAACACGGACCGATCACCTCCAGAACTGGCAAATCGAGCGTTGTCTGGAGACCTGAGCACAACGACGATAAGAAACTAGTGAATCTGCCTGTGAGACGCCCTTACACAGTGATAGAAAGTACTTCGTAACCATGAGCTTTGTACACCTTGATCTCTGTGCCTAAGTGTGGATTCCATAGCCGTATTGTGCGATCCTGACCCCCGGTCAGAACATACTTTGCAGCGCCTTTAGCATAGCGTGCCACGTGAACTGGTCCAATGTGGTTGGACAGAGAAGTGTGAAGAATGCGAGGCAAGGGAGGAGGGCCACGGACAGCCATCATGGTGGGAAACCTGCGCGCCCACTTGTGCAAACAACATCTTGATAGCTACCGTGCTGAATCCGCGTCAATAGCACCTACTTCACTTTATTACTCTCGCGCATGGGTCCCGCGGGCAACCAAGCTTCCCAGCGTAGGGGAGTATGGGAACCCCTCCCCGCCATATTGTATGGCTATGCTGTCCATCCTCTCAGCACTGGACAACGTAGGGATTCAATTCGAGACTCCAAGGTGAATGGCGATTCCAGGCGCCTCAGTGGGGTCAAGGATCAAGAAGATACTGTTGCCAATGACATGATAGTTGCTTTGGATGTCGGAGACGACGTATACGCCTTCGAGCGCTACGTTCCTAAAGCGAAGGAAGTCGATGGCATTTGGTACAGAGGGTGTGTATCTGCTATTGACTTTTCTTTGCTATATCTCATATATTCCACCAGCTATGTGGTCAGCACGTCCCGGAGGTCGGACAGTACTGCATCGTCGACCCCTGGCCAATCCACCGAGCAGCAAGCTGTTTTTATTGGAATATTCCCAGCCTCTCACATCCATGTTCGAATGGAGTTCTCAGATGAAGATGGTCGCCTTCAAGACGTCGTGTCGAATCTTTCTACTCGGGTTGACCTATACTCTTTGCACCGGTCAGGTGCCATGGATACCCTCCCTGAAGAAGATGAAGAAGCAGATGCAATGGCTGCTCGAAGGTCTCATCGCCTTGGTCCGCCGCCAGGACTCGCGGGTCTCACGGGAAGCTCTCGTCCGCCTCTCCCTTCATCGCAAACGACGTCCAGCACTCACTCCACTTCTCCTTCTGATTCTCAAACCCTGTCCATAAAACCGATTCCACCACGCCCAGCCATAAGACCTGGAGATGAAACTGCCTCTGGCTCCTACCAGCCTATTATAGACGAGATTGCGTCTGCACTTCGAGAGTGGCACGGCCTCATGTTCACTTATCTCACCCAACGGGATTATAAACTTTTCCATGTCGTGCGTGAGCATATCGAAGCGTTACACCTTGGCAGACGACAGTTGCTGGCGCAGACTCTGAGCGCGGAGGAGACGATCAATTTACGACGTGATTGTGTTACGAGGCTGGTTGCGGGAAATGTTATTCAAGGGTTAGACGTCATTGTGCGGCATCCGGCATGGGGAGGTCTCGTCACAGTGGATGTTGAAGGCGAGGTCGATGCTCGTAGTTGGGTGAGTGGCGTTCGGATGTACGCCATGCAATCGTCGCTGGCATACATGGATGCCTCTTCGTCCGGTCTTATTACTAAAAGTCCTGCCATCGGACACATTCTTGAGTATTCGTCGGTGAAACCATTACCAACACCAGCGCAGTCGGCGTTCCCCGAATATGGGCGACCGCGAGCTCGTACAATTGGTTCATTAGGCCCTCCGCCTCCAGCAAAATCAGCCGTGCGATTCTATCATGTGTTTTTGGACCTCCGTGCCTTTGTGGCATCTCTTTGTTCTCCTGGGGAGACCGCTGAACTCTATTTTTCACTCTACAACAAGACTGACGCTCGTTTCCTTACCGAGGAGTTTTGTGCAGTCCTGAATCATAACGGCGTGTCAGCTCGCGAACCTGCCGACGGTCGCATTGGTCGCATACGGACGTTATTCACGGACCTGGCTCAAACAGACGTACAGGAATCGATCTATCTCGTCTGTCGTATTGTTCGGAATGGGTCAATGAAGATGAATTCAACACTTAGCTCGAGCGGTCAGCAAGCAGATGGGCGTCGAACTTCAGAGGCGAGCATTCGGGATCCCAATTTGATGACTTCATGGAACGATGCTGCCAGCGTCCATAACGGGACACGTCCTATATCTCCTCAGCAACGGCCGACTAATCCCGCAGAGTCTCAGGCATTTTTTAGACGTCCGTTTGGATGTGCTGTTCTTGAGCTTAGCCAGCTCAACCAATTATTCGCTGATCAAGCCGATGTCTCTTCTACCAAAGAGCATACTATGCCAATATTCGTGCCAGAGAATGAAGCCGCGTTTTCAACTCTTCATCAAGACATTATAGCCAGCAAAGTTCGGGAGTTTGCAAAATCTGGCAGGTGCGATGCTATATTTCGTGCTTCATATCGCGAGACTGAAGATGTAATCTAGGGCAGAGATGCTGGCCGTATCGATCAAAGTTTTCCGAGGAGATGCTGCCACAATTGTCAAGGAGAACCCATCTCTGATGCATGAGGCTCCTTTGACCTCACCTCTGGGATTTCCTGATGTTGTATTCCCTGGTGACGTCCGCAACGAAGTATATATCAAGCTCTGGAGTGGCGAGTTCTTTGCTGGCACCGCCGGAAGGGCATACCGCAAGAGCATGGGTCTCATCCCTGGAGCTGCGCCCGGACCATTCAATATTCAAGTCACGGTTGAGGTTAGAAATAGCGCTGGCATCGTAGAGCGGGTAATATCTCCTGGCAGCGGAGAGCCTTGCGTAACACAGTTTCGATCCATGGTTTTCTATCGCAATAATACACCCACTTACGGCGAACTTATCAAGCTATTCCTCCCAAATGATGTGCCTTCTCAATATCACTTGTTTTTCACTTTTCGTCATCGGACGTCGAAGGAGAAAGTTACCAACAGTAACAGGAATTCTTTAGATGGTGCTGATCGGCCCTTTGCTTTCGCGTACCTTCCACTATTTCCAGATAGTCGGGCTTTCGTTCAAGATGGAAGCCACTCTTTGGTGTTGTATCGGGCAGACAGGTTGCCACACATTTCCCCAAGTGATTATTACGGCGCACCTGCAATTCTTCCACCTGGACAAAGAGCAGAGAGTATAGTTATTCCACCACAGTTGCAGCGAACTGCAGTCCCAATGCGAGACAATCTTGTTATTCGCTCATACCTCTGTTCGACAAAATATACTCAAAATTCGGTCTTACTCGGTCTCTTGCATTGGGAGAGTCTGGCGAGCCATGAGGAGTTGCGCACAGTATTATCAAAGTTTACTTTCGTCGGCGAGGTTGAGATCGTCAAATTTCTGGGGGATATCTTTGACTCTCTCTTTGGAATTCTCCTCTCTTCTGGCAATGCTGGCGGTCAACTCGATGATTTAGTCTTCAGTGCTCTCGTGGCAGTCCTTGGGATAGTACAGGATCATCGCTTCAGCAATTTCCAACCAGTCCTCGACGTGTATATCGAGAAGCATTTCTCGTGTGCAACTGCGTCTTCGCATATGATTCATTCAATGAATCGCCTCATTGCTGATCCCTCAAGTCCTACATATGCTCAGCCACTCCGCTCGGCCCTCAAAGTCTGGCACTACATATTCAAATTCATCGCGCGTTCACGAGAACTCCAGAAAGCCAAGGAAGTTGGGATGGGAAGTCATTCTACCGCTGAACATCTGGAGTCGTCGTTCAAGCGAGAATTGTCCTCTCATCTCGCGGAGGTCAACCGCATGATGGCTACTGCAGTTCCATCGGCCATTATTGGCACGCAGACAATCGCACTCCAGAATTTTACTTCCATTCTACCCGACCTTGCGAAAATCTTCACGACGGTTGAACTTGTTACCATTGTTACTGCATTCGCCAACGCAATTTCAGCCTTCAAGGGAAAAATTGTCATTTGGAAACTCATCATGTATCTTCAAATCGTGAAGGGGTTTCTATTCGATCTTCCACAATCCCGAACACTTCTCGTGGAAGCCATCGTCATGTGGATCAAACCTCACTTTGGCCGTTATGATGAATTTGCCCACACTCAGCCTGAGGAATTAGAGAGCAGCCGCAACAACGCACGGATTAGTTGGCTACAGAGTATTCGCCTCTGTGTCACTATCATATCTATAATGCTCGACAAACTCCAGCAAAGTCTTATTGAACCATCCATACAGGCCGACCATAAGCTACTTCGTCAAGAACAGGAGCACGTGGAATACCTGCTTTCCCTGATACCAAGGTCTGTGCTATCCCAATGATTTCTACTACGTTGACATATTCTCGCAGACTTCTTGACTCATATCGTGAACTTCAGAGTACCGCATCTTGGAAAGCTATAGAGCACGTCAGATCACCTGCCACATTAGCTGCAAACGCACCGGTTGCATTCCCGGAATCGTATCCATTTTCCCTTGTTGCGAACTTTCCAACAGTGTCCAAGGGTTCCCAGGTATTTGACAATCAAGTGGATCAACCACCACTTTTCAACTGTCCCCTCGCGGAGACAGCCGTTGTTTTCCTCGCTCTTATCCTCTCAGCGCCACGGACACACTTGATCACATTCCTTGAATCTAGCCTGGAGATCGAGGGAAAAGATAATTTTGCTCAGCTACTATCCCGCTTTTTCAAAATGGGAAACTCCATCCTGGATAATGATGCCTGGCCCAAGAATTGGTTAAATGTCGATATCCTGGCTCACAAAGTTTTACTGAAGTTGTTCGATCCCATCGCCTTTCTCTTAATACGAGACTTCGTACCCGAGCAACACTCATCCTTCGAGTTCAATGCAAATCTATGGCGAGAGGCATTCTACACGCTGCTAAAGTTGTTGTCCTCAGATCAATTGGTAATTGAGGACTTTAGTCCACAGGTAAATGCTCGTCATTTATTCACCTTCGTTTTTCCATGTTCACACTCTGATGAACTCGAAGAAACGACGAGCGGTATGGCGTCTCTCTGGAGATATTAGAGGCGAAGGCGCATCCATCTTACTGAGATTATGGGAGGCATTGGGTTGGCCTGAGACTGTCTCCGCTAATGCAGGGTCTTTAACACGATACGGTGTAAGTTTTTAATTGATCTTATGTAGCCGGTCACGTCAAATGACACTGGTTTGGAAAGGGCTACCAAGTTTCACTAAACACTCTGGTTGGCCACGTGGTCAATCTCTGTCTCAGTAAGCATGACCTGCTACGAGCCCATTCGACACAGATACTCTATTCTATGATTGTCTCCGAGTACCATCTCGCTGGCCAATTCGATGACATAGAGAACGAGGTGGTTACAAAATTGGACTCGCTATTCATGTCCGACAGCAAAGGTGATGACATCTCTCGTGCGTTCTTCATCGGACAATTGCGACATCTATTCGACAATTCGTCCGTCGACGAAGCCTTACGACATCGTGTTGCTACTTTCCTGGAATCGGTTGACCTTTTCTTGGAGTTGTTACTTAATGTTCGTGCACTTCCCGAAGGAGAGGAGTTCCAAGATGATCGGGTAATCGCTACCCTCCGGCTGATGAACTTCATCAGGCGAATCGGACGTGATGAGATCTATATTAAATATGTTCATCAGCTCGTAAATGTACGATTCTACTTCTCGATCATTTTAAGAATTGGGCTCATATGATAGTTTCAGATGCATTTGCAAAGCCAGAACTATGTTGAAGCTGCGCTAACTCTCAAACTACATTCGGATTTGCATGATTGGGACCTCAATACATATGTAGACCCAATGGAGGACCTTGGTCTCCCGCGTCAGACAGCATTTGCGCGAAAAGAGACGCTTTGTCTCCTGATTTTGGATTACCTAGGTTCGTTTCTTTTTTGTTTTGAAAGGTCGAGTTCAATATAAGACTCTGCGTCCAGGGAAAGGTAAAGCCTGGGAGAATGCAGTTGACATCTGTAAGGAACTGTCTTTCCAACACTCCGAAGTCACCTTCAATTAGTGGGCACTAATTTCCCTCGCTTCCACGCTTGTGGCTCATCCATACTCTCAGCGCACGCTTATCTGAAATACTGATGCACCAGGCAACATTGCTGGAGCACATAGTAATCGATCAACGCCACTACCCAGATTATTTCATGGTTGCGTTTTGTGGGAGTTTTCCTGTAGCCCTCCGCAATAAGCAATACATCGTAAGCGGTCTTCATCCTGGCTCGACTATTTATAAGTTGACTTCCTCTAGTATCGAGGATACGAATGGGAAAAGTATGCGGCGTTCTGCGAACGAATGCTGACCAAACATCCAGAGGCGCAACTGTTGCGCAGCATGACGGATCCCATGGAAGAAGGGCGCTTGAGCGACACCCAATACATTGTCGTTATCGCCGTCACTCCAGAGCCGGATCGCGAATCGCCGATATTCACGAATCCTGATGTACCAACAGCTGTTCGAAGATATCACGAAAATAGGTATTTGACTCATTGACCTTGTAACACTTAATGTCAACGTGACTTCCGCAGTGCTGTGAACGTATTCAGTCACTCAAGGCCTGTGACAAGGACTATAGGTGAAGACGATCTGGAGGAGGAGACATGGATAGAGAAGACGTATTACACTACAGAGGAAACATTTCCTACTGTCCTCCGACGATCTGAGGTAGTCGATACGGCATCCATCGATATCTCGCCTCTGGAGCATGCCTTTAGTGAGGTGGAACAGAGAACCAAGAAGTTGGCCACTATGGAGCGCAAATACAGCTCTATTGCCAAGACTGGGCAGGCTATCTCCACAAATGCGTTATCCATGACCCTGAACGCAGTAGTAGATGCACCTGCTGAGGAGGGCGTTCCTTATTATCGAGACACCTTCTTGAACCCGGACTATGTGGACCGTCACCTGGATCGAGCCGAACTCGTTCAAAAGTTGAGGGAGTCGATAGACGAACAGGTCACTCCTGATATATTTGCAAGTATCTGATTGTGACTGACCTTGGCTGTAGGCTCGAATTCTTGACCAGTGTCTTAAGCTTCATGGCCAGATTTGTCCACAGGAGATGCTTCCTTTTCACGAGACGTTGGAGCGTCTCTTTCAAAAGAATTTTTCTGAGGAGATTCTACGTCTCCCAGCAGAGTCCGTTGCATATGCCGGGCAGATTTCTGATGCGATTGGCCCAACAACTCCGACGAGCTCTCCACATCCACGTCTATCCCCGACCAATTACCGTTCTTCTACTCAAGGCGGAGGACTCCCTCGCAAACGTTCGGAATCCTCAATCCTTAGCCGGCCAATGGTCATGCCTCCCCTGCAATTGTCAAAGTCCCCAGGAGCAGCACCGCCTATATCGCCGCCTCCTTATGGGCATATGCGTGGAGCCGCAGAGGTAACTGGGAAACGAAACCAAACGCCCTTGCAAAGAAACCTAGCGTATTTGGCTCGCTATGGCATGGGTGGTGTGTCATCAGGTCCAGGAGATCGACCAAATGTCGGCGGCAGTGATGAGCATTCCGCGAGTTCGCTTCGAGATTCGAGTGTCAATCTAAATGGAGCCATTGCTGGACACTCGGGCGTTTCCATTGCGCAATCGGGTGGTAGTTTGCGTAGTACGCTCCGAAAATTCGGAAGTCTCAATATGGGACGGACATCGAAGGAGACATGATTAGATTTATTAGCCTTGGTTATGTGGGTCATTCAATCCCCCTCCTATTTACTGTATGTTTCACTTATGCCAGGATGTACCGAAGTATGTTTGTTTGTGCTTTCTCACTATGTCGATTTCATGATGACCACCCAGACTGTACCACCCATAATTGCTTAATTACCCGCCTCTTTACTTGCGTCTTGCTGGACTTCGTCCACTGACTTGATGCCCATGCGCCATTGGCACAAACTGAGGTTGTTTACGCTTCTAGCCAGAATGGCACGTAACACTATTTGATCGTCCAATAAAGGCGCCTCAACAAACTTAGACAGTATGGGTATTTCCAGTGAAAACTGGAGGCGTCCGCTTGAGTTGAAGGCCAGGCTAGATGGTTAGAAGTAGCACAAACCTCCGCCTGCTCCAGAAATCCTAGGACCATTAAAGTTCCCTTATTTTCTCGCAGGTAATGCAACGATTGAGAAGGATCTAAGCAGAGCCTCATGTCGACCAGTAACCCATGTGGGTGGTCGGCCAAGAGAAGAAGATATGTGCAGGGATCATAAGATATAATTCTGAGCTCCAACAAAGGGTCGGGATTTCAGAATCAAACACTCTTAAGCCTTGACTCACCTTCCTGCAATTCGAATCTTCTTGCCGACCATTGAAGGTAATCCTTCCATCGCGCATGTTATTGCACAGTCATCGCTAGACATGACCTTGCTGTAGCCGCGGAACTAAGCTACGCCCACAACAAGCACCCACAACGCTCGCAGCCTACCCGCCGTACCATGGTGAATCAATCTATAGTCTTTTAGGGTCACTTCTGACTAGACTGCTTTTTCAGTCCAATGTTCTTAGACCATACCTTGCTGCGGTTCGCGCTACGCTGACAGCCGCTCTGACTCTAGAGAACTTCTCTTCGCAGGTGCTTGGCAAAATATCTGAGCGTAAGAGCAGGTCATTAACGCAACGCATGGCCAGGTCGTGGAGCGTCATAACAAGCCAGAGGTTGAAACAGGGTATGTTAATGTAGCCTCTTGGGGCTCTCGTCTAATGATCATACCCACTCCAGCGGTTCTCGAGAAGTCCTCCTCAATCCTCTAACCATCTCGCGTAATGAAAACGAACGGGTTCTAATCGAGCCGTCGGTCAACTCCATTCGTTTAAGCATCAAAATCAAGCAGGCCGATGAGATTGAACGGATTTTGTGTCACCAATTTACCAGATTTATGATGCAGAGGGCAGAGAGCTTCATTGTACTACGAAGAAAAGCCATACAGGTCAGTTCTTCGGGGACTGCTCCTGGTTTAGAGTCATATTGGAAAACATTTCTCCGTATAGGGATATGACATTTCTTTCCTTATCACTAATTTCCATTCAGAGACCATGTTAAAGCACAAGATCGTGGACTTTATCATCCAGTGAGTCGCTCGTTAATTTTATCTACAAGTCATTCACTTCCTGTTCACAGATTCATGGAGGATGTGGATAAGGAGATCAGTGAAATGAAACTCAGCTTGAATGCACGGGCCCGTATCGTTGCAGAATCTTATCTCTCAACAGTATGTCTCTTCACAATCATCGCATGGCAATTAATCTCTGTTGTGTCCTTTTTAGTTTGGCTAAAATGCGATTCCTTGGGGTCTCGCCTCTACTGATTACTGTAAATTCCCGATGTCAATAATACTCCAGACCTGTAGACTTTCAAGGCAAGGCGTAACATATTTATGGCATTCGATCAGGTACTTGGTTGTGTGCGAAAGTCGCTGTCTATAGAAACCATTCACCGAGATGACGAGATGACTTAGCGTGGTAAAAATAACATAAGCAATCAACTAATCATGTCTTTGGACTCGTTTGTGAAGACTTCTCGCTCAAAACCCCAGCCGGTGTGCACATCACGTTCGATTCAAAATCGTGACTCAACCTTCGTAGCCACTCTTTTTCGGGCCGACTCCCCTGCTGCTGCTCAAGCTATCGTGAAATACGTCAAGAATGTTTTGCATGCTTCTAACCCTGCCTCGCACGAGATGATGGCATATAGAATCATGTGTTTGAAGGCGGGTTGCACGGGGCTCAACGGACCAGATGATTTCGAGGTCAAAGGTGGCTTATACGGCGTTCCTCTTGGAGTCTCCGCGGAACAGATGAATTCACTGTCTTATAGGTGGATCCGAAGACGACGGAGAAAAGTATGGAGGAGGTCGGATACTGAAAATGATGCAACGGGAAGGTGTGCTCGACGCTGTTGTAATCGTCAGTCGATGGTAAGTTATTTCTGATCGTATGTACTTGTAAAAGGCCTTGACATTGATCCAAGGTTTGGTGGGACGCTCCTCGGTCCTATACGATTCACGCATATTGAGAACTGCACACACGATGCATGTGTACGCTTTAAGGCGGTAGAAGAGGTTCAGAGCTACGTGGAACGTTTGCAAGTTCTCGATCAAACTTTGACGGAAAAGCGAGCTACGCTAGCAGGGAATGGTAACACAGCCAACTCTAAACCCCAAGATTACTCATCTTTGGTAACGACATTGGATATCGGAAAGGCTCGCCGCTTACTCAAAGCCAGGGAAAGCGCCATCAAAAGTTTGGAGGGGATGTTGAAAGACAAACGTAAAGACTTGACCATGCCAACAGACACATAGATGAGATTCCTCGTCGCTCGTTACATATATGTATTGAATGCAGGTGGATACCCTATGTGAGTCTGCTCTTAGTCATTTTGCATGTCGCATCCGCTGTTTCAAACTCCCGTACACTTACTCATGTCGTCGGGGGCACAGCACTTGAAAGGTTGGCAGATCCGTGACTCTTGGTGGTCGAGCACAGGAGGCCCAAGTCGCTATAGTATAACAACGTTAGAATTCGATCCGCAAATAAGAATCGTGTAAGAGAACGAAGGTAAGGCGTCATCAGCGTCGATGCCGTCGCTAATAAGCAGTCATTGCTATTTTGGTACAATCTCGCTCTCACCAGCTTTCCTCATTGGGAACCTGAAAGCGTATCTGCCGAGCATTTCTTTAGCGCTGATCTAGCGCTTGAATCCTTTCAGTTGATTTGACAGGTGGACGGATGTGGACTGTGTTAAGACAATGTTGAGCGCTGTGCGTGTTCCTTGTGTACTTGGCAACCCGATGCTATACGAACTTGTTTTGGAGTCTGGGCCATCTCAAAGCGGTAGATGTGCACTTGAATTAATACAGATAAATTTGATGTGTTCCTTGATTGCTCGGAACACGTAGTCCAATAGGGGTGCGTGCCTGGATCTGGATCTCATGTGGCTCAGCCACTCCTGCCCATTTTGTCAAACTCCGTGAAACAATCCGTGTTGAAAGGACTTCACGTCTCCACTGATCTTTACCGAGGGACACGTCAGATCGCACAGGAGAATGATCTAGTTTCGACGCTGAAACAACGCCGGTCAATTTCAGGACTCCTATGTGTCGGACGTCCAAACCTCCGAAGTGCAACCTAAACCTGCACTCCTAGCTAGTGAGCATCCGACATGCCGCAAAACGAACAATGCCAGGAGATAATTCGTTCCAGTAAATAATAGCAACTCCACAACTAAAACGTAGTACAGTCCGATGGATCGGACTTAGCTAGAGCTCTCCCATCCCTATTGATGATCGATAACCGATGACTTCGCGTAATAATCAGGGAGTCCCAATTGTATGCAATGGGTAATAAATACCACTGTGGATTTGTGCCTCCCGTGTTCGATTCGATGTTTGTCTCCTTTTCCTGTGCTGATGAACATGTGAGGGGATCTGCAAGCTCCTAGAAGATACCTTGTCTTTGTTGCTGCCTAGGAGTATTGCTGCATCCATTCATCGCCCTGTTATTAGTCACGTCACGAAAGAAAGAATGGAACAGAGCTTTGATTACAACACTTCAAGTTCCCCTCCACCGGCCCGCAGATGTGCGCCGCTAGTGCACAACTATACAAATTTCTATGATCCTTTTTATCCTACATGACTGCGAGACGCCCAAACGACTCAGCGAATGTTCCTCCAGAGCGAACGGACTTATGGGGGCGTTCTAGAGGTCGTTTGCATCTTCATCCATTGAACATACTGCATAGGGAAAATCCGACGTGGCGTGGCAAGTGGTAACCTATAAATGTACTGGGGTTATCGATGAACTCATCCAAGAGTAGTTCCACCGTCTAGCAGTAGCGAAACGAAACAGACAAGGCTGACATACGTCGATCACAAATTCTGAAGTGATCGACAGTCGCTTTAGTTGGCACGAAAATCATATATAAGGAACATGGCATGAGAAATCAAACTCACGAGCTGTCGAAGGGGTCTGATGAACTTGTCCTGCTACACTCATTTTGCTCGAGGGTACTAGCTTCGTCCCTACTCATCTATCACATCCCGAATCAGCACCCAACCATAACACGCTAGTAGTTTTGGTGAATAATCTTCCTTTAGAATTCCAATAGCTCACCACCTGGTGGTGGGATCGTTCTAGCTATGCATATAATGAATGACTTGCATCTACGCCACATTAACGTAATCGTCAGCTGCTCAAACAGCCGTTTCTAGTTAAATTCGAATAGAGTCCAAGGAAGTCTTCGATGTAAGGAACCGTGAGGTGCTGCGCATCCACTACGATGCGGCTGGTGTAGGTTCGAGGACAATGATAGACAGATAAGCTGTTGGAACATTGGCACCTTGTGCCATTTTGGAAGACAAAATGCTAAGCTCGGGATTCGTCCAACAGCATCAAGGGAAGACGAAGTTTCATTCAGGGCTAGAAGGGGTGAAGGGGAGGATGTGGGGAAGCCAGCCAAGGCGCCTTTGACACACCAGGACAAGACACATCGCGTGGTGATCGGGCGCACGATACTGAAAAAAGCTAGATATCAGCTCAAGGACGCCCCGAAATCGCCCCGAAATCATTGCAACGAGACAATGACTTGAAAACCACGTGCGTGATGATGGTCCATCTGTCAAACAGTTAGTACACCTTGCGGCGTGGGAAAAGCGACGAATGCCTGAACGCCCATTATTTCCAAACCCGACTGAATACTGATTCAAGCACCAATGTATACGAATGTCTATGATGCAGGGGCGACAGTATTTGCTAAAAGAGAAAAAAATTATTATTCTTGCGCACAAGCCACACGTACCTTTCGATCATGGCAGCTGCTGGAACAGGGTTGCTTGATGAACAGTCGACTGACAGAAGACGGCACACTCTGCATCCTGACGAGCATTGAATGTACTGCGCCACATGTAAAACGCGCCCTTGATCAGCGCCAACAAACCTTTTGCCAAGTGAACGGACCGCAGTAGAGTTTACACGAATTAGCGGGGAATAAGCTGAGGCCGGTAGGGACACGAAGTCACCGGCGACTCTGGAATAAATTTGTAAGACTGAGATAGGTCAGCCAGTGTTGTATATCATCCAATGGGAAAACATTGCCTCGTTCGATGCGTGGAGATTGATGGGTGGGTTGGGTTCCAGCGTATCAAAAGTGTGTAGACTGCCGCACGGGATCCGCGATACCACAAGTGGCTGATAGAGAATTGTAAAGGCCCTTTTCTAACGGTATTCCTTCGCATGACACCCACACCTGACATGCAATAATTGGATACACATACTGTGGGATGACACTACGCGACCATTTTCACGAGGAGAGACGATGTTCCGACCATCTATAAATCTCGAAGGATAACCGCCATCGGGGGTGACTTGCCAAGAGATAGTTCCGGCTGTAGTGAACGGGAAAAGCGAACTTTCCACCTAGCGTCTCAGAGAAAAAGAACCATTTGAATTGCCAGTAGCACCCGTAGATATATGCATGCGTTGCTAGCCAAGATGCATGTTCCCGATCTGACGTCGATTGCCATAACTTCCAAAAAATGATTGTTGCGATTAGAAGAGTCCACAAGTCCACTAAGTGGACTAAATCACATCACGTCATGTGTGAGGTGAGGCGACGGGGGGTTAGGGAGAAACGGAAGTGATGACTAATACTCCAGAGCTTAGCTGAGTAATACAGTGACCGTGCTGTGTAACTGTAGCTTGTGTCTCGTCTGCTTCCTTCACCTCCAACATCATCCTCATAACTATGACCGACGCCCAGAAAGTGTCTTTTTTCAAGAGGGGAAAGACACGGCCATCGACTACCCGACAGCGATCTCCACCACCCTCTGATTTGCCTCAATCTGTTTCTAAAGTTGCAATCCAACCTCCAGGTTCTGAGGTAGTAATACCTTCTAGGAAAGCTACCTCGCGTCTCCTCAGCCAAGGTACTAAGCGTTCACGGAAAGATGATGACGAGGAAGAAGACACAGGAGGCGTTGACGTTAACTGGGCGTCAGGCTCATCCTCGAACGTTAATACTGCTCTTGATATTTTGGAAGGGGACGAAGCGGAGGCTCTGCTGGCGCGAAAACGAGCCAAAATTGACGCTGATGACCATGATGAACTCGAGCCGGATGATGGCTTGTATCATGGGCAATCTGGATACAGGAGTCACGTCACGAAGAGCAAGGAAATTCCAAAGGCGATGCGTGTAGGACCTCAAAAGTCAACGAGCACGATCCGTACGGTGACCATCGTGGACTATCAGCCTGATGTATGTAAGGACTACAAAGGTTTGTAATTTTGCTTATTTTTGTCGACTTTTAAGCTCATCCCTGGCGTTCAGAAACAGGCTTTTGCGGTTTCGGCGACACCTGCAAGTTCTTGCATGACCGTGGTACCTGTGCGTACATGAGTCACCCTGATCACGCGTATTTCCCTGACCATTAAATACACCTTGTATAGACTTGGCTGGCTGGCAACTAGACCAAGTTGCCACAAACCCAAAAGGCACTGCGGAAGATGCGGAATCAGATTCAGATTCAGATGCCGATATACCTTTCGCATGTCTTATCTGTCGAAAGCCTTACACGGATCCAGTGGTCACGCGATGTGGCCATTATTTCTGCAGTGCATGTGCTATCAAACGATTTGCTAAAACTCCCAAATGTATAGCTTGTGGCGCACCCACCGGGGGAATTTTCAATCGCGCAGACAAGGTCATCAACAAACTGAATGCCAAGAAAGCTCAGCAGGAAGCTGACATTGGAGAGAATATTTCTAACGAGCCTGAGATTGAAGGGCTCGCCGAGGATTCAGAAGGGAGCAATAACTAGATTATTTAAGATACGTGTTTGTTTAATGTTACAGTGAGTGTGGCAGATGCAGCAAACGTTAAGAAATAAGAAAACAGAAAACAATGAGTCGCAGGAAACACCAGAATCGTCAGTACATAAGATACAACAGAATTAAGTGTGATGTAAGTGTCACAAAGAGATTTGAGTAATTCTAACGATGTCGAGTGGTAGAATAATACCTAGAACTACTGTCCGCAGTGGTGCTGTGGCGTTTGTCCCTTCTTTCCTTCTTCTCCCGCTCGCGCTCGCGTTCATTCTCATCTGGGTCTTCCTCGTCGATTCCAGTCCCAGAGCAGCCCCGTTCCATGTGCCTCTTGAGAGCATCCGCACGGCTGAGAGATTTGTGACATGAAGGGCATTCGTGACCACCTTGACGTGTATGTATGTCGCGATGGCGCTTGCAGTCGTATGCGCGACTGAACGTTGCGCCACAGATATCACACGCAAAAGCGCGCGAGGCGGTAGGCGAGGTGGCTTCCTGATAGTTATGATATGCAGAGGAGTGGTGAGTGCTTGTGGATGACTGTGAATACAAAGGGTAGGATGAGGAGTCGGGTGCGTCCACAGGTATTGTGTTACGATGATGAGAGGAGGACGAGTACCGGTGAGAAGTCGATATGGGTGGCAGCGTGTTTGTGTGCGAGGAGTGAGAAGTGTGGCGAGGAGTGGGGCCAAATGGGAGTGAGGAGGATCCGGAGGTGTTTACAGAATATCCAGACGACGATCTAGACCGCTGCTCTGGATTCACGAGAGGAGGAAGGGTGACATTAGAACTGCGGAGATACCCAGTGGAGGAAGTGTGAGTTGGCGGTTCCATAGTAGTGACATCTACGATTCGCGGTCAGGCGGTGGCGGGAAGAAGACCCAGCGCAAGAACTCACATCTAGAGCTCGCATGAGTGCGAGGAGTGGAGGAGTAGGAGACGGCATTACGAATGGGAGGTAAACGAAGATCATCATAGCCACCCGAAGGGACGTAGTGGGAAGAAGACGAAGACTGCATGGCGGGCTGAGAAGAGGGCCGGAGAAAGGAGCTTTATAGCGCGGTCTGAGGAATCAGGGGTAACTTGATGCGAGACGGATGAATGGCGATTTAAAAGGACGAGGACCTATAAGGCGTTAGGGCCCAACCAAAGATAAACAACATAACGTCTGAGATGTAGTTGATGGGGATATGTTGGATATTTTACTAGTGAGCAATTGGAATAGAAGTAATATGGAAAGGTGTGGCGTTGGCATTGTCTCAGGGAGCCGCGTTCGAGATATTGGTAGATCTGGTATATAGGCGCCGTTGGGCACTATAAGGTGCATCGCTACCGGTATACGCCACTTGTTCAGGAACAAGGTCTGCGGAATTTTGAAAATACCACTTACTGTGGCATTTAGTCACCGACAACAACGCCCCTTAGCGACAGCGACGCCGCGATCGTTTCGATCGCCGGCAAGCCTCATTCGAGCTAAGCCTGCGGCCTGGTCTCCTCCGACATCGGCTTCCGTCCCTATACCTCTACCGCGGTGGCACCTCCATCAGTCGCACCCAATCTTGATTTTTACACGCGTTCCGCTGGTTTTTTCCTTTTTGTCCTTCCCGACAACACTCGTCCTGTTCTCCCAAGGTTTTTGCTTGCAGTGCCCGTGTGTTCCGGCCCTGCTTAAGAGGCCCCTTGACCCTTCAAAACTCTCACTCTCTGCAGGGTCGCAGCCACATCGCCGCCTTCAACCCCCCACTCAGCCTCCGGACGGGAACCGACGGGGCCTCCTGGCCATATCGGCGTGTCCCAGATTCCGCGGGCCCCACAATCTTATGGTCTCCTTCAAAATGCGTCACCGCATCTTCACACATCCCGTCGTCTTCCTCGTGTCCATTGCAGTGAGCGATCTCTTCGACCCTTCGTCACGCCTCTAACGAAGTATCTACCACATCCCGACGTCCATTGCAGGCGGCGACATGGCCAGCACAGCCAATACTCCCGTCCACGGCCATCCACATAGATGACAGATGACCGGACTGCGCCGCACAGTCTCCAATCAATCTACACTTGGTGAGCACATCAGCAGGCCGGATCCCAATGTACAGTACCCTTCCCCGTTGATTAGACCTATGTAAGATCTAGTTCCAAGACATTGCCGATAAGCAAGTCTAGCGTAATACCTGCAAGCTGACTATAGGCGCATGGGCAGCGCATCTGGCATTCTAGGCGCTGTTGCTCAGAGCCTCCAACACCGCTCGATCATCCCAGGCTTGTCAATCCAGGCGCGGATCACGCCCTTCGGTAACGACTGCAGGGCACACTAACATGTCCTCGGATAAGCCGAGCCAAGAGCGGAGTAGGGTCTCTATGAGTGCCGCGCATATATGCTGGGGACGTTTGTAGTTGGACTGTTATCTGACGAAATGAATGCCCAAACACAACCCAAGCCTCTGGCAGCAAGTATATCAAATCTCCCGTTTATGGCACGCTAGATTACAGTAGCCCATTAATGTAGCGAAGGCTTTGAATACTAGACCTTACGCGACACTCACCCCCGGGTAGCTGGTGATCTTCAGATGTTACGTGGCTTTGAAGAGAGGCCTGCCGATCAGTAACAGTAACCGGTATCTCTTGGCAACTCAATGAGCGCGCAAGCAAGGGCGCGATTGGAGAGATGATGGAGA
Source organism: Cantharellus purpuraceus (assembly GCA_025174535.1). NCBI lineage: Eukaryota > Fungi > Basidiomycota > Agaricomycetes > Cantharellales > Hydnaceae > Cantharellus > Cantharellus purpuraceus. The sequence continues at coordinate 360,908 of JALBUN010000012.1, forward strand.
TTTGCCAACTGTCGTACATTCGTGTGCGAGTCTGCGAGACAGTGTTCCTCTATGGCCGTCGTCAACCGGAGACGTACTAAAGACATGAAATGTCAAGTTGTAACCGAGTGATGCGACAGCTTGCACGGAACAACAAACGTGGTCGTCACTAATAACTGCCTTATTTGGCCCGATACTAAAGAGAGCCAAATACCTGTGACTGGTGTGACATCATCACATGGCGCCGTTCGACCTCGATGCCTGTATTTCTCAACTACTTCGAAAACAGCTATTGCACCAAGCATTGCTACGAGAGATATGTGAGAAGACAAAGGAGGTTCTTATGCGCGAATCCAATGTAGTGCACGTCAGTGCCCCGGTTACCGTCGTTGGTGATATTCATGGGTATGCCCTTCTACAATCGTGCTGCAACCGTTCTGACTCGGTAGAGTTACAAGCCAATTTTATGATCTCATAGAGATATTTCGTATAGGTGGTTATGCACCTCATACCAACTATTTATTCCTGGGTGGGCACATCCGCATCTGCCTCAACGCTGGGACCTGGGTTTCACCTTGTTCTTCGGCACAGGCGATTACGTCGACAGAGGTCTTTTCAGCGTTGAAACCATATCTCTCCTTACATGCCTCAAGCTCCGATACCCGGAACGAGTACAGCTAATTAGAGGGAATCACGAGTCGAGGGCTGTCACACAGGTTCGATTCCCAATTCATCTCACGTGGCAAACTCACCACGACTGCGGACTTTCGATAGACCTACGGGTTCTATACAGAATGCATACGGAAATATGGTACCTCGCATGTTTGGACTTACTTTACAGACATGTTCGATTTTCTGACGCTGTCCGTGGTCATCGAGGACCGGATATTTTGCGTCCATGGCGGTGCGTAGAAATACTACTTCGTGCTTAGTCCTTTTCGTTGATAGACACTCAGGTCTATCTCCCTCCATCCATTCTATTGACCAAATCAAGGTCGTGGACCGGTTTCGAGGTAAGCGGACCTTAACTCCGCTGAAGTGGCTGCTGAATCACATCCACAGAAATACCTCATGAAGGCCCTATGGCAGACTTGGTATGGTCAGATCCAGACCCTGATAAGGAAGACTTTGCAATTTCTCCACGGTAGGTTTAGTGCTGAATCTTTCAAATTTGCTAACGTCACGTTCTTCCTTAGCGGTGCGGGGTACACCTTCGGCTCCGGTGTGGTGCGAAAGTTCCTCGAAACAAATCGAATGGCGCACATCCTCCGAGCCCACCAATTATGCATGGAGGGCTTCAGCGTGTTATTCGACAACCATCTTTCTACTGTTTGGTCAGCCCCAAACTACTGTTATCGATGTGGCAATTCTGCCAGTATTCTGGAAGTCGGCCCCGGAGAAGGTTCGATGCATTTCAACGTGTTTGATGCTGCGCCGGAAAATGAACGAGATGGCCCCAGTCATCAGTCACAAAACGCTGGTTCAAAGGTAGATCCGTTCTACGCCGGCTTGCATCTGGCTGACTCACTTCTGCCGAAGCTACCGGAATACTTTCTGTGAAAATCTCCATGGGCGTAGAATAGAGCTTAGTTTATATACAATGCCAATGCAGTGCGCATGGCGCCATAGTCTTTCAATTAGCAATTGTTTTCAGTTTCACAGCGTTGGGATACGTCTGGCAATGCGATCAGTGATGAACATTTCCCATATGCATCGGATACAGTAAAGCTGATCTTGGGCGTTTATTTGCCGTGACCACAATCTGCTATTTCCGGCTTGCATGTCTATCTAATACTCAAATGCTTTCGTATATGCAGGCAAAATATGATACAATGATGACATTTCACCATGCCCATTACGAGACGACACTTGACCTCCAAGCGACCTTGCGTAATGAGGTATTATGTGAGCTAGCTGAGGAACATCATCTCGATGGCCGTTGCGTGTCACGGGCGAGGGAGTGGATCGACGATTATGGTAAGTGACATTGATCAACAGTCCCAGTGGTGACGGATGACGGGTACTCATATGAGGCACATTAGGGTCGATCTTTCGTATGTACAAGGTGCAATTGTGTTCTCTTGCCTGTCTACTGCAACCGTAGCTTATCATCGTCTTTATCAACAACTCATTAGAAACATCATTTCAATCCTACAGAGACCGAAGATGCTTTGGAGCATACATTACGATGGCGCATCTTGGAGTTGACACCTCTTCTAGCTGCCGAAGTGGTCAGGGACTCGTCTGACCGACCCTTTATCCAATGTCTCCCAACTGCCATTCGTGACGTGTTTGGACGGCCTGTCTTGCTTATTCGGTTGAGCAAGCTCTTGGATGCGTCCGTCGCTACGAAGCAGACGATCGTGCGCGTGCATGAAGAAATGCGGCAGTGTTTACGAACAGACGGGCACTGCGAAGAACCCACTCTTCAATGTGTTGTAATAGTAGATTTGAAAGATGTCACTATGCGCAGCATGGTACGGTGAGGGCTTCTTTACTCTCAGAACTCCCCACGGCTTACTCAGATTTTCCTATAGGCTGTGGAACTCATCCCATGGTTCACGCGCGAGGTTGCTCCCCGGTTTCCGGGAATGTGTGCCGCGGTTCTTGTGGTTAACCGCTCTTGGGCATATGGAATATACAATATAGTCAAGTGCGTCTACGCTTCGACGTATATACATATGCGTTCATATCACCTCACATCTCAATTAGGCGGTTGCTGCCTGCTAACGTGTTGTCGCGAATATACTTTCCATCAGAGTCGGAGCTTCTTTCATACTTCGAGAGCAGTCGACTACCGCGAGGTGTGTGTCAACGGCAACATATTCCACACCCATGACAGATCCTGAGATTGTTTACAGATTATGGGGGAGATCTGGACATTTCTCCTGCACCCTCTACAACTACGTTTGACCTTCTCGGGAGTCCGTCTACGCCTCCAATCCAAGTTGAGGGTCATTCGCTAGCGCCGCATCCAGATATTCACCCATCTCGTTTCTTACCTTCAATGTCGACACTGAATCCTTACTTTGGGTATCCTGTCTTGTCGCAACCTGGGTCGTCGATACCGTATCTGAAGAACGGGCGACGACGCAAACGTGACCTCGTCCGGACGCTCGCTCTACTATGGATCGCAAAGCTCAAGAGGATAGCAGACAAAACATGGATGTGGATAATTTTGACGTTGGTACTGTGGGCTTTGGGGCTTCAGGCAACTGATCTATGATACGCCGCGCAGAGCGTACGTGTGACATCATCATGTTGCGTTGTATCACTTATTATAGCTACTTATGCATGTGTGTGCGGAAAAATAAGTAATGCTATGTGGTATGGTATATGTACAAAACCATCGGTTTTGCAATCACCCAAGTCAGCGAGACAGTCGGTTGACCCACCAGCAAGGCAGCCTTCAACTACCAAATGAGTGGTGTGGGTCTGAATATGGGTAATGACCCTGTGGAGCAAGAAGGCCATGGCCTTGGTCCAATGGCTGGTGTGGATAGTATGCATGAGTGGGGCCCATCTTGAACGCAGTGTCCACGTAGCCCGATGCTCGATGGTAACTTTGTTCTTCGTCCAGCTGTCGAACATAGCGATGGATCACGCCAACGATATCTATCAACGCACGTGAATCTAAAGTCGCTTTGAATGCGCGATGACACACTCACAGGCTTGGATAAGCAGTTCAATAACAAGGATCACAATGACAATGATCTTTGATTTCTTGGAGATGGTATCGCAGTTCTCAGTGGTCCCGCCCACATTCACTTGGCATGTTACACCGTGGATAGAGGTGGTGTGGAAAAGTGAGAAGATGAAATATGCGCATGCGGCGATTTGGACGGCGAGAATAACGTAGCACATTTTAGAGTAGAGTGCAACATAATTGCGCCTGCGGATGATGGAGCCGATGAAACTGTGAAGGGAGTGAGAACGAAACAGCAGGACCTAGTAGGCTAGACGCACCCGAACAGTGAGATCAGGCATATCAACGTATAAATACCCCCTACAACCCCGAAGGCAATTTTCTCATTCTTCGATATATTCGCGAAGACACCATCCGGGTGTTCACTTTCTGTGTCGGACAATCACGAGTCGGCACATAAACTGCGAAGGGAAGATAAGGTTACATACTTATTAAGATATACCATGATGCAGCTGAAACAATGCCCGCTACCAGGAACGCGAGCAGTGAGGTCACGAAGACTGCGATACGGACTGGAATGCAACAGCAGAAATGGCGGGACATTAATGGCGAAGGAAGAGGGAGGCGACGTGAGATACGGAAGGAGAGAGGAGCGTCGTTGTTTTTACGGAGAACACGGGCGGTGTAAGTTTAAGATCAAAATCCGAGGCTATGTTGCCACACGTTGCCGTGCGGCTCAGAGCCGCTCTAGCATTTGCCCCATGACTGCGTCAATTAGCACGCACAACTGTGCAGGCAGCTCTGATCTCGGCTGATCTTGGGCTCCACCGGGACTGCCTAGGACAGCCTGTGTTGATGAGGCAGTAATTGTATCAAGGCGGTTTTTCAGAGCAGATCGGCTACCTCGATGCCGTAGGGAGTTTCGCTTGGCCATAAAACTAATGCTCCGGCTTCAGTGTGTTCTAGATTTTTATCCACTAATGAGACATGTAGCCTAAAGCCAAGAGGCTTCAAGAGCTTCAAGGCTGGCCGCATACTGAGTATGCAAAGATAATGTATCCCGTGACACTGCATATGTGTAACGACGACAGTATTATCAATCAAACGCTCAGCGACTGGCATCGCATAGCTTTCCTGCCACACAGTCAAATCGCTTCGTTCAGATCAGTGCGTGTCTGGGGCTCTATTGCGCTGTGGCCGCAAAAGTCATACTTTGCTTCGCGAAACCTTACCAGAGCCTGTGTAGCTGGTAGAGTCGGAAGTAGCCTTCAAGACAGTGAAAGCAGGACTCGGCAGGATTATCTTTGAGTTGTTGGTATGCGGCATATATAGCAGACCAAATGGGATTACTACACGTAGCTGATATGGTCTAGTCTGAAGTAGTACGATTCATAAGATTAAATGCACGGGCTGAAGATGAAAAAGCAGGACTGCGTACATGCGACAACTTGCCATGCCATGCCATGCCCTAGGTAACTCCGAGCAAGGCGATATCGCTGGCGCTCTTCTGGGCCTTTGCCCAATACAAACTCCGCTACGCGGAAGTAATTTGCTTGAACGCGTCGCGCTCACTGGCATTGTCACGCGATAGGCAGCTTGCAGAGTTCGCGTTTGCTGAACGGACAGGCATGTCATTTGAGACCAGTACGCAAGCTGAAAACAGGGTGACTATCTCTTACACTCCATTAGTATGCTTTTCTTAGAGATGTGCACTGACCTTGTGGCTTCTTCGCCACTCTGTAGACGACTGCTCTTCGAGACCTTAAATTCAAGAAGATCGCAAAGCACGCTCATGTCAATGGCTCTCATGCCACTGAAGCCTCACTTGCCTCTGGTTCCTCGACGTCAGCCTATCAGCTGCCAGCTCAATCCCGCGACGGCACTGCGCATCCACCGTATTTAGCCTCACTTACACCTCGAAATCATATAGGAACCATCCTTGCCCCAGACTCAAGCCCTTCTCCTTCTGCGCCATCTGTTTCACCCCATTTAAATATGACATACAAGCCTCACCAATCCCATTTCTTCAGCTCCGTTATGCCTCCAGCGTTCCACCTACCGTCTCTACCAAGGGTGCAACGTGGGCCCGATCCATTGTCCGCCCCCAGTGGCTTCATGAAGTCGGCCCAGTCCTCGCAAATATCTGATCCTCAATGCTCGATTACCTCCAACTTGGGCAAACATCTGGACGACGATGATGACGATCCTGGTCCTCCTCGCAAAAGAATAAATCGAGGAAGCTCGTCTTTTAATCCTATTACCATCGATAGCTCTCCAGAGATTAAACGGCCTTTCACCTCGGCGGCTAATGCTCGTCCTCCTCGTGATGACCTTTCTGATTCAGATAGTCTGCCCAACCCAGCCCATCTTCTCTCTGGAGAGAACAAGTCCAGACTTGTTAGAGGCAGACGGCCGGGTACTGAGCGGAAGGAGACGGTGGATTCGGTTGAGCTGAATACCCTTGTTTTCACTCATCCATCGCATCCCAGAGCTCGCGTCATTTCTGCATTCAAGCTTTGTGATGGTGATGTGAAGGCTGCTACGGCTTTGATCCAGGACCCAACATGGCAACATGGTAGTCCCTCAGCTGTGACTCCACCCTCGACCTCTACCACGCCGTCTCTCAGTGGAAGTGGTGGCAACAAACGAGCTGCAGAAAGAGAGAAGGGAAAGAAATCCATGATCTATGCGAAAAGACAAGGTTTAGCTACATCCCAGGCTAACGTTTCCCCTAGAGGACTAGTGCAGAGCATCGTGGACCCTCTATTGAGCCCTTTGGCACCGAAACCTTCCAAACGGAAGGCCATGAAACAGCGAAGGATCGATTCAAGCGGTTCGGAGGCAGAATATAGTGAGGGATATGATTCCGATGCCAAGGATGGCGTGTTTTCGCAGAACAGGGAAGAGCAATATTACCAAAGTGAGGCGTTGAAATGGCTCAATGAGTGTGAAGCCGGGGCTCTGGTCGAGTTAACAGGCGGGTTTTTACTGACTTGTTGAGTATACTTTTGCTGATATCCTGTATAGGCATCTCGCTGCAGCAAGCTAACACGCTGATCTCACTTCGCCCATTCCCGGACGCTGCAGACTTCAACTCCAAGTTGTCGCGACGTAATAAGACGGGCTTGAGCGCTCGTATCCTTGACTACTGTACAGACATATTCAAAGGCTATAAAAGCGTTGACGATGTTCTCGAAGGATGCGAGCGCGTGGGCGACCAGCTAAAGGAAGCTATCAGCAAGTGGACACATAACTCGGTGCCCACTGCTTCAACTTCAAAGGAGACTACGCCCCTTAACGACAATGAAGGTGCCTTGGCGATAGACACGATGCCCGTTGGAGAGCACGGGGACACCACTAGTGACTATATTTCGACTCAGCCGGGGCTCCTCGTCGACACTGTCCAACTTAAGGAATACCAACTCCTGGGCGTGAACTGGTTGAACCTTCTGTATCAGAAGAACTTGAGCTGCATCCTTGCCGATGAAATGGGTGCGCTTCCCCCTGCATATTTTGCTTTTTGCGATACATAGCATTATTACGCTGCAGGTCTGGGAAAGACTGTTCAAGTCATTGCATTCTTGGCTCTTCTTCAGGAACGCGGTCAAGAAGGGCCCCATCTCATTATTGTACCGTGAGTTGAGCCATCTCCGGTTATATGTTTTCTTTTCAACTGGATACTGCAGGTCTTCTACGTTGGAGAACTGGATCCGCGAGTTTGACCGGTTCGCGCCGTCAATTGACGTTCAAGCATACTACGGGTCGCAAAAGGATCGCATCGATCTGCGCAGCGAGCTGCGAGACAAGAGCTGGAATGTCCTGATCACCACGTACAATCTTGCTCAGGGAAACGAACGCGATCGGAAATTCTTCCGCCACTTTGAGTGGCAGGTAGGCTGTTATTTTTATGCACCAGTGCTTCTGGTGTTAATACTTGGGGCATTCGCCAGTGCTGCATCTTTGACGAAGGCCATGTCCTCAAGAATTTCGACTCACAGCGTTACAGTCAATTAATGAAGATCGAATCGAAATGGCGCCTGCTTCTCACTGGTACCCCGTTACAGAATAATCTACAAGAGCTTGTGGTATGTGACTATCCCCCGTCGTCCGGCATTGACATCATCTTGATGGGAAATCATTAGTCCTTGATGAATTTCATTTTACCCCGCTATTTCGCTGATGTCATTACCAACCTGCGCGCCATCTTCAAAGTGAAAGCAGACAAACATCTTAGTTTACTCTCGCGTGATCGTGTGTCGCGAGCGAAGAGAATGATGACACCCTTCGTTCTTCGGCGGCGGAAGGACATGGTAACTTGACCTTACATGAACCTTTGCCATAGATGATGAACTGGACTTGTAGGTTTTGAAGGATTTACCCAAGAAAACGGAGCGCATTGAGTGGTGCGAAATGACTGCGCTTCAAAAGTCGATCTATCGCGACGCTCTGCAGCGGTCGCGAAAGGCCGTGCTTGAGGCCAATGGAACATCTCCATCTGATACCATTGTCAACGGGAAGGGAAAGAAGGGACCACGCGACGCAAAGAAAGCCAAAGATACCTCGACAAATGTACTGATGGACTTACGAAAGGCTGCATCCCACCCCATGCTCTTCCGTCGGTTATTTGATGACGCAGTGATCGCAGTTTTGGCTAGGCAATGCATGAAAGAGCCCGAATTCAGCGGCAGCAACTATGATTTCATCGTTGAAGACATGGAGGTCATGACGGATGCAGAACTACAGGCGTTCAGTCTGAAGTACAAGGTTGGCGGTGCATCTATATATATATTATTCATATCTGACAATTTGCAAACGATCTCAAATAGTCTACAAGGAAGTTTGCGAAAGAAGCCAGTTGCTTCGAGGATGCTGGGAAGATTTCAATGCTCCTTGCCTTGCTGGACAGGTACGCAGAGGAAGGCCGCCGAATTCTGATATTCTCGCAGGTACGCAATGTGCCCACATCTCATGGACCTAGATCACTGACAATTATCGATTCCAGTTCACGCAGATACTCGATATTTTGCAAGCTGTCCTCAAACACCGGAAGACAAGGTTCCTTGTCCTTACCGGATCTACGGCTGTGGATGTCCGGCAATCCCTTGTGGATGAGTTTAATGAAGATGAATCTATTCCTGTGTTTCTGCTCTCTACAAAGGCTGGTGGGATGGGTATTAATCTTACGGCGGCGAGCGTGGTAGTCCTTTTCGATCAGGACTTCAATCCACACAACGACCGTCAGGCGGCGGACCGTGCATACCGAATTGGGCAGAAGCGAGATGTTGAGGTGATCAAATTGATCACCAAATCTACAATAGAGGTATGTGCCTTTCTGACTCCGCGGATATGGCCACCGCAACTTACATTGGTTCTTTCAGGAGGACATGTATCGTCTGGGCCAGACAAAGCTCGCCTTGGACGAGGCGGTGGCGGGCGATGATACCGTAGATGGAGATGACGACGAGAAGGCCGAAAAGCGAATGAGAACGTCGCTCTTGAGCGTCCTTCGGGAGCAGTTTGAAAAGGAGGAGTTGCAACACGGTGGTGATAGAAAGGACTCTGCTTTGGTTTCAGACGACAGCATGGACGTGACGGCGGAACCAAGCTAGGAGCAAGGTCTCATATTTACTGGTTAGACACGGGACTGGATGCGAGTAAACTTTAGACACTTCTTGGTTTGGATAATACCAAGTTCCTTCCGAGTGTAGATACATAACAGCACAGACCTCCAGCTAATTAAAAATTGATAAACCTCTTAGTAGTCTATCAGTGCCGCTTCGAAAGTACTCGTTATCTATACCATGCTCTCGTGAGTCCATTTCGGCCAAGGGGTTGCGAACCACATATTCGAGAAACGGGCCAGTATAGAGTTGTCGGAGAATAAAGCGTAGAGACTCAGCCTGAGGGTCGGTAAGCATGACGAACTTGTACCCAGATAGCGTTTCGTAAAGGTGCAGCTTGTACACAGAAGTTCGATATGCAACGAATTGTTCTTCCCTGAACAAACGTAAGGGGAAAGTCTGTACCATGTATATGCGAGGATCATCAATAAAAGACGAACCTTCCAGACAGTTTCTTCACCATATTTCGTAAAGAAAGAATGACACCATAGACCAATTTGGCCTCCTCGTCAAAAGGCAAACCTGTGGTAGGTTGCGGGGGCGCTGGGGGTGTTGCTGATGAGGATATTGCTGTAGGCGATGACGCGGTGTCATTGAAATCGTTGAGGGCGACAACAACTCCAGAGGAGGAGCTCAATGTATTCCGTGGGCTACCGAAGTTGGCCTGGTTGGCGGCGGTGTCGGCGGAACGAGGAGCAACGGCTCGTGAGACTGCAGGGAGGAGGTTGCCCTCAACTGCAGGTTTTGGTCGCTTCACACGATGCCAGTCTTGATAATAAATACAATTGCAATGTCTAGCGAGGTTTAGACGCAATGTCCAAACGACAGTTGAGAAAACTCGCCGGTCGTAAATATAGAGGCTGTATATCGTCATGGTGTACACAGGTCTATGTTAGTTCAATTTTGGGCCTGAAAGAATAGACATTCAATGAATGGTTATAAAGCAACTCAGGGAACGGGCTCACAACCTGTACCGCCTGCCCTGGTCCCAAACGTCAGGACACCTGCACGGTGTGTCGGGGCTCGAACTCGGGCTCTGCAATCGAACTGGATCTTCTACAAACATAAAAATCGTAACCTATCACAGGACCAGGTTTGTTCTCGCAAAGCAGCTCTGACGTTTTAATTTACTTGTTCATCACCCGTCCTTAGGAACTAGGTGCCGTCGCATCTCGACCCAATTACTGTAATATTATTCAACGATTCTAGCGACATGGTTCGCTTGATCACCCACAATCTGCTTGCTTGCCACGCTAAAGGATGTACCTCTAATAACTTCCCTCTTGCATTCAAAGATGTCCAAGTTGAAATTCAGGAAGCTGAATTCAACAGTGACTTTCTTGTCGGGTTTCTTCCCAAGTTAGAGTGGTCGGCTCTTGTCAATGCTGCCAGACAGGTATTTCCAGTATGTCCCAGTGAAGTATGGGTCTCTCACGTATCGCTTTGTATTTTTTTTTCGGCAGCTCGGGGATACTTCTTTGCCCGAGCAACAACCAGACGCGGAAAATATGGACGAAACGCTTCTCAAAGCACTACATCATGTACTTCTTGAAGTATGTTGACATGCCCTAGATTCTAGGAACACTTGTTAGTCTAACGCATGCATAACAAAGATTCATGTTGAAAACGGGCAAATGATCTGTCCAAACTGCTCTCACGTTTATCCCATCTCGAATGGAATACCAAATATGGTAGGTCTTGACCATGCCCCATCTCTATTTTGTTGACCCCTCTGCCTTTTCAGCTACTCGCCGAGCACGAAATCGCATGAGATTCTTATCTCGGTATCGCCCATCGCATCCAGGCCCGGTGTATCTTGCAACCGTCGAACATCAACTACGCGTCACTCAGCGTTCCACGTGTCTGTAATCGTTCGTTCAAAAAAAAAAGTGAAATATCACGAGCTATCTAGCGCTCTATTTGTTGGAGCCATATTTATCGCTTCTCTTAGTGACGCTCCAGATAATATGCACCCACCTACACCTCTTGCCATATAAACGGTGCAAGAACCATCACTTACACAAAGTACAATAAAATAAAACTGCATACTACAAGCGGAATAATACACATACAAGGATATCCAACTATGCGTACATAAAGGGAAAGAAAAACATGGAGGAGGCTACAAACACTAAGTACAATGTTTAGTAATTACTCACTATGGTGGATGCATAGGTGTGTCGGTAGGTAACAACAATTCTAGGTATATTCTACTATACCCAATTCCAGACTGTAAGGCACGTGAGCTTGCGCTGATACTCAATAGCCGAAGGTAGGTCTTGTGGCACCGTAAGCACCGGTGCTACGGGCGCGATGGTGTCCATAGCTTCGCGTTGTATCTTGGGGTGTCAGGTATTGTCCGCCAGGGGGAGGGGGCAGACCAACGCTCGATCCTGCATACCCGCGGTTCATGTATACTGACCCTCCCGCCACTGCATATCCGGGGTTAGGGTTGAGCTGCTGGTATGAATACCCAGTCGGAGATGAGCCGTGGAGGGCACCTGCGTCTGGATAGTAGGTTCCGGGAATGCCGGCCCCGAGCATTGGATCGTAGGATGTAGAAGGGTAGTTTACGGCCGACGATGTCATTCCGACCCCTGAACCCGCTACCCCATATGGCACAGGAGACGGAGAGCGACGGCGGAACGACACCGGAGACGGAGAACGGTAGCGGGAGAAGGAGCGAGGGCGACCCGACTGACTATAGCGTCTCTGACTGCGACTGCGATGGGAACGGGAATCGAGGTAAGTGCCAGTAACGAGATCGTCGTCATCATCGTAGAATGCGTCGTCCAAGGCATTGGAGCGGGGGACATATCTCGTTGATGAGATTGATCGTCGCCGTCTGCGCGGAGATCGCTCGTACGACTCGTAAGGGGAATTATAATCCTGGACATGAGGATCAGCATGTTTAACAATGTCGTAGTAAGAACATACCTGGTCGAAAATGCGAGATGCGGTTGCGGCAGCCACTTCCGAAGCCTCCATACGTCCATACTTGTCTCGAGGGCGTTGCGTGTACGCCCACAATTTGGCGGCTAGCAGAATCAAACATTGAATAATGAACAAGGATATCAGATACACCAAAATTGTGTACCTTCGGCAGCAGCGAGACCAATCAATGCTTCTTTCTCCCTGTCACGGTCATCGCTCAAAGGCTGGAAATATATTGCCTTGTGGTGTTCCCAGAAGCGGATGGTTTCATATCCGGCAGCTGCGCCAATCTCGCGCGGAAGAAGCGTGGAAGGATCGACCTATTGGAAGATCCCATAAGGATATTTGTGTAGAGTAGAACAAGGGAGACTGACAAGGCCACCGTACACTCTTTTCCACATACGGTGAGCCTCACTCCTTTCGACACTTGATCCACTGAAGAAATTCCTGGCTTTGGACCAGACGTAGTCGAAAAGAGTACTAAATAGTGACGTCAGGACAAATGATGGACGCGTAGGAAGAAACGTGCTTGTCAAGGCTATCGGAATGTGCACGATAATAGTCACCACCGTGCCCTTGATCAAAGATGAGCTGAAGAGAAGAAGGCAATGTGGATGAAGAATGACTCACAGGAAGGTTGTGGCTGATATTGGGGAATGGGTGGAGGGATAAACTGGTATTGTTGGGTCCCCCAGGTGGGTTGGGAATTTTGGTAGTAGCTGTAGTAAGCCATGGTGGTGGTACAAGAGAGAGAGGCGTTCGGAGCGTTCGTGGGACGTGGAGCCAAGTGCTCTTATAAGCCGTACACCGTAAAGCGTCTATACCTTGGTGTCCATCATGACGTTATCCGGTGGCTGCACCGCCCGCCTTGCTCTGATCTACAGCTTTGCATGGATCGACACTTGCACAGTAGCTTCAAGTCGTAACCTGAAAAGTGTACGCAAGGCGGCAGCATTCTCTTGCAGGGAATCCAGCCGTAGATCTCTATGCAGTATTCATTATACTTGGATTGCTGCGGAATATCGGTTTAGGGGTATATACCGGTGCATCCTTCTCAATCGAAGCTTCCAGTCCTAGTCCCAAGGCGCACACCTCACTTGGCAGCGTCTGTTCTGTGCCTGTGTTCGGAGTCGAATCGCATTTACGCCTCATCGAACAGCACAGCGATGAGCAGGAATATGACTGGTATACGGGGAATTTTGTACCCCGGTTTCTTTGATATCTTATAAGGACTTCTATGGTTGTCCGTTGGCCCTGTAGCGCCGCATTTGGCTCGAAGAACACGTATAAGCTGATCCCGACCACAAATCTCATTGCGAAAACTTTTGTCATGGAAACAATGTGTTTCACTTTTCTTTTGTTAGTCATGTACGTGTACTGCATGCAAGAAGCCTTCGTCCTTGTTTTAGAGTCCGCATGTAACTAGTGTGCTTTTGGCGACGGCAAGTTGCGGGTGTTTAATTAGAAGTCGACACCGTCCCACAGCATCCACTCTACAGGTTTTCCCCAGCATCCACTCTATAGGCTTCCCCTTGAACATACACTTTGGCATTTCCTCTTCCCGCCGTCCCCTCTCTTACTACAGCTTGTCTTCACGAGAGGCCGAGGCAATCAGAGCGAAGGACGCGTAGTTCTACATATCCATATCTGCCACATTATGACCACCTTTGGCTTGCCGAATGCCTCAGAAAGCTTTGATGCCGTCTCCTACGAGTACCTTTCAACAGGCGACGCGTCACACCAGGTGCCAAAAATCATGATTGAACCTGGTGACTCGCAGCTTTCGTCTCATAGTAGCCGTTCTGGTCCGTAGCCATTTCTTACATCTACTCATGCCACTAACATCTTGTACTCAGCCACCCCAAAACCGCAGAGGGAACAGAGCTCTTTCACCGTTGATGATGATCCTGACTACCCACTTATCGCGACACAACAACTTTCTCAGTCGCAGCATGTAACTTATGATCCAAATATTGACCAACATTTGGTCGGCTGTCTCATCCCTGCCACGGCAAAATGCATGCCTTTCGAGTTGTGCAAGTCCAAGGAGGGCCGCCAGTGGACAATTGGGCGCCATGGCACCAATGACCTCACACTGCCAGGGTTGCGTCTCAGTAAGCACTTGGCTTTCATGGCCTGCTGTAAACATGTCATTGACTTTATTATTCCCAGGTAATTTTCATTGCAAGTTGATATGGAATGGAAAGCAAGGGAGGCAGTCCGAGGTCAAGCTCGAGGACTGCTCTTCGAATGGCACGTGGGTCAACAATGTATATGTCAGAAAGGGCCAACAAAGTATCCTCCGAAGTGGTGCTTCCATTTCCTTGGGTGCGGCGCCTGACATGGCCAATGACTACAGTAAGCACGCGTCTTTGAATCGTCCTTTGCGTTCCTCGGAGTCTCGCACACTATGTGCGTGACTGTTCTCCCTTGCACATGACGCGTCTTTTACGCGTTCTTGCATGTTACACACGTCTACTTACCCGCTAACCGGTTTCTGAACCCAGGGTTCATTTTCCGCGACGTTGAGGGTCAATCCACTCGACATGCCAATCAGATTTGGGCAAAATATGACGTGGGCCATGAGTGGGTTGCCCTTTTGTTCTGCCATTGCAAAGTCTTATAAGGACGGATAGGCTGGGGGCGGGTGCGTTTGCTCGTGTATACAAATGCATTGAGCGTGCGACCGGCTTGGAATATGCTGTCAAGATTATTGACAAGAGCAAACTTCATCGTTCACATATGGACGAGCAAGCTGTTATCCGGGAAATCTCCATCCTTCAGCGGCTGGCGGATTTTCGTCATGTCTGTCGTTTCACTTTTTGAAGCGAGCTTTTGTGACATTTGACTTTAGAAAAATATCGTTCTTCTACAGGAGCATTTTGAGGAAGAAGATTCCATCTGTAAGTTGTTTTACAATGCCTTTTACGTTTGTCTCATCCCTGACTTCCCTAGACCTGATCTTGGAACTCGTTAGCGGAGGCGACCTCTTGACTTACATTACACAGAATGGTGCATTGCGTATGTAACTGGGTGACTTCTGGCCTTATGCATCGCGTTTACTTTCTTACATAGCGGAAGACCAAGTTCGCCGAATGGCAGCGCAGATTTGCCACGCTGTGGCCTATGTTCATTCACACGGTATTACACATCGCGATCTTAAACCAGAGAACGTTATGATGACAGCCACGAACCCCCCGGATTGCAAAGTGGCCGATTTTGGATTGGCGAAGCTTGTTGACAACAATACATTCCTCAAAACCATGTGCGGCACGCCAGCGTATCTTGCCCCAGAGGTTATGCTGCGGACAGACCCGAAGCAAGCATATGATTGTCGTGTCGATACCTGGAGTCTGGGTATCATATTCTACTGTATGTAAGTAACATGAGACTTTGACTCCCTCTAGCGAGCCGATTGACTTCACCTTATATAGGCTCACGAATTGCGCGCCATTCCGTGAGGCGTATGATCCACAAGCTGATCCATCGGAGCAAATACGGTATTTTGGAACACGAAAGGTGGACTGGGCGTTACTACACCACATCCCTCTCAGTGATGATGGTATGTCCTTTGAGTGTCCTCTTTTGCGTGGATATTCACACGATTTGCATTAGGTCTTGATTTTCTACGTAATATGCTGATAGAAGATCCCCGCAATCGGAAGACTGTCGCATCCATGCTAGACCATCACTGGATCTCGCACCTGGTGCCAACTGACTCCCAGTTCCAGCGTCAACCCTCACTTCCTCCATCTGAGTCATCGTCTACTCCCCCGACTACAGATGGTGCTCATGCATGCAGCCAGAGTATGGAGAATTTAAACTTGTCGGATATACCAATTCCAGGATTGAGCACGATAGGCCAACATGCCACGCCACGGCCTAATGGCATGTCCATTGCTTCAAACGCTGCTGACCAGTGCATGGAAAGTATTGCGTCTGAATTTTCGGTCACAGCCAGGATACCCGGCGCGTTTCCCAAAATGAAAAAGGAGAAGGCGCGAAAGCCGCTTGTCGCTGTCGAGGAAGCAGTGGCGGAAGGTGCATCGTGGGACTTCGTTGCGCCGCCCACCGCACCTGGAGCACCTGATCCATCGCGACCCACTCCACCCCCCACCACGCGCCTCCCTGTAAAACGTAAAAGCAACCTTATTGCTGGCAGCTCGCCACTTTCATCCCTTTCGTCCGATGAAAGCGAAGAGGATGTAATTGAAAAGAAGAAGCCAAATAGTCGCCGAGGTGCGGCATCCAAGAGCAAAGGCAAAGCTGCGGAGGCATCGAGCAACAAGCGTAAAACTCGGCCACCGTCGTCGACTTCAAGGGCCCGCCGCGTACCTCCAACAGACAACGAAGAATTTATTGTGAGGAAGAGTAGTCGTCGTCCTCCCGCCAAGACACCACGTTATGCATGATACCATTTCCTGTTCTATCTCATCTCGACATTTATCATAAAGAAAAATAGGTTTTGGATCAGGACATTTACCGCCCGTGGGCCCTAAGCTGCCGCGTCAGCATTTTTTGTGTTAGAACCTTTCCATTTAACGTTTGGCTGCATCCGAACACATCTTCCTGTCCCATGGTTTCACAAGTGTTACGTCAATCAGTCGTCCTCGTCGCATGTATCATTCCCTTATCTTTACGTCCGTAATGCAAGATACGTTCGCAGAGACTCGTCGTATCCCGACGTGCTTACTCAAATATTTCGAGATGAATACAGGTCACGAGAGCAAAGAGTAAGATGTACTAGTACGCTTTAGGGTATATTATCCAATTACTGAGAAAATCGACCAAGAAAACATACCACGGCTGAGCCACTCTCCTGTCTGCAAGATAACCTGGGAACCGACTTGGCATAAAAGCGTGACTTTCAAAAGCATTTGCATGCCATCAGCCTCTCGTATGACAGGCTTAACTGTATTGCCTCCCACGTAGTAGAAGTCGACAGAGCACCCAGTGTCCCCAAAGTTGAAGTCGAACACCAAGACCGATACAACGACCCGGAAAGACAAGTCACTCACAGCACGACTAGGTCTTGATGTGACTTTCGGCGATCGGTATAGCGGCCATTATCGTACTTGAAAGGAATACAATTGGAAACTCACTAAAGGTACGACCTATGCAAACTTTTTGACTAAACGTCGGGGATAAGCAACCCTCGAGGAACAAGAAAGCCTAGTGAGAACGAACCCATCATCAAATATATACACATTGCCCCATGCGTGGATTAATTTGACTTTGGGGGACAAAGCCTTTTCATCAAGCCATCGTTCTGGGCGAATCTGTGCTATGCCCGGACCCCATATAGCTTCATCTGTATTGATACCATCGCGGATAAACACTCGGATAATTTGTCCAGCGTTCACATGAACCTCCTTGAGCCCGGTTGTGGAAATTGGGAGGTAAAGAGGAACGACGTCGCCCTCAAGAGCCTGTGCCGCCAATATGCATCAGAAGCTGGCAAGACGAAAGAAGAAAGACAAAATAGAGACGAACGACACGGCTGATTTCACAAAGCCCAGCCTTCATGCGCAAACTCTCACGAGTAACTGCCTCTCAAGATACGGCAATTCATGTCCACCCATCATGTCCTCAAAATCGGGGAAGCGCCCATGATGGGATTGGAAGACAGTAAGGCCCATCGCTCACTGCGTTTGGATGGCGGGATATAATACACATATGTATTCCTAGACGTCGTATATAGCTGTTAGAGCATACTTCCAGCACCTCACCACGACAGCATGAGCAGTGGTCTCAGACCCACCAAACCGCACACCAACGATCTGAAATGTCCTTATTTTGATGCCAGAGCCCTTCTACTGACGAAATATGTCTGATCTGGGCAACTTGTTGAGATGGCTCCCCTCTGCATCCTCTTGCTATGCTGTGATATACTTCGACGGCCATGGAACTAATGAATAGAGCCCGACGATCACGAAGCGCATCCAGAGCCTTCGCGTACATTCCAGCACCATCTTTACCGGCCCAGACTTCTTCTACAATCCTCCCAAACTCGGTATTAAGGTTTTCGTTGCCTTGCATGCAAGACAGTAAGTCAGCCCCCGCAGTATATGGTTGGCTCCTTGTGGGTCACCAACAGTATGAGCCACGGTTCCTGAGCAGCATTTGAGTTAAAAAGCAGAATTAAGGAGCGTCAATAAATATTTCACTCGCATAAAGAGCACCTCGAGTCTTGTATGTTTGTCCATGCCATTTGATCCAAAGATTCTATCAGTGGATGTTCCAACTCTACAATATTTCTGACAAGGAGGCTTGGCACAGTAGGTTCAGGCATTTCCACTAATCGCGAGACTACACCGAGACACCAGTATGGCAGAATAGCTGTCCAACCAGCCACTAGAAGGGACAGTAAAAGTAAAAGTGTGACCAGTGATGACACTAGTCAGACGCGGGGTGCGAGCCGTGAGGCGCAAAGACGGGCATGTTGGGACTTTGTCAAATTGTTGTCGTCCTCATAACCCAAGTTGGCCGCTTTGGTCAGGAATGTAGATGTTGTCCACACCGAGGGCCCCTTGTTGTGGAAAAACCCACCGAATCACCGGACCACCGCGTCACTATGTGGCCAGTCGGTGTAGGTCGCATGTACACTCTTCGTCCTGCAAGGGAATAACGGCAATCCTCGTCGAACGGCATCCATC
Source organism: Cantharellus purpuraceus (assembly GCA_025174535.1). Lineage (NCBI taxonomy): Eukaryota > Fungi > Basidiomycota > Agaricomycetes > Cantharellales > Hydnaceae > Cantharellus > Cantharellus purpuraceus. Next base: position 379,744 of record JALBUN010000012.1, read on the forward strand.
TATCGTCGCTGCATCGGAGTCGGAGTTTCAACATAGTGTTACGCTCCAACATCTCAAATTTCCAGGGCTACTCCAGCTGTGTTCTCTGGCCCTTTATGGTGACTCCAAAAACGACGCGATCATAGGGGACGACTTACCCCGGCCCATTCCTGAAATATAAGGGTGCGGTGCGTGAAGGTATGGACCGGCAACTCAAGTTATCAGAGATCTTTCATCAGTTGCACATTGGAAGAAGGATAATCATGAAAGGACCCGTCCACTTGCCAGTTTTGACAATGACGCAGAAGGTGGGGCCAATATCCTCTTCCAAATTGGCTGGAGTCTTCAAGATCCAAAGGGGGGACGGCCGTTTCAAGACGTGGCGCTGTGACGAGGGCTTGTATTTGACTCTTGTTTTCTGCTTTGGGAATCAGTCACAAGACTTTTGAACGTCTGTCGGGCGGAATGCGACGTCGGTGTCCCTGACGCACCTGTTTCCATTGATCCTATCGAGGTGCTATTTGATGCTAAACCTCCGTGAACAACTGCGTACCCCGTGGTTGCTGCAGTCGCTCTTTAGGTACCCATGCATGCACACGTCTGCGCACCGGCAGCAGCAAGTGACACATCTGCTTCAGGTTGCCCCGGTTGCGTGGCTGGATCGCGGTAGTAACTTGTTATCAATCGCCTGGGACAATCGCCTCTAATCGCTGATATTCTGCGAGTGGATGCTCAGCGTGACAGAGAGCTATTACAGGCCTTTGCTCTGTTCTCAACAGATTGTATTTCCTCCGAATGCGCTTGGAACGTCCTCGAGCTCCAAGGCGTCGCCTTTGCTTGGCTTTATGACTCTGCCATCTCTGCTGGTGTGCTAGCGACCCTACGACTCCATTTAGTCAGTACCCCACCACGTCTCTGGTGTAGGCACACACTACCATTGGACACTAGATATTTTCTCGCTTCTTTGCGCAAGCACGAGGCTATCGGCTCTGTACATCCGAAACAAATGTCAGATCCAGACAGATTTGCCACTCTTGCACCCCCTTGTTCAGCCTCACATCAGGCTGTACAGCATGTATACATGAGCGCTATGCTTATATTTGGGTGGCGGTGTGTGGGAGTTTGCCATTTAGACATTAAATGGTCAGTTGTCTTATCAATCGGGAAGCTGAATGCTTAGTGTATGTATGTACATTCGATTCAACAGGAAGCCATAAGGAAGTACTCATGATCACCTCATCGACCCTGCAACGTGCACATACAATTCATCTCACAAATTCAACGACGAGACAAGAATTTTTTGGTGACACCTTCCGCATTGGGGAGGGACAGCACAGTTGCTGTACTCGCAAGCCACCGGCCGAGTCGCCTCGAATGTGTCCGGCGACCACGGTCCGGGAGGGGCGACGTCCTTTTCTATCCGCTCGATTCTTTTTTGATTTGTGCATTTATTTCGAACTGTCAACGAGCATGTTGGTGCCTTGTCATTTTCCTGCGGGGATCGCCTCATGCGGCTTGGCCCCGTGAAAGGTGGAGCATATGCGCAAACGGTACGCGTGGACGCGCTTAATTGCTGCACTGGTTTGTCCTTCCAATTCGGGGTGATGTTCGTTGGTGCTGAAACGCGCTGTAACCATACCAGGCAGGCTCTGGCATGGCTGTTTGTAAGATAGATAGATGATCGATGATCGATGAAGATTATCATCCATTATTATTATTTTTTTCAACTTGTAACCCGTACTTGTGCAGCACTGCACGTTTGCGTGTTTTCTCATACCCTCTGACTCCCCAGCTGGTACAGAAGGCTCTCACACTGCGGCGCCACTGCGGCTTAGCTTGTCCGGGCCTGTCGGACATATCATAATCAAAGAGTGATCAAGAGTGGGCATATGCGACTCGCGAGCCGAATAAGTAGTCTTATTCAACGTCTCTAATCTAATACACACCATTACTAAGCAGCCAAACACTATCATGCATCATCAAACTGTGAAAGCGGAGGCGGAATAGCGTCTGAGATATATCTATTACATCTCAGCGATCTCAGCCATCTGAGCGCCAGGCAATTTAGCATCGTGGCCACGACCTCCCCAAGAACGCCCTCGCTAAATGCCCAGCGCCAAGCTGGCAGGTCAACAGCCAAACGCAATCACGCTCATTAAATATCGCAGCCGTCGGCCAATCGGTTCCTGGAGAATGGAGTCCGCTCAAGCACAAAGTGCTCAAAACGTGTCGCAGCTTCCGCATGCAGCATTATTAATCACGCGATGTCCCAAGTTAAATTCATGCCAAGTCTACGATAGGATAAGTCCCTCTATTTACTTTTTGCCCTCTCATGTCGAAACAATAACCCTCCCCCCGACCGGGTCCGAATCTATGAACCCTTAAAAAAGAAAAAAACAAAGGAAAACAAACCCCAAGCAAAGAAAAAAGGTATGAAAATTAAATCAACATGGCCGAAAAATGCGAATGCGAATGCGTCAATGATACACGTGATGAATGAAGACCCGACGGAGAAAAATTAGCAGACTATAGGGGGAGAGGAGCGTATGTGAGATGCGGAGTTGCACAGAAAGAAGTCCATGAAAGCAGGAGAGCCTGACAAGATAGCAGTGATAGCAAACATAGCAGCGGTAAAGCATGCAGGGTACAAGCAACGGATGAAGGGGATGACAAGGGAAAGAGAGACAAAGAGAAAAAAAGAAATGAGGTGCATATAAGCACCGTAGATGTTCTCGAGTAGCACGCACAGCGGAGGTGCCCACACCACGCAGGAGCTCTAGGAGCGCAAGCGACATGGTCGATGCCTCCCGAGAGCCATGTCCAATCCCGACGAGCAAGGCTGCTTGGAGGATCCATGCGGCAACAGGATTTATGTTTCCCGGAGTCACAGATGCGTCTGATGACTCCACTCCATGTGGGAGAAATGACAAGACTCATTTCTCCTCTTTGAAGTCACGGGAAACCGTCCTGTCGCCCGGGTCATCTTCCTCACCAGCCTCCTCCTCGGCCTCTCCCTCGCCCTTGCTCTCTCCCTGTTGCTCCTCGTCAGGAGGGTCGGGAGGACGCGGCTCGTCCGTCGGAGGGATGCGCGGACGCGGCGCAAGCTCGAGGGTGACATTCGAGCCACTAGCCTGGCATGCCCCCTCCCCGCCCCCCCCTCCCCCCCCCCCACCACACGTCTCCCGCGCCTTCCCCCGACGCACCCCCCGCTTCGATTCCGTGGGGCGCGTGCACTCCAACCCTCGTCGCGCACACTGACTATAATACGAGATCACACATTGAATGAGCACGCTAGAAATAATATACAGAGACTGCGCGAGTAGCACTTACTTGCAAGGTGGCTCCTTTTCCACCTTCCCTTCGTCCCCGTCTTGCGGGTTGCGCGGCGGAAGTGGGGGACCCGGCCCACACGCAATTTTGCGCTTCCTGCAAAAGTAGCAGGCCATGCGGGGTCTGCGCGGTGGGCTGACTGGGGGCGGAGGCGGAGGCGGCGGGGGACGCTTGTGCGCGGGGGTGAGGGTCAGGCGCAAGACCGAGCTCGACGACGTGGGGGCACATGTCGGCGAGAGCGACTCTCCACGTGGGGCGCGCGAGAGTGGGTAGGACCCGAACAACCCAAATACGGTCGCTGGGTTGATCCTCGCACCTCCAGGCGCGCTCCCACCTGCAAGGGGTACGCCCGGTTGAGCGACGGGCGGCACGGCGCCCTCCCCGCGTTGATACGCCGGGTACGGGTGGAAGGGGCGGAAGGCCTGGGCATGCTGGCGGCCTCCGCGGCCAGACCTGTCCCTACGCGTGGCGAGATGGGACTGGGAGGGAACGACGGGTGCACTGGGGAGATCCCCATCCGTTCGGGACCTGCGGAGACCGGAGTGGGGCGATCGTGCGCGGCCCAAGCGCGGCGGGGTGGACGAGGAGGGAGACGCGTTCGGCGGCGGATTTGGCGTCGAGGTGGGCGTTTGGGAGCTGGGGCCTGGCTGGGGGAGACGTGGGAGGACCTCCGGGTCCAAAAGCCGCGGCGGCTGGATGGGACCCCTCGCCATGTCTCGGGCAGGCGAATGCACACGAGACGAAGGGCCGGCAGGGGAGTGCCGCAACGGCTCTTGGAACTCCGCATACGGTCTGAAATGGCCAGTCGCCAATGCAAGGGCGGGAGGAGAGTGTGGCTCGGAGGGTGAGGGCGGGGACGACGGTCGCTGAAGATGGTCCATGACCACGGGCACCTGGGGTGGGTATTGATACCCAGACGGGGCGGACGGCCAAGAGGGCGGCGGATGCCCGTGGAACGTGTCTTCCTGGGCTGCGGCGTGCTCGATGGACGGATCCGAGGGATGGTATTGAGACTCTGCAGCCTCTTGGACCAAGTCCCGAGCGGGCTGCAGTAGCGGCGAGTCGAAGATACCATCAGCGCGTGGTGGCGGTGTCCGGGATGCCCCTTGCTGAGCGAGGTCCTGCGCGTAGTCTACGCCCATGGGTACCATATGAGCGTACTCTGGCGGCTGGACTAGGCCCAGGTTCTCGTCTACAACGTGGGCAGCGAATGGACGGTGACCGTCATAGACAGTCTCAGCCATTGCATACTCTGCATTGGCATATGGGACGGGAACCGGGTAAGGGTGCTGCTCACTGTCTGCCTGGCGATGGACAGGATAATACATGAGGGCGGGTGGAGAATGCGGGTCGTCGTATAGATGAGACCACTGTTGGCTGTGTGTACGGTAAGCAGATGGACAAGGGAGGGAAATAGGGGACTTGCCTGGAGTCAGGGTGCGGGTACGAGGGTTGGGACGGGTCTGGGAAGGTGGGATGCTGCCATTGGGACGCGTCGGGGTGAGAGAGACGGTAGGGGAGGTGCGGGTCGGGGACGAGACGGGAGTCTAGCGGCTCGTAGACATAGGACGGGGGGGTGGGCGTGTGGTAGGACGTGGAAGCGTAGGACGTGGACGCGGAAGCAGATGTGGACGCGGACGGGTACGAGGTGGACGCGGAAGCAGATGTGGACGCGTACGGCGAGTGCGGATCGTGGTAGTACTGGAGGCGGAGATCGGTCTGGATATGGAGCTGCGGCGGATACTGCAGATCCGTCTGCGGGCACGGCTGCTCCGGGTATCCACGCTGCTCGTACTGGGGAAAGGCCGGCGGAGGCCCATGATCATGCTGCGGCGAGGAGACAACAAGAGGATAAGGGTTGTACAATCTGTCGCCGTCGGTGGGAGGAGGGTGCGAGTGGTCGTCGTCCTGGTGGGGATGCATGGAGGCAGGAGGTGAAAGCTTGGAACGGCTCGGTGCGCGTTTTTGAACCAGCTTCTTCTCATATATATATACAAAGTATTATAATATATATATATTTTACAAATTTTATAAATTTATTTCTCGCATGGCCACTGTCGCTTAGATTGGCTTTGCAGATCTGAGATCGTCTGCTCCTGCTCTGCTCGCCCCTCCTCCCTGCTGCCACTAGGGCTGCCACTGCGGCCCTGTCTGTGCCACGCCCCGTCGTGTCGTGTTGTTCCCCAGGCAGTCTGACGACGACGAGGATACGAGACCTGGAAAAAAAATACCTCCGCTTCGTTCGGGCAGTGCTGGTGACCCTGGCTGATGATTGAGTTTCTTCAGTCAAAATACTTTTCAGTTAATACGCCATTCTTATTTGGTAATCAGACACGGTTATCCGATTTGTCATCACACCACCATGTTGGTGACACACCGCTTCCTTTCACATTCGGCCTTCACACCGGCCTCTTTATCTCATCCTTTTGATCCACATGTCTCCCAGTCGGAGCATCAAATCCCTAGTCGGAGCCCAAATTAGGTTGGCCCGCACCCACGGATGCCCTTCAGGCACCCTGCCACTCCTCTCCCCGGCCTCTCACAACACCTGCCGTACGTTCTCGAACCTGTCAGATCCGGCCATCATGCACGCCCCTCTTGCAAAACAATGACCCAGTCTCCACCTCGTGTGTCCCGATAGGATGTTCACACCGCTAATCACCCCACCCAGGTCGTGTCCTGGACCATCTGTCACATGACCCTGCTCTGCCTCGTGCCCCTCATTAACTGGTTTGGGGAGACTGCTCGCTAGGGCTGCAGCCGACCCCAGCCATCGTCGGGGGTGCGGAGATCCAAGCTCCAACTCCCGCTCGCCGGCACACGTCAACAGCTCCCGCAAACTTGTCGTCTGGCTTCTTCGCATGCCAATGTTTCAGACACTTCCCAATGTAAATAGAAGACACGCTAAGAAGTACAACCTTCCACTCGGTGATCACCCGGTGAGAATGCTGGCACGTGCATTTGCGCTCCGCTCGCTTGGGCCCGGATGACCAACCTATCCTCCATCGTCCCGTATTGATAGCAGAGGCTCATCGGGGACGCTAACATCATCCCAACACCCTTGCGTTACTGCATACGTCCTATGTTTCAATTCAATCGCACCGCTGACCAATCAACCACAGCCTGCTTTGTCAGGCCAATGTCTGCCATGCATTCACGCTTATCTATACATCGCAGCTCCGATTTGACAGTCCTCTTGTCGGGAGACAAGGTCTCCGACCCCGACATGACAAGGCTCGGATTTTCGCTTCGTCGCTTCTCCATTGCTCCAGGGTTTCAAGCATGGTTGGGGGTCGCTTTGAATGAAAGTAGTACATACAACTCTGAACCTTAGCTTCCTACGTCAAGGTAAGGTTCTCATTAAAGTTCCGATACACTTCTCAGCCCATCTGGCCCTTTTTAGAATGGCGAACCTTGCAGAAGTTCAGGCGTTGTCAGCAAGTTACACAGCCAGCTTGACAAGGCATAGAATAATCAAAGTCTCGCTTGTTAGTCTTTTCCCGGTAAGATGTTGAGCGCGGTTCACAGCCCCTTCCGGTGTAAATTCAGTGCAACTTGCCTTTGTTCTCCCTGTATATGATGACAAGCTTTGACTACACCGACTTGCATCAGCTTGTGCGCTGAAACATGTCATCACGTACAAGACATGGCACATCTAGGTGGTTCGATAGGATTTGTAAACATCTTTGCCACGACACGCTTCCATTTCTCTACGCCGCACAATGCCACGCCCTTGCTGACATGCTTGTCCTTGAATCCCCATGCGTACACGTCTTCTGGCCGGTGTGATCGCGACACATGATGGCGTTGGTGCAAATTTTCCCCGCATCTCTATTGACTACGTCGCTTCGATCACTGGCACCACTATGACCACTGCTTCACATCAAAGCTTCCTCCAACTCACCCGGCGTAGATCCGGGCCTTGCGTCTGTCATTTTCGGTGACCTCTCAGCGGTGCTGACACCTAGAGCTGGCACGGGAGCCTCCCGCAATCGCATTTTGCTTGTTCCGTGCTATATCAGGTCCTTGTGCTTTTCATTCTCCAAGATAGTGCAGCAGTATCACACCCCCGGTTTGTACGATTCTCTGGACTGCACAGCGGGGACTACGTGAAGGGATAGTAACGGGCCACATTCCAAGACAGCACATTGGAAACTGTGTACTTGCTGGGTGATCCCCCCCTGATGTTTGACGGGTCTGGTCACTCGTGAATATGCAATCGTCTGTCACTCACCACGTTGTGCAATTTCTCAGCGTCGAGCCCAGTCATGTGTGATTTCCGTGAGAGTATTTGACCCCGCCGTCACGGCTGTATATTTATCACTGACGTGTGGGTGTGTGTCTCCAGTGTAAATGTCAAAGGGGGGAAATCAGGCTCCTACGGTGCCATCAGCCTGCGTCAGCAGCTCAGCTTTTCTCACTCTCCCCTTCGCTATATTCCATTTGAGTTCCATCAGTCAGGGCACGTCCAGCGTGTGGATTTACGCACCTGGGCGTCTTGTGAACTGTTTTTCAAGTCAAATTATATATGGCAGGTGTTTGAGCTTATAGAGACGTTTCTGATTGTGCATTGTGTATATCGGCAGGTGAGACACCTTGAATGAAAGGGCAAGTTTGCCACCATGTGATGAAGTTTTTCAAGCTTATAGGAGGCGTTTGTGTTATTTGTGGTGAAGGTGATAAGTTCAGCTGCATACGATGTTCCTCGGGTGGATATGGGATAAGTCTGCTGCTACACTTCCCTCCTCCCCTTTGTTTCCCATGACATCTGTTTTTCTTTCTTTCTTTCGCCAGTATACGTTGGATTCGCCTCCAGAGTCCGGTCGGGGCGACACGCATGCAAGCATCGGCACTAAGTCTCTAACTAGCTATGGCTAGGCGTACTGGATACGCTTTTTGCATGTCATATTCGGGAGTCCCCAGGGGTTGAACCATATCCAGGTGCTGCTTGTGTTAAAATACACCCACTTACTCCCCTTCCGCCGGCCAGGGCCATGCATCTCCGGCGATTGTGAACTTTGCAGGTGTGCGTTCTGGGATCTGCGCCTTTTTTTTTGGAGCTTCCGTTGGGGCGGGGGGATTTGGAAATGTTATTTATGCGCCGTCAGGTTTTTCGGAATTGCCGCCCCCCAACCCCCCCTCACCCCATCTATTTTATCTAACATTGCACTTGTGTATGACAGTTTGGAATCTGACGTGCGTCATCTCAGTCAGGTAGTGACACTAAGCGGGTACTTGCATGTTGCAAACTGGGTGTGCCGCATCGGTTGTCATTTTTGAAGATTTGGTGTGTGTGTGTGTGTTTTTGGCTTCCTGCTTCTTGCTCCTTGTTGCCAAAAGGCTGACTCTTTTATTTGCGCGAAGACCTTCTCTCCCCCCCCCCTTTACTCGCCTTTTATGCCCTAGGGCCAGGGGACGTTATATACCCTTGAATGCTGTCGGCCTCTGCATGCCGATCCAGGACTGCCATGTATCAAGGCAAGTGGGGCCCTGCCGGATAAACGGTGACACCTAGAGACTGATTGATCCACACGCTTATTTCCTTCACGTTACCCTATAGAGTCAGGCGCTTCAAGTTAGATGGCCAAGTTTGAGCTAGGCGGAGTATATGGTGTTGAGCTAATGGTGGATATGCTCTGTGGGCAGCTACACGTGTAGGAAACTATTGATAACGTGCTCGTATCTTTGCACGGTGTGGTGTTGATTTTAGAGATCGTCCTGGATTATTCGTCGAGGTGTCGTTCAGGTCATGCGCAAGATTATAGGGACGGGGGCCCCGCTCATCAGTCGTGTTAATCACCTCTTGTTTACCCACCTATTGCTCTGATCTTTTGCCAGTAACCTTCTATAGCCCCACGCATGCAACTTGTGGACAAGACCACTACCCTTGGGATATGGCATTAATTATGCAATATATAACAGCCCATGGCATCTACGATGCGATAATCACCTGCGTGACGCCATGCGCTTGTTCGCTGAGAGATCTCTGTTCCCGGTGTTAGTCTCAAACGCTTTGGCAGCCCACGCTCGGCCAGCTGATACAGCACTTTTCCACATGGTTTGAATTCTTCCCGGCTCACGTATTCACGTAGGTCTATGTCGCCTCCTGCCCCAGGAAGAATACTTTTGATATTAATATCTCCCCCTTTATTCTCCTCCCTGATGAATTTCCCGGCTAACCACTTTCTTTGTGTCACACTGGAAGTAGTCTTTCATGCCACGGAGATACCTGCCAGCAGGATTACCTTCATCCGGAAGGTGTATGAACTATATGAAGTGCACTCCAGATCTATTACGGAGATACCTACGACAGTACTGTCCGAGTCTCACTCCGCCGGTTAATCAGCCACCGTGACCTTTCCCGTTAAAGCATGCCGAGAGCCAAGCAGATGTTGTGAAATACGGAGTAGGAAGGCTGATGCAGGGACGTTAACGACTGACTGTGATAAGAGCATAATGCATAGATAGTCCTTCCCGCCAGGATGATGCAACAAGTTCTGGCCCACAGGTTCGGGAAAGGTTCGCAGGTTCGAGGATGGCAATGAGCCTGGCTCTATCGACATGAGTCGGAATAGCTGGAGCCCTCTATGTCCGAGCTGACTCGCTCTAGTGTAGGCCCCGGGCCATTCAGCCTCAGGGCCCAAGGGCGGCGCATTCCATTGTAGAAACACTAGTAACTAAAGTCGTATTATTGGCATTTGTGGGTGGATCTTGGAAGCTTGATCAAAGAATGAGCTGCTGTGGGCGTGCATTTACCACGTGGGTTCAGCCTTGTCACCACCCACGCTCTGTGCTCGATCCTTGAGTACTTAAGTACTTAAGTTCTCATCGGGATGAAACTGCAGTCTGCAGGTCGGCATGTCATTAATCTATTGCTTCAAAGGGAGATGTGCTTGAGTTCATCGATGGCATCAACATCTTGCATTAATACATCTAACACGCCTTTAGGATGTTGACTAGTGATGGACTAAGTACATATTCAATGACTTATCGTGTCCGAGTCGTACTGTAGAGTCAGTTATCTTTGCCATGGAAACATGCCAGGATAGAACGTATGGACTGTTTGAATGTTCCAAGGTCGGAAGTTTGAACGTTACGCGTAAATCGGTTAAAAATGGCTACCGAATCATCTAACGAGTTTCTTATGTATATGCAAATTATAGTATAATATATGCAGCAAGTACAATACCCAGCTGTGAACGCGTTCATCGGGTGTGACTGGCAGTGCTTTGTAACTTGCACAGCCTACATCGTGAATGCACAAGCGAGCGCAATGTATTGATGCTCCGGGTCTTGGCGCAAGCGCGACGCGATTCCTATTGAAAGTACCTGTCTCGCGCAAAAGGTGTCAAGTGCGCAACCGCAGCCACGCCTCCACATCTACCTATTTCATCAGTGGACAACGGGAAAGACCAAGGAAAAAGAAATGGTGCAGCTCAATGTCGACAACAATGAACTTCTGGTCGCCAAAGCTCGACAGCTATGAAGACCACTTTGTTGCCAGTTGACCCTAAATCATGCACGTTGGCGTCAAGTATTGAATCAAGCCTACATTGACGTCGTACACATACACAACCTATTTTTATACGTCCCGCCTGCGAGCGAGGTCATTTACCGGAGTTTCCGCCTTGGACTGTACACGCATGGTCTGTTGGTATCCCCTAGGCTAAAGACTGGAGTAGGGAGTTCCTTATAATGGGGTTCCAGAGCTGTGCAAAAAGACCTTTGTGATGAACCCAAGGGTGATATATTGCGCAGAGGATTTTTAGTAAAAAGACCCTGAGCGGTTTTTGGGCGTACTGGAGGCACTTTATCCGGGTATTATAAAGGCCGCAACGGGCGACTTGCAGGAAGAGACTGAGATTCGGACCGAGGGGGAAAAACGAGACTGAATGCCAATGAGTACCTACTGGTCAGTAAGGGCGAGTCTCTGTATATTTGGGCGATGATTTACATTAAGACGTAACCATCGACAAGTGTCGCACAGCATCGTGGGCGCAAGTAAATTGTCATGTAATACGGTGGCAGAAACCCTTCAAGAAACAGGGGGTTTCATCTCTTATCCATTCTCCGGAGACAAACGAGCAGCTGATGCATACAATTAGGAAATAAACAGAAAAAATACAGAGTAAGAAATGGAGAAGTGATACACCACTAGTATTAAGCCACAGGAAGTTTCAAAGGCGGTTGACGTGGAAAGTCAACATCCACATCAGGTGCGATCGTGTCTGCCAAGACGATTAACACCTTTCCTGATTGTTTTGGCCTCGAGCTGCTTGGCGCGGGCCAGCCTAGCCCTAGGAAATGAGGATGCTGTCAGTGCCGCCAGCGTAGCTCACGGTTGCAAGGACATTACGCACCCTTCCAAGGCAGCCACTTCAAGATTTTTCACATGTTGACGTGCCTCTTTAACAGCACGGCGAGCCAGCTCCAAAGCTCTATCCGCATCCTTCTCTGCATTTTCTGCGTCTACTACCTTCTGGCGTGCAGCCTTGATGGTGGGATCTGCCGACAGGGATGAGGAATCGGACGATGACATCTCTCGGATGCGCGACAGAATGCTCCCTGAGCGTCCAAGCTTCCCAGAGTTTGAGCCATTTTTGGAGTCCAATTCGCTCTTCATCTGTCCGTTGGCGACTGCTGCCTGGTTAACGGTGGATGGATGCGAGCTGAAGAGAGGCATATCGTGTCTATATTTCAGACGACTTGTTGTTATGAATCTCGTGGTGTTGATGAAATTGCAGCTCCACTCGAGGCATTTATATAGACACTTCTGCTAGTGACGTCATACTTCTCTCCATGGAAAGTACCAGGCAAATTTGGGGTGGGACATTCGTCTGTGGAGCGCACCAGAACATATTAATGCAGGCTAGAACTGTGGGATTGACAGAGCACAATGATAGTGAGTCCAGACTCCACTAGATACCTCCGCGGACTTTGGGCGCTCAAATTTAATCAATACAACACGAAAGTTTTCCTGTGCTGGTTGGAACCACTGTTGTTGAGGAACTTTAGAAACGATTCTAAGCCAATGCCCTTGTTCTCCTTATTCAGAACGGCTATATTGTCTGGATGCTTGATGTAAGCCCTTCTCGAGCAGGATCAGTAGCCTGCCTCGTTCTAGAACTGATGTGATGTCTAGACTCTTTTACGCACTAGTATAATATATTTATGAGCATAATTGTGCTCACGGGAATTTATTTCGTTATCACCAGGAATATCTTTCCAGAACTTGTCACGAAGTTTTAATCACAGTTCCAAAAGTATTTCCATCAATTGGACTCGAGTCCGTGGAGTCCGCTCTTATCTCTGACTCATGGGCTTCACCTCTAAAATATACGGATTTCTTTTCATCTTAATAATTTCAGCACGGCTGGCAGAGCACGTTTATTACCCACTCTGTCCTCATATTTGTTGTCGTGTCTTCCCATTTTTGATTAAGCTTCCAATGTCTCTCAGCTTCTCGCGGGTTTCATCTATAAGTCTCTCACTTGTCTCACTCAATGACCGATCACACAGCAGCACACCGCCGATCGATTGCGACACCCTGCGTACTCTAGAATTTGAGAAGAAAATACACAGAAAAAATCTCCTACAGACTCGAACATCCGAGCATCTCGGGGTGTTGAAAAACGAGCGACTCTTGGATGAGCTCAGTGGAGAAGGTGAGGAGATACATCAACGTTTAGAACTGGAGTTTCCTCTTCAGCGCTCCATCACTCAAGAAAACGCAAGAGCTACTCTAGCTTTTTTGCGGTTACGGGCCGTCAAAAGTTCAGGTAGTGAGTGGAATAACATCATTTAAGGATGTCCCCTTGATGATCTCCGGCGTGGTATTCGTCGGACAGGACTTCATGTGTGATACCTATTCGGAAAATCCAGACTTTCCATCGCCGGATTTTGGCATGGGGAAGAGCGCGTGACGCCATGGACCTCGTCTTTCCTTGATCACATGTCGGACCTGTGAGAGAAGACGAAGGCCATAGTAATAAATCCTGGAAGCCTGAGATCAAGACCCAGTAGAAGGACAGTCAGAACAAGTCATCCATGAAGAGGGCCCGAGAGTATTGAAAGCGTAGACCTCACAAGCACAAGGTGATCGGAGATGCAGAGATACAGCCCGAGTGGAACGAGAAAAAAGAGGTACGGTTCGCAACGCTGGTGACATATAAACGGACGGGTGTCAGTGTCACTCTTACGGTCTTTGGCACGACAAGTGCTTCAGTCATGGCGGAAAGATCAGTAGATAACGCTATTCACGCTGATCTATGCCCTAGCAAGCTTTCTGCGCCACGCTAAAACCCAACGTCAACAACTAAAGGGCCTACTAATCACGCCAGTCGCATAGGCATCAACGATTGCCTAAACATTGTAAATGAGTTGCAAGGGATGTATCACAAGAGTAAGGCTGATTCACCTTGATAAACACATACGTCCCGGCGATGCATATGAAAGCGCCTGAGGCAATGGTAAGAAGAGCAGCCATTACCATCCAAGGATGTCTTCGCAGTCCTTTCTTTCCACCGCCAAGATAATACGCATCACATAAGTAGAAGAATCCTGCGACGCCGTACGTATACCTTCATCGGAAGTACTCAGCGGTTAAGAGGAAGAAAAGGAGCCATGCCACACCATGATGCAAACAACGCCGCTGTCAAGCCTATCAAGAAGGCGAATATAGGCACAGCTACGGCGAAAAGGAATGCCACCGCTGTTCCAGTGAAGCATAAACAAGTCCACGTTATCCATCCGAGGTATGTGTGTGAGTGCACATGTTTCGAACGTCGAAAAAGCCGGACAAAGACGAGCTTGGCTGGGACATGGATATACAGTCCTCCCGCTACAAGAAAATTTGGAAGTGCAATAGCGAATGCAATCTTAGACCATATGGGGGGCAAAGAGAGGAGAGCATTCGACTGCACTGTCGCGCCAATATAGATGTAAACAACAGTTGCAAAGATGGAATAGAAGACAGTCGCAAATCCTTGCAAAACATATGCTGCCTGAGAATGAATTATTTGTTATTGTCCCAACATACGACACGTTAGCCTGCTTACCTTCATGGCATCTTGTGGCCGTTTCATCTCAGATATGAGAATGAAAAACCTGCCTGACTTGTACATAAAATACTCCGGTATGTTGGAAGGACGTACATAAAATGCCCTAGTAAAATGTAGTCACGTTTTAAAAGGATATTCGACACGGAACAGTATGTGCTGACCAGCATATGCAAAAACCTATCACAAATTAAGTCAGTTTTGCAGGTATCAAGTGATGTGACTCACAGGGTTTGTAATAGCCAGAAAAGCCTGATTGAAGGTCTGAGGAATAGTTGCTTGTAAGGCTCTTCCAGGTACTGGATTCGCCCCAGCACCGATCATGGCTATGACACCCGAGAGCAAGATGCTTAGAGCACTTCCCAGTCCTAACCATGTCAGACTGCTCAATGTGCGCGGAAGCGACATGAAAAATGACGCGAGTGCAAATATGAGAACGAAGTAAACGGCACACAAACCATTATTACTGAGAGTCGACAACGCTTGTTGGCCAGCGACTAGTTCCGATCCCTTTAAAATGATTAAGGACTATTTTCCTAAAGAAAGCGGGACGCACAGCCGCAAAGATCGAAAAGACCAAGGTGCCCCCGCTAAGAACTTCCCTGCCAATAGGTCCAAATAATATGAACCCTGCGTCACCTATTGCAACGTGAGCATTCAAATAGCCTGCCAGTAAATTGCCGTACCCATGCTGTGTACCTCCGGATGATTCAACTTGAAATCAACAAGAAGTTTCGCAGTGAATAGCGCGAATATTCCCAGGAAAATGATCAAAAAGAGAGCAGGGAAGATGCCTATGATCCATTTTCATATCTAAGCACCTGTCCAACATTGAATTCTGCATAAAGCGTGCCTACGGTCGCCAACGCGCTGGGGAGTGATAGCATGCCATTACTGACAATCTCTGCTATCATTAGCAAAGATACGAACTATGTGCGAATCAATGGCTTAATAGACACATCATTGGACACTATAGGGAGCAGATGCTTACTTTCCATGATAATGTCTTGTAGTGAATCTGACAGAGGTCGTCATACTCCTACACCCGGAACGGAACCAGAATATGGTCGAATTTGGTAAACATACCTGATGACCTTCCTCATTTCCAAAGACGTCGCTTTCTGTCTTCGGAAGAGAATTGCCTTCGACATCGTGTCCCCCTTTGAAGCCGAACATAACTGTCTTTCGCTTGGGAGTCGAGCCTGACTTCGAGAAGTCGAGGGAACTTCAGGTACTATATATTCGTTAAGATAACGAAAAAAGCTGTCCGAATCTTTACCCATGTGATGGATCAGCTTGGAATATCTATATATACCAATGGTCGGCATCATGGCTGTCAGACTTTCCCACTAGCTCAGTACTCGGCAAGTCATATCTGACCCGATAACCCTGCGCTTGCGCATGTCAACTCCGTAGATATTCCAAGGTTAGCCGTACCAGGCCGTACCTAAGTATCGCGTTGAATCAAGGTCCGTAATGCATATAGCCTAGGGACTGACCCGAGGTAATGGAATCAAAGACACCAATCATCAACCAGACGCTCCAGACGTGGGAAGTCAGGGCAATAACCACAACCGCTGTAAGCATGATGCGCGGTTGATGAAACTTCTTGTAAGCAGTAGCTGAGGACTTTTTGATACCGTTGTAAATATACAATGCGAACAGTACTTATAGCGGTATTCACGAGCGTCTCAAGACCTGAGATCTTGGCAATGACATCCGGTGACCCGCACAAGTCACGTAAATGAGTTTATCGTGGCGTACTGTCCCTGTTGTTCCTGGACGATGGCATACGATCACTTTGAACTATTGTATTGGATAGACTGTAGGCAAATTCAAACTCCGGATTCTCGGGTGCTTACTAAATCAAGATCACGTAATCCAACTGCGTGTCTATCCCATGTCACAAAGTACATCTCTCCAGTACGAGGCGCCATGTAAGCAAGATCTACTTAGACCGTCGGCTGACCCTTACTTCAAGCTGGAATAGGGCCTGTATATGCCATAGACTGGTGTAAAACATGGGCCCCTGGGCAAATTCGACCTCGCGCTGCATTTCGTCTTGCACTTTCATCATATACCGAGGATTATCGCAATCGCCTAGCCATCATCGGCCTACAAGATGAACGCTCGTTAGTAGATGATGAATTACATGAAGGATACTCTGATTTTGTCCTTCTTGCGGAGACCATGCATGGATACCCTGCTACACGACTTCAATGGCAGCCGCTAGCTGCGGCGACCTTCGGTTGGGGAACGAAACCTGCAACCACTGAGATTTTGGCAACCACCGGTGATGCTCTTCGAATATGGGATTTCTCATACGAGGGGGAGCAGAAGCCATCAAACTATGTTGGCAGACAATCTACAACATCAGGTTATCACTTGGGACAAAGAGTTGCCTTGTCAGGGGTGAGTCCCGCCCCCTTCAATGCCTGGAGCATTCTGATGTCACTTTCAGTCTAAAGTTCCTAGTGCTTCCTCTGGTGCACCGTTGACTTCCTTTTCTTGGAATACTACTCTGCCCAGTCACATTGTTACTTCTTCCATTGATACAACTTGCACCGTATGGGACATCAATACGTCTACTGCCATCACACAGCTGATTGCCCATGATCGTGAAGTCTACGACGTGGCGTGGCTACCTGGCTCTACCGAAGTCTTCACGTCTGTGGGCGCAGACGGAAGTCTGCGACTCTTCGATCTCCGTTCTCTCGAGCATTCAACTATATTATACGAAGCTTCTACTGTTAGGGCCAAAGAGTCTTCCAAAACAGCATCCCCGCAAACGCGACCTGTGTCGACGCCTTTGCTGCGCATCGCGTTCAATCCGTCAGATTCGCATTATATCGCAACATTTCACGCGGACTCCACTGAAGTGCAGATATTAGACATGCGTAGTCCTGGCGCGCCCGTTGTAGAACTCAAAGGTCATCGCTCACAAGTAAATGCTATTGGATGGGGCAAGCAGGAGAGCATGCTGGCTACTGCAGGTTAGTGATGCGCTTACGATGTCGTGAAGTGGCTTGAGATACTGAATTATGACAGGTGATGACTCGCAGATTCTTGTCTGGGATCTCTCTCAACAAGCACTTGCTTCCCCACGACATCCCGGATCCTCGCGACTGCCTTCATCCCCTCGACCAGATTCGAAGCGACGCATTTTAACTGACCCTGTGCTTGCATACACTGCAAACTGTGAAATCAACAACTTTGCCTGGTCACCACCACTACCACAAATGGGCGTCCCTGGCACGGGCCCCGTAATTGCTGGTGGTGAATGGCTGGCGATGGCCCTTGGTAAAACCGTGAAAGTTCTGCGAGTTTAACCCCATCCCTCTACTTGATGGTGAGGCTATTTCTCATATAATACTGTATATCCCGTCTCTGGTCGTACTAGTCATGTGGCCCAGATATCATGTCCTTGCCGTACGATTCACAGAAGACAATTGTGTCTTTATGCACAGTTGCAAGACGGAACGTTCATTCTGATTCGAGAAACATGCATGAATATTTCTCTATTTGGGAGAGGGTATGGCTAACCAGTGAGTTGATGAGTCACTTATTGTAAGGATAAAACTCATCTCACTGTCGCATCGTCTTCGGGAGTGATTAGAACGAATAAAAATATGTCAGATGATAAGAGTAGAACGACCTTTGCTGAGTGTCCATGCGAAGGCTGTATCAAAAGCTCAGCAGTAATGACGGGAATATCATACGAGGTCAATGTTGTATGTATACATCCAGCATCTTCAAATGATTCGCCAAGGACGGGGATCGACATGACAAGGTACGACGGAAACCGTACTGATTATAGAGTTCGAGGGCTTTGTCAAAAGGAAATCCCTCAGAAGGCGAATGTCCATCCATAACGCTAAAGATGAAAGAGCCCAGAGCAAATGTACCATCCGTTGCTCATGATGGGTCGTCATACTTCCTAGGCATGTAAAACGGCGGTAGACCGAAGCCAAGAGGTATTGATCCGTCAAAGCTAGAATCTCCAAAGTCACAGGTTAGAACTGTGAGGTCGTGATGTACGATCCCATTAGCGTGGATGTAGGAGACGGCGCTGGCCAGGGTATACACCCTGTTGTCTGATTGTTCACAGTGTTTCCATTGTATTTACAATGGAAGAGCGTCAGCATGGATTTCACTTGAAGCTCCGTACCTGGGGCCAGCAAAATATTAAATGCTACTGAAAGGTCGCAGGATCGAGTGTTCAACTTGGATATGCCCAAGACGCCCTTTGTGCAGAACGCAAAACAACCTATGCTGACTTGCACAAGAAATATATGAGCAGAGTCTGCCATGTCTTTGAAACGAAAGGTTCAGCAGTTTAGTCTCGAAACGGTAATATTCCAAGGTCACTGCGCCAAGCGAGCATCTTGATGAGAAGACAGAAGAGCGCAGAGCAACAGAGATAGCACCGAGTCCTTACAGCGGAAGGAGCTGTCACTAAATGGACTGCCTCTAATCCCAAGCAGGATTCTGTTCCATCTTGTGAGTAAACGTCTCGGACCAATTTCATCATGGCTAAAGCACCTTCTATCCTACCAGCATGCAGGACTGCAGGGTGTCCATCAATTGGTAAAAATACCCTCCGTAGTACCCGGAAGACTCGTCTATATTCAAAGTATCGGGAAGTCATATGCATGCTCGGCGTAACGGGAGACATACAGTCTTATTAATGTCCTTGGCCCTGTCGCCTAGTGCTGCCTGATCAGACTTGTGAGTTGTCGACACCGTGTACTGGGAAGTCGCACTCCTGCACTGGAAGTGGTATAAGTGCATGGCAATGAGATCACTTACGCCCACCTGATTTGATGGCTAGGCATGTTACAGTTTAAATATAAAGTGCTTTCTATAGGTATCCCACCTGGCTTTGTCACCCTCATATGTGGTACCTGATGTTTACAATGCAAGATCACACTTGTATTCTTGCTCCACGGAGCTAAGACGCTTAGCAGCGCAATTCGCGCTCAATCTCTATAGGTCTAGGGGATCCATGTCCGAGAGTGATAGTAATTGCGGAGAGAGCTAATTAGGATAGATATCGTCCTCTGGGGACAGCAGCTTGCTGTAAAGAGTGTGATGTCTGAGCAACTACGGCCTTGGCGGCGTCGTACTCAAGCACTCATGCGCTTGATGTCGTTGCAGAAAAGAGCTGATAACCAATGCAATGAGGCGCGATGGTAAGGAAACGAGACTAGGGTTAGGGGGTCGTTAGTAAACTGAGGGTGGTCTTAGTCAGTTTAGTCAGCATCTTACACGTCGTAATTATCCTCGCGAGTCATTGCACGTTACACGACTAGTACTGGCTCTTCTTCGATAATGAAGAAAAGAGTAATGTCACCAAGCTCTTTTACTACCTCTCCGATGAAGCGTGCACATATGTCATCGTCGCTAGGGCAAAATGCTTTCAGCTTCGACAACATCCTATACGACGAATTGATACTCTCGGTATTTTCTTATCTTTCATATGTCGATCTTTGCAACATCCAGCGGACCAATAGTAACTGGTCACGGCTCTCGCTCGATAATCAGGTATATATTTCGAGTTGCAAGCTTTTTTGAAAGCCGTTGAACAACCTTGGGTTCGCTGAGATCAGTTATGGAGAACTCTCTATATCAGAGAGTTTGGAAGATCGAGACTCCGTGGAAGCAGAGGCTTTTCGGGGTCATCCACAATTAGACCTGATGGGAGACAGGTCAAGCCGCTGCCTAGTCGAGCTCATGCCCAGTCTGAGCTCGGCAAGGACTGGAAACGAATGTTTCGTATAAGCTGTAATTGGCGGACAGGTCGGTTTTCGTTCTGCTATATCCTAACTTCACCAAATCCAAGGCATTCCCTTAGGCCGTTCCTCTGCAGAGGAGGAATTAACCTGGCAAGACTCCGAGGACCCAGATGTACCTGTTCATGTGGTTTTAGCCGGGGGGTTGATAATCACAGCATCTCCTCTACCCTGTCCTTCCCCTAATATCATGCTACATACAGCTGATCATGCTGTACATTCGTTCTCGGCATCCTCGATACCCTCCAATCCGTTCAATAAAGTCACGGCTATGGCATTGGATCAATCGCAACCCACCGGTTCAGAATATCGTCTTGCTGTATTCTATTCTTTAGGGAATTTTTGCCTCTTCACGGCCTCACCCTCGAATCCTAAGGAATCGATCGAAACGCTGTCCTATGTGCCCACCGCCAGGCGACATAGGACGACGTTCATCGTGCAAGCAGTGTACCATCACCCCCTGCTCATAACACTGTCTACATCATTCGACTTAACGATATACGAGCTGCCCTCCGATAAGCCTGACGGCGCTCCTCAGATACGGCTTACACAGACATTGTCGTCTTTCACCTCATATCCACCTACGTCTCTTATACTCTCCAATCCATCACCACAATCGTACAAGCTCGTGCTGGCATACTCCTTGCCTGTTTATCCATCACATTGGACAGTGGCGATCACTGAGCTTGCTATCTCTTCGTTTTCTGTGCAATCCACTCATTCCACCAGCGCATTCGACCTTAGCCCTGGATGGTCTCCATTAACCCACGAGATGTCTCAAACTATCAGTGAGCATTATGCGCTCAAGCTAGCAGAGGTGTCTTCGACGTCCACGGATGGCAGGTATGTTGTTTTGGCTGGCGCAGCCACGAGTACGATCCAGCTCTACCGACTTTCTTCTCGTTCCCGTGCCGCGGGACCCAAGTTAACCTTTCTGCGTACACTATATGGACATACAAGTCCAGTCCAGGCTCTCTCTGTTGCCGACGGCCGGTGTGTGAGTCTCTCACGAGATGGAAGCCTGTGGGTGTGGGACCTAGAGCGAGGAGGTGTGGAAGTCAAAACCGATACATTGACACCCTTACCAGGCTCTGCAAGAGTCCTTTTCGATGAGCGCCAGATTATTATGGTGCTTAACGGTCGAATTCTGATCAAAAGGTTTGACGTGTAGCATATATACATACTTACACATATATTACTGTACCCTGTATTGCGGTCTTTGAAAGGAATTTTCTACAGTAAGGTTTTTAAGCTCCGATAGAATGAAGCTAGCGCGGCTATAAATTTGTCGATCGCGTTTTCTCCTGTTTCCTGCACCTGCTTTCACTTCAACCTAGAGTGAACCACGATGGTCGTCGCCATTGCAACGTGGTCGCTTGTTGTCTCTCCTGGCAACAAAGTAACTCAGGAAGTATTTCGCGACTTCAAAATTACGAATGCAGCACTGGGAGCCAAACTCGAAGACGAAAAAGCGAGGACGACTCTCAAGGTCACATATGAACCTCCGCCATTGTCCGATATGGACTCTGACGAAGAGGATGATTCTCCCAAAAAGAGTCCTCGAAAGAAGGCAAAAAAGTCTGAAGTTGCGCTCTGCTCATTGACACCCGGTACTGTAAGCTTGTGGCTCATCCTCACGTTTCCATGTGCTGAGCATAAATCTTCGTGATAGGTTGAGCAAGTAAGGCTTTCATAGTAATGACAGGCTCTCCACTTCTGATGATTGACCAGGCGGCTTTGGATATCACCTTTCTGGAGGAAGATATAGTCGAGTTCGAAGTTGTCGGAAAGAAGTGATTTTTTAAAGTCACCTTCAGAGGAAAGATGGTTAACATTTTTGTCTAGTTCCATTCACTTGTTTGGCAACTACGTTGGTATGTGTAATACACTCTGATTGACTAATATTGGAGTTGAGAAACCGTCCGTAGACCAAGCGCCCTTGCCGACGGATCTTCCTCCAGATTTCAGTGATGAAGAGTCAGTGGATCTTCGTGACGTCAGCTCGGACGTCGAGATGAATCCGGATGACCTTGATGGATTGGACGATTCCGACGATGAGTACGTCGAAGTTCGCGTGTCTTCATGAGTCGCGCTGAGCTTCTTACTCTGCAGCCGATTTGAAGAGATCGATGACACAGCCGAGGCTGGCAAGAAGCACCCTCGAGATTCAGATGCTCCAGATGCTGATGTCTCTATGACATCTGCCTCTGCCAAGAAGGCGAATAAAAAGCTCAAAGGCGAGAGTGGCTCGGCTATTCCCGTGAACACAGAGGTCGAGCCCAAATCGAACGGCGGGGCGAAGGAGTCGAAGAAAGAAAAGAAGAAAAGGGACAGAAAGAAGGACAAAGGGGATGCCAAAAACGATGCTGAAGCTACTTCTGGTGGGGAGGGGAAAGCCTCGAAATCTAGTGGCACCCTGAAGGAGTTGAGTGGTGGTCTAAAGATCAAGGACGTGAAAGTGGGCACTGGGAAGCAAGCCAAAGCCGGCAATACCGTGTCCATGAGGTACGTATGATCGGAACGATGCAAGCCGCTCCCACTGAGGTACGATTAAAGGTACATCGGCAAACTCTCAAATGGCAGTATATTCGATTCAAACACAAAGGGAAAGCCAGTAGGTTGTTCCTGTGCTATTGCAACAGGCAGTCTAATCTCATCGTTTCAGTTCACGTTCCGGTTGGGTAAAGGCGAAGTAATCAAGGGATGGGACCAGGGTGTGGCCGGAATGCAAGTCGGTGGAGAGCGGTTACTTATTATTCCGCCAACACTCGGATACGGCAATAAGGGGCAGTCCGGCATTCCAGCTTCGTCTACTCTTCATTTTGGTGAGTGGGATCCCATGTCTCCTGGCGCTAACTGAGTGTATTTTCAGAGTGCAAGCTAGTAGATATAAAGTAATTCTCACGATCCCACATTCAACACCACCATCTCTACGGATATCTCAGGCTTGCTTTAGTTGATTAATACTAAACACTTCAAAGACAGATCATGTATCTAAAGTTATATGTTCTGACTCGAAAATGTGACATCGACCCATTCGGGCCACTTCACTGCATGTTGAAATATCTATTACCAGACTTCATTTGGTTTGGGCCTCTAGTTGACAATAACTCTAGTAGAACTGTCAGGCTGGGGGATATTCTGATTCGTTGCCTTCATATGGTTGATCAAGAAGCCAGGACTAGTGTTGCCGCGGCTCGGCTTTGGTTCCTAGCCGAGCCAAGCCGCAAATAACCCCCGCCGAACCATATCCAGTCAAGCCGAGCCAGTAACACTTGGCTCGGCTCGGCTCCTAGCCGGCTTTCAAGCCGCAAGCCGATGGTTTTGAGAAGCCACCAGTAGCCCGCCTCAGTCATGCCATCCAACTTATTCTATGGCTGACACTATGATAGGACACAGTAGATAAGGTAAAGCACTTTATATTCTGTGTTTTTGTGTATATTGCAGTCATCTGCAGGGTAAATAGACACCCATGTTCTGGATACCAAGACTCACTTGTCACTCTTCATTTGTAGTCTGAATAGCCTCACCATCTTCATCATCTTCATTGATACAAATGGTATCTTGATATACTTGAGTCTTGTAAAGATGAGGGCCCATTACTGGACCTGACATGCAACATTGAGCTGCATATACATAGCACTAGAAAGTAACTGTCTTACAAGTCTCTGAGCTGCAGATATCCTGACACCTCACTGCTATCAAATTGTCTGCTGGTAAAAAGCAATTGAGCCCTGTAAGAGGGGTTCAAATGGGCCTGCAATATGTATTCAATACTGAAATTTGTTACACCCTGTAACACCAAGTTGTTATGACTATATTCATTAACACTGTATGGGAACCACCTTTTCCCTATCAAATCCTATTTATGCAGCACCAATGTGCTATTCTTTGCTTTTCCATTCCTAAATATCAGCATATATTTGATGCTTGTACCTGGAATGGACTTATTCAAATATTCTCTATTTTTCTATATTTTTTCAGGAATATTCCATGCAGAACTCAGCCCAGAATCATTTATTTCTGCTGTGCTACAGTTGTGGACCCATAGGCGCCCACAAACCTTCACACAGCCGGCTCTCCACCTTTGGACCAGGCATTTGGCCTGAATTCAAGCTCAGATGTCTCTGATCAATAAATATTCTCTAACTTGACAACCACAGCCTCTCAGGACAATATTTTCCATGCAGATCATCACCTGAGATGTGGCTATCCATGGCTGTCCAAACCAGTGCAGAAAACAGGGTGGACACCCTTCTTTTTGCCTGATCAGTGCCTAGTTGTATGGGAACTGGTTTTCCCTTAAAAGATCTTGTTTAAAGTTCCAAAACTGTACAATTTCGCTTCATGGCCTTTAAATATCAGCATATATGTGCTGCTTTCTCTTGATTCAGGGCCATTCAAATATTCTCTATTTTTTCATATTTTTTTGGGAATTTTCCATGCAGAAATGAGTCTACAAACTTATTGTTCTGCTGGGCGAAGTTTTGGGACCCACATGGACCCACAAACCTTCGCAGATGTCAGCAGCCCCAAAGTCAGCCGGAGTCACCCAGACTACTGACTCATTTTCGATCACATGACTCATTTTAATCTCTGACTCAATCTGGTCACCACTGCCAGTAAATGCTTAATATCTTCACAACCACTGCACCTCCTGACTCCATTTTCAGTGGAGAGTTCAATAGAAGCTGTGCCTACCCATAGCTGTGCTAATCAGCCTGGGAAACGAAGTATTGACCGAGTTATTTGAGTAATGGTGACTCCTGCCATGACTCATGCTATGACTCCTTCCATGACTCATACCATGACTCCTGTGATTACTGATACTATGACTCCTGCTCTGAGTCACACTATGACTCCATCCATGACTCATGCCATGAGTCAGAGCAAATCCAAGCAGCTCATTGGCTAGGAAACTTCCACCCCCTTCTCACATATTCCACTAGCTTCCAGTAGTTTCCATCTATTAATAGGTAGAAGTTTCCAGTAGTATTAGTCAGCTCCTGTAAATACAATATAAAAGGAGGCCATTCTGCCTCTGAAAGAATAACATATCATCATATTCTACCCATCTTCTGCACACCAGTGTGACTAGAGTGACATACAGTGTCATCCTCTATCTCAGTAACTGTTGATTACCAGTTCAAGGATCTTTTACAGTTGTGTAACTGTACTTGATTGCACTCGAAGTAGTGATATTCCTGCTTTGGGCGTGAGTGTAGTATCTGCCTCACGTGACTACGAATCTACAGGGTGAGATTGTCTGTCGATAGTCCTGCCATTAGTGCTCTTGTTTAAGTTACTAGTGTGTACTGCCTTTGCAGAGCATTAGGATCTTGAACTCGTGTGAAGCAGTTGCTAGACTACTTCACACATTGCTGTTACCCGCTTCAGAGTGTCACTGGTTGGACGGTTGGATTCATCCACCTACTTCCTCTAGCCTCTAAGTGCATTCCCCTCTTTTTGGAATATCTGGACCCCTAAGCATCCATGAACTCTAGACTCTGGAAGTCTTATTCATTCCCTACTGCTAAGAAATGTATTACCTTCCTGCGTATCATCTGCATTAACCATTACAATGGATTGTAACCAAAGTACAAACATTAAATTGTTTCTGGAGTTGTGCTGCAGTAGGATTTGATATTCTTCTCAGCTGTTCATTCACGGAATTGTGGTGATTTAGAGTTTGCCCTAACACCATAATTTTGCGGGTTCCAAAACACTCACTGATACCGGTGTCCAAGATTTCAGAGACGGAGTACGACTTAGAGAGTTAGGATCGGACTTAGGAACTAGGCGTGATTCAATATTCAAACTGGGGAATGAAGTCCCCAGTCGGGCAACTTAAATACATATTTGAAATCTAATGATAATTACTCCAGTGATGGGTCTCCGAGGCCGACGGCCTTACATGAGCATGTCCGAGTCCGATGGGGATGGATGTCCAGGTTCCTATGGTGATTGTTTTGGAACCCGCAAAATTATGGTGTTAGGGCAAACTCTAAATCACCACAATTCCGTGAATGAACAGCTGAGAAGAATATCAAACCCTGCTGCAGCACAATTCCAGAAACGATTTAACGTTTGTACTTTGGTTACAATCCTTTGTATTGGTCAATGCAGACTATACGCAGAAAGGTAATACGTTTCTTAGCAGCAAGAAATGAATAAGACTTCCAGAGTCTAGAGTTCACGGACGCTTAGGGGTCCAGATATTCCAAAAAGAGGGGAATGCACTTAGAGGCTAAAGGAAGTAGGTGGATGAATCCAACCGTCCAACCAGTGGCACTCAGAAGCGGGTAACAGCAATGTGTGAAGTAGTCTAGCAACTGCTTCACACGAGTTCAAGCTTCTAATGCTCTGCAAAGGCAGTACACACTAGTTACTTAAACAAGAGCACTAATGGCAGGACTATCGACAGACAATCTCACCCTGTAGATTTGTAGTCACGTGAGGCAGATACTACACTCACGCCCAAAGCAGGAATATCACTACCTTGAGTGCAATCAAGTACAGTTACACAACTGTAAAAGATCCTTGAACTGGTAATCAACAGTTACTGAGATAGAGGATGACACTGTATGTCACTCTAGTCACACTGGTGTGCAGAAGATGGGTAGAATATGATGATATGTTATTCTTTCAGAGGCAGAATGGCCTCCTTATATATTGTATTTACAGGGGCTGACTAATGGTTCTGGAATATTCTACCTATTAATAGATGGAAACTACTGGAAGGTTGTGGAAGGTGGAAGAAAGGGGTAGAATATTCCAAGCCAATCACAGGATCTGATCACAGCACTAACACTGATCAGGAGCTGAATAATGGTTCTGGAAAGTTCTATCTAATAATAGAGGGAAACAGCTAGAATGTTATGGAAAGGGGTAGAATATTCCAAGGCAATCACCTGATTTGATCACCCATCAGCTGATCTGATCCCTGAACTAGGCACTGATCAGACAAAAAGAAGGGTGTCCACCCTGTTTTCTGCACTGGTTTGGACAGCCATGGATAGCCACATCTCAGGTGATGATCTCCACGGAAAATAGTACCCTGAGAGGCTGTGGTTGTCAAGTTAGAGAATATTTATTGATCAGAGACATCTGAGCTTGAATTCAGGCCAAATGCCTGGTCCAAAAGGGGAGAGCCGGCTGTGTGAAGGTTTGTGGGCGCCTATGGGTCCACAACTGTAGCACAGCAGAAATAAATGATTCTGGGCCGAGTTCTGCATGGAATATTCCCGAAAAAATATGGAAAAATAGAGAATATTTGAATAAGTCCATTCCAGGTACAAGCATCAAATATATGCTGATATTTAGGAATGGAAAAGCAAAGAATAGCACATTGGTGCTGCATAAATGGAATTTGATAGGGAAAAGGTGGTTCCCATACAGTGATGCTGATGCATCAATCGGAACCGCATTTCTTCCAAACTTGCAGATCCCATAAGTTTACTAGGATCCTGATGGTGAGGAGAATTGAAAAGAGTAGAGGGTCTGGGACCACGATTGTAAACCGCAGACTGTCTCTGTCTAATCTGTTCATGATCAACTGGAAAGTTTTCTCCTTGATCCAATCTGGAAATCAAAGGAGCTTCCTTAACAGTATAGGCAACAGTTGACTGCTGAGCATCCCTGACTGGCATAGATGCATGAGTGGGAAGATCATGTCCAAGGACAGGATTCACTGATGCATTAATGACCTTAGCTTCATAAAAACTAGTATCCGCAGCAACCTTTCTCTGCAAAGCAGCTTGGGCAGCAGCGAAGCGAATTTTGAAACCATTAATGTCAGAAGACACCCCAGAAATATCTGGGAGAGCAGGAGACAGAAAGTCATCCTTTACTGGTTTCCAAGAACCCTTGTACTTGGATACAGCATCCCAATAAAATGCCAAAAAGTTTTCTACATCTTCATGTAGTGTAACACAAAGCACTTCCAGGTCTTTGGAACTCCAAAGGGAGTCACTAGGCCATTCCGAAGGCAATGTAGGGACAGTAGGAGGAGGAAGTTTCATCTGCTGCACTACACTTTCTCTCTCATTTGCAATATGATTAAGAGTGTCTAACAGTTGCTTATACTTCCATGGATCAAGATAATATCCCGTACTACCATGCTGACTAACTCGTCCAGGATGTCCGAGCAGTACCACATTGAGTAACGCTAATTCTTTCCTGAAGAGTCCAGTAGCAAGACGATTCAGAGCTCTAGTACCTGGTGCTTCCGCACAATTAAAGCTTATCTCTGCAATGCTAAGGAGTGAATCTCTTCTGGAAGAGAGTAGGGGATCAAGTCTGACCTCTCTCCATACTCTTGCTGCACTGAAGCTTTTCAAAGGCTTACCAGGCACTACGAAGACATTTTGTAATGGTCCTGTGATCAGGGGTCCATCAAAAGTTCAATTGGTAAGTGCATGGTTAGTCTGATCAACTTCCACAGCAAAAGAGGCATCAGCAGCACTAATCTCTTCATCCATAGTAAATGTCTGGTCAAGATCATTCACAGGAGTGAGTGGGGATCTAGTGTGCAAGAAGCCAGGAGTGATAGGGGCAATAGGTCGCTCTGGTTGAGCAGCCAAAGGAGTAGACGGGTCGTCCTCAAGTTGTTGTTGTTGTCAAATTGTTGAAGTAGACATGTTGCTCAGCTTGAATGAGGTCAACTTGTCACGAGGTTGATACGATTCGAAACGAGTTTGTATATGAGTTGGTGTTGGATAAGGGTTTAGATAAAGAGGAGAGTTAGGATTAGAGGAAGAGGGCAGACGAGTGTGACTATAGAACTTGTCTTCTGGAAATTCCAAATCGGTTTGTTCCAGATTACGAGAAACTATATTGAGTAAAGACTTAGTGATAGAGGGTCGGGTTATATCTGCAATGGTGCTTAGAATCTACACTCTAGACACTGCTTAAGCAATTCCCAGAGCGTCCACCAAATGTTTTGGAACCTGCAAAATTATGGTGTTAGACGCCTGTTCGGAATCATGTCAGTATACAATATTCTGATGTATAGGAGATATACATCAGGATTTCAATGATACATAAAGCCAGGGAGTTACAATTTGGATATCTTAAAAGATTTCAGATGTGTGAAATTTTCATAAATATAAACATATATTCTATATTTTAATAAACTTTAAAAGATGAGATATTTGGTTGAGATGAACATAATTATTTACATGGATATAATAGGAATGTATATATGAATATAATTGGTATTATATAGGGTATTTAGATATACAAATACCAGGTGGGGATTAAAGATAGTTCAAATTATGTTACAAGTATTGTATAAGAAAGAATCAATGATATTTGGATGTTCCCTCAAGGGAGTTGCCACCACTAAATGGGGAAAAAACAATTATTTTTGAGAATTATGCCAAAATATCAAAATATGTTTTAATCTAGTATATTGTGTAAAATTTGAGAATCATGTTGAAATATGAAAATAAGTTTGAATTGAAGTGTATTGTATAAAATTTGAGGAAAATAGGTTGTACATACGTATTTGTTGTATTTCTGAACAAGCGTCTTAGGGCAAACTCTAAATCACTACAATTCCATGAATGAACAGCTGAGAAGAATATCAAACCCTGCTGCAGCACAACTCCAGAAACAATTTAATGTTTGTACTTTGGTTACAATCCTTTGTATTGGTCAATGCAGACTATATGCAGAAAAGTAATACGTTTCTTAGCAGCAAGAAATGAATAAGACTTCCAGAGTCTAGAGTTCATGGACACTTAGGGGTCCATGTATGGGAACCACCTTTTCCCTATCAAATTCCATTTATGCAGCACCAATGTGCTATTCTTTGCTTTTCCATTCCTAAATATCAGCATATATTTGATGCTTGTACCTGGAATGGACTTATTCAAATATTCTCTATTTTTCCATATTTTTTCGGGAATATTCCATGCAGAACTCGGCTCAGAATCATTTATTTCTGCTGTGCTACAGTTGTGGACCCATAGGCGCCCACAAACCTTCACACAGCCGGCTCTCCCCTTTTGGACCAGGCATTTGGCCTGAATTCAAGCTCAGATGTCTCTGATCAATAAATATTCTCTAACTTGACAACCACAGCCTCTCAGGGTACTATTTTCCGTGGAGATCATCACCTGAGATGTGGCTATCCATGGCTGTCCAAACCAGTGCAGAAAACAGGGTGGACACCCTTCTTTTTGTCTGATCAGTGCCTAGTTCAGGGATCAGATCAGCTGATGGGTGATCAAATCAGGTGATTGCCTTGGAATATTCTACCCCTTTCCATAACATTCTAGCTGTTTCCCTCTATTATTAGATAGAACTTTCCAGAACCATTATTCAGCTCCTGATCAGTGTTAGTGCTGTGATCAGATCCTGTGATTGGCTTGGAATATTCTACCCCTTTCTTCCACCTTCCACAACCTTCCAGTAGTTTCCATCTATTAATAGGTAGAATATTCCAGAACCATTAGTCAGCCCCTGTAAATACAATATATAAGGAGGCCATTCTGCCTCTGAAAGAATAACATATCATCATATTCTACCCATCTTCTGCACACCAGTGTGACTAGAGTGACATACAGTGTCATCCTCTATCTCAGTAACTGTTGATTACCAGTTCAAGGATCTTTTACAGTTGTGTAACTGTACTTGATTGCACTTCAAGTAGTGATATTCCTGCTTTGGGCGTGAGTGTAGTATCTGCCTCACGTGACTACAAATCTACAGGGTGAGATTGTCTGTCGATAGTCCTGCCATTAGTGCTCTTGTTTAAGTAACTAGTGTGTACTGCCTTTGCAGAGCATTAGAAGCTTGAACTCGTGTGAAGCAGTTGCTAGACTACTTCACACATTGCTGTTACCGCTTCTGAGTGCCACTGGTGGGACGGTTGGATTCATCCACCTACTTCCTTTAGCCTCTAAGTGCATTCCCCTCTTTTTGGAATATCTGGACCCCTAAGCGTCCGTGAACTCTAGACTCTGGAAGTCTTATTCATTTCTTGCTGCTAAGAAACGTATTACCTTTCTGCGTATAGTCTGCATTGACCAATACAAAGGATTGTAACCAAAGTACAAACGTTAAATCGTTTCTGGAATTGTGCTGCAGCAGGGTTTGATATTCTTCTCAGCTGTTCATTCACGGAATTGTGGTGATTTAGAGTTTGCCCTAACACCATAATTTTGTGGGTTCCAAAACAGTCCAGATATTCCAAAAAGATGGGAATGCACTTAGAGGCTAGAGGAAGTAGGTGGATGAATCCGACCTTCCAACCAGTGACACTCTGAAGTGGGTAACAGTGATGTGTGAAGTAGTCTAGCAACTGCTTCACTGTATGGGAACTGGTTTTCCCTTAAAAAGATCTTGTTTAAAGTCCTGAAACTGTACAATTTCGCTTCATGGCCTTAAAATATCAGCATATATGTGCTGCTTTCTCTTGATTCAGGGCCATTCAAATATTCTCTATTTTTTCATATTTTTTCAGGAATTTTCCATGCAGAAATGAGTCCACAAACTCATTGTCCTGCTGGGCAAAGTTTTGGACCCACATGGACCCACAAACCTTCACAGATGTCAGCAGCATCTCCTTCACCTCCATTCTCCATCAACTCCACCTCTGTCAACCCTGAACTCCATTATTGTTCTCCTTATAAGTAGTTTCTTCTTATGGGCTACAACAAACCTTCTTCTTTTATTGCTTAGTTTAGTTCAGACTTGGGGTCCAAACTCCAAACTCCTTTCTGTGTTGTACTCCATATCCATCTTATTGTCTTAACACTTTTAGTTTCATCATTCAATTCTCCACATACTTATACAGGCTACTCTCTGTCTATTACAGTAGTTTGTATATCAACTAAGATTTGCCTCATCAACTTCTTGGTTGCTAGCTTCTTGACAAGTACCTTCTTGACAAGTCAAACTCCAGATCCTTGATCCAGCTCCATACTCTGAACTCTGAAATATTGGACCAACGATCTGAGGGGGTGCAACACACAAGTTGAAGCCAAGTCCACTCAATCCAACTCAATAGTTATTGTCCCATTCTGTCTCCAGTTGAACTGGAACAGTAAAGTCCCCTCCTCTTCTTCACTAGCAGCCAAACTCCAGTTATTCCATTAAACCCTGAGTTTCCCATTGGACTTGGACATACTCATGTAAGGCCATAGGCCTCAGAGACCCATCACCAGAGCAATTATTATTAGATTTCAAATATGTATTTAAGTTGTAAAATTTTGGACATTAGTATTAGTGAAGGCACAGCACATAAGCTGAAGCCAATTCCATTCTGACCACCATGACTCTGATCCAACCCCAACTCAGAATACTTGGCCCCCCAATGGACCAAGAGCATAACACTGTACTCACCAATAACATCAGTTTACCATTGTCTTACAGATTTACAAACTAGAATAGATGTGAGGAGGGTCCAGAGAGTCCAAATGAGCTCAAGTCTTTGAACAAAGTGGATGACATAACCGTGTCACGGCTTACGGCTCAGCCGGCTGGGAAGCCGCGCCGTTTTCCACAAAGCCAAACCCGATGGGAAGGCTTGGTTCGGGCAATTAGCAGTTTGGTTCCCTGCTTAAGCCGAACCAGGCGGGACAAATGCCGCGGAAGCAATGATGTCTTCCGTAGAGCCACAAACTAGCGAGACTATCACCTCACTGCAAGATCATGTAGCACACCTAACCACCTTGGTAGAACGTGTTAACACTCTCAGGAAGATTCCTGGACTTCTACTTGCACCATCAACACTCACTGGCTCTCAGCTTGAACAAGGCTTTGAGCAGATTAATGACCTGAAGAATGTCATTGGAGGAACGACCACCCAGGACTGTCTGAAGCTCGCTCATGAATCGTTTTCCAAGAGCAGTGATAATGTACGACTAGAAGGAAGGAGGCAAAGTAGGAAAAGAAGGTCTGGTGTCCATCGTTCACTCTGCTCGGTCATCATGTTTATTCTTGTTGCAGACGGCCACTAAGTCCAATCCCTGACTCTCCTCGACCGCCTCCGGCACTGCCCAAACATATTTTTCCTCCTTCGCCACGTTCTTCAAGTATTTCAGCATCAGAGCTACCATCCTATATTCGCGAGCACAACAAGACAGGCCAGACACTCAAACTTCATATCTGGACTCCCGCTAAGTCTAGACTGCAAGGTGACGGAACCCCCAAAGATTTCAAGTCGCAATCTAGGGAGATTGTTGTTCGTATCAGCATTAGAGATGTTCTCTATGCCTATGCCAAGCTAGACGTCGTAGATCGCCACCCCGTCTCGATCGGGTCCGGTCGCACCGACGATTCTAGTAGACTAATTATTGAAAGCGTTACCGTCTTTGGACCAAGAGAAAGGGTATAGTCGTTTAAATTATATTCTCATTTTGTGCACGGTTGATCGCCGGACCAGAAATCTCCACATTCACAATCTGACTTTACGGTGTTTCAAAAATTGTCTCAGCATGTCGCCTGGATGATACAGGACGAGCCTGATGTGACGGTGGAGAGCCTCGTGGTTAGTGTCTCTCTTGCAATGGCTTCACATCCCTCATCATCTGTTCACCTTGCATATACAGTCCCTTTTCAGCTCATACGAAAGCCTATTTGTGTCGACGTGTACATTGTGCCACAGGACGTTGTCCGAGGAGGGACATTTCCCACCAGTATGTCGATTATGGATGCCACTTCGGAGAATTAGGGATACAAGTGCTCAGGGAAAGGAAAGCGGAATACCGGTCGATGACAGTGAAGGCATGTGGGAGCCACGACACCGAACTTGTCTTGGTGTGTAGGGGTATAGACTTTCCCACTGCTTTTCCGAGGTTAACAGGCGCTCGGGGGCGCTGACTAAATTGCTACCTGTAAAATCGCCTGCTACCCTGCCAGTACCCTAGATCCCCGCATTCACCATCTGAGATGGGTGCTGTAGGAAAATTGTTGTTCAATACGGAACATGAACGACGCGACCGGTTTGTCACCATCGCCGTTTGGTGTCACAACGTCACCCGGGTATAACACTTATCAACAACCTCAAGAGCCACGGTGGCTGAATATTTATATGACGCTATAGTATCACCGCTTAGCTTGTGTGGCCGCTTCTGTAGAGATAGACCAGATGAACATCAGACTGGCATAACAATTGAGAAGAAACACAGCACTGACCTCGTCGTGTGGCATCTTCTAATAGGTTGGTGTCCATGGCCTTCGCAGGCAACTGAACATAGCGTACTACAGACCCGCGAATGAAGCAATTTTTCACCGCCATCTGATACGCGTAAGGTCAGAAAGGGTTAAGTTGAGTGTGATGGATGGATGGTTATAGGTACCGCCTCACCATATGCGGGTGCCTCGCCTCATCCAACACTTTTATAGAATCCAGTCGTATATTGAGAAATCTGATAATAACACACGGTAAGCGATATCGCAGACCGGACATACCAAGCTTTGAAACAGGGAAGAAAAGCACAGAAGAAGTGTGTCATAAGGAAATAAAAAACGCACTGATCTACAGACTTGAGCACGCCTGTGATGCAAAGATCATTCTTGAGCTCGACGGTCACCGTCTGGTCCGTCAGTGTCTTGAACACGGAGAAGATGAGCTGTTACAGAGGTAAAGGCCCCCCCCCCCATCATTGAAAGAGTCAAAGGTTCATTTTTAGCATAACATCGTTCTCAGTGATAAAATGTAGTGAAGAGCGGAGCAACCGCGTTACATACCATCGCGAGCACAAGGTGAGGTCAGTAGGGCTTCGGCAACTGCCGAAGTCGGAAGAAGACCCCGTTAGTCGTCTTGTTCCGCCGCCGCTTGAACCACACTTTGATTTCCTTCTTTTCTTCCTTTTATAATGTTTGTATAACAATCAAAGCCAAAAGAAAAGCAACTCAACGCAAAAGTCTGAATATAATCCATAGCATAAACAAAGGAAAAGGAAAAGAACACGATGTCGGATGTGACAATTTTAGTGGTACAGAGGCTACAGAACAGCACACCAGAAAGGGGGATCCCCGTCCGCGACGCGGGTTAGGGATGGAGGGGGAGAGAGATAGGGCCATTCACAGAGCGCGCAGTCTAGTACAAGAAAAAGTCGTGAGACGGTGGAGGGGAGAAACACACAGGACAGCTTTCGAGGGAAGGGGAAGCAACACTACAAGAGATAAGGATGGCATGAGCGATAAGAAACGTGAGGAAGGAAATGGGGTCTTGTGTGAGGTAATGGGCAGCGGGGAGGTGAAGTTTTACGGTGGGCGTAGCACAATCATCAGGGAGGGAACAAGGTCAAGGACATGGGAGGATTGCGCGCCTTAGGGAGGAGGGCAGCCAGCCTGGAGAAGTTGGAAGAAAAGGAAGGGGGTGGATTCCAAAGACCGATACATCAAGGGATAAAGAGTAATATAAACGTGCATGTGCAAAAAGAGAGAGCAGAGTCGCAGCATCGACGGGTCTACAGTTGTCGATGATGAGGCATGTGAATAGGCTCCGACCCAACACCAGGAACAACGGGCGTCGCCGCCAGATCCTGATTTTCCACGTGTCCACCTTCGCTGCTCGTCCCGCTGCTGATGCTCAGCGTCATACTCAACGGCGAATTCTCGCACGACAGCGGCGTGCCCGGCCGAAGCCCGTCGTGATGCCTCCCAATCGCCGCGGGCGCACTCACGTGTCCTCCGTTGGCAAAGGGTCCTATGTCGGACTTGAGGAGGGGCTGATCCAACTCCAGCGGGAGGTCGAATAACCGCATTCCACCGCCGCAAGCGTACTCCCCCCCGGATGTGAGCCCCTCTTCGTAATCATTGTACCGTGCCGGTAGATAATGCTCCAAGTAGGTGGGGCTCGTGCTCTGATTCTGGAGGGAGATGTGCAATGGCGGTAGGGTTGGTACGTCTCTGAGCCTTGCTACGGGAATAGGAGAGCGCCTCTTCTGCGACCTGGATCTCAGGCCAACGGGCGGGACGGAGAGATGAGGCAGTTCTACAGAACTCCCCTTGCCAGACTTTGGAAAAGAATAGAGCCCGCTGGATGTTCCGTGCGTCAGTTTTTCGAACTGAGGAGATGGTGTATCCTGAGGGAGGGGCACGGTAGACTGTTTCGATAGATATATTGTTAGAACAGTAATTCAAAATTCAGTCTGTTAACGAACGTATTTCGAAAACACCTTCTCGAGCATCAGCTTGAGTTTTCCCCATTCGAATACCTTGACATCCTTCTCGATATTCCGTGGCCTCGGAGCTGGCAGTTCCATGATAACACGGAAGAACTCCTCCGTCCCAGGTTTGCTCTTGCTGATGGTCATGGGTTTGAATCCCTCAAGATTTCGCCTGATGCGATTCTTCTCTTCGACCTCAAATCTGTTGCCTGCCAGCGCTTCGAGGAGATAAATGACGTCGACAGAGGTGATGAAATAGTCATTTTCTCTGCATATGCACGAGACAACGATCGTATTTTCCTTATAGTCAATTTGCTGGATCCCGGCAAAGGATATATGTAACGTCGTGCCAATTTGTCTCTTCCAAAATTGGACAAGGCGACGCCCCGCACCATTCTCGGTCTCGGACCTACATCAGAAAAAGATTCAGACCAGGATGGATGTGAGAAGAATATGGTGCCCACCATGCCTGCTTCATGTTCTCCAAATCTCCTTGGATGGCCACGCTTGCCTGCTCAGGCTTGGCATCATGCCGGAGCTGTGAGGTGCGTACAAGTGCAGGGCTGTCGTCGGAATGGGCTCCGGGACTAGATGGAACGGGTGCCACTTCCGGTAAGGGTTGAGAGTGGGGTTGCTTTTGTACCTTTTGCACCTGGGAAACCGGCTGGCTTGGCGGCGGCGGCGGCGGCGGCTGAGGCGGTTGGAACTGATGCTTGTATACTGGCGGGGGCATCGAAATGCTGGTAGATGGAAGGGAGGATGGGGGAGTGTCGAGAAACGCGCGGTGGGCGATCGGGGCATGCGGCGTATCCATGAATGATCCGACAATGTCGCGACGAAAGTTCCTGACGTCGGTGTCTACCGTGAGGCGCTTTGAAGGACTTGGAAAATAGTCATTGCTATCTTCACGAGGACGCTTGCTCGAGGACTTGACCCTCGTCTTGAAATCAAACATTGTGGGAGACGATATTCTGGGTGGCGCGGGAACAGCTATATCAACGAGGAGGGGGGATCAGTATGCGAGAATAAAGGCACGAGTGTATAAGGGAGCGAAAGGCATCTTGGAGCCCGCTGTGAACAAGAGGTAACAACGGTCTGTATGGACCGGGAGGGGATCAAGACGCCCGATATAGATACATTGCGATGTGATTATGGGGGTGGGACGGGAAGACCCGAATGAATTGATGGACGAAGCACTCACTTTCGTATGCAAAGACACCGAAGCCTATCGTGTCCAAAAGATTACCGCCAGAGTCGAGCGCTTGAAGAGTGAGGGGCCATTCGAGACGACCGTCTTGACCCATCTTTGCCATGTGAGTTGAAGCCTGGCCTACAAGGGGCACACAGATGCGCAGCTTCCAGTCGCCGCGCTCATGACCAGGGGGGCGCTCCTGGAGAGGCACGTTTGGCGAGACGGAGGTGGGAAGGGCGAGGTCTCCAAAGACAACACGGAGACGGACGTTGGTGTCGCTGAAATTTGTAAAGTCTACCTGTGCGGTGAGAGGTGCACCAGGGGGAGCGGAGGCAGGGCCGTATGAGTGAACGACCAGCATGCCGTTGGGTGAGGCGACTGATTTTGGATACACGGACTGCGCGTCGGTATGAGGCACTGGCTCTGGAGACGGGGGATAGCCCAGGGACTGTGGGGACTCAGGGCTGTTGTCATGGTAAGAATCCATAAAGCTGTGGAGATCGACGACGGCAGGGGGGTTGACTGGGGAATGGAGGAGATGGGGAGCGATGGCGGCGGGGACAGCGTCGTGGGGATGGAGGGAGACAGACATTGAGGAGGAGGAGGAAATGGGGGGAGAAATGGGGAGGGGGAGAGTTTATACAAGATACGATATAGAGAGAGAAAATTAAGTCCTCGGAGGAGGAGATACGGTAGGAGTGGAGGGAGAGGAAGAAGTTATTGTTGACAATTCACGATTAACTAACAGCGCTGCCCTTTCCCTCACTGCCCAGCCATTCCGGCGCTCCCCGAACACCTGGATTGTGAACTCCGAAGCCTCCACACACAAACACATGCACATACCGGCATTCCCCGGCACCCCTCTTCGGCACCAAACCCTCAGATCTTCCCACGATCACCCTAATCGCCGCGCGCTCGGACTCGTTCTCCCCCGCACGCTAGTCTTCCCGGGAAATCGGCGTGTGACGCCGCCACAGGCTGCTGACACACCTCCTAGCCCTTATTTGCATTCTAGTGCCGGGATCCTTCCCTATGGCTGCCACAACACACTACTCTCATCCTGGACCGCATGCTCCCCTGCTTCTGCTTCACAGTCCTCCCCCAACCACCCCCGCACCACCTTATTCATTCCATCGCATTCATGCCATCTCTTTCATTCTAGAAGCGAAGGCGCCAACGTCTTCCCAAATACACCTGTGTCTTCCTACGTGTCACCACCACGTTCTATTTGGAAATGAAATTTACCTTGTTTGTTAGCCGGTCCTTCCACCTTCTCACCTTGTGATCACCCACCACGCGCAAATATAGCACACATGCATTGCTGGTTAGACACATTCATTAAAACAATGGCCAACATGTCGATTGATGGGTTAGGGTTAGGGTAGACACTTGTCTCACGTCCTTTCATCGGAATAGTCTCTTTTGATCGCTGTGTTGGTGGTCCGACCCTGCAATAAATCACTGATCGTCCTGTGCCCATTGCAGCTAAATTGCAGCTAAAATATCGCCACCCGTGAAGCGCTCCCCTGGCCGCCGCTCCTTGGTTCGAGTCGAGAAGAAAATCACTTGCCTCCTCCTTTGTGCGCGCCAAGTCTCGGCAGAGGAAGACGCGCGGTTGCGATCGAATGGCAATGCAAAGGGTGAATTAGGGGTGCTCTTTGATCCCGCGATTGCAGTTCCAATCGTATGCATTGCAATTCTTTGCCATATATATCCAAACTTACTTGGTATCTTTGATGTCTTATGATTCTGCGATCGTAGTTCCGCTCTCGTGGGCGCCGGCAGAACAGGTCTTCTTCATATCTGTCAGACTCCCAAGATTCCCGTCGTCGTGTCCGGCTGAGACATTCATCGGCTGCATCATCGGCTGCGTCAAAGACCCCATAACCTCCCAGTCCGCTAACGCAATTTCAATATCCCACGCTCCTCCCGGCAAGATTCCAGGTTGTTGTGGATGAGGAAAGCATGCGGATATTCATCCACGGACCCTTCCTGTTCTCCGATTGACACTGGACTGTAACATGGGAGAGTCATATCGAGAATGGCCAGGCCGGCCTAGGGCAGGCACTACGCTTCCACGAGTCCCCCATGGGGTGCTGGCGGGAGTATGGCTGAATGGATGACACGACGTCATGACCCAAGCCCAGCCAGGTACATTTTCCAGACAATCGTTGGCGATGTAAAATTTCTCGAAATAGAGAGGTCACCGCCATCGAACAAATCACGACAGCGGGGAGGTAGGATTCGCAGGCTACGGTGTGAGCGAGTACACAAGGTGTATCGGGCGCTAATCCAGGCTGTGG
The DNA here is from genome assembly GCA_025174535.1 of Cantharellus purpuraceus. Taxonomy (NCBI): domain Eukaryota; kingdom Fungi; phylum Basidiomycota; class Agaricomycetes; order Cantharellales; family Hydnaceae; genus Cantharellus; species Cantharellus purpuraceus. Next base: position 419,524 of record JALBUN010000012.1, read on the forward strand.
CGCAATGAATGTAGAGTATATCACGGAAAAACGACTCCGGCTTTTAATGCAAAAGGTGTGGACTGTTGTAAACCATCGGGTCCGAGCTATGGAATAAGAAGTATTAGCCGTAAGATAAATTCAATTGCACACTCAGCATGCTCCATCTGCAATTAGGTACACGCGAGATGTTGAAACGCTGATGAGGAAGAGAGTGCAGCATTGAGATTGGAGCCGAACAGAGAAGCACGACTCTAATTGAGCCTCAGAGCCAGGCACTGCCATGCATTGAACCACCACCAGTGGGCTAATGGATACTTTAGGATACTGGCACGGGGATCGGTTCGGCACAAGGATCGATTGGAAGATGAACAATCACCAGGAAAAATCATCATTTGGTGCTACAGTGTACGTGACTCTGCTGAGGCTTAGGTATAGCAAAGCGCAGCTGCAGGCAAAATAGACGCGCATTATAGGGGCCGAGTAATGATGCTCATGATAGCCCCTCGTACGGATTGAAGCTTGGCAGGCCACCTCGGCAACTGACAGGCGTTGAGGCCCACCAGATGTTGTGCACGGTGATGCACCGCCGATTGGCATATCCTGGGCCCTGAGGCGCTGAAAGACGATGAGGATCTAAAAGATCCCTACTCAGAGACGAGTTTTGACAACAATGTGTGTGACTGATGCTACTTTTGCAATCGTAAGTAGAGACGCGGGTCTAATCACGTGATCTGTCGTGACACAGCCTCGAATTATGTAAAACCGACCGGTCTTTGTCAATTATCACTATTCCATTTCGCAATGTCTCTGGTGTCGTCAGCAAGTCAGGCGTAAACGTGTAGAAGTTACAAATGCGAGTTTCGTTTGTTTTTTTTTCGCTCGGTCAGATGCCATGGCGCCATTGGAGCCGCTCGTCGGAGTGCCCGCTGTGCAGCTCGTACCCTTTCTATGTCTGAGACATGCGTTGCGGATCACAACCTAGGTCCGCAGGTTCCGATCAATTTCACACAGCATAAGCTTTGCTGGCAGGCGAATAAATACAGCACTATCGCCTCGCAGTTCCAGCAATGGAAGACATCACCGGAGCGGAAGGACATGCTATGCCAATTTAAGAAGCCTTCCTCCTTGTGTCTGTGGAAGGGGTAGTTATACCGTAAGGCACAGCAAAAGGGGTGATGTAAGTCATCTTCTTATCGACACATTTCTAGAATCTTTTCGACAAATCAGCCATCAATCTATCCAGAACCTCAGCAAAAAATCACATGTCTTCAGAATGCTATACTCACCTGTGTGTACAGGTGCTTGGATCTGTCATCATATGAGCGTGTAATGGCGCCAAAAATGGGAAGCAATGGCCGCTCACGTGCATGCTGCCAATAAATGTATGTTGAAGGGGAATCACAGGCTCCTACTGTCGTAGAGTCGCTGACCAAGAAAGGTGTTAGGCTTCTGTACCCAAACGCTGCAGTCAAGGTATCCGTTGCGATGAGGCATCAGAGGAGAAAGAATGTCACGTAAGCTATGTTGACTCCATGTCTCTCACGATAGCTCCCCACGTTCTTGAAAATGGCATCCTCAAAGGCCTGGTTATGATCCAGATTCTAGTACCGTGTTCGAGAGTTGGGACTCATAACAACTCACACTCCATTCCCATCAAAGTATACCCCAACTGTCAAGGTGTTTCTAGCTCCAGCACCGATGAGTCTCAAGGTTTCTCTATCCTAGAAAATTGCAGGTCAAGTCACCAATGATATATCACGTACAATTGTTGCTACGGCATTCAAGAGTAGTTGCGCCCCGTCTCTTTTGGAGTATGTGAAGTCGCTAAGAAGCAACGCGTCGAACACATACAAGGATCGAAGGAGGCGAATAGCATAATAACTTGATCCCGAAAAAAAACTATGAACAAAGTTGATTCGGGGTCAAATTTGGGTTGCTGATTGAGGAAAATGCTCGTCTGGAATCATCAATCGGTGAGAGGTGTCTACGGAGTGTCAGGTACGAGATGCCCTGGTTGATAAATGTCGAAACACTGATGTTTCGCGCCTCAGCGGTTGACCTAACGATACACTCAGCAAGTTACAATGTCTCACACGTGCATACAGTGCCAGAGGGTCAGGTTTGTTACAGCCCCGCCTGAAGCATGGATTCAGTACTCAGTCCCATGCTAACATCAGCATTCCCAGTGGATCTAGTCAGGTAGGGCCATTCGGTGCTCTACCACCGGCCATAGGATTTGTCCCGCTAATAATCGCTGGCGGCGGAGGGAAGGTACTATAGCATCATTCATGGCCCTGAGGTAAGAAGGTAAGGAATAAGCAGTGATTATGTGCGTCGAGAGATATCAATACTCATGTCCACGAATCACCAAACGGAATAATGTTTTGATTTTGGACAATGAGACCCCAGAGTTGACATTGGTATACGAAGAGGACTTCGAGGAGCCGCATTCGGGTGTGTATGCCAGCTGCAAGCTACGAGACTTCCTAAAAGTATGACTTAATGATCGAGGGCACATAAATATGCAGGGCATATGGCTTGCATGTAAATTATGTTCATAACTTGTTTCTTTGCAATCGTGCTTTCGTACCATATGCAGCACTAGTAGGTGTGAACCACGAGCTGCTGGTATGAAAGCATTCCTATCCTGCAGACGGTCCGTCGGGCGCCGTAAACAGGAATCCATTAGGTCACAAGGTGGGAAATAGCGCATCCGAATAGATGGTCACAGAGATCCTGACACGACGGCCTAGTGTGATAACCCAGTACATTGTCTAATAATGTAGAAGGAGAGACGAATCTCCAACATTTATGCAAAAAAACCAGTCAGCTAATTTTGACCATCTCCAGACTTAGTCGCAAGCAGCACACAATGTTGCCCCCCAGCCCCAGCTGCTTCAACCTTCCAACCATCCATAGCCTTACTCTTGACCCTAGATGGCACCGGTTGCACCTCAACATCAGGACCCAAGCCAAGCTCACAACCATTTCCAGAACCCCAGCTATAGGCATTCCCACCTCGAGAAACAGCCAAATTATGTCGTGTACCTGCAGATAAATGCGCGATTGGATTGATGGGGGGTGCATCAAGCATGTCGGGGGTAAACGGTGGAAGAGAGGGATTATTATCATCTGAAGTTGGCGGAGGTGGAAACAGGATAGGCACTGGCTCAGGGATGAATTCATCGACGGCCGGAGGTATCGCAGGAGCCTCTTCTTTGTCTTCGCTTGTCGAAGCGTCCGTCTCCTTCTCTTTGATCGCCTTTTCTATCTCATCTCTTGCAGCTTCTTTGCGTTTTGCGAGTTCCTTCATAGCAGGGTGGTCGTCTGCAAGACCCACCTCGCGGCCATCACATCGTCCACAGCCATAAACGCTCCCGTCATCAAGGAGGAACAGTGAGTGATGTTCCCCACCACTGATTTGAATTACCTTCCGCCCTCTCAGTTTCGTGGGATGGAGTGCATCCACTTCAGTTGGCTGCCAAATGATGTCCTCATCACCACCTTTCTCCTCGCTGACACCTGTCTGCTTCAAGCTATTTAATCCCCACGCAAAGACGACTCCTTTGGCATTGACGGCGAAGCTATGGTAACTGCCCGTTCCGATCAAGACAATATTCCGCAGTGCCAACCGTTCGGGGGAAAGACCATTGACCTTGCGACGCTCGATGATTCTGCGACCAAGTTGTGCCGCTTGACCAGAACCCCATGTATAGACATGTCCAGCAGTAGTCAGGGCGACAACGTGGTCTGTACCACAGGCGACTGATACAAATTGATACGGAGTCAGCACTGGAATTGGAAGTGGCGTTATCTGAGTTTTTGAAGAGCCCGGCTTCCCATCAAAACCCAATAAACCATCCGAAGACTATATGAAAGCGTAGAATCATCGCACCAAAGATCCAGAACGCACTGGGACTCACCCGAAAGCTGCCCCAAGATCGAAGATCCCCCTCGTGTCCTAACGCTATACTTACACTATCTCCCGCTGAAACATCTACAGCACGAAATTTTTCGTCAACAAGCGTTTGAACAACCATTGGCTGAGTTTCAAGTAGTTCCGCTTCAAGAGTTTCTTTTGGATTGTCCGGATCGGGTACGCCGTTGGTGGGTCTACCAAGGGAGGCGTTATCATTGATACCCCATGACCAGACCTCAAGAACGCAAAATCAGTAAAAGACTACAGCAGAGAGCTGCCAAGGTCTTTACCTTTCCTGCTTCATCTACTGCCAATGTGTGCATGCCACCAGCGCAAATCTTCTCCACACCTGCTCCCTCTGATCCCAGGATGTCGCCCTTAGCTGCAGTCTCAAACCACGCGTGTAGCCTAGGACGTGATATTTCTCCCAATGTTTCTGTGCCTAGGCCAAACTGTCCGAAGTCCCCAGTGCCAAAGACGAAGCACAGACGGGAAGGACGTGGATGAGAGGCAGACTGCTGGAGCGCATTGATTGCTTTGGTTCTTGAGCCACGAGCTAGATTCTGTTCCTCTTTTTCTTTAACAGGTTCCCCACCTGCAGTGGCTTTTGTGCTTTTTGGGGGCCGACCACGTTTGCGTGGTAGCGGTTTTCCGTCATCACCCTCAGGTTTCTGAGCTACAGTTTCCTTCTTGACTTCCTTATCTGTTTCTGGCGCGTTCTTCGCGGGTCGTCCACGTTTAAGCGGTGGAGTTGCCTTCTTATCCTCTCCATCTGTTATAACCGAAGCAGCACGTTTGCGAGCATTGGATTTTGGTTTAGAAGGAGGTTTGTTGTCAAGGGGGACAGATCTGAGACGAGAAGCTGCCCTGCTTTTTGGAGGCATTGTCGTAGACAAGAAGAAAACGCGTCCCAACCTAGTACGCGTCAGATATGGTTAGGTGACTAGTGGCGTTTGGTTCTCCGCTAGCCGCGTTCAAAGTTCAAGACATGGCATCCCACAACAAACAATCGCAAAAATCTGGTAAATATGCTGAAAAGCCACTCAATTACACCGTTTTGATATATGCTGCAGAGTCTAGTTCAGTTCGCCGTTACCTGGTTGCATATAATACACTGTCTGTCCTGGGATGGTCATATATCGCTTTCGCGGTGTCGGCACATCTTTTAGGCCTCACGGACCAAACTCATGTAGCATCACCGTCAGCTCCCCCAAGTGCAACGCCTGGTTTGGAGCGTATCCTAGGATCAATACCTTACTTTAAAACGAGCGCACCCGTCAGTACTCAGGTCCAATCGCAAATGCTGCCATTCCTCCTGCCTTTCATCGACCGTGCAAGGGCCACGTACACAGCCGTTGGGTGGCAGACAGCATTTGTGCAATCGTTTGCGATCCTTGAGGTTATCCACTCATTGATAGGGTGGGTGAGAAGCCCCTTGCCCACGACAGCTATGCAAGTCGCGAGCAGACTTATGCTAGTTTGGGGAATAACAGACCGGTTTGACTCTGTGAGCACATGTTCTTTTACGCCAATCCGCAAGCGGCTTACGTTGTTTAGGCGCGAGATAACCCACTATATGCTTCAATGGTATTCGCGTGGTCGATCACGGAAATCATTCGCTATTCTTTTTACGCAGCCAACAAGCTTCAGTATGAACTCGGATGGCTCTTGTGGCTTCGTTATACCACATTCTTTGTCCTTTATCCTCTTGGAGCCGGCTCCGAAGCTGCTTTAATATATTCAACACTGCCCTCTCAGACAACATGGGACGCATGGAGTTATGGAAGAGCGATTATATTCGGCATATGGTGGCCTGGTAGGCGTGTTCATTCCACTGCTATGAAGGTCTCTGATTTTTCATGGAAGGCCTTTATGTAATGTATACATACATGATCAAGCAGCGCAGGAAGATCTTGGGCCCCAGCGGGATAGCCAGTCACAATGACTCCAAAAGCACAAAGCATGATTGAACTAAGAGTTCCAGGATACCTAGTGTAAAAGACAGTTACATTGATACTAGTGCAAATATACCCTAGGTATCATAGTAAAATGAGGGAGAAGAGATCGTGGGAAGACTTAGATATGGAACGATTCGCCCTCAACATAGACTCATGTGGGTGCACAGTTCGGCGGAGTACTGAAATTTTTTTTTGGCGCCTACTGGAGTTCACGCACTTTCTGCTGAACTCCAGCCTCCGCCTGCCTAAGTTGTTAAGGACTTATGGGGAGCGCTGTCGCCATAAAAAACATGATACTTATCCATCGGGGTGCACGTTTTGAATATGCACTGCATAGCATAATTGGAAGAGAGAAAGAGAGACCAAGGGAAGGAAGTCAACGTAGTACATAAGGTGTGATCGTATATATCATTGTATCATATACTTTAATAAGGTCATGGTGCTAGTTCTCAGGTAGTATAGAGGTTAGTATTCGCGCCTGTCATTGGGTGTGAGCGCGCGAGACCGGGGTTCGATTCCCCGCCTGAGAGTCTACTTTTCCCGCGGGCTCTGCCGGGATTGGATCTCTGCTCCCTGCACGGCCGTGGCTGATCCCGTAATCATAAGTCACGATGTCAGTGGCTGGCTCATTTTTATTTATTTATTCTCCCGCGCAAGGTTAGATCCTTATGTAACACGCACATTGAAGTAGCTTTTGTTGTTATCTCCGATATATCCTACGCTTGCACATCATAAGGATTACTACGAGAAACAACTGTACTACATGTGAGCTATTCCACAACGTATGACACAAAGTGACTCGATAGATGTTGTCTACTCTCTCAATTTTTGGACTAATTCTGGCACTGCTTCGTAGAGGTTTGCTACAAGTCCAGCATCCGCGACTTGAAAGATTGGCGCGTCAGCATCCTGACCGAAATGATGAGTATACGAGCGCATGCGTAGAGTAAGTTTAGACCTTATTTATGGCGACAATCATTTTTGAGTCCTTCATGCCGGCCAAGTGCTGTATTGCACCAGATATACCGATTGCCATGTAAAGCTCGGGCGCAACAACTTTACCGGTTTGTCCCACCTAGCTGCCATAAGTAGAAGGAAACCAGCGCTGCAATGTGCACAAACCTGCAACGAATTATCGGCATACCCTGCATCGACTGCCGCGCGAGATGCCCCCACAGCAGCGCCAAGGACATCAGCTAGGGGATCCAATGTCGCCTTGAATGTATCAGCATCCTTGAGGGCCCTTCCTCCAGATACAACACGACTTGCGCTGCCTAGCTCTGGTCGATCTGACTTTGTCAAATCAGTGTGCACATGTTGGGTGGGACAAGTGGAGCTGTCAACTGGATCAACAGCTTGCACTTCAGCTGATCCCCCCTCTCGTCGTGGGGCCTTGAAGGCGGTACTTCGGACTGTGAAGATCTTGAGTGGAACAGACTTGGAGGCACGGACATGAGTGAGAGCATTGCCAGCATATATGGGTCTAACGAATGTTGTACTGCTGGAGGAAGCATCGTGAGAAAAAGAGGTGACATCCGAGATAGCTGGGAGATCTAGGGTTGCAGCTACACGAGGCAGGATGGACCTTGCAGATGGCGAGTGTGCGGAAATAAAGTGTGTGTAAGATGAAGAAGACAAAATCATGTGCAATAAGGGCGACACTGCTTCTGGAAGGGGTGGAGAAAAGTGGGGCGAGGATGAGTGAATCAATGTATTCAGGCCGTTTAATCTATAGGACTTGTCCAGCGCACTGGTGGCTTCAAAGTGAAAAGTTGGCTTACTTCTTAGCCTTCTCTACGACGCTCTCTATGTGTTCTGCTTTGCCCACGACCAGGGCTGTGACGCTGCCCCCTAGTTGACCAGCAGCTGTGAGAGCTGACAACGACCCTGTGTCGATATCACCATCATGGTGTTCAAGGTAAACGAGCGCGCTAGGAGACGATGCCGAGGCATAACATCGTACCGTGCGGCAGACTGAGAGCAATACACGAGTTCGAAGCATGACAGTCGATATCGTAGCAGTGAACTGTGTGTGATTGGCCGGAATTACCCGGATGGCTCTGGTTGGCTTGTAGACTTGGCTACTTGCAACTCGCCACATACAAGCCGCTTAAGTATTCCTGTTTACCGCAACAACGCATCGCATCATATAATTGGGAGTGCTCCACATGTATTTGGATGAGTCTTGACACGCGATATCTTTGAAATCGGGACCTTCTGATCAAAATACGAATAGATGCTTTAATGGATGTACGACATAACTCGCCGCGCCAAAAGAAGCTGGCACCATATCTCAGTGCTGTCTGCCCAAATTATGAACAGCTTGCCGCTGAAACATGTTGCCCCTAAGTCCAATTAGAGACACTCCACAGATTGCCCTAAAGTCTATTTCCCACTACTCAAAGGTGTCTAAGGGAGCCACACTCCCTGCAAGACGACGTATTAGGTTCGGCTGATTTGTTCAAGTCCCACTCGTCCGTTCCGCTCGCCATCCTGACATTCTAACGGTATGTTCTTTGACTTTTTTGTTTCTGTTACATTTGTCTACACTATTCCACACCACCACCACTCTTTATTGCGTTTGTCACCTTTTTTTGTTTCTTCCTCCGCATGGCCCCTTCCACATCTGAGATAAGTTGGTCGGTAGAATAACTATAAAAGGATCTCAGCACATAGGGCAACGAAGAAACTTACAGATTCTGCTGACAATCTTCAACAAGAGCAGAGACAAATGTTTCGACGGACACCTTGTCGTTTCCACCAACGTCCTGGCGGCTGTCGGAAAGGCGAGAACTGCGAGTTTCTTCATACTGGCCTTTCAGGTGGCTCCCCTCAGTCGTCTATGCGTGTGGCCTCTGTTAGTCCTCCCACTACTCCGGAGCGTCGCCGCGCTCCAAACGGCGTGTGCAACGAGTTTTGGACTACGGGACAATGCAAACGAAACTTTGATTGTTTTTACAAGCACGAGCGTCAGACCCCAGAGATTACCAACAGCCGTGTGATACCAGCAACAACCAGATTTATTACTACAGGCGAATTCAATGCCGCCCAAGTGCACAATCATTTGGGAAGATTTCTAAAAGACAATTACCGATTCACATCACCCAACGACATCTACGCATTCATAAGTCTCCTAGGGCATGCCACAAAGGAAAATAACTGGGTATGTTCACACTTCATGGTGTCTAGTGATATAGGCTCATTAGCTTGTGTATAGAATATTGAAGATGGGCAGGTAAGAGGTGTAACACTTTGATATTAAAGTGTTTTCCTAATGCTCTACTATGTCAGCTCCTTCTGACGACTTTAGCTACAGTACGATTTTAGCGCTTAATCACTCGTAGCATACTAATTACAAAACGCTACAGCCTGGACACAATGGCTTGCTGAGGCTGGGAGACATTGTACGTCACCAGGACGTGGTTATCAATGCTGGCATATCACCTCGTCTGGTCTCTTTCCAGCGGGCGTATTTTCCTTTGCTAATGGTGAGACTGTCGTATACAAATACCATCGTTTTGATACTCAATTGACGCTGAAGTATTTCGCGTCCGAGTTTGTTATCAAAAGCACCTTGAATCGCGACGTCAAGTGAGTATGGCCTCTTTAGAGCCTGAATGATTGCTAAATGATCTTGCAGCGCACTGTACGCTCTGATCTACAATAACTTTGAAGCTTTCTCAAATACCATCAAATCCTCAATGGAGGGCTTCATGAGAAGCAAAACGTTCCGGGATCCACAATATGACAAAAGCATCTCGGGTATATTAGTTTTTAGCTCCATCTCTACCGTGCTTTTTGAGTGAATATTCCTATCACCCTCTTCCTTTTCTCCGCCCTTTCAGCCATCCTGATTGCTTCTCCCCCCCAGGTATCTCACTCGTTTTAGACATGCTACTACCGATCAACCGGCATTAACACCGCTAGCACATAGCCTTAGTGACTGGCTGGATCTTTGGATCTCTGGCATAAATTCCGTTCCGCCTACATTCAACGACACTTGGGCCGGCCAACAGACACCAGAATCTCGGCTGCCTATCACGAATCGGGTCCGTGAGCAGGTTGGCAGAGTTGTCACAATTGTAGATCGCGAGCAAGCTTCCCGTAACAGGTCCATTCCCTCTAAGCAGGCCCATTTGAACAATAGAAACTCTGCAAATATAGGCGTCGTAGCATATCTGGAGACAAGATTCATAGGCCCGGGAGACGAACGGGAGGGAGGGCCTAGACATGATAATGACTTCACCAGCATCAACAGTATCCGTATTGCACCAACACACCAAGAACTCATATGTCCTCATCCACCATTTCTTCCTGCTAACCTCCCGAATGCTCCTCACCACCTTCCATCTGAAAGCATGGAAAGGTTGCTTGATATCCAGTTTCGTCTACTCAGGGAAGAACTCATGTAAGTCTGACAATCCGCTGTCAGATTTCCGGCTCATGCATTTTTTCAGCGCCCCGCTCCGTACAGGAATCCAACTTATTATGCAAGATCTCCGTGTTGCTCCAGGCAAGAAGACCCTACTTTCTAATCTTCTTACCAGACGCGGTGGTCGATACATCGGTGCCTTGCAAAGCCACGACAGTCTTATGTTCAACGTGTACACAAACTGTCGGTTCACACAATTTCAATTACACCCTTATCGTGGGGTCACCGTGGAAATGAGTCTTGATTCCCCTCCAGGTAGCGCAAGATCTCAGAATGTAGCGGTTCGTTCGAAGTTCTGGAACGGCAAAGGAGGGAAAAGGCTTATGCAAGGAGGACTTTTTTCCCTAATTTGGGGATCTAGTGACCCGTCCATATACCTCGGTGTCGTGACAAGTTCGATGAAGGATCTTGCAGTATCCGCGAAACAACACAATGATGAACGCGTGAGCCTTCACGTTTCGTTTTTCGACCTGGAAGCGGAAGTCAGGATTCTGAAGCTCCTAAACAATCACAACAACGATGCACAGGGCTTAAAGCTGCTCATAGAGGCCCCAGTCATGTACGAAATGATCAGACCATTCTTAACGGCTCTATGTGCGGAGCCAACGAGCTTTCCATTCAGTCGATACCTCACCCATCCCCGATCGGGATCTCTGAGTACTATTGATATCAATTCTCCAGCGTATGCAACCAATCCTGCTTTCACATTTGATCTACGGTGCCTGTTTAAGGAAGAACCAGGAGAAGACATGCATTTGGATGTCACAGATTCCTCTACTGTGGAGGTTTGCCGGCAGGAACTCTGTGGACCCAACAGCCGCTTGGACCCTAGTCAAGCCGACGCCTTGGTGAATGCACTTACAAGAGAAATTGCATTAATTCAAGGGTCAGCATATGAAATATTGCACTCATGCTGGGTTTAACTATTATGCTTCAGTCCTCCAGGTACCGGAAAGACCTATATAGGTGTCGAACTGATAAGAGTGCTTATCACGAACGGCGTAGGGCCTTTGCTTATGATCGCTTTCACTAATCATGCATTGGACCATATGCTTTCCTCGGTCCTGGATGCCGGTATCACAAAGAAGATCGTGCGACTTGGGTCTCGATCGGCTGACGAACGCATCTCAAAATTCAATTTTGAAAGCTTGGAAATGGTTCAGGGGAGATCTCGACTTGATCCGGCATTGAACTCCCTGTACAGGAAGTTAAAGGAAACACAAAACGAAATGGATGAGCTCATGAGCGCTGTACGCACGGTGACGGTGACGGGTCAGGAAGTGGATGAATTCATTGCGATACAATATTCAGATCAGCATGCATCATTGCATGCGCCCCCACACTGGGTGAATGCTCTCGTCTCCGAGCAAAGTTTCGGCGGTTGGCGCACGGTTGGCACAACGACTGCTGATACCAGCCTTTACAGCTTTTGGGAGCAGGGAAATGACCTCCGTTTTCTAATGACTTGGAAGACTATGGCCACGTCCTCGCCACAAATTGGCACCACTGCGAACCGTTTTGCACTTCTTAATGACACCGACACTCAGGAGTCATCAGAAAACGAGGATGAATCTGTGGCCCTAGTATCGAACAATCGTAAAAATCAACTCGATGCGGGGCCTGCGTCTTCGTGGATGCGGGATTGGTTCGATACAGACAAAAACTCAAAGGCGATGCCAAACCAGGACATTGAGACGACAATTCAGGAGCCATGGGAAGAAACACTGCCAGTTGACCTAGCTGAATCGCATAATCCTTACCTTGCCAAGTATAACCTCGCTACTCGACCTGAAATTCCTATAACAGACAGGCCCCTTTGTGACCTATTAGGTCATGGTATAGACATATGGGAACTCTCTGGGGAAGAACGACTTCGCCTTAGTCGGTATTGGAAGGATGGTTTAAGTCACTTCCATGAAAAAAGTCAACTGGATCAATTCTCTCGCCTCCGGAAAAAATATGAGGATGCTAGAGTACGCTACAATGAAGTCAAAGAGCAGGTGTGTCTATATTGCATTAATAGATGAAAGTATGCTTCATAAGTGCAATAGTCGAAAGTACGCCTGCTGAAAGAGATCGACATCGTGGGATGCACAACTACTGGTGATTAAATCTGTTGCCTGTGTCTATTGCTATCTGACCCATGAATAGGGGCCGCGAAACTGGGTGCCCTCCTCAAGGCGAGTTCGCCAAATTCCAATTCGTAGGACGTCGTGTTTATGCTGAATTTTAATGTGCAGGGTTTTTCTCCCAAGATCTTACTTGTTGAAGAGGCGGGTCAAGTTCTGGAGGCTCACATCATCGGCAACCTAGTTCCCAGCGTTGAGCATATGATCTTGATTGGAGACCCGCTACAATTGAGACCGAATTTGGCTAATTACAGTGCGATCGATCTCTTCCACGCCTGAAGTATCACTGACAAGATTTTTCCAGATCTCTCTGTTGACAGTAAACGCGGGGAAACATTGTATCGCTTTGATGTATCATTGATGGAACGTCTATCATCCTCTGGTTTACGCATGTCCCAATTAGAAGTCCAACGTCGTATGCGCCCATGCATCGCGGAGCTTGTCCGGTGAATACGCAGTTCGTCGTGGGGAATATTAGCTTTAACATGCACTCCAGGAGATCACTTTATCCAAGACTCCAGGATCATAAATCGACAAAGCAATATCCATCTGTTCGAGGAATGGCAAAGAACTTGTTCTTTATGTCGCATGAGCATCGTGAGACGGGTGGTGGAGAAGATTCCGTTTCTAAACATAACATGTTCGAGGTACATTGAGCGTCTCATTTTCAGCGATGTCGCTGATAAATGACAGGTGCGGATGACAGTAGATCTAGTGCTACACTTTTTGAGGTATGTGCTGAATACCTTCTTATAACAATAGACCAATACTATGCAGGCAAGGTTCATATTCACATGAGGGAGATATCGTGGTTTTGTGTGCCTATCTGGGACAGCTGGTTCGCATGAGGGATGCACTCGCAGGCAAGGTCGTCACAGTCATAGATGCTCGTGACCAAGAAACAATTGCCGCCCACGAGGAAGATCGCGACGATGAGCCAGAACACCTAGACGTGCGGCAAGTATCCGTGATGAACAAAGTACGCAATTAGGCTGCTCTATATTACTTTCTCCCTCGTTGACGTATTCTAGGTGTTACTTCGCACTGTGGATAACTTTCAAGGCGAGGAAGGTAAAAGTTTACAGGGGCTTGATTACATTTCTTTTTCGCTGACATATGTGGAAGCTCCCATTATCATTCTATCACTTGTTCGCAACTCTGGGTCCATAGAAGACGAGCAAGAGCGTGCGACGTCAGTGACGCGGCCGTCCATTGGCTTCCTTAAAAGTCGCAACCGCACAAACGTCGCTCTGTCTCGAGCCAAACATGGTCTCTACATTATGGGGAACGCGGATAATCTGGCCACTCAGTCACCCATGTGGAAGTCTATCATTGATATTCTTGATGAACAGGGTTCATTAGGAACCGGATTCCCGATTTCATGCTCGAAGCATCCTGAAGAGCAGCACAATATATCGGCTCCTGGAATGCTCCCACAGTACTCCCCCGATGGTGAGGACGGTTTATGCTCTTAAAACTCTTCAACGATGCTGACGGAGTGTTCGAAGGTGGTTGCCTGAGACCGTGTGCCGAGCCGCTCACTTGTGGACATATTTGTCCGTACAAATGCCATTCTGATGATCCAAGTCATCAGACTGTCTTGTGCAACCAGAGATGCCTTCGTCTCTGTCCTCAAGGCCATCCTTGCAACAAACTGTGTTCTGAACCCTGCGGGAACTGCCGACATCCTATTCTCAACGTCACATTGCCTTGCGGTCATACAAGTCCGTCAGTACCGTGGTATGTTGTTTGTCGGTCATTTACGTCCCTTTCTCTGACCGTTATCTAGTCATTCAGCGAAAAACCTTAGTCAGATTGCATGTGTCGTGCCTGTCGTGAAATCACATTCAACATGCGAACATACGTTTAGCATTGCATGCGGCAAAGACGCCGCTTCGCAGAAGTGCCGAGAGCTGTGTGGTACTAATCTTGTTTGTTGCGGGCGATCTTGCGCGTCCACTTGTGGCGATTGTCAATCACTTAACAATCGTGCAAACCCAAATAGTCCCCACGTTCCGCGACTCCTTCACCAACCACATCCTTGTCGGAAAAGCCTCTTCTGTGGCCACCCTTGTAGTGGGAACTGCTCGGAGGATCACAGCTGTACAACTCGTTGTGCGAGGCCTTGCCGTCGAGCTTGCGAACATGCCAGTTGCAAGCAAGCGTGCCATGTGGTTTGCGCGCCATGCGCCCAACCTTGCTCTTGGACTTGTCCGCATCAAGGAGCGTGTCCAGTACCGTGCGGTAGCATATGTGCCCGACTACCTTGTGATGTTCGGTGTCTCAAAGTTTTATCTTGCGGTCACCAGTGTCCCTCATGTGAGTTCGACGCTTTCATTTGTATACGTTCTTTTTAAAAGGCAGTACAAGTGTGCGGCGAACCTTGCAGCATCTGTGTCTCGTGTGCGCCCTCGGAACGCAAAGGCGACATTGTCGATCTCATTTTGCAGACAACGATGGAAGAACTTGAGCCAGGTGACACACTTAATACTCTCATATTCACCCTATCTTGCGGGCATTCGTTCACAGTAGAGACCCTCGATGGCCATTGCGAATTGGATAAGTTCTACAAACGTTCGGCCAATAAGTGGCTCGGGTTTGCGATACCTGACCCTGGTTTTCGAAGTGCTCCTGTCTGTCCTACTTGTCGCTTCCCTATCAGCATACCAAGGTATGGCCGAGCTATTAAACGAAGTACGTTGGACTTGGCAGAGAAGAATGTGACGTCGGACATGTCTCATTCTCTCGAGGATGTGACGAAAATGCTCGATGCTTTCGAGCAAGTAAAAGCACAAACCGCCGTTGCGCAAGCCATTGCAAAGATCGCGCCCACCAACAAACTTCTATCCCATGCTGACATGGAAGATATACCACGACTACAAAGCAAATATCTACAGAACAATTTAGGTCGCCCCATCCCTGTCCAACTCTTCCGTCTTGCTGGTAGGAGTAAGAAGAAGCCGCACTGTATCCCACGACCTCTGGGTGAGGTGTGGAAGAACATCACGAACCTTCTTTTTCAAGCATACTCCCTTGCCATTGATGTAGCATCGCAACGTCCTCCCCATATCGTCGCATACGAGAATGCATTTGCGACCTTGTACCAACAGGAGCTTCAGGGCTTCATTAACAATCCTGAACGCGGACCTCCTCAGCCAACTGAGAACGCTATGCGTGTGGCTAGGATCAAAGTTGGCCAACCTCCGCCCCGTGCAGACAAAAGATTTAGGTGAGACGATCTCTTGGCTCTAGACGCAAATAATGCTGAACGGCGCCACTAGCGTGGAAGCTCTGTGGCTTTCCATCAGTATTCGTTTTCTTACGGCTGAGCTGGCTGAAAGTATGCTGAAAGCCTTGGAGCAGAATGCGAAGTGCCCCTCCTTGTACCGCTTTGTCTGGGCAGGTTTCGTCCGTTTCATTTATCTCTCCTGCTGCCAAGATGTCCTTTTGGCCCGAGATACAGCCATGAAGTCAGAAAGTCACCGGCAAATTGCCTCTTCGGGCCTCCTGGAGCTCAGGGCGACCTTTGAGCTATTACGTTTCAATGTTCAAATGTGGGCGCAAAAACCACACAGTCAAGAGGAACGCAATGCTTTGCTAGAAGATGCTAGGAAAAGTGGTCTAGAAGCAAGGGAACTTGTCCAGCGCACTCGACGGAACTTTCTCTCCTCTCGGCAAGATGACACCGAGAAGGTATATCAGTGGATTGACGAAAATCTCTCAGGGCCAGCTATGAAGATCCTGGATCAATGGAGTGCGCTCGAGGCTTCCATCAGAGCAGGGGTATTTTATATCCCTGTGTCACTGGACGAGCTTACCCAAATTGTGACTGCATTCAATTTCACGAATAGAGGCCATTGGTATTCATGCCCAAATGGACATGTATACGTTATTGGGTACGTTATTGGAATTGTGCCAACGTTATTAGCCACTCAGTAGTTTCTTCGGAAGCGACTGCGGTGGTGCTATGCAAGTAGCCACTTGTCCAGAATGTGGATCGGTTATTGGAGGGACAAACCACCAACTAAATACTTCAAACACGCGCGCCGAGATCATGGACAATGTTGAGCGTAGCCAAGGGGTCGAACCAAGTCCATGGGAATGGAATCGTGATGCGTAGACATTGGCTTGATGAAGTACATCGTACATGTAACCGACGAACGCAGCTTAGACTCAATTCAGAAATCAAACCCTTCCTGCTTGAATCTATCTAAGCTTTGGCCAGGTTTTGCAGCTTCCGCCAGGTCCTCACGTTCCATGGACACAAAACACTTCCGCAATGTGTGCCACAATTGTGCACTTTTATCGCCGCCGACCGACTCCTGCATCATGAGAGCGCTGAGGAAATGTTCCGCTGCCTCCTTGTATGCACCAATGTTCAGACCTAATATAACGAGATCAATCATACGATGCAAAATGGACGGTTGACACTCACACGCCACTCCGACGTTATAGATTGCCCGAGTGTAAGTTGGCCTGAGCTGTAGCGCTTCACGATACACCCCTAGTGCCTCCTCGGGTTTCGATCCATTGGAAAGGCATGATCCCAGCCGATTCCATAATAGGTAATCCTATCACGGGGTCAGATATCAGCGGCATGGTGTACAAACAATTCGTACTTTTGGTCGTGCTGTCAAGGCACTGCCAAAGCAATCCTTGGCTTTATCGAACTCTGCGCTGGTATAGAACAAAACGCCGAGTCCAATTTGGACGTCAGGATCCAGAAGCTCTTGAAGATGCTGTTGGCGCGCAACCGCAAGGAATGCATTAGTGACATGGTCGCGTGAAGCCCATGGTGAACTTGGCGGAGGGCTCTTAAGTTCTTGAGGTACGAGAGATGGAAACTTCGAAAGAAGCCACCGATGAAGTGTTGTGTGCGACGCACGATCAAAAGATTCATTGGTGTAGGAGATAGCAAGTGACTGTCAGCAGTTCACATTAAAGCCTGCCAGAACACAACAGAAGACTCCCTACTTACAAGCATACCCTCCCCGCTGTCACCTGCTTCCTGTGCCCGACGAACACCTTCCGACAATGCCCGCATAGCGGCGTCCTCTCGCTCATCCATACTGCGAGTTTCTCCAAGCAAGATCCAAGCTTCATATCCACCTTCTCCGAGATCGCCTTGCTGTATAGCAGCCTCAAGTAAAAGGGCAGCCTTTGTTAGTGAGCCATTCTGGTCCAGAAGATGCTTGGCTCTGCCAAGGTTTGAGGCATCTTCGATAAGATGTGGGTTATTGGGTTCTGGGATTCAACTTTCAGCGAATCTAAAACACCATACAACCGTAATCTCACCAAATTTGTAAGGCCCTAGAATGGGTATTCCTTCATCATCAAACTTAGCGGTTTGAAAATCTTCGTCCTGTCCAAGTCCGTTCTTCCACGCGTTCTCCATATCTTCTCCATAGTCAAACTCATCTCGCTGGGATTGCATGATCTGATTATACTCAGCCTCCCACTTGGCAAGCTCGTCCTCCGAGGGCGGAATTTCAGAGTTTTTGAGGCGATCCCACACTCTACACATTACGTTAACTCAATGAATTATACACTATGCAAACACTTACTTCTGAAAGTCAGATAGATAGTCAACTTCTTCTGCATCTCCCGCTTTTCCTACAAAATCCGAAATCTTTGCTCTTTCAAAGGCGGACTCCAGAGACTCTGTATCGTCCTGAACTTCTACTATTCGAGATCTTTCTTCGGTCACAGAAGCAGCAGCACGAGTAAAAGCCGCCTCAAAATCAATGTCCGCAGCTTTGCCCTTGCCTTTAGTATCCATGTGCGTAAACTCTTGGTCCCAATACATGGTAGGAGGTCCTCTGGGCATAGAAGTAAACGATGGTTGGAAGAAGGCAGGGCTTTGATGATAATCGTTGATGGAACCTGTCACCGACGTATTCACTGGTTGACCTTCGTGAAAGCCGAAAGAAAACCCACCGTTAAGAATTGACGTAGTGTCACTGAAACGGGAAGTGGAAATTCCCACCGGTTTGTTTCCGAATTCGTCAGACCACTTTGAATTGGATGGCATAGAGATAGGCATCTTCATTCCCCAGTGAGATGGATCAGCCTCTTGTGTGGGCAAGCCAGGTGGAATGGGCATATGTATACTTTCCAGTAGCCGATGACTTGCTGCAGGAACTGGTGTCTGGAAACTTGAGCCCCCAGGGCCTGAGTCAAAGAATTGTCTAGCCATGGAGAGATCAGCTGCATTGAGGTGGCCAGTCGCACTGGGGGGAAGATGGCGCAGCTAATCGGTACATGGGAAGTGAACAAAGGAAGGTCATCTTGTTAGAATAAACGTACTCGGGAAGAAGAGGGTCCCTCGACTCTGTCCTAGCAAGTAAGTTAGTCAATGGAGGTCACACAAGACGCTAAAATATACATACTCGTTGGAGGCTCCTATCGCCCTCAGTGTGTTTCAACACCTGCGACAGAGGGTTGGACGTCGTTGCACATTCTGCGCCAGATATAAGAGACTGCATAGGTACTATGAAGGAGTGAGGGCGCAAAGGGTACCGGCAATTTACAAGCCCGAGGGGCTAAGGCCATCGCTGAGTCACCACGTGTTCATAATCATAGTCCCATACTTTGATTCGTACGGAGTGACTTTGCGAGTGTGATCGTGGATTAACTGCCGTTCTGCCAGAAATGACAAGTGCTGGATCAATCACAACTCCATTTGCTACTGTTCACTTGTCTTACGATCCTAACACACCTCCATCCCATCCTGGCCCGCAGTGGACGAGGTTCGTGTGTCTGAGTGACACACATAGCCAATGTTTCGCAGTGCCACCCGGAGACGTGCTACTGCATTCCGGAGACCTTAGTTCCTATGGAAAGGTTCAGCAGTTGAAGGTCACTATGGACTGGATTAATGAGTTGCCCCATCCCATCAAGATTGTCATCGCTGGCAACCATGATGCAAGTCGTTAACATTCCCTCCTGACTTCCTGCTTAGTCTCCTCAGTTCTCTCTTGATACTGAATGGTATGAGGGCCAATGGGTCGGATTTCATAGGCCAAAGGAGGTAAGTATTGTCTGCATAATTTTTGAGATTTATCTAGAGGCTAGGTTCGGCACGTCCAATTTAGGATACGAAAGCAGCGAAGAGTCTTATGATGGGTGATAAAGCACGTCGTAGCGGTGTCATATACCTGGAGTATTCAAGTGTAGAAATACAAGCAAAGCGAGGTGGTCGATCGTGGAAAGTATACGGATGTCCGGTATGTTCCAATGCTCTCCATCTGGTAGACTACATGATCAAAGACATTAGGGTTCTCCTTGGTTTGGAGGTAATCAGTTTGAGAAACATATTGTGATGCAGCATTGACAGTGAGATCGACAGGGTGGGCTTTTAACTACGAGCGCGGCGAAGAGGGAGAGAGTTAGTATCTACCAGCAGCATCGGTTCCGCAGCTGATTGTCTCCTGAAGTGATTCATCAAGATATTCCTGCAGAGACTGACATCCTGTAAATGAGCCTTAATAGCAAGGGTAGAGTTGCTCACAAATGTTCAGTCTTACACATGGACCTCCCGAAGATATCCTTGATGTAGTGCATGATGGCACACATGTCGGCTGTACAGAGCTGATGCAACGGGTCAAACAAGTCCGTCCGGCATTGCACGTCTTTGGGCACATACATGAAGGTTGTGCTCTTGCCTTCTAGATATTGACGTAGTCTTGCTGACTTGCACATTACCAGATCGCGGTGTCAGAATGCACACATGGTCCTCATTAGAGCCAGAATGGCCTGTATTATCTGGAAGGCACATGACCATTTTTGTCAATGCCGCTAATATGCCCTCTGGTAGGAAGGCCGCCGAGGCGAGGAAGCAGGGTGTACGTCTGTTTCTTAAACTGCCTCGGTGCCGCCTCACTCTGTCCTTCAACTTGACAGATTACACCTGTAGTTGGTGGCCCTGGCTTTCAACCCGTTATAGTGGATCTGTTTGATCCTGTGGCTGGATTTGAAACCTAGGTGCATTGTATGTTTCGTTTGCTTCTAAGAAGATTTTATTTCATTGTTTTGACGAGTAAAAAATTCAATATGTCGACTTTTATAGGCTCGGACCGGGCTCGGAGTAGACCTGGGAAAGCTCTGACTCACGGCTTTGGTAGCTATGCTTAGCATACGTCATAGCCAGGCCTACCAACTCAGTTGGTGTATCCACTATGGACTATTCAATCGGTGCTTGTGTGTGTCCATATTTAGACTACAAGCTCACGTGATGCTTCATACTTCCGGGACACTGGTCAACTGGTTAACCTGTTTGTAAATGAGGCGAAAGGCTTTTCGGCTTCTCTCATCCCCTCTCACGAGAAACAGTAGCTTCAACCATGGCTCCCGGTGTCGTGGAAATGTACTCCTCTCCTTCACATTCTCTGTACATTATAACTTGACTGTCAGTCTTTGTTTCCAGTTATTCTGTGCCTAAAGCACAAGTAGTTTCTTGTAACAATGTACAACTTAACAAATTCTCAAGCAAGATTACTCAGGACAAGGTCAGGCGGAGTACTGCCAATGGTTCGTGGAAATGACCATCTTTCACAGGCTCGCGGAGGGGCCCAAGCAATGTGTACGACCTACAGGGCGCACGTCTCGTCGTTCATTCTCATGCCCTTGTTTATTCAGTATACGCGGTAGGGATTACCGAGGAAGATATGAACAAACCGCAGATTGGAATAGTGCCCATTTGGTGGGAAGGAAACCCCTGCAATAGCCACTTGCTTGACCTAGCGCGAGAAGTGAAGGAAGGATGTAAATCCGAGGGACTCGTTGGCTTGACGTTTAACACTATAGGTTCGAAGATTCTTCTATGGTATGCCTTATTCTAACACAAATCTAGGTGTCAGGTGCTGTATTCAAGCGTGTTGAAACGCGTTTCCTGCTGACATTGCATGGAAAGTGATGCCATAACGATGGGAACTGATGGTGTGCCAGATCCACAGCTGTATATGTGTAGCTAATTAGCCATAATGTAGGCATGCGATACAGTTTACCATCAAGGGACCTCATAGCCGACAGCATTGAGTCAGTAAGTTGGCGCACCGACGAATTTTACAGGTGCCTCTGAACGTTTGTGCGTATTCTAGGTGGTGATGGTAAGGCAGCATCATTTTCTCTGTCTTTTGCATGATTTCACGGCAATATCAGGCACAACACTATGACGGTAACATCTCGATTCCCGGTTGCGACAAGAATAGTTAGCAACAGCATGATATTTTGTGACTTTATTTGATTAAACATGGCCTTTTACAGTGCCCGGCTGTGTCATGGCTGCAGCCCGACACAATCGTCCCACAATTATTGTGTACGGCGGCACAATTTCTCCGGGCGTGCGTCGTGTTGACTGTCCAGGTATGGGGTTCAAGAAAGGCGAGATGGTCAATATTGGAGACGCTTTTGAATCTTATGGTTAATTCTCTCTTCTGCCTTCAGTATAGTTTGATTTATCCCGACTCAGGTGCCTATTTGACTTCATCCATCACTGACGAGCAGAGATTCGATGTTGTCCGTCATGCCTGCCCCGGACCTGGGGCTTGTGGTGGGATGTATACGTAAGTATAGTCATGTCTTCCAGATGTCCACACTCAAAGGGATACAGTGCAAATACGATGAGCTCTTGCCTGGAGGTGCTTGGAATATCGCTCCCATACTCTGCAACAATTCCGGCAACATGGCCTGGTGGGTCATCTGACTAACCAGCTTGGAATCACTAATATATTTAGTTGTTGTTCAGAGAAGAAGCAAGAATGTGTTCGGGCAGCTGCTTACATAAAGAATCTACTTGCTAGGGACATTAAGCCTCGGTCTGAAATATTTTATCAGATAGTGTGCTCATTCACCGTGCTAATATGCCTTCGAGCAGCGATATCCTCACTCGCAAAGCTTTCGAAAACGCGATTACCATTGTCAATATCACTGGTGGATCCACAAATGCCGTACTGCATTTGCTGGCTATGGCACGCGCTGCCGAAGTCCACCTAAGCATCGATGACTTCCAGATTATTGCCGACCGAACACCTTTCCTGTGTGACCTCCGTCCTTCAGGGCGGTACCTCATGGAAGATTTGCACAAAGTCGGGGGGATGCCAGCTCTACTTAAGTATTTGTTGAGCCACACGTCTCTGATCCACGGGGACCAGATGACCGTCACTGGTAAAACTTTAGCCGAGAATCTTCAAGGTGTGCAGGAATTGGAGTTCACCAACCAAGATGTGGTTCGCCCTCTGGAGAATCCAATCAAACCCACTGGCCATTTGACTATCTTGAAGGGTAACCTTGCTCCATCGACTGCGGTGGCCAAGCTGACTGGAAAGGAAGGCTTGAGATTCGAGGTCAGTACTTGTTTTTGTGATTCGCAGTTTGATCACCGTGTCTATACTTTGCTTGTGAAGGGTGTCGCAAAATGTTTCGATGTGTATGTCCGATAGCTTTATGTCCAGTCGACGCTCTTACAAACCCACTGCAATAATAGTGTGGACGATTTCTACCCAGCTCTTGAGAGGGGTGATATTAAACCAGGTACTGTTGTCGTTTTCCGATACCAAGGTCCCAAGGGTGCCCCTGGTATGCCCGAAATGTTAGGTAGGACAAATGTAATACCTGATTTTGCTCTGGCGGCTTTGATCATCTATTCCTTAGGTCCTACGGGCGCCATTATGGGTGCTGGATTAGGGACCAGTGTTGCATTGATTACTGACGGACGATTCAGCGGCGCATCGCGGGGATTCATCATTGGTCATGTTCGTGTAATACCTTGGTGCCAACGATTGCTGAAGTGACGGCGAGTTGGTATTAGATTACGCCGGAAGCGCAAGTCGGTGGGCCAATTGCGCTCATCAAAGACGGGGACAATATCATTATCGATGCAAAGACGAGGAATATCGAGTTGCTAGTTGATGACGCAGAACAGGCAGCTCGTCGGAAGGAGTGGGAAACGTCTGGGAAGAATGCGTTGAGAGAGCGGCGAGGAGTGCTTTACCGTTATGCGCGGGACGTGGCTGTGAGTACGACATTGGTGAGTATTGCCTAATTCTAACGTGTTGGACAAAAGCCTGCGAGTGAAGGAGCGTACACCGATTAAATTCCTGGCAGTTGTGCTCATGTCAATTGTTCTTGTCATTTTAGAAGATGTACATTACGAAGGAAACTGTTGCAATGCCTGCGCAGCAGCCACGTTGAAACAGATTGTCAGTGAGAGCGATTATGCAAAAGACCTCGTATCAACATTCAACACGAAGGAAAGCAGTCTTAAAATACATGATGGTCTACTGTTAGACGTGTCTGCTGCAGATATATCATGGTGTTTCGAATTGGTCCGTAGCAGAGGAATGAGCGACCCTGTTGCTGTCTGGCTGAACCTTCAAAACAGAAGTCGAGGCTACAGCAATGAATGGTGATGTAGAAGGATCCATATGGGGATGCGACTGAGCACGCGTCGACGGGGCAATACTGGACCATGCTGTACCCGCTGGCACAGTATCTAGTGGATGTGGTGGTAATGTGTTTGCGTCTTTTCCAAACAAGTATTTCTGATGTTCGTGTGATCCCCGGACAACGGCTGGGTCTGGGGGGAGAATGAATGGAGTTTTGCCTTTCTCTGGGTGGCCCTGATGGCGACGCCTACGACGCCGCAGGAGGAGAAAGAGAGCCACCATCCAAGCAAGGAGGACACACGCTCCTGATATCACGCCGGCAATTACGGGGATGTTCGAGGTAGAACTGTCAGGAAAGAAATGAGCCTGTTATGAAGCACGACAAAAATGTAAGAATAGCATTTACATATGCTTTATCGAAGTCGGGGGTTCTACCGAAGTCGAGATCCAGGACGTCGAGACAAAATAGTCGAGATCCAAGTAAAACGTATCAAGAGTATTAGTTATTGTTACTGTATGTCGCTCAAAATGTAATCCGCCGGCCCAATACTAGATCAGGCATGTGCATGAAGGATTATGCATTGACAGGGCCAAGATGACTAACCAAAAGTGTTTGTGGACGAAACGAAGGAGCTGAACCGTTCAGAGAGACAGAGGGTTGATCGTCGATTTTGACGGTGAATGTTCCATAAGCTTGGTCGGTCGCGCCATATAAAGACAGAGCGTTGCCTAGGGACGAACTTGAGTATCATCTTGTGATATGCGGCTAAATCCTGCGCACCGGTGAAGGATATCGTTGCCTGTGCTCCCTGGAGTTGCGATGCACTATATTATGAGTGTCAGGAAAATGCGGAATGTAAAAGTGGTAGACGTACTGCAATGTTGAATTGAAGTAGGATGATGAGGAAGAACTAGAGGTTTTCCAAGCAGAAGTCGATGGAGCATATGCAATAAGGGCCGATGAATCATCAATAATGGAACTCGCGGACTTAACACTGAAACACATGCAACACCTTCAGTGCATACTTTTGGGAAGATAAGGCAAGGAACTATGACACACCTACCATCTCCGTCTCCAGTGGTGAACGTGATAAAATCAATGTCCACAGATGTCCCATTTTCAGTGTTGGTGAGAACAAGTTCATGTGTCTCGCTTGATAGGCTGGGTACACTGAACAGGATTTGTTGAAAGCCGGCATTACCGGAGTTCATAGCACTGTGCGACGTAGTCTTCCCATCTAATGTCACATTGAACGATTCATAGCTGGGGCGTATGGTACCGAATAAGTAGATAGCGTCCCCAAAGAATGAAATAGAAGCTGTAGTGCCCTGCAAGCCACGTCGTAGAGTGAGTAAATTGAACCAGTACGAACGTAAATGTCAGACTTGCACTGATGCTCGTGGTGTGAAAAGTGGCTCCGAAGTAGTTGGAAAGCTGAGGATCTGAAAGGTTGGTATCCACCCATCCTGGGCTGTATATGATCTTATAAAAAGCTCAACGACCAGTTCCATAAACTGTTGAAGCGTAAATTACCATGGGGCTACTGTCATCCACTGTTGGAACGTGTTATATGCCATAACTGACAGTACTACAAAGATAAAGGCGTGTATGCACTGACCTGTGACATTATAGATAGGCATGCTGCGGCTGCAAGTGATGCTTCTTCGACACCTGAGAGGAGGTTAAACACAGCACGCCACCAATGCGTGTGTCTCCTGGGTAAGACAAAGGGGGTTGGGGTTTCAAGTGAGCCAAAACCTTGAACTTGAAAAGTGCAAGCGTTCTCTCTCACATATGATATGGTGATTTAGTCTTGAAACGCTGTAAGGCTTACAAAATTCCGCACCCGGACACCATGCGCTTTGACCACTGCTTACGGTAGACCGAGTAGGATTGCCTAGGGAGTGAAAGAGATACAAGTTTACAGCAATCCGCTGGCAGCCTAACAGAGAGGGAGTGGATAATGATGGTTATCCACATTGCTAGTTTACACCTCTGCTGTACTTAAAAGCTGGGAACTAATACAGGGCTTGCGTCATGGGAAAAGAGTTGAATGAACTATGCTACTAGCGCCTACCACACACCGCGGAAGTACTTTCTCATACGGAGTACTTCCGGTGTACTTCCCGGACACTGGTCAACTGGTTAACCTTTTTGCAAACTTGCTTCGACCCGTGGATTGTGATTACTGTACCAAGTAGTAGTTTATTTGGTCGTTCCTACTTGTAACACTGTAGAATAGCAGCCGATCTATGATTGTGCATTTGTCACATGCCCAGATTAGAAAGGAAGATGGGAACTAGAAAGGTACGTAGTCGTCTGAGATCTAGCCAACAACCACGTATGTCTTTCAGCACTGCGGGAAGAGGCCCGCGTCATAGCGTCTTTTAGTCATAGCTAGGGTGCGAATCAACAGAAAAATCCACAAATGAGGTGATGCCAGGCACGTACCAGCGATTATCCCACTTCCAACACCGCTGCCATCCTCAGCGTGATGTGTTATTATGTTTCTGGCAAATCAAGATCACTATTGAGTCTCAGAGAGCCGTTGACAAGAAATACAACCCACCGCCCTTTCTCTCCGAAAATATCAATCAAGCCCTCATGCACGCGTTCTGGGAACTTCGGATATTTCTTTACACCAAAGATCAGCAAAGTGCAGATAAACACTGCGGCTAGCCAACAGCTCACGTTGTATAAGGACCCGTCAGCGCCGACTAAACAACCGTCTTCGAGATGACCCATTTTACTGACGATGGCAGCGACTCCACAAGCACTAAGCCGTGCTGCACGCCTTCCCACAAGTCGGGCGAGCGCACGGAAAAATTGACGCTCCGCCAGAGTAGTCTCGATGGCAAAGAAGTGGGTAAAGATGCCGATGATCATCAACAACTCATCAGTCGGATCGCTGCAGGGTTGGAGTGATATCAATGCGCAGGGCGAGACGGCAACTCGGTCACGTACCTCTCCATAAGGGATAGAAAAGCAGTGTCGAACGCATACGGCTTCTCGAGTTTATAAGTTTCTTGACCAAGGAAGAGAACACCTTCATCAATGAGTTCACAAAGGACAAGCCTCAGGATTTCCCCGAGGTAGCGACCAGCGATACATTTCTAGAAGAGATGAGCACAAAAACAGACAAAGCAGTGAGACCGCAACGAACCTCGAAGGCTTGTTCGCCAGGCTTATTGGATGTTTCGTCGACGATGATGTCGTATTTGGTGCGTGGAAGATGCTCGTGCCCAAATGAATCGAACGCACCCTAGAGAACATGAAAAGGGTCTATGAGAGGGCACAGATGGCTAAGCAATCCCCACGAACCCACTCGCAGTTAATTGCCATCTCCTGATCGGGTGGAATACCAAGATGCTTGATTTTATCAATGTTCCCCACTTTCTCCATGTAGGCAGCATTGCAGCCAGTCCCAAAAATGACACCAATTTTCGTGCGTGGGTTGACATAGTGTGAGGCGATAAGGGTTCCGGTTGTGTCATTTATAAGAGCAGTGAATTTGACCGGAAGATTCTGCGGGAGGAAACAGTATGAGCTATAGTAGAATATGGAAGGCAGCCTCGCACCTGCTTCGCAAGTGAGCGACGGAACATCTCAGCAACATCACGACCTTCTGTGTTAGGAGCTCCAAAGCCCTTTGTCCACCGAATGAGCCTTCCATGATCGATACGTTCTTGCCTGAGGTCCTGCAATGTTGACATGGGTTCTGCGCCTCGAAGAACGTTTGACTCACTCAGAGGGATACGAGAACTGGCACGAACAATAAGCAGTGGTAATGGCAGAGCATTAAACGAGCGAACGGTAAATCCAAGGGCCAATTCCTGGCCTTCTTTTATCTTTCCAATGTCCTCCTCCAGTTGGGTTGTGATGAACGTGCCCAACGATTGGGCGCAGAAGTCAAATAGCTTTTGGCCGTCCTCATGTTTCTGCTCTTCGGTGAGACGATATTTGGCTTGGGTAAGCTCAAACTGGCCGTTCCCATTTAGAGTCACGAGACAGACTCGCAAATTAGTACCGCCTAAGCAAGATGACGTCAGTAGCGATTATTCTGTAAATTATTTGCCAATTTACCGAGATCCACAGCTAGGAAATCGCCTCGCTCATCACCGGTTGGCCATCCGAAAACATACGTTGGAATCATAGGCTGTCATGGCATCGCAGATAAGACAATGAGGAACAGCGGTGGAGCCTTCCATATGCTGCGGGAAGAATATGCTCACAACAACCTGCCCATACTCCTTCAGGCCCTTTTCCAGGGTCTCTTTGAATGCCTCTACAATCATCCTCATCCTCTGAGGTGTTAGGGTGAAGCTATATGACAACTACACTTAAAGAACTCTCTCCAAGCTACAACACACTTACAGGCTTTCATATTTCCTCAAGTAATCTGACATAGTCCTATCACCCTTATCAGATAAGTGAGTATAATGGTCACTGTTTGGATACTTCACTTCTTGGTGGCATGGGGAAGCTCCTCTTCATCGTTGGTTCTAGTATGGTACGCCAAGGTTTGCCCCGTAGCGAGCACGATGGAGCCGGACCCACGCCTAGAGCCTGGACGAGAGCCTCGAGATCCGAGACTGGGGCGGTCGATGTTCTCCACAGTTCTGTCTTGTACGTGTGTCATGTCTGTAGGATGGGAGTACTAGTTATAAAGTGCGAACACGGAGCGCGCTTGGATTGATCGGTTGTTTCGCGGCATCAAATTGCCACTTGGCACACGACTCCCGCACCGCTGAAGCATTTACTGCAACTACTTAGTACATCAATAAATCTTCTAGATCTATATACAATTTGTACCAACAGCAGCGCATACGTTACAAGGACTGAGGTAGAAGGCGTATAGGTTTTCAACAAAATCACAGCTTTCAGGGGATCGAGTTCGAGCTTGCACCGTAATTTCATCCAATAGTGATCATGCTGAGTTTACAGGTACACAGCTTATGTGAATAGTCCAGCAATAGTCAGTATTTGACCGCGACAACCACTTGCATTAGCAATGATACGACTCGACTTTGGCTCTCTAGCGCATCCAAAGGTTCATGACCATCATTTCGATTTCATGTGCATGGCGGACTACGAGGAGAGCATTTATCATGGCTTGCAAAATTGCTGATAGGTTGAGTTGTAAACTGCTATACAGCAAGACCTGAAGATAATTGGAAAAGAGGGAACTTGGGCAGAACAACAAGCAACAACGAAAAGGGATGTTGCGACTCGTATACGCGTGCACCGACACGGATGTTCAGATGATAAGGCACTTTTGCCTTATCTAAAAGGCCCAGTTGAGCCACTTAGCGGCCGTATGTAGTGGATAAGATCACCAAACGAGCGTACTAGTATATTGAAGCCAGCTGGGCCAACTCTCAGAATTCACTGGATAGTGGACATAAACTAATCATAGCGTTTTGATTAGAAGCGGGAGCCAAACAACAAACGGAGAGCCTTAAGACCCGCTGTAATGTTAGACTAGGTTAGGTCCTTGGCATTTCTTGCAGGTTATGTACTGGGATCTCACCTCACTAAGTTGGGAAATCCAAGAGGCAGTGGGAAGCAGTCACAAGGCCAGAAGAACAGGCACATATTGGTTACCCGTTCGCCATCAAAGTCGCGGTTGCTTGCGTAACGTATCATTGTTGGCGCTACGGGCAGGGTATCAGGGAGCACTGTTCGGTCTAGGGCGTTTAAGACCCTACACCCTACTGGAGCTTAGGGGACCAGGCCAGTTATGTAAAGAGGCCCTCCTGTCCAGCTGTACAACGTTCGAATTCTAGAAGCAGACCCAGAATTGGAGTCAAGATCTCGTAAACATTCTCACTGGCGAGTATAATGATATGGTTTAAGACGAATAGTGATCACTAGGGTTCTTGGCATGTTCGACCAGGTGCCTCAAGGTTTCAGGCTGTACAGTAGTACTAGTGTAGTGGGTATTTTGTCGAAGCGCCACAATCACGCCAGAGAATTTGAAGAGCCGATAAGCGAAGCGCGTCAAAGCGCTTCAGCTCTACTTCGGCCACGCCGGGTTCACTAACTTCGCCGACGATGAGTTGTACGCTCTCTATCTCTTCCAGTCCTTGCAAACGCTCTCGTTCATGCTCTGTCACGGGTTCCGCATCGCCAGATTCGACGTCTTCCGATTCTCACTCATCTTCCGATCCAGATACCCACCTCTCCTCGCTTTCTCCCCGACTGCAAACACCCAACACGACCAACTTAAAGGCGGCGTTTGGTATGGATGTCGATGCTTTGTCTAATCCGCACATGATGGACCTAGACTCGGAAATGTCGTTTGACGGCGCTATCCACGATCTCCAGTCTATCAGTGCTTTTCAAGGCAGCAGCTTTAATGTTGACGACATAGTTCTCAGCCACGCCCCCACAATCACTAAGTCCGACATGCTTATGTTGGAGGAAATTATCGAGGATGGGGCATTCGAGTAAGTGTCATATATCCTTTCTATAAAAGACGAGACTAACGTTGGTTTATCTACCCAGCCCGGCCACTCCTACTCTACCAACCTACCCTTCATATCCTGCACGCTCGCCTATGTTTCGAGATCATTATATACCTTCCTCTACCCTTCAAGAATTACAGCCTCAATTACAGCCTCCTGCGATCTGTATTGACCCATCTTCTACCCAAACACGAAACCAGCAGCCTGTGCCTGCTGCCGAGCAGTCATTCACGTCTGTAAACTTACCTCCATCGTTCAAAGCGGAGTCGATGAACGTGCTTCCACTTTCAAATGCGCCATCGTCCTTGGACGACACAAGTCTGAAACATGAATTGTGTGCTGATTCACATCCAGTGCTGCCTTATGATACCTCATGTCCAGCGTTAACCTCCTCAAATGTTGTCTATCCGCCGAAAGATGCGTGCTGCGAGTACGTCTGCTTCACTGTATGCGCTTACGATGTTTCTGATGTTTCTGCAGCCTTCCCATATTTTTTCCTAGCGTCCCTTTGGCAGGGACGAAGTCCCGTGTTGAGACTCAAATCAAGTTGGCTTTCGAGCTTTGTGTTCCCTTTTCACGCTCTTCCTCGTTATCTTTCTCGAGTTCTTCTCTCGGGATCCCAACAGTCGCTTCACCACGAGCTTCTCCGGTGTCATCTAGTGGGTCCAATTCCCCGAGTGCATCACCGCCCGTTGCTCTCAGGGGCCTTTCACCTGCGGCAGAGGACACACATCAAACGGCGACACATGATAAGGTCGGGACCTACAAGTACTTGCGGCTTCCTCACGGAACAACTACCAAACGTCGGTCAGCCAATCCCGCAAGTGTAAAGCGTGAGCCGAAAGCATGTGGTGCGCATCTTCACGGCACCTCATGTATGTAAGTTTCCATACTCATGAAGCACAGGTGCGGACGCACAAGAGACACTGCAAATGATGGCTGACGTAGTGTGCTGCTCGTCACCCAATGTATTGGTGCAAAGCTGTGCTAGTTGTCAGAGTCGTGAGGTTCGCCAATCCGATTTCTCTTGTCTACCATCATGCTCATGAGTTTATGCAATGCTAAGGCCAAACGCACTGCTCGCAAAGTCGCCGCTCGTGTGCGGCCACCGTCGAGTGCACGTCCCAAGTCAAAGTCCAAAGGTACCGGGAAAAGATCAGCTAAAAAATCAAAAAATCAGGAACCAGAATTAGCGGGACTGGAGGAGGAGGTGGACGTTGAAGAGCCGAACGTTGATGGAAGCATTCTGCAGTTTAATTGTACAGAGATAATCGATTTTTCGGGCGGCGCGGTCATATTGCCCATGCGGATCACCTGCTATTGTCGACATCATAAGGAAAAGATCGGGTTTAAGTGAGTGACTGTGTGGTCTCTCTGCACCTCCAACGTTCACTGCACGATGAACTCCATTTGACATCTACATACTAACACGACATATTTATCATAGTATTGTTTTCACACTACGAGACCACATGGGCCGCATAGTTGGCAGAGGAACAACACCCCCTATCCTAATTACTGATGACCATAAGTCAATGAATGCCGTATCCAAGTTACCCCCTATGCATCCTCTCCGGCAGGCACTAACACCACCTACGCCACCTCACGTCGCGACTTCACCCACGAGTCACTCTGAAGAGGCACAGCCTACGAACGGCTCTGACCAAACGGGTCGTGCGCCAACTAAACGATACGATGTGGATATCGGGATAAAGAAGCGTCGTCCAAAGCCGTACGACGGCCGACCCATGAATCGCACTGTAGGTGTCGGACCTGGTATTGAGGGCAGGCAGGGTGTCGTGTTGGCCTTACATCCAGCCCATGCTCGGGTACAGGTGTCAACACGGTCTGTGCTCCTCGCGGGTGTTTCCTCTCCTAGTCTGTCAAATGACACTGGTGCCTCACCATCGAGATCTAGCTCTTCACCTGCGACACGGTCTCCAACGCCTTCGTGTCATGAAGCATCCTTAGCTCTTTCATCTGCAAATGGCATGCTAGCTCAGCAGGGGGACGCGTCCGTGTCCGCACCTCGGATGAGGGCCACTGTGTCCCGAGCTCCTTCTCCGGAGCCTGCATATCAGTCCACGGTTGTGTCGTCATCATCATCGCTCTCTTGCATATCTCAAGATATCCACGGGACACGACAGGGCCAAGCGTCCCCTAATACTCGGTCATATTCTCAGGAGCAGATGTTAGATACTACCTCTTTCCCAATTTATCCTCCCCTTGCCTTCCCATCTGATTCCCTTCCGCCACCAAAGATCCACCGTCTGATCCCATCGTCAGGCCCCACATCAGGTGGCATAGAGATCACTGTGTTGGGTTCAAATTTCCATGCATCCTTACCTCTTGATTGCGTGTTTGGCGGTGCCGTCGCCAGCTCGACCCATCGTTGGAGTGATAATACGCTTGTTTGTGTCCTTCCACCACGCGCAACCCCTGGGCTTGTCAATGTCGAGTTCAAGAGCATCAAGCAGGAAGGAGGGCAAGACGAAGGGGGCTCCTGCCTGTTCACCTACGTGGATGAGTCGGATCGACAGTTGTGAGTTGTTGTTTCTTGTTCCTTCTTGGTCTTGGCAGCTATGTGATGGCCATTGACACGACCATGATAGAATGGAGCTAGCCCTTCAAGTCGTTGGCCTAAAGATGACGGGCAAGATAGAGGAGGCCCGGAACGTCGCAATGCGTATTGTTGGCAATACGGGTACCCAATCTCCCACAATAAGTGCTGGAGAACTCACACAAATGCAAACCCTGTCGGGAACTTCATTTATACATCACTCATTCCTTGGATCACTGAGCGGGATGGATCTCGAGACTCTTATCATCAAACTGCTTACGTTACTTGATGTACCCTCGGAGGACGCTTCCAGGACGCTCACATCTTTGCGAGCCATTGATTATAAGAATGCGACTGGCCAGACACTACTTCATCTAGCTGTTCTCCTTGCCCTTCCATCCCTTGTTTCGTGTCTCATCGGACGTTCCATCGACATCGACGCGCACAATCACAATGGACTGACAGCGTTGCACCTTGCGGCTCTCACTGGCTGGAAGGAAGGCGTCGAGATTCTACTCGCTGAGGGTGCCAATAAGGATGTGGTTGATTTAATGGGTTTGACCCCGGCCCAGCGAGCAAAGAGTGGCCGATTTGAAGAACTTGAGGCCTTGCTCCAGGTTCATCCGCCCACCGCCTTCCCTGACAGTGAGAGTGGCGATGAGGGCGATGATGAAGCACGAACCAGCGAGTCAGAAGAGTCTGATGCTGGTGCATCAAATGACCCTTCCCCATCATGGTCTGTTGGTCCTCAGTATCTCACTCGATCGCGCATTGCCTCCTCCAGCCGACCAGATTCTTCACTGGATGAGGACGAGCATTTAGAACCCGAATTGACGCCAGGGGCGCCGACTGCCCAGCTGGAGGCAACACAAATTGATGATCCACCGGCACTTGGTGAGATGATGAAAGAAAAACCCATTTTGGACGAAAAACATGACGCCTCATTTGTTGAGCGGCTGCAACGAACTCTCCCTCAGGGCATCATACCCAATGTGCAGATTCCCGGTTTTCCACAGCTTCAACTCCCCGATATGTTAGCGGCACCTTGGGGGGTTCTTCCCCAGATTCCTGTGTTCCCCGTGCTGGTGCCTATTCCAAATTTGCCGCATCTTCCAAACTGGCCTGGATTCCCTTGGCCGGATGCTTTGAGCGGCGAGAAGAAGGACAACCGTGTCAATGATGCGGGTGGCGAGAAGCAGCAGCAGCCACCCTTAGCCATGCTTTGGACAGCATACGACAGCCTTGCCAACAGTGCTTGGCGGGCACAATGGGAAAAATGGACAG
The DNA here is from genome assembly GCA_025174535.1 of Cantharellus purpuraceus. NCBI lineage: Eukaryota > Fungi > Basidiomycota > Agaricomycetes > Cantharellales > Hydnaceae > Cantharellus > Cantharellus purpuraceus. The sequence goes on from JALBUN010000012.1 coordinate 453,640, forward strand.
CACAGGTGACGGCGTTACAGAATGCAGACAACCGTGAGGCAGAGCTGCCTCCGTATTCTCCCCGGCGTGAAGAGCAGCCAACTCAAGAGGAATCGGCAATCTCCGCTCCAGTTCCTGATGATTCTCTTCCCTCTATGCTACGAGTTGTGGCTACGGGGGACGTTCTGGAGACGTCCAGTTCTCAACTATCTCCATCGAAAGCCCCCCGACGTGCTGTTTACGGATCTGTCAAGGTTTCCGAGACTGAAGTCGAGTCGTATCACTACCCACCTAAGAAAATCAACAAGCGTGAGTATTTGGTACAATCTCTGATCCTGACTCGGCCTGATCTTCGTAACCTAGAGGATCGCATGCTTGTCTTGTTTTGGCTCCCAATCTTAATCCGTGAGTAATATACAATCGATTGTTTTCATATTAATTTTAAACATTATACTCTCCGGCAGTTGGTTTGGCTTACGCTGTCTATACCACCTTACCCGTAGCCTTTGCAGGTATCGCTCGGGCTACCAAAAGGGTGCTTCCTCAACCCTTCCAGAGGGGTTAAGCATAATATCGACGTTACTTCTGGTCCAAATGTCTATGTTTTATGTTGTGTTTTTCAATGATGTTTATTGAAGATCAAATGTGTCATCCGAAGTTTCAGCTGTGGTTTTCTCCTCGTATTTGTGTAGAAGTCCTTATGTTATGCTACAATATACAACTGAATGCACAGACCCAGGGATTGTTCTACAAAGCACAGCCGGCTTGAGCAAGTTGGAGATGTGAATGTCGAGGTTCCCTGTCATATTTAGCGACCAGCCTCTCACAATTGCCTGGTACACGTACACCTATGAACGCCAGTGTTGTTACCGACCCAGGTTATTAGCTTTTGGGTCGGAGGCAGTGATTTCAAAATTGAAATGACCGTCTCCGACCCAGGGTTGGATGGGTCAAAATGTCCAAACCACTAGAAATAGAATTTTAATGGATAATATTGAGTAATGTAGTCTAGTTGGTTAGATCTAGCCTATCATGAGATGACGAACCTTCCCTAGAGCCATTCCTAATATCTCCCTGTATTGGTAGACTCATCCTGAGCATTCACCTGAGACAGTAACTCATAGAAAACCATATCATCGTGATAATGCTAGATGCGTTAGAGATGCAATGAGTATGTTTGACACACCTTCTGGAAGAAGCACATCCTTTGTTCGCATCTTTTCAACAGTCCCTGCATCAAAGGCTGCTTTCTCATCGCGTTCTAGAAGCTCAAGATGATATTTGGTTTCGTATCTGCAGTAGGCCTTGAAGTGGGAGGAATTGACACGTTCGCCCTTATAGAAATTGTCCCAACGCCAGGACGGAGGACGCATGTGGCAGACTTGGAAGAGGAGCAAAAAAAAAACCATCCACCTGGAAGGGTGCATGTTGCTACCAAAATGATCTACGAGTTGCCAATTTAAGCACCACTCCCCAACTGACCCTACTGACCCCATTCGCCTGGAAGGGTGCCTATTTGCTACCAAAATCTACGAGTTGCCAGATTAAGCATTACCCGGCTCCTCTAGACTGACCCTACTGACCCGCCAGATTTCCGCTTTTGAAATGACTAACCGACTGACCTATTTAACCCGGGTTAGTCATTTGCGTTTTGACGGGTCGGTAACAACACTGATGAACGCAATATCATTGGCTCGTACATATATCTAACAGGGTGATGCATTTTCCTCTCCTCACAATAGCATTACTTTGTTGCTGCTTGATTGTAGCAGGGCTGACCGTTGGGCATTTCGCCTCTCTTTCTAGGCTTTATCCGCAGAATGTAAGTGCGCGTCGTCATCTTGCCAAACTTGTTCGGGTTGTACAAAGGCTTGTGAACACAGGGGCGGCTCACAATGTTCAATGAAGACCAACCAAATCGTATGTACATATTAGCTGATTCCACATTTTACTTCGAATCAATCTGGTTCTCTTCAGCAAATGGAAGGCTTTGGGCCCAAGAACCATTGGCACAAGAAATCCATGCGATAGTTGATGACCCGCAATTTGGACCCCTGGCACGTATTGGTAAGTGTCACACAAGTTCACTTGCTTCCCAGGTTTGTCTAGGCTCCTTATCAATGCTTGTTGTGTGTGCAAGGCGACAACATTGTTATCGATGGCCACAATGCCTCTCTAGGACAGTATTTGTGGTCTGGAAGGACCGGGTCATATTATGAGATTCCTGGGGGTTGGCCTGGATGGAAAGGTGATGTTATAGCGAAAGAGTTTTACATCTGGTTCTGGCCGCATGAGCTTGCCCGAGAGCTCAAATATCTTTCCCGAGTGCGTCACGGAGTCTTGACATTTGACCTATCTCTTTTACTAATTATAGTTGACTTGATTAGGTTGGCCAGCTCGTGGCTAGCGACAAGTATGAAGGAATCCAATGGCTTATCATGCACAGACCTCCTGGCGTTCACTTGACCAAGACGCGAGCGTTCAAAGAAGCATACCAAAAGGGTCGCAAGGAATGCGACGACGTGAGTTCAGCGACGTGCATACGATTTTGCTTTAGGTTGACTGCTTCAACCACCCTTCCTGAATAATCAGCTTGTGGAGCATGCTTATGAACCTGCGTTCAATGCCATCATTGACTACATTCGAAGATATGGCATCTACCACCAGGTTTTAAATTCCAGGATGCTATGGGACGACGCCGTCACCAGTGTCAGCATCTTCGATGTTGGCGACGATATAGAACATGATCCAAAAGATGCAGACAAGCAAGATTTTGTATGTGGATGACTTGTATCCTGATGTTGTTGTACTAGCCCTCACGTCTCTATAGAAAAACGAGATAGCACTAAATGTATACAAGGCGTGGCCCAACGATGGCATCTACTACCAGGATTGGTGTGTCAATGGACAATCTCAATGATCTTACAACCCAGTACTTTGTGGTTGCAATCCGAGCTCATCCTAACTCTTCGATATCCTTGAGACTGCCTTCACACAAATAGAGTTAAAACGTTTCATTTTGGATCCAGACACTCTACCTACCAGACCTAGAAAAAGAAAGCACGAATCAAGAATACCGCAACCGTATGTGAAAGAGTCAACAAAGGAAACGGAAGATGCGTCTGTCCTAGGTAGCTTGTTAACAACCGGAAAGACTGACAATGACACAAACAACGGAGGGGACGGGTAGGAGATGTGTGTGGAGAATGCCGAGAAACAGACAGGAGAAGAGCCGTACAAGGCACATGCTACATGTGAGTGGAGCTGCTGAGATGAGAGAACAGACGACGCGAGCCGCAAAAATAAAATGAAGAGAAAGTATAGACGTGAACGGTGGCGGAGTATAAACGTATAGCAACATAATATGAAGGGGGTTGAACATGATATTGACAGGGTGGGTGACTGCTCAGTGTAGCCTTGCGCCATTTGTGGTTGGAAAGAGGGACGGTGCGCGTACAGCTGTTGTCTGGGGATCTTTGAGCTGTTTTACACGAAACTCGCTGATTATACAAATGTGACTAAAAACGACATGTCAGGTGCATCATTGGTAGAAAAGAATAACGAGATAGGCGTACTCTGACGGGAAGTGGGCATTAGGGAAACCCACAACTTTGGACAAATAACCTGTGTCCACCTCTCCGAGGAGTGACGTAACAGAGAGGTTGGCGGTTGTGTGCCAAATGTAGTCAAGAACACCCTGGAAGCCAGGCGTATAGTTCGTCAGGGGAAGCTCTCCCACACCGGCATATGCACTCTTGAGATTCAGGCGATGTTTCAATCCATCCGATGTGTAGTTGCCATAAACATGCGACATGAAATCGGGATGGTCCGAGGGCACTGTTCCATTAGCCAAAAAATCGTACACTCCACTGCCCGGGATTGAGTTGAAGTCACCGCACACAATAGTGGGAATCTTAGATCCGTCAGCGTAAGTAGGCAGTGGCGGAGATGTCGGATCCTCGGCTTGTAGATGGGGGGGTAGACGTGGAGGTAGTCGGGCAAAGCGATCTGAGATCTTCTGCAGTTCATCCATCAGAAGCGCGGCCTGCACAAGCTTAACATCCCGATATTCAGGATCCGAAAGCATGTGCACGTTAGCAACAATGAGCCGGGAACCAGTTGCTCGGCTTTCGAAGAGAGCCACAACCGCGATATGGTCCTTGGTGAGAACGCGGTTGAACATATCATCCGTCTTCTTGAAGTCAGGACGTTGTAGCGCGACCTGGTTGAACTCGATTAATTGTTTCTCGACTAGTTGATACCTAGAGCAAGGTAGATAAATACTCATGATACTAGTAAAAAACAATGCTCACTTGGAGGCTTTGAAGAACGTTGCACAACCATCCACTCGCCGCCGCTCTGCATCACCCATTGTCCGTGCGCGAGACTTAGGCCAATACACTCCTTCGTAATCTTGCGACGACAGGTGTTGCGTGAAGTAATCTTCATATTGAGCGATATCCACTTCCTATAGAAGACATCAGTGCATGTATAGGTATCATTACACATCCACATAGTGGACCCACCTGTAAGCACAAGAAATCTGCATCGTAGTTCATCACCTCGGTAAGAATGAGCTCTTTCCGATATTCCCACGACAGTGCCCAGCTCGGAGTGTATCCGTACATGTGAGGCGTTGCATATTTCTCGCATAGTATGTTATAAGACAACAAGCTAAACGCCTCAGAGCTCGGGTCTGCGTCCTGTGCTTTGCGCTCCGCCTCGGTTTGCAAAAACCGCCATAAGCGCTCAGGAGGAGGTGAAGGCACAGGACACGAATCTCGGAGGTAGGAGATGAGGGCAGAAGTGCCATCCTTCTGTATAATTGAGCGAAGAGAGTTCTCCATGGGATTACCTTCGATTCCGAGCATCTCCAGCTGATGGAGGCTACCCAGTTCATGAGGGAGGTTGGTAATGTGATTATCGAAAAGGTAGAGTTCACGTAGAGACGCGAGCATTCCAAGCTCAGGAGGAACGGCACTAAGATCATTGCCCGAAAGATCAAGTACCACAAGGTTGCGGAGCTGTGCGATCTCAGTGGGAATCGCTGAAAGAGCATTATGGTTGAGATAGAGTGTGGTGAGGTAGGTGAAACGGAAGAGGCCTTGAGATAAGTTCTTCAGGCGGATACCGCCCAAGTCGAGTGTTGTCCAAGTCGACTCAAGTTTCCGCGTTGCTGTGAGCCGTGCAGAAGCAATCGGCGCTGTAGTGGAAGAGGGACGACCGTTAGCACGCTCTGGAGAAGAAGTGTCATCCCGAGAGGGATCTGTCTGTTCAAGATTTGATTCATCGGAATAGGATGTGCCGTTGGGGAGAGATTCTGGCAAAGGTGGATGCTTCCCGTTGGGATTAGTGATTGGAATAGCGGCTTTGGCAGAGTTTCGAGTTGCCATTGCCGATGCACGAGCGCGGTGGTGAGGAGAGTTTGATTGACGACACAGCTGGGGCGTCGGGTATGAGGCTGAGAGCGACATGAGGTAAGAAGAGAAACATACCTCAGCCTTGATCATTTGCGACTGCCAATGTGGATTCCCTACGATCTGTGAATTTGATGTTGGAGAACCCTGACGTAAGGATGTCTGCTGGGCATTCTGACTTGGTGGGGTGGGAGGGGGAAAGATTTGATGCAGGGAGTTGTGATGCTGGTGATGCGGGTGGGGAGGGGGATGCGCGAGCTGCGCAGGGTGGTGTATAGCGGTGGTGCCATTGGCGTATACACTGTAGCCGGGAGACTGTGGTCCCTGTGGCTGACTTGGGGAGGATGTGGTGTTGGAGAGGACGGGATGATGAGCTCTTGACCAGATGGATTGCTCATGTGGGTTGGAAAGTTTGTGTTGTAGACCAGGTGAGTTTGCGGGGGGAGGAGCGTTGTAGTACATGGGGACTGGTCAAGGCTCATCTGAAAGTCACGGCGGTGCTAGTGTAGTGGCTAGCGGCAGTGAACTTCGAGTTGAATGCCCACTCTGAGAAAAGGCACGGGACGGTGTGGCAAGAGCTACGGCAAAGCGCGTTTGCCGTTGTTGGAGACGAAGACAAGGACGAACGCAATTCACGCAAAGCAGAGTTGAGAAGCAGTGACCCTACATTCAACCTCCGCTCCTCCGATACTTCTCATTATTAGGTCCACTCGATCCCCCTATAGCTTTGAACAAGGACAATGAATGCTCAAGATCTCTATTCACGCTAGTAGAGCAGGGCTCGGAGCCACAGTGTATGTGTCGAGTTTTCTGTTTAGATCCATCAGTCGCCCGACTATAGGCTTTAAGCGTGTGATAACACTACAGAGATGGTTTCAATCTTGGTCATTTCGTTAGGGAAATCGTTCAGGAGTATCCCAAGTGACATAATGTATGGTCTAGCAAAAACGAATGGATGACCTTGAAAGTCGTGGTGTGACGTGGTAACAGGGTATGCGAAGACGTGGAATGATTGGAAGACAAGACACGATGACTGATGGGGACTTCACCATGGCGGCTTCCAATTTGATGGCTTTATGGGCGCAGGAGGAGGTCTGAATGCTGTCTGCAGCCTCCATTGCCCTACCGAGGTTCCTGTACCCCCTTCGTTCGAGAGAGACGATTCTGCATATGATGTGCCTTCACTGTCACCACTGCGTCGGGGGGGACGCCCAAATTGCATCGTACTTAAAGACATTGGAGTGTCAGGAATAGTGCTGAACCTCTGACTGGTGCCGAATGAGCTACGGCGAGATCTGTGACGTGCACCACGTATGATAGGAGAAAATAGGAGCGAACTGCGCTCTTGCCTAGTTGACGTTGGAGTCGCCGACAAGACATTCGACGGGTCGTTTTCATAATTTGGACTCGGCATGTCAATGTGAAAGTGTTGCGCTGGATCCAGACTCACACTGCGTTTGCCAGTTCTATGCGCGCGGACATGTCTTTCTGGAATTGAATTGCTTGACGAGCAGTTTGGGGAAAAGGGAGTTGCTGCCACCTCCTCCATGACCATGCCAACCCCGTCCCTTACACTTTCATCCAGGGTGTCTCGTCGACGTCCGCGTCTACCTTGTCCTGGTTGACTGTTTCTTCTATATCCCTTGTTGTTTACTTGCCTGTCGTGTGTGTTCAACTCCTTTTGCGTATGGTTTGGTATCCTTAGATATGGCGAAGGGCTTGCAGGATCGACCGTAATAGAGCGGTTATTGGATGCTATGAGCACTTCTGAGTCCTGTTCTGTTACCAGACCTCCCCTATCTCGCTCGGCTTGACGTGCGAGTGTGGATAATTCATGCTTGTTGGTCTGGAACTGACGATGCCTTGGTGATGATGATCCCATTGCTTTGGTAAAGTCTTTAAGGTACGAGCTTGTGGTCAAGCCTGGCTCGTCAGTGAAGCCAGGCCTACGATCACCTATCCGGTGGCGCCGGCAGTAAATGCACATGAGCAACGAAGAGAAGCCGACAATGGCGATAAGGCCCGCAAGTATAAGGGCGGCAGTGGTGCCAGCTGGGAGGCCATGAGAGGAGCCATCGTTGAAACTTAGGGAACGGCAAATGAGATACGAAAACATGGTGTGGTTGAAGGATACTCACAGGGCTCCTCCTTCGACGTGTGTTACATTCACTCCCGCAATAGCTACAGATGCGCCATCCACATTCGTGACAGTCAGACTGTGTCTCGACATCTCATCAAGACCTGCTTGAAGGAAGAGGGTAGAGGATTCGAGCCAGTCCGATCGTCCATCAAAGGTACTGGTTGTTCCATCCAGAGTAATATTATAATGCCCCATTGTTGTATTGCGTATTCCCGTGACGGCAATGGCAGAGCCTGTGAAGGATAACGATACTTTGTCACCTTGGGTGGCTGTTAGGAAATATTCCTGGAATGGTGCCGAGTCAAGGACTGGGTCTGAAACATGAGTCCAGTTGCCAGAAAACAGCCAACGACTACTTCCGGCGTCGACAAACTCGGACGACACAGTCGCGCTACAAGAAACAGCTAAGAATTCATGTAAGGTAGGAAAAAATTAGGACGTACCCAGTGAGCACCGTGGAAATATTCAGGGCGGCGTAATCAAAGGCGACATACGATGATGGGTCGTTCGCATTGCTGGGCGAGGGATGTGCAACAAGGGCAATAATGTGCTGCGTTGCCTCGAGACCTTGAACTTCAGCGAGTAGATCTCCTTTTGGAACACCTATAGTTTGACCCCCACCATCGATAGATATGCTATAGGCAGCTTGAAAGATCATGCCATATAGGGAGATGCCAGTGCCTGTGTTGAGACAGATTAACGATAAACCATGTGCTCGAGCAGCGTACACACCGAACCATTGAATGACCAAGTTTGCACCGTCGAGACTAGTTACATGCAGGGACGTGCCCTCGCCTGCTTGGCCCAACTCAGACAAGAAACCGGACTGGGTAAAATATGAATTCCATCCAGCTGCGAGATTTGGGGCGCCCAGCGTCTCAGCAAAAGGGAAGTAGTTGACAACAGGAGAAGTATCATCAAGAATGAGCTCAAACGAAGTTTGCATGAGATTTAAATGTGATTAGTATACAAGGGCGGAGAAAGAAGATGAAGGAGAGGCAGAAAACGGCACCTAAGAGCGAAACTAATAAAAGCTCATGCTCGAGGGGTTAAGCCCGTTCAGGGTCACGGACGACGGTAAAGCAGCATCATGCAAGCCGTCGTGTCCCTTGCATCCGGGCATGAGCCACTCACATCAAACTAGCAGGCTTTCATCGCAACCAGTAGGGTGCCAAAGGGGAAATACGCACGATTTACGCTAGATCCGTCAAATAACATTTCATAGGAAGGATTGAAGATTTTGATGCATTCTCGGCGTAATCAAAAGAAAGCGCTAGCCGCGAGATCGAGAGTGTTTCAGTAGCTTTTAAGCTCTTTGAAGTGATCTTGGCAGGGTATTCAGCGATGCCACATGTGATACAAGATCTATGCGTCAGCTTTGTACGTCACTAATATAGTAAAAGAAAGTCAGGAAAGACTATACAAAGAATGACTAGCATACGGGATATTCTTCTGATCACTTAGCATTGCCACACAGCGAATTGATATACATCCCGAAAGATGAATACTGCTTAATTTCAATATGACACTGCGACCTTTGACAGGTCTCCGGCCATGTCAGCATCACCGACTTTTGATATCATTCCTGAAACTAGTCGCAACAAAAGGTCAAGGAGGCATTGGAGAGGCATAATAGAAACATTTCACAGAGCAAATGGATAGCTCGCTGTTGAGCACAAGTATTGAACGTACCCATCTCGATCCCCGTTACGCAATGCAGACTTCAATGATCTCGCTTCCAACTCAGATTAGAGAAATCCCAGATATTCAAGTCCAAAGTCGAGGAGAGGAAGACAAGTTGCCTCTGGCGACCGTTGACGTCATGTCTAATTGAATCGCTTGTTCGTTCCTTTACTGCCAACCTACTGAAGCCAAAGTAAAAAGCAAACTTTCTTAGGTCATCACCGCGTCTATTAGCTCTCCGCGCAGATTGCATTCCGAGAATACGATCAGTCCCGAAGTACCCGTTGGCGGACAGGCCAACAGCGTGCCCAACAAGTCCTACAATACAGGTTTATCAATCATCTGGACTTCCTTCTGGGCTACAAGACATTGCGTAAACGTGTTTCGAGTTTGGAAATGAGCTCGCATGATGTTTTAGATGGGATGCTACAGTCTATCCATGAGGCATACCCCAACTTACTTGACCCTCAAGTCCTAAAGGCACTCTTCCCGCCTCTCTTTCTGGCATTAGTCGCTCGAGATACCAATATTATAGTCCATACTCCCCAACCTGCAGAAATTCAAAAATCGACGGTGAAGGTAAGTTGTCAACCGTGACTGGGAAAACAATGTTATAAAAAGCGTTGCATAGATTCTGTCGACCGTATTTGGATTGCAAACCAAGCGTATCAAAGTTCGTTCTCAATCACCTAGTGAATTAATGGAGTCTCTCTTGGTATCCAATTCACGGAATTCGTCCTCGGCTTCGTCTAGACGAAAGCCATCTCGCACCAGCTTGCCACGCTCAAAATCTGCCCCTCGGCCACCCTCCAGTCACTTCACAGAAGGTTCAGATAGCACTGTCCCTCCTTCAAGTGCCTTACGCCTTCCACGCTATAAGACTGAGCCCCTGCCGCAGAGTGCTGATAACCAATCTTTGTACCTTCCCCAGGCCGTCATCATCACCAATCTTGAACGCGCCAGTAAAGCTGTTCAGCTGGCTCTCGCTGAAGTCTTACGCACGCATCGGATCGCCCTCGACACAGTAGTTTGGAACCTTCCAGAAAGTTTCTTCATTGTAAATGTGTCGCTTGTCGGCGATGGGTACGAGAGACCCGCCATACATACTTCATTAGTAAGTTCATGCATACCAACTTGTATATCAAGTCTGATGATAGCAGCTGGACCACTTTGCATTTAGCATTACGCTTGCTCAAGTTGGCACTCAGGCTTCTACTCCTGTACCTACTTCGTCCCCTTCTCCACGGCTCTTGCCGCTACCTATGCCTCCCCCAGCTCGGAAGCCCCCACTGTTTCCTTATGAACATCTCCCATCCCCTGAGTCAACCTACATCTCCCCGCTTGTCTCGCATTATATCAACGCTCTGCTCACCGCAGCACGACACCACCCCGAGCTGGATGGGACATTTCTCACCGTGCGGTGCGTCAAGGACGCGGAAAAGCTGGTCCGCGCATCTGGTCTTGTTTTTAGAGAAGACGAGCATGATTTGCTGATATCTGAGGCGCATGTTCGCCGCGTTGTGCCACCTATGTTGGCGCACCGATTGCGTGTTAGGGATGGCCCAAGAGACCAAATAATGGGTATCCTTTGGGAAGGGGCAGGAGTTCAGAAGTGGGGGAAGCGTACTGTGGAACTGCAGCGAAGTCGAAGGACAATCAAGGCGATTCTAGCCGAGATCTTAGCGGAGGTGTGATCTTCGGCACTATTGCAAGGCTTTTACACCATCCGAGGTTTTATTACTCTTCCCGTAACACCTGATTTCCTCGAAAGATAACATGTCCCGCATCCAGCCTTGCGAATAGTGGTAAACAGCGTGGTTTCCGTTTCGGCTTTGCTGGTAGGACGACCGAAACGTGAGCTTGGGAAGAGGAGCCCGCTGTAGGTGCCTCGAGCTCTTCGGGCGCTGTTTGGAGTGATAAGGTAGGTGGGTTTGAAGTAGCTAACGAAGGGACAGGCGCAGGGGATGGTGCAGATGGTGGTGCAGGAATTATACGTCGGGTATGGCAAGCCATACAAGTATACACTACTTCTTGTGCTTTGTTAGTCGAACCTGCATGACTACTACATGAACATATCCACGAACAATTGATGAATACGCACCCTTGACTCGCACTGAGGCCGTCGTGCCAGGTAAAAGGACCGTATCACAGCCCCTGCACAGGGTCCTCTTTACATTTGGATCTCTAGAAAATACATGGAGATGAGATGTCGCATGTGTAAATGCGATGGACAAACATGCGAATAACACTCCTGTTACCAATGGTCCGCATGCATTGCACATAGCTGCTTCCTAGTTCACCCAAGGTAGCTCGCCGTCTCTTCCCGCCTTTTTTCCGGCTGCTTGAAGGTTCTACCTCCACTGGAGCAGGCACCGATGTCTCAAGCCCCTTAAGATACGCGCTGGCCTGGTAAAGAAAGTTGAGCCGCTGAAATGTCTCCCTGTTTGCTACGCTGTTCGGGTTGGGCGCATCGTCTTTCGGTTGCTTGCCATTCTTGGGGGCCATCGTCAAACCTCAATCTTATTACCCTGATTATGTAATCATCCGCTTCGGGACTCGGAATGTTCGACTGATGACGCGCGTAACGAACATTGGTCGCAAGAGATCGTATCTAGAGGCGGGTTTTGGCACTGTGGATGTTGGTGAGCCAGAGAAAGAGTCACGGGCTGATGTCGATTCAAAGCCTGAAGACGAGGGGGAGAGCGCAACCAAGAAGCCACGGAAACGGAGGCGCAAGAAAGCAAAGGCTGCTGCTCATGACGAGGAAGGCGTAGATGCAGGCGGAGGTAAAGCCATTGTGAAACGGGACAACCGAGGGGCAATGAAAGTGGCAGAGAAGTGCAAACGAAAGGACCAAGTCACTAAAGGTAACTGTTATCCCGTCTATAGGTTTTCATGTACAAATCATTATTTATTCCACAGATACTACTTCCGAACGCAGAAGACTAAAGCGCGTCGCAGAAAGGCACGCCTCTACGACATGTCTTGCGTGTCGCAAGAAAGGACATGCCGTTAAAGACTGCCCTGAGGCGCAAACTGCCATGCACGAAGATGATGCAGGCAATCCTGGTGCGCCTGCGAAAAGTACTGTAGGAATATGCTACCGGTATGTCTCAGCCATACACCAGCCCAGCTCATCTTCCCATTCGGATTTTTGATGTCTCGCGGCCAGTTGTGGGAGTCATAGACATAATCTCTCGCGGTGCAAGAAGCCCGTGAATCCAAAGAACCCGCTTCCATTTGCGTCGTGCTTCGTGTGCTCCGGAAAAGGTCATCTCGCGTCCTCGTGTACACAAAACCAAGGCAAGGGCATATATCCCAACGGCGGCTCGTGCAAGCTTTGCGGGAAGACGAGCCACCTCGCCAAGGACTGTGAGCTGCGATCACAAGGCAAGTAGAGAGTCTTCTTCTCACATATCATTGTGTAGCTTTTATTGATTATTACATAGAAGCCGCATCGAGGAGCGCCGTGTTGCTTGCTGGCACGCTTAGTCGCGGTGAAGGTGGTGCCGATGAGGATGACTTTCATGTCCTGAAACGGAGACGCGACGCGGTGCAGAAGGAGGATGCGATTATACAAAAGGTTGTGAATACGTCTACTGTACGAACGGCTGCGAGACCGAAGCCAAAAGTCGTTACCTTCAAGTAATTGAAATACAATGATATTGATCTGAGACCCCAAATGGCTTCATTTCGCTTTGGGAGCGTGCATTCCGTGAGCGGATCATCTCTAAATTTAAGTCCCAAGGTCTGTATTCTTGTATAAGAGTTGGTCTAGTCACCCTGACTCTCCATACCTGTCTCCTAGTTTTAAAAAGTTCGCAAAGCAATGTATATGAATTTCAAACGGGTACATGTATCACGGAATGCGACTGCACGAATATATCCTAAAAATATGCGCGCTGCCGCCAAGGTATAGACGGTGTGCTACATCAGTTAGCAAGCATGCCTGATGCAGCCAACTAACGCCTGCAAGATTCATGTGCATGTATTCCGTGCTCGAATGTACCCCCCTCTCTTCTCAGCGTCGCTCTCTCACCCCTGTTCGCTTCTGACATCTTGTTTTCTCTGTTCCCGCCTCAAAGTTCGAGAAAGTAGCCCAAGAGAACGGAAAAAAAAAGAGGAGACTTTACGACCCATCCAAAGGTGAACGGCGCATATAGTGTTTCCCCTCGACTCTCTCAATCTGGACCACAGTCCCCTTCTCAACCCCCTTCCCTGTCCCCTTCCCAGCTCCCTTCCCTGTCCCCATCTCAACTCCCCTCCCTACCCCCCTCCCTGTTCCCTTCCCTGTTCCCTTCCCTATCCCTGCCTCCATCTCCATCTCCATCGAAGCCCCCTTCTCAATCTGGGACACAGTTGGTCCCCCCTTTACTCGCTTCGCCAGTTCCTCCTGCACCCGTGCCGCCCTTCGCCTCTCCGCATCATCCTCCCTCACCAACTCCTTATGCTCAATCATAACATATGCAATCACCGCTGCCGCCGCCGCCATCAGGGCATTCATTATGAACATCAGACGGAAGCCGTGGATGTACCCCGCTAGAATGTCCGCACGTTCCGTTGCTGTGATGTTCAGCTCCAACGATTGCGTGAGTAGCGTTGGGTTTTGGGTGATGTGGCGCAGGACCGATTCGGAGACCGTCGTCGCGCGCGCGGCAGAGAGGAGCGAGTTGTTACTGGGATGGTGGGTTCAATCATGAGACTGCCGATCGGTAGATTTGGACATACATGATAGACGACCCAACGGCAAGGGCCAACGTTCCCCCCACAAACCGAATAAACTTTACAACGATTCGTGAGCCACGAGATGCAATACACAAACCTATGCCGCATACGTTACGCATTGCCGTCACTACCGACATCTCAGAGCGCGGCACACTCGCCTGCGCTGCGACAGTCGTAGTTTGCTGTGTCTGATAATGATAATTGTTAAATCAATAAATAAGGTATGATGTTGCCCTGGACGAAAGAACGGACCTGTCCCGCTCCGAATCCGGAAAGGATCATAAATACGACATGCAGCAGTTTTGGCTTGGTGGAGTTCAATGTCGATATACATCCACAACTGATTGACCAGATAGTAAATCCGCAGTAAACGATGGCCTTTATAATACAAACCAATTAAAATATAGTTTTTAATTACGGCGAGGACCACGGATGCGATAAGAGGAATATACGTACTCTATACCGTCCCGTCTTGCTCACAGCCAGGCCCTATAACCGTGTCACATTAGATACAACATTCCACTCGAATGTTTAAGACATACCGCAAAATAACTTGTCACCGTATGTGTCACCATGAGAGGGAGAAGGAACACGCCTGAGTGAATGGGGGAGAATCCGAGTGCGACCTGGAAGAACTGGGGAATATAAAAAAGTGACTGCCAAAAAATGAATCCACTTCAATGAAAACGACATAGTTCATAATTAGTGGAGGACGTGGGAACAGCAAGCAAGATGACACACTTGATGAACATGGTAAGGTACACGCCCGAGACAGTACGGACGCGGAATATGTGCACTGTGGAACAAGCAACGTCAGCCTGGCTAGTAGATCTGTCTGCATGGTACGTACTCGGAACGAGCGGAAGCTTTGCTCCTTTCCACTCCCAAAGACAAAAAAACGATAACACGTAGACACCACTCAACAGCGTCGCAACCACCTGCGCTGACGTCCACGGGAACGTCACGCCACCCTGGATCCAAGCATATTTGTCAGTCCATGAAGGAAGAGACCTCCCCGTTGTACGCACCCAGATGAGGGGGAGTTGCAAGAGTGTGACACCAAGGAGTGTAAGGGCGGAGCCGATGTAGTCCACCATGACTAGCTTTCCCTTGATGTCTCCACCTACGGGCTTGAGGGGGAGGACGAAAATCACCAGGCATGTCGCAGTGGCTGCCATGGGCATCGTCAGAAAGAAGCACCACTAAGTGGGGTTCGAGAGGATGAATAAAAATATGGATGGAAAGGAAGGAAGGACAAGGAAACCCACTCTCCAGGAGACTTTCTGTGCCATGAAGCCGCCCATGAGGGGGCCAACTGCGTATCCGAATGCGACGATGGCGCCGATGATGCCTTGGTATTTACCCCTGAAACGAAATCGTGAATACTTATCCTGATGCTCTGACCCCATGCGACGTACCTCTCTCGTAGACTGACCACGTCAGACATAATGACCTATAAGATGGTATCGGTGAGCGAGAGAGAAGTGGGTTATATGAAACCGAACCTGAACGAGAGTTATGATGCCCCCTCCTCCAGCACCAGAAATGCCTAGTGAAAAGACACGTTAGATCAGTTGCCAGGCGAAGGTGGTGGACATGCACCTCTGCAAATGATGAGTCCTAGAATGGAACGGGAGAGACCGGCCCCCAAACTTCCGATAATAAAAAGCCCCATGGCTACGCACAGTGTAACCTTCCGCCCAAAGATGCTGGAGAAGATATTAGTGTGACATAGGACCTGGCGTCGAGGGATGCTTACTCGGAAAATCTGCCGTAAAGAGGCTGGAATGCTGTAGAAGTAAGCAGGGTCGCAGAGGGGACCCAAGATGAGATGGCTCCAGCATTGAAGTAGGCAGATATAGTGGGGAGTGCGGTGGCGACAATAGTAGAGTCGAGGGTAGTGACGACCATACAACAGGCTAGACCAATGAAGACGACGATGAGTCTTTTGAAGGGAAGGAGATTTGTCTGGTCAGTGAGCCGAATGTTGGATTTGGTGCTATTATTGGAAGGTGATTGGAAGGTGTGGTCCTCCACGCTGGAATGGTGAGAAATGACGGTCTCTGAGCCGATACCATCGTGGAGTTGAGTGATGGTGGCGTTGGATGCAATGGCCCGGCCGGTGTGGTGGGCGAGGGAGATATCAGAAACAGAGTCATTCGTGGTATAGTAAGAGAGGATGGACTGGTCATCACTGTCAATTTGGGTGGTCAACATGGTGCGCTGCGTGGCATGCAATCTTCAAGACTTTGCCCACCTTTTATAAAAACCATTCACGGTCCATATTTTAGGGCATTTCCGGTCAATATATGTGCGGCAGATCCCGTAGAAACCAAAGCTGGATGAGCATGTCGCATTTCTGCTGGCTCCTTGTGCACTGGCACCAGTTTCCCGGTATACGGTGTTCGTCAGGGCTGCCGCCTGAACACCTTCATTTCATAATCCAACCACATCCACAACCCACTCCAACAGCACCACCGCCTCTCAACATCCCATCGTACAGAAATTCACACCCAACAGTGTCTGCTGGAGGCGAAAATCCCCTGTCGTGTGACCCAAAATACAGTTGCATGATAGGCGCCTGAGATCTGCATGCAGACCGACACGTGACGCGTGATTTCTGATAGAATTGCCGTGCTGAAGTAAATTGCCGGTCGCAATGGGCAAGAAAACCCAGAGGACGAGCAAAAAGGTCATTTGCATGCATGTCGAAATGTAGGGCGATTCCGGCAGATTCGTCGGCGGTTACTTCCGTGGTTACGGAACGCGCAAATTCATGTTCTCCACATACGCCGAGTTCCTGGTCCACGTCCTCCGTCAAGGCGACCCCTCTACCATTTTTCACCCACCATACCATAGATTTATATCTATACTAAAGTACCTGGAAATATAACTTAAAACACGCTAACAACCTATCAAATATAAAGCTTGAAGACGTCACATGTGTTGAAGTTATCACGCGACTAAAGCGAAACTCAGTGAATGGTAAGTTCACCGAGGTGTTACATAAACGCGAATATGCCTAAGTAGCGACGAACAAGTCGCGTGCGCCCCCGCTTACTAGAGCTGCCTCCGTAACAATATGTCTCCCCTCACATCGCAAGTACAACTCCATACCTGTGTCTCCTATGAAACTTTCCGGGCTGGGCAGCACCTCGTCTGGAAGTTATATATACCCCACATTTTAACCCTATACCTTTGAGTGATATCATCCCTCTGAAAGGTGTCCTAGCATTTGCACCTTTTTGCTTTTCCTAAATATGTCGAGCATATATTGTACATGCGCCGAAGGTCGGAAGCATGAAACTAGCCGAGAATCGTCATGTAATTGTTTTGACGCTGCGACACATCACATACTCTGTCAAAATGGTTCTCAGCCATTTTACATAGTTTACTCACTCTACATTGCTGCATCCCAGCATGCGCAACCATTTCCGAAACGAAACTTCCAAGCGACGTCTTGAATGCATATCACAAAGTAAAAACTTGAAAACGCTTTGTAGGAAATGATTGCTTCCGGAGAAGGAACACTCCATACACACAAGGGTTATCCACTAGTGCATTACAGCCCAAAATGACTGACTTTTTTGTGGTCTCACTCTCACATGTTTCATCTTCGTTAACGTGCCGGCTAGTGAGGCTCGTCACTGTTCATTAGCCTCTCCAGGTTTTAAAGCACTGCTAGTAGGATACCTTAGGGTTAAGAGACACAGGATAACTGGGCTTTAGATACGGAGCACTAGCAGGGGAGCCCGGGTATCAGATCTTCGAAACATTATAGAGCACCGTCAGGAGAGCTAGCTACCATGATACGTTCCAATCTAAGTAGGTGGCTCTTCCGTATAGATATGTTTCCGTGTTGTATTTCCTCGTCTCGGATCCAAGAGCACCTGGACCTGGCAACGCCAAGGCAAGGAGGGACAAGAGCAATTGAAATTTCAACTCCAGCGTTTCGCGGCTGCGCCGGCTTTTATCCCTGCCCATTAGCGGCTTTGCCTATATATACAGATCTGAGGCGTCTGTGCATCAGAGTCAGAGGTCGCAGGACGTCCCGCTCTGCGTAGGTTGGTCTAAGTTGAGGACACAAACAACACAGCTGCAATTATCAATATTGATGACGTCTGCCGTCGTGTATATCGTCCATATACATCCACTCTCTTAACTCTCTTCTCACGGTATCAAACAAGTTGGATTTGCATTCTTCGTCTACATTATAAAAAAACGGCAGTTGCATATAAATAATCGCATCATCGCTTCCCCTTCTTGCGGCTCGGTCTCGCATTCCTCGCTTTTTTTCGTGCAAGCACCTCCCTCGCTCTCCTAATCTGTTCCGCCGTCTTCAATTCGCTTTTAACTTGCCGAAGGGGTTTGGAGCCGTAACGTCCACTCTGCTTCCCCTTCTGGCCTTTACCATCCGCACTTGACGGGTCAGACTCGCCGTCCTTTTGTCTTCGTCGTACCTTGCGCTCGTAGCCAATAGTAAACTTGTCCATGGGCTTCGCCTCAGTCATCTTCGTGTGCTTGAACTTTCTCCCCCCCTTGACAAAGGCGAGATTGTTCGTTCCCTCGGGTTCTGCCTCACCCACTCTCGGTAAACTTGTCCGGGAGTTAGCTTTCCATTCGTCGAATCGTCCACTTCTGTACGTTGCGGGAAGTCGTGTGCCGCTCTCCGTACGGACAAGCTTCACATTGTCTGCGCCCACACCATCACCTTTGATGAACTTTTTCTTTTTCTTGTCCCAGGTTAGCTGAGAACTTCGTCGTTGTCGGCTCGCAACGCCATCGTCCGTCGTCAAGTCAAAAGTGGCCCTACTGGCCTGCTCAGCAAACGATGCACCATCTTTCAAGGAGTATCTGTTGCGATAACTCAGTGACATGAATAAAAAAAACCACTTGTACTTGCCCCTTTTCGGTCATTGCATCCTTTTGATGATGCGACATGTAAAACTCAGCATCTCTGAAATCCATGCGACGCTTTTTACGAGAAGTTTCAAATACAGCCTATGCTTCGACGTGAACGCTTATAAACTGATGTGAAGTCATGACACCTACCTCTATGTCCGCTTCGTCGGCCATCTCCACGCCATTTGTTACAGGGTGTGGTTGATCGTCTTGACTAGTTTTGGAGACCGCTGCTGCCTGTACTCTATTGGCAGCCTTCCCGAGGGCTTTCCTCCGGCTCTGCATCAATGCAGCAGCGTCATTGTGACCACGACTTCCTACTTCGAATACCGTCTCGATCGGTGTAAACGAGTTCACCGCTCGAAGTAGTGCATCACGAGCTTCGTCTTGTTGCTTCTTCGCGCCCTGTTTGGAGAGGAAAACAGGATGGACAGTGGCTTCTTGCCCGCCATCCAAGATCCATTTTCCACCCCTGATCATCTCTTTCGCTCGCTTGTAACTCGCCTGGCTTGCTTTACCTTGGCTCCGTTCGTACATGCTCTGGCCCTTTCTCATCACTTCTCGCAACGCGGGCAATGCCCCATTCGAATTGTGCAGGGTACGCACGTACTCCGCCTCCTCGTCCAGCTTGTCACGAACAAAGGTACCCAGGACCAATGTCTCAGTGTAAGCCGCCTCGCCACCTTCCACTTGTGCCTTAATGGGTCGAGCAAGGAATAACTGTAGATCCAGCATGTGAGGCAGCTCAGTATGTGTGACAAATGTCCATGCCCAGCCCTTTCGTCCGGCACGAGCTGTTCGTCCAACGCGATGTACAAACACCCTCGCACCCTGCGGAAAGTCGTAATTGACGACATTTTCGAGAACAGGAATGTCAATACCACGCGCGGCGACATCGGTGACAACAAGGACGCTCGTGAGACCACGGCGGAATCGGTCCATTTGTATTACACGCGCAGCCTGGTCCAGCGCCCCGTAAATGTGAGACACAGCGTAACCTGCAGTAGTCAAGAGGTTGGATATATATTCTACGTGATGCTTTGTAGCCACAAAAATTAGCGTTTGATGCGGCGCCACTTCTACGTTTGCCTTGGTTTTACCCTTCCGTTGTTTGCTGTCGTCGTCGGCTTCCCTCGTCGGACCCAGTGGAACCCCAATGACATCCCGCAGGAGGAGGAGGAGGCACGCGTCTTTTTCAGCTTGTTTCACCGAGAAAAAGGCCATTCTGAGGTCGGTACTGATCTTGCTCTCAGCATCTAAGCGCACAAGTTTCGGGTTTTGCAATCCCGCCTTTGCAAATTCCACCAATGTCTTTGGCAGAGTGGCAGAGAAAAGCAAAGTTTGGCGGGTGGTAGAGAGACGACTGAGAGTCTCGTCCAATGCCGTGGCAAAGCCCATCTCAAAGAGTCGGTCAGCTTCGTCGAACACCACATATTGAATGGACTTCAAGTCCAGGTTCATCTCAACGGCAAGGTGTAACAAACGACCAGGGGTGGCAATAATACTACACTCCCACGTCAGAGAAGAGAAACCAATTTTCAATTACAAATACACTCACACGTCAGGATTGGAGGTGATCATCTCAAACTGCTCGTCCAAGCCCTCTCCGCCAACCACCAAGCCCCAACGAAGACCCTGCCCACGGGGTCCCTCGGAGCTCTCTGCATCTCCCGCATGTTCACCACCAGTGCTCCACCCCCTGGCGAGCTCTTTTCCCACTTTCAGAACCTGCAAAGCAAGTTCTCGAGCCGGCAGCATGATCAGCGCGCGAGCTCCGAAGGTAGTGGCATGTCGGCCTCCCAGTCTCTGGATGAGCGGTATCATATAGGCGAGGGTCTTTCCGGATCCTGTACGTGCCATGCCGACCACGTCGCGAGGTGGTGTTGCGAGGAGGCTTGGGATCGTGAGGCGTTGGATGGGAGTTGGGACACGGTAGCCACGCAGCGTGAGCGATCTAAGAAGTGCCGGATGAAGACCTGGGCAGCATCAACAACATATGAAAACATGTTAGCATCGAGCATATGATATAGACACACCCATGCTCTGAAAGCTTCCTCCTCCCACCTCGCCCTTAGCTATTTTGTTCTTTCCCTTTGTCTTTTTTATGACATCCGTTCCACTCTTCACATTATGCTTTGCCATGGTCTCCCGAATGAAGTCCTCATCATCGTCTTCGCCCTCCACCTGTGGACGGCTCCTGCCCGCGAGCGTCGAGGAAATATCTACCTCACCGTCTGACAATGGGACTTCCGAGAATACAGATCTCTCTGAGGATACTTCTTCGCTTGTACCCGTCGTCCTTTTTTTGCGCTTCAGCAGTGCCATGAAGCGTTCACTACAGCGATGGAACTAATTTCGAAACTATACTATAGGCGCTCGCGCACCTCCGAATTTTAATGTCCATCTATATACTGGTGAACGTCTCGTGACAATTCGTTTGTCTATGTACCATACAGATTAAATATAAATAGCATGAACTTTCATCTATCATTCCGTGTCGTTCTCGCCTACAGTCTCCTGGCTTCTTTCTTTCCGTGAAATGTTCAGCACCTCAGGCAATGTCCGCTCCTGACCTTCTCCCACATGCCCCTCCCATCCATTGTCAGAGAGATACTGCACAAACTTCTCATCTTCAGAAGAAAGGTCCTTGCCCTTCATATCGGGGACGAAAAAATACGTCACTACGATCCCAAATACTCCACAAATCGCCGCAATGATGAATGTCCATCTATTCTCACCATATGTGAATATCAACATCTAAACGCAGACAGATTACACGTACCGCATGCCCAAGCTATTCTGAATTGGTACGAATGCTTGCGTACCGATGACCGCCCCCACTTTGCCACATGCTGGAATTCGCGATGACCATCAAGCACCAGAATTTCCACGCATTCTACTCACCTGCACTGAGCCCAAATAGTGTCCCGCGTACGGGGGTCGCGTAAGATCTAGTATGACATGTTACAGTAAGCCGTATATCCACTCTTCGTTGTTCCCCATACTTACTCGGCGCTAACAACTATGGTCATGTCTCCAGGACCCTGCCCATGAAATCTCTCAATTTCAAACCATTAATCACAAAGTGTGAGTGCCTACCATGTTTCCAAATGACACCATGAGACCATAGCTAACCCAACACGTTCAGCAAAATGTTCGCTTGTGACCAAAGTTGGGACAAAGTACACACAGTATAACGAATAAAGGCGTTATTGTTGCAATTTCATTGTACGCGACGCTGTGTAATGGATTTTCAGAATCGACGACAACAGGATACTTTCAGCAATAGGCGCGTACCCGATGATTAAGCCAAAGATGATATATCCCGCAAAACCCAGAATCATCTGCATCAAGAAACGTCGGCTACGTGGGAGTGAGTGGAATGCACAACGCACAGTGTTACGCCTGCCCAAGGGATTGCATAACATGACTCCTACAATGGCGCCTTTGAGATAAATCTAAATGAGCGATCTAATAACCAGTCCGTTGATGAGACAATATGCACCGGGTAAGGCAACGGCTCCAAGAAGCAACTGCCACTCTGCTGTGCGTTTGATATCCCCTTTGGGTATGACACTCGAAATAATCGTCGCGGAGAAAATCTGCGCAAGCATGCATCGTGAGTATGCATATAGAGTGTATTCTCCGTTCATTTACATTATTTGGGTATGTCACCTAGTCTTGAAGTGAGCAAAGGATGACATGAATTGTGGAAACAAACTGACAAAGTCGTAGATAAACCATGATCCACATGTCCCAATCAGCGGCCGCCAGTATCGCTTTATGGTTAGCCAGTAAGGGACTCCTCCTAATGAATACGGTTTATATCACCATATAAGACAACGTATGAACAGAGACTCGCCTTTGATCGCGCCTCGCTTGTACAGTTTTGAACTGGGCGTGCGCATACGAAAGTAGAGGACAGTGAGGGGAAGTATGATTCCAATCCCGAAGCATACCCTCCAAACTGTTGAGAGATTTTCCTCCCCAGCAGCGGAGAGTACGATGAGGAAAACGGTCACAGCCAGGGGACCTCCAATACTAAGTACAACGTACGTAACCGTGACAAGCACTGAAATAATGTTGGAAAAGCATATAGCTTGGCAGAATCAAGTATACCTGGTCCCCGGGTAGCTCTCATGTTCTCGTCTGCTGCTTCCGATGCGCTGGTGGAAGAAGCGGGGTATTCTCCACCTACGCCAACACCAGTGACACCCCGCGCGATCGCAAGGAACCAGAATAGACCAGTTAAGCTGCCGTGTGCGCCGTGCGCAGCGGTGGCTAACGTCGTCCCGATGATAACGACGAGCGTTGTGCCCACGAGCGCAGTTTTTCGGTCTACTCGATCGCATATAAGACCAACCACGATCATACCTACAATGTCTCCAACCAACAGGGAATTGGAGACACGAGTGGACACCGTCGCAGTGTATGTAGCGGGATATAACTTCTTGAATATTACCTGGATGAACGACACCAAGATCAGTCTTTGGTTCAGGGACTAGGTGTACCGGACATGCATTTGACATGGTCATGAGGTTGTTTTGATCTGCACAGTTGGCGTTGTTCACTATCGGATGGCACGCATTATAGCTGACACCTACATCCAACGCTTGTCAAGCCAAAGGCGGACATGAGAATTGCAAAGTAGGTGCCAAATCGCTGCCTGTAGGTCATGACCTGTGCCTCAAGCCGTCCACCCATCGTATACTCGTTAGGTAAACTGTCCTCGCTGGGCCCATATGCTTGATCGTCTCGCTCCTTGGTGTCATACTGTGGTGGAGACATGGCGGGTCGCAGGCTCAAAGGTAGTGGCAGCGTCGATGAACCTACGGACACGGTTCGACTACTGAAGGGGCTGGCAGCGCCCGTGAACTCCGAGCCATAAGCCAAGTTCGAACTCGCAACGCAGAAGGTATGTGGACGGGGCGGGCCATTTGAGCTAGGGTCGGGGGTCATGACCGTGAACCGCATCTCATCTGAACTGAGGAAACAAGAGCAGAGTGATCATACTACAAAAGCTACCCTTCAAAAACATCTCGAGATGGCATGGAAGCCGGTACAAATTGTCCGCCACAAGTTGCCGATCGGTCTGGAAGGCTGTGTCCATCGAGAACAGCTTCTGCAAACACATTAAGGAAGCATCCCACAGTAAAGGCTGAGTATATATAGACGTGAGCGAGAGCTGCTTGTTGCACAATGACACATCTGATGAGCACAGAAGTCGTGTCAAGTTGATAGAAGTGAAACCCACGACTGCTAGATCAACATGAACATTTGGTCCCATGTCCGGTTCATAGCACCAAGATGGCATTCTTGCGCCGTGCAGCAAATTGTACCTTGCAACTGAATAGGAGCGAAACAAAAGGGTCAACGCTCCCGAGATTTTAGACGTGGTTTGATCTCTAAAGAATCGATCAAGATCATAAAGTATGCTTCTGGGCGCCAACGGGTTCCACACATCACGCGAGCACAGTTCTCCTGACATGGAAGTGATGCTTGTCACCAACTCCGCATTCGGTATTCTCGGTCCCAGTGATCTTCAACAATACATCGTGATATCATTCCTTATTATTTGACTGCCCCTTTTCATCCTCCAACTTCTCATCGCTCCCGGAAGACACCGTCACAAGGTGACTCCCATCTTCTCCGACGTGGCCTTCCCATCCGTTATCAGCAAGATACTTCAAAAACTTGGCATCCTCATCCGCAAGATCTATGCCTGTCATGTCGGGTACGCAGAAGTAGGTGATCAATATACCCGTCACGCCACAGATGGCTGCAATGATGAATGTCCATCTGGATGCCAGTTCAAAAAGGAAAGCGTTATGAAAGATACCGATATACGCACCGCTTGCCAAGGTTATTCTGAATAGGCGTGAAGGCTTGCGTGCCGACGGCTGCGCCGGTCTTCCCGAGTGCTGCAAGGACACAGCTACAGACACGTACATCATTATCACGAAAACACTTACCCGCACTAAGCCCGTATAGTGAGCCGCGCACCGGCGTGGCAAATGACCTTTGGGATTCACAGAGTTGTCAGCTGATGCATCACAGCGTCACTGGTTACTAACTCGGCGCTGACCAGACCAAGCATGTCTCCGGGGCCCTGTCACGCAAGTTAGCACACTGACAATCGCATGAGAGCAGTTGTTTACCAGATTCCCAGATGACTGCATGAGACCATAGCTGTGCAACCCAGTGGTTCATTTGAAATCCCAACAAGCCATAGCCGAGGAAGAGTGCCCACAATATAACAAATAACGGGATTATTTTGACAATCTTATCGTACGCCAACCTTGACTCTTGTCAGCTCAGTCGAATGACACACAGACACCAACTCACCCGATGATCAAGCCAAAAATCAAATATCCACTGAAACCCAGCATCATCTACGATTCACACGTCAGCCAAGAAGAAATTTGACAGTGATCTTACGCACAGTATTACGTCGTCCAAAAGGATTGCAAAGAGCCGCTCCAATGAAGACACCTAGAAGGCATGGAGTGAACTGAGAAGAAACTGTCAACAGACCACGTGTGCCCACCTGGTAAAGCGATAGTGGCAAGTAACAGCTGCCACTCCGCTGTACGTTTGATGTTGCCGTCGGGAATCACACTCGAAATGATCGTTCCAGAAAAGACCTTCAAAAACCGGAATCAATAGGAAGCAGAAAGTGAAATCAAAGCACACACCCCATTTGGGAACGTGACCTGCATGCTTCGATGAATAATATGACGACATAACAGGGGGCGGTACAAACGAAATCATAGAGGAACCAAGCTCCACATGTGCCAATAAGCGATCTCCAATATCTCTTGATGGTGAGCCAGTATGGGACTCGGTCTGTAATATGTATAGTCAGCAGTCGAGCTGCTGCAGCATATGAAGTTATCTCACGCTTGATGGCACCACGTCGATACAACTTGGAGCTGAGCATCCGCAGACGGAAATAGAAAACCGTGATCGGAAGGACTATCCCGATGCCGAAGCAGACTCGCCATACTGTCTGAAGGTGGTTCTCGCCCGCCGCCGAAAGCACAATGAGAAAAATGGTCACGGATAAGAGCCCACCAAAGACCAACACAAAGTTGGTGACCATGATGAACACTGGAAGGAGTACATCTTCAATGTGGAGTATCCATGCCTAGGAGACGGACATACCGGGGCCACGCCTACCGATCATTTTTTCATTAGCGGCCTCGGAAGCGCTGGTGGACGAGGCGGGATACTCTCCTCCGACGCCAACTCCGGTGATACCCCGAGCGAAGGTAAGAAACCAGAAAAGCCCATCCAGGCTCCCGTGGGCACCGTGTGCAGCGGTGCCAAGTATGGCTCCGATAACAATGAGTAGGGTAGTTGCGACGAGAGCAGTCTTGCGTCCCACCCGGTCACATATCAAGCCCACAAACACTTGGCCTATGATAGCGCCGATAAGGAGGGCATTGGAGACCCGCGTTGATACGTCTGCGGTATAGGATTTGGGGTATAGTTTCTTGAATGCAACCTGGAGGCAGGACACGTCAATGTAGGTGAAGGGCCAATATGATATCTCCCGAGTGATACACACATTGGCCATGGTCATAAGATTGTTCTGGTCTGTGCAAAGTTCAGGCATGCTCTATAAAAAAAAGGAGAGAAGACGGACATCCATCACTGACCAGCCCAAATGCTGCTGCTGCGATCGTAAAGTATGCACTGAGATGCTCCTTGCGCGCTTCCTGTTTGGTTTCAGCTGCACGAGTGTCTGCAGAGATCATCGCAGCGGCGCTGCCTTTGACGCGGCCCTCCTCTAGGTCGTCGTTCTTGCTAGAGATCGACGTGGCCATGGCGGGCAAGTGATGGAAGAGAAGATCAGCTTTGTACAGTCGGATATGCCATTGCCTGGTAAGGCAGGTGTGGATTGATGGAACCAAGTGTGAGCACAGTTTCCCAGGGGGCTGTCAAGTGCGTAATAGGTCGTCGTCGCCGAGCATGCTTGCTCTCCAGGTGCGTCTTCGCCTCTGGAAGCCGCAGCATGGTCATACACGCGGCTGGACCGCGAGTGTGGCTGAAGCGCTGGTGGTCTATCTCCCTTTGAGATCTTGAGTCAAACTTGACCTGTCATCACATTTCGCTCTCCGCTAGTGGCGACTCTTTAGGCGCTACTCTTGCCACAACTGGCTCTGTCACGAAACGCTGCTATTCCTCATGACGTTCAAAGAAATGTCTACACATATTCAACAGCACCCTTCTCCTCTCACCGTCACTGCGCTCCAGTCATGGTCAGCTTGCTCGAGGCCGCTCCGCCTTTCCTGCTCCTCGTGCCTGGTATTCTTCCTCTCTTATTTTTGGTCCACAGCCGCCTCGTAGGCTCTTCCCCACTCGCCAAACCGGCATCTATAGTCTGTATATTTGTCTCTTTCCTCGGCCCTCTCGCTGCTGTCGCCGCCGCACTTGGTCTTGCCGTCCTGGCATTCAGCCAACATAGCCAGTCTATTCAAGTAGCACAGTCCATTATGCAGAGCTTCGTAGAGTTTGGATGTACGTCCAGTGTTCCAAGCCGTTTCTCCACCCTCCTAACGCGCCAATAAGACCGTGGAGCCATTCTTTACCTAATTACGCCACGCTCTTTTGCTGTACTTGCGTCCCACATCTCGCTGTCTCAAAGGGAGATATCTTGGCACAACTCAATCCTTGCCGCCATTCTTTTCTCCAGTCAGTTCTTGTCCTTGCGGAACGCAGTCTTGATCGACCCTTAACGCACTTATAGCATTCCTGATTTCAGTAATCCAAGCTTCATTGGCCCCTTTTGTTATCCCTGTCCCAGTTCCGTTCGCTCTTGGGATTCTCGCCGCTCTATTTCCTATTCCTCTTACGGTCCATCTAATTCTCGCAGCACACTCTGCGCGTGTGCGTGAAATATGGGCATTTATCTCCTTGCTTCAGACTTTCTCCGCCGTGGCAATGACGCTGCGTATACCCCAGGGACCTGTATATTCACTCTGCAGTGCATTTTTCACTGTGCTTTGGGGCGGGGGCGTCATCACACTGTTTTATAGTGCGTCAACCTCTTTCAATTTAAGTGTTTGTTATCGATGCTTCGACTAGCCCTCTCCTCTGCCCCGCTCCCATCTACCACCCCGCAAACAATCCGCCTTCCTAAATTCTCATACATATCGTCCACATCTTCTACTAGTGCTCCAATCCGCGTACAGTACGAAACGCCCCAGGCTCGCCAACTTTCGGGGGGTGCTCTCCATTCCGAAGATTTTACCGCCCTTCGCGATCCCTTCGCATCGCCACCTCCGGTCTCGCCCGTCTCTATCACTACGCCCGCCCCTCGCTTTCCCTCTCCCATTCCCACATCCACGCCGCGCATCATCCTGAGCCCGCCCCCCACGCCCATCAACAAGCCTTCGAGGCCACCCGTACCTAAAGCGAGAGAAATCAAACCTCAACGCCGCGGGATCACAAAGCAATCATCGTTGCTCGGAATTGACAAGCGAAGCTCTTCGCAAAGTCTCCAGCCCCTTTCGTGCGAGATGACACATGAAGAGAATTGGCGAGCCAGTGAGAGCGGGAGCGATGATGCATTGTTCTTGAGCGAGGAAGCGCTCCTCAGTCAGATTCTACTCCATTCGCTCATTAAGGAAACTACACCTTCGTCTTTGCCCCCTCAGCATCTCCTGCAGAAGCGCGATGAGGCAGGATCGTTCTATAGCGAGGTATCAATGGCTACCATAAGGACGAGACGTGATGAGAACGGGCGGAGATATGGTTCGGAGGAGGTTAGATATTCTTCTAATTCAGGCAATTTGCAGAACGCTGTTGGCGGGGAGTCGTCTAACGGCTATCGTGATGACGCAAAGCAGGCTCGGGTAGTGCTAGCTCCACAGGAAGGCAGTAGTGAGGTTGACGATGGTGGGCTGCAGTCAGCAAAGGAAGGTGGGGTGGCGACTGCGTGGTGGGCAAAACGATGAATGGGGAACATACCATAATTGCTGCGCTTGATTTCGTTGATTCTTACCTATCTGCTCTGCGTGGATCATGCAGTGGCGTTCTTCTGTATGCGTTCTTGGAACTTGCGCAGCACTGTACAATTTTCTTATGTTTTAATAATTTCAATGATGTTTTATAATTGGAGATCGTTGGTGACTCCCTTATGCGAAAACTACTGCGTGGTGATTCCTACTTTCAGGGTCGGGCATATGAATCAATGCAAAGACTAATAAATCGTGACCACAGCCTATCTTGTTCTCTAGTGATTACCTAGCTTGTGCGAAGAGGCCGCAGCCGCTGAGCGGCATTTGCTGTTTCCGTTCAAATACTGCTTCATGAAGAGGGTTGCAAGGTTGCCCTGTAGCCCGCCTTAGGCGCAGGCATGCATCATTCGATGTGAGGACACCGAATTCACAGATTGAAAGTTAGTCGTGGCGTGTTAGTACCGTACCGGTGTGGGCAGAGCGTACGGATTCAAACCACCAACCTCAAGGCCTTACGGTCCGTCAAATCAATCACAGGTATCAGGGCAAATTAATCAGTCATGCAACAGAATCCCCCCGGTTAACTGAGTTTCTCAAAGAAGCAAACCGCGTGGTATGAGTGAGGCAAAGTAATGCTCTATTAAATACAACTTGGCACCCTTACCACGCTGCAGCCACGACGTAGGCTCCACTTTAAAAGGAATCTGTTGCAAGGTAGTCGACGCACCGTCGGTCTCGCCTCCCAAAATTGGACGGAAGTACCAGCACTCTTCTCGACTAGTTTTACAAATGGACCACATAACTGCAACACTACTTGACGACGACATTTCGATCCTCGCAACGACTTACATACCCAGTATCGAGGAGGCCAACGGCATCAGGTCACGCAACATGATGCGGCGAGACAAGATCAGCATCATAGACAGCCAGATTGATGCTCTTCACGAACCCAGAGTCACTGAGGCGGCCTTTGATACCAGGTCCCGCGATACGGCACAGGGAGAGGAGGATGTCGGACAAACAGACGAGATTGCTGCTCTTCACGCACTTCGTCACAGGCTCGTCAAGGCCTGCGACATTGGTGACGCCACCCTGGCTCCAATTCGCCGCCTGCCTGTGGAAATATTAGCAGAGATATTTGTTCTATGCATCCCGCCACCACCTTCCTTTCGGAAGCCAGTGTACGGACAGCGGTGGAACGACATGCCACACCGTCCCTTCATGAGCCATGAACGCCCTGCTTGGGAGCTGGGTCCATATAAAATGACCTTACAAGACAGGATTCGTGAACATCTCCGGAAGGTCTGCCGTTTGTGGCGCACTATTTTGAACGATGAGCCCCGTGTTTGGTCGACGCTTGTTCTTGACTGTCCTCTCCCGTCTCCAGAGGTTGCCATCCGATTACTCGAGAGTTCGAACCCTCACCCCTTGGACATATATATTCGACCTTGTGATTGGTTCCAACCTGACGCGTGGCCAGGTGCAGTACAAACTGTTCTTGCTGCACTTCATAGACAACTCTGGCGGGTTCGGTTCCTCTTTGCCGAGATGATGTCTCACGACGAGACAAAGGTTCTGTTTCCCCCAGGACTCTCCATGGATCTTTCCATGATGCAGGAAATCGTTTACTCCCAAGAGGGTGGAGCTCCCGTGGAGAGACCTGACTTGGGTGCTTTTCGCTGTTCTGAACTTCTTTCGATCACGGTGATACTGTCAGAGAGAATGGTTAATTCTTTGATCGTCAACCCATTGCCTAGGGTTTGCTACCTCGAGATTACCTTCGTCGCTGGTCAATCGGAGACCTCGTCCCTGGAACTGCTTCGAGCCTTGCCTAACCTGGTTTATCTGATCTGGAATACCCCCGATCTCGTCCAGGCAGTCCCACAGGAGCTCCCAAAGGTGACATTACGCTCCCTCAAGTCTCTTTGCTACGTTACAGGCGAAAGAGGCTCGATGATGCGTTTCCTTTCGTCTATACATGTTCCGTCGCTCGAGACTCTTGACCTTGAATTTCCGGACAAGCATGATCCCACTCATATGCTACAAGACGCCATTGGTATCATCTGTGGAGATGGTACCGTCAACCTACGTCATCTCCACGTATACGGCGGGTCTCTGAACGAGCCCGACATTGGAACCATATTGGGCTATCTCAATTATCTCGAGACTCTCTCTTTGCGGCTTCCGAGAGGTGGGGCCATTGATAGACTGCTCAAGGCTCTGGCCCCGGATAACGCAGATATTAGCCGTGCATGCCCCCAACTAACAACATTTCTATTGGCGCCTAATGAAGACTTTACAGATGATGATCTGTATAGAATGGATGCGTTGATCAGTCCACGGACAATACGAGACGGCGATGCCGAAGAGGGATTTGATACAAAGCCAACCATACCTGGCAGTTGCCTTAAGGACATCATAATCGAGTTGTCTTGAACATTAGCAAACCTGATTTTTTTCCAATAATTACAGTACAATCAGTTTTCACAAGTGCCTCCAGCTCTTAGAGGACGTGTCGGCATGAGTCTGAATTAAGCCGCCTTCTGATAGCGCGAGTTCTCCACTGGCAGAGACCCTCTGACCGGTGATTGGCTGTACAACTAGATGCGACAGCCCATTCCACATCTCACAACGTTATATCTACAGGGGATTAAAATCCTGTTCTGCAAAGCACAGCGCTCAAAGTATAAGCCAGGGTATGAGGAATGGAACCCGGCTGGTAGCGCATAATACCACTGCAGGCCTAAGACAAGCTTCAGCCTGACCCAGTATCATTCAGTGTGAAAACTGTCCATCCGCATGCAGCCTCGCGTGTATACTTTCCCAATATTGGAACCTTAAGTACCTAACATCACGAATGGCTGGCTAGCTCGTTACGACAGGTTACATGCCATCTTCCTAAGTTCGTACTGAATTTGCACGTCGGGTTTTCGGACTTGGTGCACTGCGGAATAAATATCTTGTAACGACAACCAGGCTGAAATAGTCGGTCAAGCCTCGGGGAAAACATCTGACCTGCTGGCAAAATTACAGAATCAATAGTCAAATAATTGGCCATGGGTGTGGTCGAGAAACGATAAGCCCCGATCTTAGGGCAGTAGATTCATGACAATTTAAGGCGGTGTACTTTACATTGCTTTTAATCTTTAAGGCCCATATATTTTGTCCCCTTGGTGATGCTAGATATCATGGAGGACTTAATGTTGTTCATTGAGCGTAATCCCATTTAGTGCCGTCGTCATCTGTGACCTTAAAACCCTGATCGCCTTTAAGGAGGTCCACCCCGACGCTTTGAAGTGCATCCACTATCCAGCGAGGATAGCCTGTTTCACCGTAATATGTCTTGAAAAAGCTACAAAGATATCGAGGGAAATTGTCTTCCAAGATAGCATCACGGGCAGCACCCATTAACCTCGCTTGAAACACGATATTGTGCTGCGTCACCGCTTAAAGAGAGAATTTGTTGAGTTTGTCGTTACTAGACCAAACCAAGACAAACCGTGGGCTGTTGAGGTGTCCATGCTGATATTGTGATTTAAAAGAGCCCGTGACGTTCCACTCTGGCAAGTGGGACATGGACAAGTAGGATCTATTGGACCCATATCCCGGGAATATCTGCTAAGACCTATTGTCTGTATCGGTCCGTGCAGCATGAACGAGGCATGATCATCTCACGGAGGTTTAAAGGGCCGTTGAAGGTTAGTGCGACACCGAAACGCGCAGTCCTAGTTGGGAACACACAATCGGCCTGTGGTGGTAGATAATTGGACTTGTCTCGAAAAAAAAGTGAGCTGATACGGACCATATCGACACCCAGTGCCACACAAACTAGTAAATCTTGGTACCGGCCATTAGATTCACAGTGGAGAGCATCTGATGGCAATTCATACCTTCAGCAAAGCCAATGCCCATAGCATAGCGGGGCCCTGATGCCATATAAGTATGAATCAGAAGTAGAAGTTAGGAAGCACTTGCTATCCTCGGGCAAATTTGATGCGCACTGAGCAATCCTGGCAACAGAATCAATGCCATCAAGGAAGTAGTAAGGTATGGACTCACATCTTCCAAAACGTGTCTGTCGGATGGATGAGAAGAGTTGGAAAGACAATGAAATCAAATATTTACCTTTAGCTTCTCCACCGCTGAGACCTAGAACGCCGACCGTTAGCGTCATATGGTAGATAGAAAATGGTGCTCGTGCCTCCAATTGCATACCCAGAGATATAATCCTTTCTTTTGATCATTTCATCCAAGCAGATATCGCGTAGCTTACTGTCCAGTCCACCCTGGATGATAGCGAATAGATTCTGGTTTGATTTAGCCTTAGACCTATGTTGGGTTATGCACCGGTCGAGCCAGCGAATGGAACGTTGCATTGCCTCTTCCACTCTTGGTCCCGTGGTGAGGCTGGGTACTATCGCCATGATAAATAGGTTTTCATGTGATTATGTGGAGTACGACATGAGGGGCACACCTACCTACATCATCAAGTTGCATGATAATGTCAGCTCCAATGGTATGTTGTATGGAGATGGATTCTTCAGGCGTAAGAAGGGTGGACTCCCCTGTAAACGGACTCGAAAACAAGGCTCCTTCTTCAGTTATTTTTGTGAATTGACTCAGACTGACGAGCTGGAAACCTCCGCTGTCCTGGGACAAATAAGTCCATGATGTTGCATAAGAGACGGCGAGAAATACATTCGTACAGTGAGCAAATTCTTTCGCCACCCTTGAAATAGATGGGCGCCACCAGCTTCAGCCAAAATTTTGAGCCCAGGCCGAAGGTTGAGGTGGTACGTATTGTTGAGAATGAGCGTGACTCCTAAATCCTCCATCTGTTGGTATGTCAGGCCTTTAATAGCAGCTTGAGTTGCCACAGGCATGAAGGTGGGAAGAAATGTACTGGTACGGACAGAACATTGAATGCTCTGTTAACGACATGCAGAACAGGGATTAGTAAAAGGCACGCACGCGCCATCTGCAAACTAACGTGAGAGACGAGTTCATAGATATTACCAATGCCGAGACGTCTTACGGGCCATAACCATGCGAGAAACCCTCGCTTTGGTCGTCGAGCATTGAGCAAGAATTTCGAATTGCATTTGATGGGGATATGATTGAGCTCTGAGACCAGAGGATCTGGACAGTCGGTTGGCCACTAGTGCTATTCTTGTAACTTTCTAGATGTCCAAGGATTTGTAATCCTGTTGGGGATGTGCTGTGCCACTGATCCGTGGTGACTCCACTTGAAACCTTATAACTCCGATTGAGACTGATGTTACGATGTCTACCATCTTTTCGACATTTGGAATATTTAGCGCGACAGACTCCAACCGCAAGAGCACAACGGTTATCTTTCTCGACAGATGGATTTATCACGGATTTAGGGCGTCGTGGCTTACTAACTGACCACACAGGAAGGTCGGAATGTCACGGTCATCCTCTTTCGGCTTCGTCTAAATCTTGATGCCATTGTAGTCACACTGCATTAACAAACTTTCTCGAACTGCCTCGTGTCATTTATTGTGGAGTTGATCCAACGGCAGAATCTCTGCATGTTGGAAATCTTCTTCCCCTTCTGATGCTTTTGCACTTCCAGTTGAGAGGACATCAGGCCATTGCCCTGGTATGAACCTCATGTCAATGCAGTAGAGCATACCCTTACGCTCCTCTCATTCTGATAGCTCGGCGGTGCGACGGCCCTTATAGGCGACCCATCTGGACGAGATGAAGAACGACCAGTGCAGGCAGCTGAACGCGTACAGGACAACTCTAGCAAGATTGAGACCCAGCTTGTCCGTTTTTTTTCCAGTGCCCATACATACGCGCAGAAGCGTTTCTCGCCTGTCGCACACCTACAACACCCTGTAAAGATCCTTAACAACTTGCTCTGGTGGCGTGACCTCACGCTTATCGACTTTTTACGCTCAACCGGGAAGTTAATGAGGCTTAGTAGCATGCTTTCTAAAGAAAGGTCGGTTTTCCGTTAGGTGGATACGTGGCAAATTCAGATCTCGTGTTTCTAGCGTCAAAACCCGTATGACAGCCTCCAGCGGGATCTCATTCGCAGAATTTTCCTATCAGCTATTACAGGCACACGATTTTTGGCATTTATATAAGCACTACGGGTGCAGCATTCAAGTTGGGGGTTCAGATCAATGGGGAAACATCGTCGCAGGTATGGACGTGATAGCCCGACGGGAAAGCGATGTCCAAACGTCCGATGTTGAAAGAGCCTACGGAATCACCACCCCACTACTTGTCAGTTCCTCTGGACAAAAGTTCGGGAAAAGCGCAGGTAATGCCATATGGCTTGATCGGGAGAAGACGAGCGTATTCGATTTTTATCAAGCAAGTTACCGTCGTACCTCTGTTATTACTCTATTAACACATGAATGGCTCCTCCACTAGTTTTTCCTGCGAACCGCTGATGCGGACGTGGAGAAATATCTCAGCCTTTTTACGCTGCTGGATCCCCGAGAAGTCGAAAATATAATGCTGGCCCACAAGGTACTTTTCGTTTATGTTTGACTTCGGGTGGGTAATAACATGCAAGGGCAGTCACAACCCGAACGCCGTTCGGCTCAACGTTTACTAGCAAGGGAAATCACAGAGATGATCCACGGAGGTGCATCTGCTTTCTGTGTTGCCCTGAAGCTTTCAATAACTGGGTATTTTACTCCAGAGACTGGTGTTACTCAGGCCCAAGCAGCCACAAGTCTCCTGTTTGACACAGAACTAACAAATATCCGAGCGGCTGATGCCGCTGAGGCACTGAAACATGATCCTCGTTATCATACCCTGCAAGATGGCGAGCTGTTAGGCATCCCGCTGACAAAACTTGCCTCTTTGTTAGGGTTGACCCGTTCTCGTTGTGAGTGAAGATTACATTCCTGCTACGAAATGACGACAACGAGCATACCAGCGGAAGCTATACGCCTAATCGAAGCTGGCGGTCTATACTTAAATAATGTCGCTGTAAGTGGACCAGACCGAAGGTTGCAAGCCGAAGATCTACTTGAGCAACGGATGGCCATCCTTCGTGCCGGTAAAGACAAGCACGTTATAGTGGCTCGTAAATAATATGGAGTCGAAGTCTTCGTCGCATGCAGCTCACTAGCTTCCTCGTTATATACATACACCCGCTTCGTGCGTCATTCAGTCTACGCGAATGGCACCATACAACTTGAGCATTGCCCAGTAGGTCGCCAAGAACCCGATGGTCCCTGTACAAAATCAGCAATATGTCCGAAGAAACACGTGAGCCAGTTACCGGTCACTAGAAACTGGAGGAAGGCGAGCAGGAACAGATATCCTAGATACAAAACAACACTGGTGAACGAGTCGAGGGAAAGCCGTGATGCCCAGTAGAAAAGGCCGTATAATAATAGCCAGAACGCGCTCCCACCTCCAGCCTCAAGTGCCGGGGTCAGTATAGTAGATATCATGTATACATCACTGTCAAGGGACTTACCAGGAAGGCACGCCAGTGCCAACGGTACTCCTCCGCGCACAAGATGAAGTAAGTACACAAGATTGTTATGGTGGCCGTCGTTAGGCAGACGACACCTGTGCGACATTTCCAGTAAGACGAAGCAGTGCTAATTCAGAAGCATGATAATTACCCGCTGTCAAGGCGAGGAAGCCAAAGGCATAATATGCCCGTGAGGCAAATATGCTCGAAAGGACGAAGTATAGCTCGACAAATGCAGCACCTGCACACAAGATTATCGAGGTTAGGTCACATACGCATTTGATGAACAACGGACAGACCAAACGGAAGCATACCACTAAGAAAGGCTGCAGGCTGATCAACAAAATTTAATGAAAGAACCTCGGGAGATGTATATATGTAATACATACCCAAGGCCGGAGATACTTCGGGCTCGGAGGGATTTGTCGTGGAATTTGGTTGACCCGCACAGGATGACGGACACCCTATGGCATTCTTGTCCTCAGTATACACGGAAAGACGTATTCAAACATATCCTCACGCCGTGCTTCTTCCCTATAATTCCACCTATGACCGTCAACGGTGCGTTGATTAGGAACCATAGCAGAACCACGAAGAGCATAGTCCCAAAAGGGACAGCTCCCGAGGAATCCGCCGAGATAAGGAAGAGATTCAGTAGGAATATAATAATGAAAATAAACCTGCCTCCGCCCATCATTGACGTGAGTGAAGAGAAACTTGGAGGGAACTAACGTTGGAACTAAAGTAGCCGCGAAGAAAATAGCTTTGCGGTGTTCAGTCCCACCAAGCGATGTATATACGCGACTTGATATATAGCCATTGACACTGGATGGAGAGACACTTCAGGATAAACCAAAAAATATACACAGAGACCCACAATCCAAATAGGGTCCAGCATACGAGCATGACCGTGGCAAGAGATCCACGATTTGATGGCGAAAGGAAACCCATCAACGCAAACACTACGGGATGGCTTAGAGGCAACTTTGCGGCGGATAATCATTATCATATACCTAGAGTGACCCCCACCATTGTGATTAATTGGGCGCCATTGCCAATCAAGACAGACAGAGCCATTGAATTTCTAGGTGGTCGGAAAACTTCACCCCAGACGAGCTTCCAACCGTAGTCTTCTTGCACATCTTCCTAGTGTAGACGTCAACATGTTCTCCTGGCATTGCTGAAAATTTGTGACGCACGCTAAGATCCATCGCATTGTACCTGCTGATCTACGAGAAAGTTAATTACGCGAATGACACCATCTAGAGGCCAACTTACATCTCGTGAAACACTTCGATACAGTACCATACTGACCATGCCGCAGAGGAAGACGACTATGACGATAGCATTGATCAAACTGAACCAATGAATCTTTGGATCAAAAATATGGAGATAGTTATCGTATCTAGTAGCCTAAGCAAGTGTCAGAGAGTGATTCAAAAATATGTGTCGTGATCTCATACCCACGGCGTCGATGATTCCTAGTTCAACGGTACGTCAATGAGCAGATAGACAGAGACAATCACATACAGTCCAAGTGACACTGTATGTAAATGGAACGGTGGTCTCTCCGGTCTCGCTGAGAAACAGTGCAGGTTTTGACTCGCCAGTACAAATGAGACTTCCGTCGGACTGTGGCGCAAAGCTGTATAACGGGTCAATGTTTGTGCACCATAGCAGCATCGCATCCTACCTCATGGGCCATACAAGGACACCGACTACACGATACTTGTCGTTGGGGCGTGGGTGGTACCTAAATAAACACTTAATTGACCTTCATGACCGCTAGCAGCTACTGGCGAACCGCATGACGATCTCATAGTGATTGTGCAGAGCAGGTGCGAGGAGGAAGCGCTCTTCGTCGTCGTTTCCTAGCTCAAAACCCATGTCATAGAAAATCTGGCCCGTTTTTGTGTCGTTTTTCATTTCCGCGGCGGGGAGTCCATCAACAAGCCAGTTTAGAGCGTAGTCCTCTCGTATACGATCATTTATGAACTTCCCATCCTCTGCGGGGACTTTTCCGGTGCACAGTTCTTGACAAGTTGCGTTTTGTAACATTTTGATCTGAGCCATGCCATAGTCAACATTACCCAATCAGTCTGGCTGAAACCAACTACTAGGAACATACGTCATAGGGAGAGTTGAATATACGATCTCCAAATAGGATAGATCCAAGCGATTCTGACTGTTTTTGCACCCCTTCTTCTGGTTCACAGAAATGAAATGATGGGTAGTAGTAATCGTCTAAAACAGAACAAAGCATCAGGCGGCTGCGAGGGCTTGCAATTCACAATTGATTCTACAGTTTATCATGGATTTCTAGACAAAACCCCAAGTTGTTAGGTGATCGCACCAGGTATGCATGCCACGTACCAGCTTGGCCTGTGGCCCAATGACAGGGGTTAAAGCGTTAACGAACACATCAACCTTCTCGTTTAAGGAATAATCGCGTGGTGCGGAGCCTGGTAAGTAGAATGCTCGCGCCCATGGAGCAGCGAGGAGGATTATACCCGCCAGACGCGTTGCGGAAGACATGTTGCGCGGGACTAGCTAGCTGTCAATGCCGCTGACAAATGTGTGTATCCACTGCTTCTGTGGCGACCGACCCAGACTGTGTCCCGTAGAATCGCTAGTACTCTCAAAACTTCTTGTTCTTATTATTCAGTATCGATTGCAGATGGCTGGTTATCTACGTGGCTCTGTACACGTCATTTTCTCTGAAAAAACGGCCATTTCGGCTTGCGGGACCCTTGCTACCAATATTGTCTCGTGTAGCAACGTGAAATGTTCAGGGTATGTCTTTACGCGCTATATGACTGATTGTGCTGTACCTAGATAATATCCCGAACCGACAAACCAAAGGAACGGAGGAGAGACATAACGCACTGGCCCCCTTGGTATAAATACAATTATTGCTCTTAGATTGGGCGGTAAACCACTTTTCCTCAGACAGTTTGTCGGGAATTTTTGCTCTGTAATGTTCCTCCTACCTTCAGAACTATTAGAAAAGGTATTCGCACAACTACCCAGGCGAGATCTTGTGTCTGTTGCATTGACAAGTCGATTATGCTATCACCTCTCTATCACTTTCCTTTACCGGACAATCCGTGATATTCAGCTATCTGGACGGAATGACCAGGACGACCCACCCTCACTCAAATGCCTCGACACCATCTCTTCGCCTCGGAATGCCTCACAGACAGTACGTCATCTTGCAGTACGCGGACACCCTTGGCTTCAAGAGAGCACCATGAACCTACTTCTCAGAGCTCTTTTCCAAGTGAAGGACCTAATTTCGTTGGAACTGGAGCTAGGATCTTATCCAGAGGAACGAATTTTGACAGAGTCCCAATGCTCGGATGCTTCCTTTCTTCCCCGCCTCCAGGCTTTCAGCGTTCACCGCCACACATCTGCGGTCCATCTCCTGAAGAATCGGCCTGTGGAAAATGCACGGATAAGATCCAATCTCGATTTTGCTACGTTCTTGGAGCTGTTGCCACCTTTGCGACGTCACGCCACATCGCTCACAAGTCTGCAACTTTCGATATTAGTTCGTGATGTGGTCTCCGCTGTCAGTATCATGGTCCATCTCACCCGGGAATTCCCTACATTGAGGACTCTTGGTATTACATTCACTTTTCCGACCCCGCACTGGACGGAGCGCCTCTCAGTGAGTGTGTATATCAGGACGGTAGTGTACTCCAATTACTAAATAAACTTGACAGATGGTAATCGATGAAGTTATCAAGCCACTCATGCGGATGAGGAATATCACTGAGATTGGATTGGCGTTTGTTCCGGATTTGCAATACACCAGAAACGCCAACCCGGATCCAGATTTGGAGGCAATTTTTGATGTCATACATCAACATATACCCCAGTTGCAGTTCGTCGAGGTGCAATGGGAAGCGCGGGAGCTTCGCGGCGACAGTCTAGAACGGCTTCCAAGCTACTATCCCTTGATGCGTCGGATGTGGCGATATACTTACGCCAACCGACCCTGACTGTTAAGCCAGGTGCATGTATATTTTCGGGCGGACTGGTGGGATGAGGGATTTGTCAGGGGCGAGGCCAGTTCGACCTGTATTCACTCCATAGTATGAGATCTACCATATTCATCACGCATCCCCCGCAGTGTTTGAACCACTCGGATCTAATTGTGTCCCAAAAGAGTCCTCTGGCGCTATCCGACGACGTCTGGCACAGTCTAACGACATCGAGCACAGGCCTTGACCCCCGAATGCGTACAACTTGACGCTCCAGATTGATTCTACCACGGCGCCTAGATGTGTCGACCTTCCTGCTTGCGGATAATGATCCCTTGCGCCGTCGATTGCGAAGAAACAAAGTCGAAGTTATTGTGATCTGATAGTGGTACTACATGCGCCCATTACTCATGAAATCACTGTCTTAATGCGAGTATTGCCTTACAAACCATTGCCATTGTGAATTCTTATGCCTGCATATAATGTCTTCTACCCCCGACTCACATCTTCTTTCATTCTGACCTACACTGCGAAGGGCTGGCTGACGGGAAGTGGTTGGGGCGAAACCAGTTTTAATGACAGGCTGTGCATAACTCCTTTTGTCTGAGGACGTTACCAATCCTAGTGCAGGAAAAGGTGTGTAATTACAATCTCGATAGGCTTCTATAACTACCGTTGTGACATTCTCGATCATGTAACATCAACGTCTACCCCCTAGGTGAGCGCTATAACCGTGTAATGCATCTGTTTCCTTTCGTTGGGTCTCATTTTACTGTAGAATATGAGACGTACTCTTCCAACCGTGATATGGAATCTTCCGAAGAAGTTGATCACAGTGATATTCATGTTTCTTGTATGGCAGGGGCAAGGGGGATTTTGACTGGTTGTTAGTATTGGGACCCGACTTGTTCATATTTCATGGTGTACTTGTGCCCACCTATAGCCTGACTTGATGTGGGACACAGGGAGTGCACTGCGCCCAAATGTGCTGTGGGTCAGAGTCTCCTGGGAAGGGATCAAGGTGTTCATTACTATGGCCAAATTACAGCCAGGAATGCTATTCGGAGCACTTGATCTGCAAACGCGCTCTACGGTGCTTAGGTGTGGATGGAAGGGGTCAGTCTGTAAGAAGCCGGTCGGAGAAGGAGGCACAGTACTATCTCCGACGAAACACTAAGACAAAGGTTGGACCCTCGTATGTCATATAAGTAGATAGGGCAGATACATGTACGGTAGAGAATACTTGTGGACCTCAATACGAGTTGGTGGTTGGCTGGCCCGCTGGTTCCAAGTCTATTCGAAGTCCGAACTCGTACAGTCACGTGCTGAGAGGCGCCCGTAATACGTGCGGCCACGTCAGCACCAGGTAACTGCCACGACATCCTTCTCGCCTCTCAAGTGCATACAATTGTCATTCTTTTCCTTCCCTCCCAGCTCTTACCTGTACCATCATGAGGCACACCTCTGCACCTTCTCCCTCTTTTGTCGACCCTTCTTCTTTATCTCTGCCATCTCCGCCCTCTGAGGCATCCACCCCGCCTCAGTCGAGTGTTATTGACCCGTCCTTGGCATCATCAGGCTCAACGTCTCATAGCACCTTTCCTTCCCGCAAGCGGGCACGGACTGATGCCACTCCCGAGGAGAAACGTGAGGCCCGGGCTCATCGCAATCGCATCGCCGCGCAGAATTCACGCGATAAACGAAAGGCGCAATTCTGTCAACTTGAAGAAAAGGTTCGCGCTCTTCAGCAAGAGAACGATCAACTTCGTGCGCAATTACAACAGGAACGGTTACGTCGAGATGGTGCCGAGAAGGATAGAGAAAATGCAGAACTAAAAGAGAGGTGTACCTCCTCTCACTTCTCCAATCGCACCAAACTCATGTCAATTCAGGGTGAAATCTCTCGAAGAAGGCTGGGGGGCTGTTTTGAAGGCATTACAAAGTCAAGGCTTCCCATCGTCAACTATTACCAACACATCAAAGAAGGAAGACACGTCCTCACCTTCTACATCTCCCGTAATTGATCCCACGCTTCAACCATCTCCATCTACGACATTTCCTGTGTTCATCAATCCTTCTCCAGTCCTACTTCCTTTGTCATCTCCCTCATCAACTGCACCCACCGTCCCTCCTCAGTCGACATATCAACTAAATGACGAACCCACTCGCCACCTAGCACGGGTGGCGACCGCCGCTCCTGCAGCGGCGTCCCTGCAGCGGGTGGGTTCGTCCAGCGGTCTCCGATATCCTTCGACATCGACCTTGGATTGTTGTCTTCCACAGTCGCCGCGCCGTCGGCGCAGGACTTCTCTAAGACTTCGACGGATGAAGATGGACGCATTGAGGACTGGTGCCATGAAGTCTTGGCATCGAGCGACAGTCATACCATCAACGACTCCATCGCCGGTACAGCGTCGCCGGCTTCTGGCATATCTTCTACTGGCCTTTGTTCAGAGCCGGAAGCCGCCGCCTCCATTGTGAATCTTTCTAGCTTCCCCCCAGGGTCCATGGGGGCAGATGGGGACGACATGGAATTGGAGCGGCTTCTGAATTCGTTACCTGACCCTGGGGACGATTTCCAGAGCCTGCTAGCATCCGTGATGGATGACGGGAAAGTGTCTGAAGCCGTGGAAGGCTGGAATTGGGAGCTTACCCAACCATCGGCGGCTGTAGTGTGATTCCTCGATGGTGTTCGATTCCGTTTCTCGTTCCTTGGCTTTTCTTTTTTTTCCGGATATCTATCTATGTTCCATTTCATATCTCCCCTAACACTTAACGCTTTTGGACCACACCCTTGCCCAATATCTTGCACATTTATTCCACCACCTTACTCATCCATTCCTTTCCCTTTTGAATGACTCTGCGACTATCACTCTGCATCTCGCCGCCCGTTCCCCCAATGCGTTCCTGCCGAGCTTGTCTCCTGTATCTGCATCGATGCGCGCATGCTCTCCCTACGGGTTGTAGGGCTGCTTGTCTTGGTGTAGATCGGTGAGCGCTTGGCTAGGTTGCTCTCTCAAATTGACAGTGCACTTGTGTACGGTCCTTTTTTTTCCCTTGGCGTGTTGTACGTGTGGTTGTGGTTTCAGCAGACGGGCTTTGCGTATGTTTGGCGGCTAGATGGTGGACGGGGTTGTACATGATAGACAACTAGGGGGTGAATGGAAAATTCCGAGCGTCGAGATCAATCGAGTGTGATGAGCTCGGTTTGAAACTTAACGCGTCCTGAGTATACCAAAAGAGGCCGAAAGGAGAATTATGTCCATACATAGACTGAATATAGGAAGCCAGCGATGACCAAATCTCTGTGCTGTCGAAGTGATGTGCTAGTTAATGTGTGCCGTATCCAATGAGTAGGTTGCAATTAATGAGAGTATAACAGAATAACAGCTACTAGTTAGAGCATACGTTTGGTTTCGTGAGGAATAATTCCTCTGGCCGCTCCATGCTGTTCTCTTATATAACTTATGTACCACACGAGACTACTTAATGCTACATACTTGAAGCTTCTCGGTGTTCAAGCGAACACGTCAGTGGCCATTCTGTTACTCTGAATGCGTTCAAAGCCAGCTCGGACTTGTTCATCGGTCCACGATGGCTGCGCGTTTTTGATTAACTTGAGGATTGATTCTTTGATGCCATTGGCGACACCAGGAGAGCCACAAGTAAAGAACTATTGAGAAGTAACTGGTAAAAAAGGCACAACAATACGGAAATGGAATGGTAGCTAACCTTGGCACCTCCCTCGTAAGCCACTGAAATAGCATCACGGTCATTCCACACGCGACTTAGAACAGTGAACTTGTCAGCCAAGAAGGAAATCGTGCAGCAA
Organism: Cantharellus purpuraceus; assembly: GCA_025174535.1. Taxonomy (NCBI): domain Eukaryota; kingdom Fungi; phylum Basidiomycota; class Agaricomycetes; order Cantharellales; family Hydnaceae; genus Cantharellus; species Cantharellus purpuraceus. The sequence continues at coordinate 497,743 of JALBUN010000012.1, forward strand.
ATTATCGGATATCTTACTCTTGAACGTACTTGCAGCCACCCGACTGTTCTATCGCGCGGCTGAAGGCGGGTCTGATCTCTAAAAAGCCCAACTTCAACCATTCCTTAAAATCATCATTCGCATAGAGGTAATCTTCTTCGGGAGAGCGGCATCCAAAAAAGAGAGTGGTTTTTCCAATCTTGCGGCCAGATGAGAACTGGATGGCGCGTTCCTGGATGAATCCTCGCATTGGGGCGATACCTGATCCAGCGGCAAACATTACCACTGGTGCTGACGCATCCTGGGGAAGGTGGAATGCGGCTGAGGAACTACGGACCCCTGAAAGAAATCTTAACAGGATGTAGAGCAATTGTTATGATACTACACGTACCAACATGTAATCGATCACCGGGCCGAACATTTGCAAGGAAGTTTGATGCAACACCTAAGAATTTTCCCGGTCGCCCCGGTACGGAAGGCGTCTCAACAACGGACAGTGTAAGAGTAACATGTTCCGGATTCCAAAGTGGGGAGCTTGAAATTGAATACTGCCTTATACGCATCGCAGGGAGGAACTGGATGAATGCCGCCAATGACATTTCAATGTCACGGTACAATTCGAGGATGTCAAGCACGCTCAGGTGTGCGTCGAGAACCTCTTCTTTATAATTAGCGGCGAGGCTCTCAAGCTTGCGTGCCGTTGTTACAGAGCTCAGTTTGATTAGATCTTGAATATTCTTCCGCGTGGCCGTCTGGGAGATCTCGACATATCCTGTAAGCACTTCGGACACGCTAATAGGCACGTCTGTTGGAAGAGTCGTCACAACTTTCGACCTGATTATGATCTTTGTAATAGAGCATGGTCCGAGTCCTTAGCACAAGTAAAAACATGGTAGAATACGCGTACCTGCTGGTCATTCAGAAGACCGAATCTACTGACAACACGCCTCACAGACTCGGGGGGATTACTAGGAAGGACGGATAGATAATCGCCGGCTTGATAGGTAACATTCTCAGGCAAAGCAATCTCTGCACGCAGTAATATGGATGGGCATCGTTCCAGTAGCATAGAGCGAAGCACTGACCAATATGATGTTTCGCAGGCGTTCCCTCTTTGGTAAGCAACCGGTTCTCAATCACGGTGCCAAGACCCGAAGCTTCCTCCCGTTTGAGGACAATGGCACGGGTTGTACTGGTGACCTCAACGGAGAGTGTGTCACTATCGTCTTTCTTTGTGCTGACCTTGTCACCGTAAGCCTGTCACGGTTATTCAGCAAATTTGATCATTCACATGAAGCCAAATGACGTACCTTCGCTAATGCGTCCCAGAGTGTGGGTACCCAGTTGTCGAACTGGAGATAAGTATCAGTAATGAGATATATAGGATACATAGGTCATGGTGGCTCCACATACATAGTCGAAGAAGTCATCAGCACCCGAATCAGCCGCAGCACGCTCAAGCAATCGTTGTCCTCCACATTGTTCAATGAGATTATCCACTAGTGTCGGCACTTTCTGGTATGTCTGCACCCAATCATGATGGCCACAGCCGAAGACGGCAAACCTAACGTTCGCGAGTTCACTCTTTCCAGTACGTTTCAAGGCCTCGAGGAAGCGTCCGGCGTTATCGGCGGGTTCACCTTCATATGAAGCAGTGAGGATAATTACGGGCCCGTCAGTTGGAATCTTGGACTCGATTGAGTCCAGTGTGAACACGCGGGAGTTGAAACCTACGCACAAATGTAATTATACCGAAGATTTTTCGCCACATGCTTGTGCAGCTTACCTTTGGACGGAGCTACCGTGCCAATACGCTGCGCAAAGTCTTTGCATGTGCCCGAATTGCTCCCGTAAGCGACATATAACGGCAGACCACCTTCGATGTCCTTGGATTTGTCGGCCGTGTGAGCAGATTGTTGAGTCGCGGGACTGGTATGCATGGTGAACGGAGCACCATCCCGTACATGAGCACGAATGTGCAAATCGGCTGGTTTAATGGTAAGAGTAGATTTGAGCTATTTGGATGCGTGCTGTCAGTGTCAAGAGATGAGATAAGGAGTGAGTGAAACACACGTGAAGTTGGTAAGAGGGATCATGAAGGACAAGGTCGAACTTTTGAAATATAGAGGCGAGGGCAATGAGAGACTCCTGCCATGCGAAGGGCCTTAAAAAGATGCGATCAACCAGTGGGCAAGTTTTATGAGAAGGCGATTATACCTGCCAATGCACGACCGTACACCATTACCCCAGGGCTTCCAAGCATTCTTCTATTCATGGAAGTCAGTCAAGCGAATGCGGTATCTAGGGATTGTGTTTACTTACAGGTGCTCGCTCAAACCCACCATCTAGCATTCGCTCAGGACGGAAAACATCCGCCTGTCAGAACAGTATGCATGTATGTAATCAGCATCGGCTACTTGGATGAATAAGCTTAGTCTCACGTCGTCGCCCCAGACCTTGGTATCCATGTGCAGTTGAGCTGTCAAGACGCTGACTCCTACATCAGGAGGGATAGTATATTCCTTGTCTTCATATTTGACAACTGTGTCCTCAAATGCCTCAACTGTAAAGGCTGGAACGGATGGGGTAAAGCGGAGTGTTTCTCGTAGTACAGCTGTAGAAGAATGGTGAGTTCACACACAAAAGATTATGGCAGAAGAGGAGCACCTGTGATATAAGGGAGCTTGTTGAGATGTTCCGGCCTAATGGGCCCCTTCCCCAGCACCTCGTCGACCTCAGCACGTACCTTAGAGTATGCGCTCGGGTTTTGCAACAGATGACCGATCTACGGAGAAATAACCATGAGCCCGAACCACCAGAGGGAAAATTAAGATACCAACAGTGAATGAAAGCAAACCGGATGTTGTTTCGTGACCAGCGATGAGGAATGTCACGAGATTATTGGCGATCGACTCATCAGACATACCGATGCCTGTTTCAGAGTCTTTGGCCGTCAGCATGAGACCGAGAAGATCATCAATCTCAGCGCCGCTTTCTTTTCTTTTCCTAATGACTGTCGGTAGTGTGAGACGAATCGGGACTATATGTTGGCATGTAGGCTTACTTTCGTTCGTTAGATCCATCATTGCTTTCTTGTCAGCCTCAAACTTGGCGTTGGCAGATGGCACAAGGTAGTTGTTCACCAAAGAAGGCCTCTGCACTCGGAGTCCTGCCTCGGTAAGGAAGCTGTAGAATGGAATCAGTACATACAGTGTATAGATATGAATTGAACCACTGACGAGCCCATAGCGGTGACGAAAGGGACCATATCCAACTATACAATATTTTCCATCAGACCAAGAGTTTTTAATAGTGGAGGAGAGCATACACTATAGAAGGAGTTGAGGCGATGTGACATTGCACAGCTGCGAGAGTGTGAGTTGCTGCTAATCCCCAGCAATCATATTAAAACTTACAGAGCAATTGTGTCGAACGCAAGGCGCGTGAAGTCCTCGCTCGTGTCAATCACATATGAGGGTCCAAACCTGACTTGGGAGTGAGTGTTGCGACGAGTGAATGATCTTACAAATATCACCTCTGAATAAGATGTGAGTAAGAATAGCGGAACACAGGATATGACTCACCTCCCATTTTGCCAAAAGCTGTGAGGCAATATCGGTCATGGAAGTAAACATGCCACGAATTTTTGCAGGTCCAAAGGCAGGCATGAGGACGCGATCTGGGACCTTCAGGTCACGAAAAAATAACCTGACCAAGGGAACTCACGGGCAATCCCCCAGTTCCGTTCTCCATGGAATGCAGTGAAAAGGCCATCGCCAGTGAGATAGCGGACCTCATAGAGGGCGGCTCTGATAGCCTTATGGAAGCGTTTTTCATTGCAGACTTGATTCACGATTTCTAGATTAGAAACCATGATAGAAGTGCGACCTAGATGATTACATGGGTTAGACTACAATGACCTCACGAGGCCTGTCGCACACACACCTGGGAATCTTAGTTTATAGATTGGGCCGTACTCATTGGCAAGGAGCATGAAAGATCTAATGGGAACCTAGAAGCGTTGTGTTTCCGATGAGTTGCTTACTGCGGATATTGGGACGAATCGCGAACCTCCTTGTCTATGAGGTGGGCATTGCCTAAGAATGGGACGGTAGGCCTGGGATATGTCGTCAATCTGCAGGCTATGGCAGCAATGGTGAATGCTCACGGCTGAGGAATAGGGGCAGTCATCGAGTGTAATGTTGGTGGTGATGCAGAGGAAGAATTTACATAAATACATTATATAGTTCCAGATGCGGTTGTAAGACAGTGATCCATACTCGTCAGACTTCGGATCCCTGCAAGATTCTGGACCCGGATGCGAGATGCTACGGTGATCACGGGCAGTGTTGTCACCATAAATCGGAAGTCTAAAGCGCGTAACAAGTCGCGAACGGCAACAGCACCTCACGCTTCTATCACGATGCTATAGTAGGCGAACCGGTATAGTAGAATCACAAGATATCTACACAGATATGGGCTATAGAGCCTGTTGAGTCGTGTCTAAGCGCCGCCCATACAATATTCAATGGCTGTAATTGACTTTGCACACGAATGCCTTCCACAAATTATGCATAGCAATTCTTGTAGTGGTGCCAACCCATCCTATCACAGCGGCATGCAGTCTTGAAAGGTCCGTTGCGCGTCGCAGTAGACGGATTCATGTGGTATCGGTGTGTGATATGTCCGAGCGCGACGAGAGACTACGTACGCTCCAGCTCCTGGTCGGTACAAGGAAATCATCGTGTCTTCGTAACGCTTACACAGCTGCTACACAGTTGATGAATATCGCATGGGCTTACTCCTGTATCTTCTCCTAAGATTCTTCACGATTCTCGGAAGCAAAAGACGCCGCGGCCGCGGCCGTGGCCGCCTCCACATCCACACCATTACTATTCTAACACTACATCATGTCTGAGACTCCCGGGCTTTTATCCGGTACGACAGAGATGGAGAATGGGGACAAACCATCAAAAAGGCTGGGTGAGTATAAGGTCATAAAGGATATCGCAGAGGGAACATTTGGGAAGGTCAGAAGTAGGTATGACAGCACACATTCAGACACTGGCGACTAACGTGATACATAGTGGCTGAGCACGCCCTAACGGGACAAAGGGTGGCAATGAAGTATCTATCCAAGGATGCAATTACCTCGTCTGGCACGAAAACCCGCGTTCTGAGGGAGGTGCAGTACATGCGCATGCTCAAACATGCTCATATTGTGAAGCTGTGAGTTGCCTCGGCCTTTGCCCTGTGTGCATAACTAACACGCAAAACCTTAGATATGAGGTCATCTCAACGGAGACGCACATAATTATCGTATTAGAATACGTGGGAGGCGAATTATTCGATTTTATCGTAAACAACGGCCGCATGGCAGAACACCAAGCTCGACGACTTTTCCAGCAATTAATATCTGGCGTTGATTATAGCCACCGGCTCAAAATCGTTCATCGCGACCTTAAACCCGAGAATGTGCTACTGGACGAGGAGCACAACGTCAAGATTGCCGACTTTGGTTTGTCAAATATCGTTACAGATGGCGAGTTCCTGGATACCAGCTGTGGAAGTCCGAATTATGCAGCACCTGAAGTCATCCGAGGGTTGCGATATACAGGTCCGGAGATCGATGTCTGGAGTTGCGGTGTAATCCTATACGTCATGCTCTGCGGTCGGTTGCCGTTTGAAGACCAAGAGGTCACTGTTTTATTTGCGAAGATCAATCGTATGTGTGGCATCAAATATTGTTCGTAGCATTGCTTATCACGCATTCCAGAGGGCGACTATTACGAGCCTCCATATCTTTCTCCAGAAGCACGAGTATTGATAGCAAAGATGCTTGCCGTCGATCCCGTAAAACGGATTACCGTTCCTGACATAATGCAGACGAACTTTTTCAAGACGGATCTTCCTCGCTATCTTGCACCTCTCCCACCGCCGCCCGGACCTGTCCTTGGAACGCTCACATCACTGCTTTCGCCGTCCAAATTACTGGACTACGAGTACATCGAAGGCTTGGGAAGAATTGAGGAAGACATAGTGCAGAGCCTGACAGACAGCATGGGTAATGCGGCATTAGATGACGTATGGGATGCATTGCGTGCGGATGATGGCATACAAGGAAACGCTGTGAAGGTAGCGTATATGCTTCTGCGCGATAAGCGACGGGGTCCCGATTGTACGTGTTTCATATATATGTTTGACTGGATGATAATGTCTGTTTTTCATGTCAGTGGCTGAGTTCGAGGAGAAAGAACGTGATGCGCAATTGGCAGCTATGGATGTTCGTGTCTAAACCCTTTTTGGTTACACTATCTAATTACATCACAGCCTTCTAACAATTTATCACCTTTGGCCATTTCTCCACGTGGTGGAGAGGGTGACACAAATCCTTTCGAGAGGTCGCTCGGGGTAGAAGTTATTGACGATGAAGACGAATTAGACGATGGCATCGACTGGGAGTCACCGCAAACTCAAGAGTCCCACTTTGCTGTACTTCATTCTAGTCTGCCAGGAGTCCCGGAAGTACAGCCGAGTAGCAAACGACCTTCACCATCAAGACGAGAAACTGGACGAGAAAAGCGGAAACCGCGATGGCATTTTGGCATTCGAAGTCGCAGTCCACCAATGGAAGTTATGCTTGAAATTTATAGGACTCTAGGTGTTTTAGACATGGAGTGGAAAGAGAAGAAGTACTTGGGTGGCTTGGGAGGAAAGCTGACGAACACTGAGAAGTTCAACATGGAACAGCGACATGATTTAGACAACGGATCCTCCCCAATTCCAGTGGATGGAAAGGCTGCCTCCTCTGTCTATTATGTGGAAGCTCGGGCGAGAGTTGACGATTATGTTGTAAGTGTTTTTCTCCTGCAGGACCTTTCTGCTCACTATTTGTAACCTTGTAGGTTCTGCTGGATCTTCAACTCTATGAGGTTGACGAGGTCAATTACCTCGTTGATTTCAAGCATCAAGGATATTACCGGGCTTCAAATGAGCCTGGCGCGAAGAAATTCGATCGTGCCGCAACACCCCCACCTTCTTCATCGTCTGACGCTGACTCGAGCTTCAGCGTCGACAGGGAGCACCGCTCTGGAGAAGTCGAAACGGATAATACTGTGTCCCCTTTCCTATTCATGGATACAGCATGCCGGTTAATTGTAGAACTGGCTGGTGGCGGAGAGACCACGTCACCGCCGCCAGGATCTGAACAATAATCATTATCCACCATTGCGCACTATTCCATACCCCAGGGCCACTGTAACACCTTTTCTACCGATATATCTAGAGGCGGATTGTTCTAGACAATATATTATTGTACCGGCGGTTACTTGAATAGATCTTATATAACATACATTGCCATTTGACGCGATGCGCCTGTAATCCAAAACCCCTAGTTGTGAAGCATTCTGTGAAGGATCCCGACGTTGGACTACAAGCACCTGCGGTGTCGGCAGGGTATCTTCGCTAGGCGCCTGCAGTCCTTCGTCGGGCGCTTAATCAAACTCCTGCGGTCTTTCATTAGACTCTTCGTCATCAGATCCTGGCATCGGACTCTTTTTCATCAAACCCCGGCAGGCATCCGTCTGCCATCTCAACATTCACGTGCGGCGGCTTGCTGTAATGACGTATGGCGGTAATTCCTACCACGGTACCCAGTGCGCTTCCACGGGCTAGTCGGGTTAGATTGAATTCGGGTCTCGTGAGACACAGATTACTAACAGTCGGACTCCCGAGACTTCTTCCGCGACAAAGAGCGTCGTTTAGAGAGAATAGTGCAGATAGGGTTATGCACCGAGCACAAGTGTTGGAGCAGTGACTGCTATACTATCGAGGCTGCACAACCTGGATTGAGTGTTGCCATTAATAGCGTGAAAGAAAATATTCACGTTATTGACATAATAATAGACAGCGTAGTCGCAGTTGTTCTAAACGCGGTGCCGCAGGTGCAACTCTGGCAGGCCATGTAGCGACGTTGATGTTAGTAGAGTCGTCCAAGGAGCCGAGTATGTGAAAAACACGCGTATCAGAGCCTGTTACAGAGACGCTGAGGCGTGCTACATGGTAGTGTACCGTCTTCCGATGCAGCGATAGGCTAGAATTTCAGCTGTGCCATACACGACAAAGGCCTTTTCAGGGGCCATGGGTAATTCTTGTATCTTGTGCCTCCTTGTTTTGCATAGCTCTCGCAAGCCTGAATTTTATCCGAAGCATTCTGTAACGGCAGTTGTCTAACATGGAGCATGGCTGCAAGTCAACATCAAACGCGTCACTAGAGTAAAATCGATCTGGACCATCCTTGAGAAAGTAGAGGATGCTTGGATTGTGGACTGAATTGGTATATGCCACAGGATTTCAATTAGACGTGAACGAGTAAGCGCTGGAATAGGCGCTTTTTCGATCTTGTGCATCGCCTACACGACGACCAATTGAACTCGGACTATGATGCACGACCACAGCGGGCACGAAGGACACGGGGGAATGGATATGGGCTCAAAATGCGCCATGAACATGATCTGGAATACCCAAATCATAGGCTTGTCATTGATCTTTCCTTTCAGTCATCCAGAAGACCTGACTTGTGCTGCTAGACACATGCATTGTCTTTCCGCAGTGGCATATCACCTCGAACGCCGCCTTTGTCCTATCCTTCTTTGTTATCGTTGGCCTTGGAGTCGCTTATGAGTGGCTGCGGGATTTCCAACGACGCGTTGATCTGAGCATTGCGCGTTCTCTCCGCGTAGGGCATAACGATGCGGGTGCGGTGAGTGTGGCCAACTCATGCCGCGCGCCGAATGAGGAAGACCGTTTGTTGACCGAATCTCCAAAGGCCCGTGGGATGTACGCGTCCTTTGCGTTTCTTCAGATATTGTATGACGCCTGCTAATCATGACATGTGTGCGCTGCAGCGTGGCTGTTCCGCCATTTGCTCGGCTATGCCGAGCAGTGCTGTACAGCGCGACTATCTTCTTATCGTTCTTCCTTATGCTCGTGTTCATGACGTACAATGTACGTCCCTGTTCTTTGTTTAAACGTTGCCCCTAATGTTTCTCTTGTATAGGCATACCTAATCCTTGCAGTCGTCTTAGGTGCCGGCTTGGGGTACTATATATTTGGTGGTCAGATGGACCCAAATGCCGTTCTCTCAGGTGGGACGGGTGGAAAGGCAATGGCATGCCATTAATTCCTCAATCACTTTTATTGTCACTCGTTCAGTCGCTTTGCTCGCTGTCATATTGTCTCGCTTTATTATAGAGAGCCCAGACTGCCATCTGTCTCATTATTGAGTCAACTTAGTACCTAAGTGAGGCATATACAGAGCAAAAGAGCAGATAGAGCCACGCGTCAAGACCTAGCGATAAGTCAGTTTGCACTCTGAGTGTGCCAACGACTACGCACATTTTGTAGTGTACCACTGCCTTTTGTGGCTCTCCCACAGCCGCGCCATCCTCAGGTTCTACCTCGTATTCTAATGTAATGTCCAGGTCGCGGTTGTTCCGCGAGTTCGGAGCGCAAGTCAGAAAGCCTGTGACGTTTTGGCCTTCAGAGACAGTCAGTGTCGACGGGGTATAGAAGACTGTTTGCCTAATATGAACTGTGGTGAGACTCTCGTGAGGAAGTAACGCCGTGAGCTGCCTTACTTCCAGTGTGTGTACTTGGCATGGGGTCCAGTACTGAATTTGACTTTTTTATGGGTGCACTCAAATGAGATATCGAACCAGGCTAAGAACGCGTGGATATCTGCAAGGATCATGTCGGCGGATTACAGATAACAAGCACACTGTTGAAGGCAGACGTACAATCGTTTCGCGTGGCCTGGAGAGTGAATGGGGCGCGGAATGTGAGGTCTTCCTTTTTGGCTGTCCGCAAATCAATGTGCTTGATAATAGCTCTCCTGAGTGACCAGACATTCTTAGAGGATTGAGGAATATACCAACCTTCAATGGATGCGGGTCTGTGACCACTGCCTTCAGCTCCACGGTGTCAACAAGTGGCTCCCGCAGCGCAATGTCCTTAATACACGAGTAATCAAATCCATAGACATTGTCCCAGACTGTTGAAGTAAGCACTAGAAGCAAACATATATCAAGGTGAAAGCACACACAGTTGATCTTTTGATCTTTGTACTCCTCGTCCTCAATAGCTGCAAGGTATATTGTTGCCGTATCGGGGAAGATTAAGCCCCCAGGAGCGAGATACTTGTCCCGTGCAAGGAGGACGGTATCAAGCATGGACTCATAAAGTAAAAAATACCCCATCCATTCGCTGACAATGATATCAAACTGTTGGATCGGCAGTTCTGCATCCTCAAGTTTTCCTTTCACGAGTGTGATTCCTTACCAAAGGCAACAGCGAATAAAACATCAGCGTCAGTCGTGTATAGACAAATCCCTTGTGGCGGATGCGAAGCAGGAGAAAGACAACGCACTGTCTGCGAAGCCATTGGCTTCGATAATTTTTTGCGCCTGATCGATAATATTCGACATGTCGATCTGGTTTATGCTGAGAATTGAGTAATAGGCTTTGGGTAGCAAGATATAATCACAAACCCCGACGACTTTTTTCGCCCCCGCCTTTGCCGCAAACATGCTGAGTATGCCCGTGCCACATCCAACGTCGAGTACTGTCTTGTCTTTGAACAAATGTTCATTGTTATACATGGCATTGCGGTATGACCCCGTGCGAACTGTGTCTTTTAGCATCTCTTCGTGAATACCTGCCACACCGCATCACATCGTGGTCAGATACCAAGCTCCGAATGCAAAAGCTCATGAGATACTTACCAAAATGCGCGTACGAGTCGGCGTAGCTTTACAGAGTCGTTATCAGAGGGCGAGAAGTGAGCACAAATGCGAGGGTGGGAGTGCTGACTAGTCCCGCGAAGTCATGTCCGCGATAGGCGGCTCGACGTCCATCTTTACTCCATTTGCAGTGGGCTGCGACGATGAGGGCCCTGCGACGGACATGGCGTTAAGAGATCAAGTGAAATGAATCTTGGTTATAGTCAAGATTAATCTTCTTGGCTTCACTTGGTGCGCGTTTGTGAAATTTTGTCGGACTTTGAATTTAGGACACAGCAGTGGAATAAGTGATGCCGTTCGAGGTGCATCACCATCATTCCAGTGCCTTGACCGAGACTGTTCTGACTGTTCAGGGCAGTGTGTGTTTCGACTCTTTAGGAAGAAAAATTCTGGAAAACAGTGCTGATGCAGGGTGAGTTCTAAATCTTCCCTTGAATATGATTATAGGTACAGTACTAGTACCTGCAGCTGCAGTGAAAAAGGCTTAATTAGTCGTGAAACATGAAGGCTAGCAGAATCTAGACCTGCTACTGTTATACCTTCTCGTCTGTGCCCTATGTCAAATCTCTTGAGCTGCACACTGTTTGCCAGGTGGAACCCACGGTAAGGTTGTGGCTCAAATCCAAATCAAGCTCTATATAATGGGAAGCTTCTGTGAGCGGTTCTGTAAGATCAGCTCACCGTTATAATGGGGCTAAGATGTCTTCAGACTCCTGTATCTTCATTGCCAGCGATCTAAAAAGTTCGGCACTTCAGCGAAGCAGTTCTCTTGTTGCCACAATCCTGCCAGCCAAAGAGTTTGCCCATGAATGTCATCCCCTGTCACTCAGGGCTGGCAATTAGGAGAACACAGTTCAAGTCATACAGTTCAAGCTTCAAGATGCGTCAGTTCAGATGTCATACTGCGGCTTGTCATAGACCCTATTTCACTTCCTTCTAAATAACCACTTGCCACTCCTCTGTCTTTCTCAATAATCTCTCCCATCTCCCACCACTCCAGTGCTTCAATCGCTTCTCCCATTCATCCGGTAGAGCGATCTTGATCCAGAGTAAATATGATGTAAGGATGATGTCAGCACAAGTAGGCTCATCCCCTCCAGCAACATAATCGACCCCAGTGTCATTCTTCTCAAGAAGAGTTGCGAGCCTTTCAAACCCAGCCTGGAGACTCTTCCAGTGGCCTTCTCTCACCTCACCTTCAGGACTGAACTGCTCGAGGGGCTTGCCGAACCATGCTTCCCTGGTTTGTCGGAAGTATGCGCTGCCACGGTCATCAAGTATCGCACACGAGGCAGGCAACATGATCATCCCCAGATGGGGCGAAGTGATACTCTTGAAGCACTCCTCGAAGGCGTACTGGAGCGCTTTACCCTGCTTTGGGAATACAGGCCTGTCCGGATATTTCTCATCGAGGTATTCGGCAATGGCGAGAGAGTCAGCGATGACCACTGGAGGGCTGCTGCTTGTGTCGACAATGGCAGGCAGTGTGTAGTGTGGCTTGGAGGGGTCGTCAGGCTTGCTAGCCGTAGGAGGGCATCCTAGCTTGATGAGAGTAGGCTCAATGTCAGGATATGAGATCCAGACTGTCTTGTAGGGAATGCGCTTATAGTTGAGCACGATCCTACGAGAAGTGAGCGTGAGATAGGTATTAATTCAAGGCGAGTGCAGACCTTGCTTTCCATGTATTTGGACTCCTGAGGGGGTGTCAGATTCTCGAGACTTTTTTAAGGGGGACACATACCACGCCTGAGGTGTCAATTTGGAGGAAATGTCATATAAAGTGACACTGGGCTCTAATGACATAGTGGTATCTGGCAAGCCACTGGACTGCGCGGCGCTTCAAGTTGGCTTCTCCCCGAGCCTCTCTCGGATCAATTGGTCATCGACATCACGCGATCTGGAGACTCACGATAGATGTCGCTGATAAACTTGAGAGTGAGAGCAGAGTGAGAGCAGAATCTTCTGAAGGCAACCCTCTACGTCTGCATTAGCAGGCATACTTCATATCGGACCGCGTAGTCAGAGAATATAATATGGAATAACAACATATAATCTCTATTGTGCGACTCATCGATGGTTTGGAGAATCTAGTCTCTAATCAATTGGTTGGGGCTGCGAGAAATAGGTCCCACAGTTGTACTGGCATACACCCTATTCCATTAATCACTTTGCACCTCGTTTGGAACATCCATGTTTCTCTCAAACTCATATGACCACCTGCCATTCCTCGGTCTTTTTCAATAACCTCTCCCATCTCCCACCACTCCAGTGCTTCAATCGCTTCTCCCATTCATCCGGTAGAACGATCTTGATCCAGAGTGAAAACGATATAAGGATGATGTCAGCACAAGTAGGCTCATTCCCTCCAGCAACATAATCGACATCGGGGCCATTCTTCTCAAAAATAGTTGCGAGCTTTTCGAATGCAGCCTGGAGACTCTTCCAGTGACCTTCTCTCACCTCACCTTCAGGACTGAACTGCTCGAGGGGCTTGCCGAACATCGTTTCCCCGGTTCGTCGGAGGTACGCGCTGCCGCGGTCATCAAGTATTGCACATGCGGCAGGCAATATAATCAATCCCAAATGGGGGACAATGATACTCTTGAAGCACTCCTCGAAGGCGTACTGGAGCGCTTTACCCTGCTTTGGGAATACAGGCCTGTCCGGATATTTCTCATCGAGATACTCGGCAATGACGAGAGAGTCAGCGATGACCACTGGAGGGCTGCTGCTTGTGTCGACAATGGCAGGCAGTGTGTAGTGTGGCTTGGAGGGGTCGTCAGGCTTGCTAGCCGTAGGAGGGCATCCTAGCTTGATGAGAGTAGGCTCAATGTCAGGATATGAGATCCAGACTGTCTTGTAGGGAATGCGCTTATAGTTGAGCACGATCCTACGAGAAGTGAGCGTGAGATAGGTATTATTTCAAGGCGAGTGCAGACCTTGCTTTCCATGTATTTGGACTCCTGAGGGGGTGTCAGATTCTCGAGACTTTTTTAAGGGGGACACATACCACGCCTGAGGTGTCAATTTGGAGGTAAGGTCGTATAAAGTGACACTGGGCTCTAACGACATGGTGGTATCTGGCAAGCCACTGGACTGCGTGGCGCTTTAAATTGGCTTCTCCCCGAGCCTCTTGGATCAATTGGTCATCCCCAGTCAAAATCGATACATATCAGGGAGGACGAAAATGGATATCGTCGGGCATGCGCAACACGTCCGATGACGTACGACAGGGTTCGACATTTTGGACTATATCCGTTATTAGGGCGTATATGAAACCAGCTTAAGCTGAATTTCGCTAGCTATGATAGCCTTAGGAAAAGCCACAGTGGAGCGTTCGCAAAGCTCCGGTGGAGCTCCACAGTTGCTCCACACTTGCCACTTTGAAGCTCCGTTCAAAAAGAGTGTCAAACCTCACTACCACGCCGATGTGAAGCTACCATGGACGACAAAAGGATTGATATGTAAATGCAATCACACAGCTATTGTAATGCTCAATGACCAGTAAGATCACTGTGGAGTAATATTGTGTGTTGGAAATAGGGCGATGACCCAATGACCGAGCAGTGCCGGCAAGCCGATACGAACTTGATACGATGAATGTTCTAGCAACTCGTATAGCGCCATATGTATCGCTCCGTGATTCAGTAATAAATCAAGTCCTCTCTTTCATAACAGGTTATGGGCCCCGCGGCCTAAACCACCAACCACATCTAGTTAGTCCTCCCCCAACGATCCAAATGACTGAACACACGAGCACCTACCGAATTGACCCTCTCCGAGGCACAGAGAATTACTCCGTATGGGAAATCAAGATGACCGACATCTTGACGGACCAGGGACTGTGAGAGTACGTTGAAAACGATCAGACCCCCACCGAGGAAACAGAACCATCATGGAAGAAGACCGGCAAGCACTGTCCACGATAAGGTTACGCATCGCTGACAAGATGCTAGTGTACATGTCCAGTGCAAAGTTGGCAAAGGAAGCCCGGGATACCCTAGCCAGCCTACTTGAGACCCAAGGACCTCTTGGCATTGTGCTAGCATGCTGGAAACCTTTTAGGGTGAAATGTGAGGAAGCCACACCCATTGAGGCACATTTGCACCATGTAAAGCCACCAGGAGGAGTTGCACAATCTTGGCCAAAAGATTGATGGTGCAGAGTTCTTGATCATTCTGCTCACCTCCCTTCCAGACAGCTGGAATAATTACATAGCATCAATTGATAGCTCAGCACTGATGCATGTGACCAAGCTAATTGCCTGAATACTTGAACATGATTGTCACATCTGCATCCAAGATGAGGATGACACCTCATTAGTTGCCAAGAACAGGAAGAAGTTCAACCCATGTATTACCTGTTTCAACTGCAACAAAGGGGTCACTATGCTGCAGAATGCAGATCCAAAAATTCCAGTGACCAAGATGCCAATCCCAACAACAACAACCAGAGATGCTTGTTTGGAATGATGCTGTTATACAATATTCTGATGTATACGAGATGCACATCAGAATATTAATAATGATCATAAAAATAGGGAGTTACAATCTGGATATCTGTGAGGGCGACGCTGATGACGAGGCCACAACAACAAGATACTCAATAAGTGAGAGCCGATAAGAAATAATGCCAGCTGGTACAGCGGATATCCTCAGAGATCAAGCTGAGGGGATCACACTGCACCAAGGCGAGTCTTTATACTAAATGATGGAGACGGATAGGAGAACCAAGATAGGGGAGGAAGGATAGGGGAAGTGATAGGGGCAATGAAATAGGGGAGACGCACCCTGACAGGCTGCGCTGATAGGGGTGTCAAGAGAAAATACTAAAAATAGAATATGACTTATTTGAACCCTGACATCACCTCCCTCTTAATGCATGTCGTCTCGATATGCACTATTGTCCCATCCATCTCAAGAGAGACACACCCTGAAGCACTCTGCAAGGTCCCTTCTCACTCTCTGCCAAAGTAGAGCCCATGACAAGTGTTGATGGTGACTCTTCTCTGCCTTGGGGTAAAGTGGGATGGTGAACTCTCCGGAGGATATGGGATCATTTGTGCTGAAAACTGCTCCAAGTATCATCTCCCCTCCCTCATAGGTGACTTTACCGGCAAGCCCTTGGAAGGCGTATGGTATGTCATAGTTGCCGATGAATAGAGGGTCCCCGATGTAGTATGCCTGGCGTCTTGATGGATTATGATGCCAGAAGGGGAAATGAACTTGTGGAGGTGGAGATGGGAGGTTATAATCCTCTACAGCACGTGCAGTATCCCTTGAGTCAACTGACCAAGTGATTGATGGGTAGGAACGGAGTGAGCGTAGAGGGGTGGATTCAGACTGGTAAGGCATGGTGGGTTGGGTAGTGAACGATGATGGTTTTACTGAGGAAGGGGAAGTGGATTCACTGGCTTATATACAGTTAGTGGAATTTCGGCATGGATGAATTTGGTGAGCGCTAAGCTTCACTGTGCCTATTCTGCAGCTCTGAAATGTGTCCAATACCACGTGTTGGGTTCCTGCCAGCTGTCCAATCAAAGAGGACCTGTTTGGGAGGTTCTGTGAAGTTCTCAAAGCATCTGAAGGGAAGAGCCGCATAGGTGGCTGCTGAAATATGCCTTGGGGCTTCAGGATTTTCCCGATGGAAGTCTGCAATGTGCCTTCTAGCCCCACTGGCATCCTTAGCTGGGATCCAGAGGTCGTCAGCAGCTCCATAGCCCTTCCAACGCACCAGGTATTCCAGTCTTCCTCAGAAAACCCTGCTGTCAAGGATCTTTTCAACTTCATATTCCTGTACTCCATCTTGAATGACTGGAGGTGGTGGAGGAGATGACTGGCGTTCAGGGATGGGATCCTTTTCATAAGGATGGAGTAAGACAACAGAGAACACTGGATGAGTGTGGCCAAAGATTGGGGGAAGTTGTAGGCCATAGGCATTTCATGAGACCACCTTATTAATCACATACGGTCCTAACCATTTGTGATCAAGTTTCTTGGTTGGACGGGTGGTGGTGATATTTTGTGCATTGAGCCAGACCTTGTCACCAAGTTTGTATACTGGGGCTGCTTGCCGATGGGCATCATAGAATTGTGCCATATCATCTGCTGCCTTTTCCAGGGTGGAGCGAGCCTCAGTGGTGGCCATCTCCATACGCTCAGTGAATTCTTCCAGTGCTTCAAGTCGTGTCTCTCGGATTGGCTCTAGCCCAAGCCTTGGGTGTTGGCCTGTATCAAGCATGAAGGGGGTTGATTGCGTGGAGGAGTGGATGCAGTTGTTGTATGTGAATTCGGCAAGAGGAACCCACTCAATTTAGTCATCCTGGCGCTGATTGATGAAAAGCCTCAAGTATTGTTCAATTTCTTGATTGACCCTTTCTGTTTGACCATTGGTTTGTGGATGATATGCTGTGGATGCTGCAACCTTGATCCCCAAAAGCTTATTGAGCTCACGCATAAATTGAGAGACAAACTGGGTGCCGCAGTCACTGATGATCTCCTCAGGAAGGCCGTGGTGTTTCCACACATGGTCTCGGAAAAGTCATGCAACTCCTATGGAGTTGATGTCAGAGGTGGTAGGGATAACATGTGCTCGTTTGGAAAGACAGTCCACAACGACAAGGAGTGCATCATAGCCATGGCTGATGGGTAGTTCTACAATAAGGTCAACAGACATCACTTGCCACCTCCGATCTGGGACACAATTAGGCAGGAGTTTACCCATAGGAGGAGCAGGGAAAGTTTTTGTCCGATTGCAGAGGTCACATCCCTTGATGTATTTGGCAATGTATCATCCATATCCAGGCCACCAGTATGCGGGATACAAGTTCTGTTGTTCTCCAGCGACCAGGGTGACCTGTAATGTGAGTATTGTGGTGTGCCCTTACAATGTCATGGCGCAATTTTGGGTCAAGAGGGACATATACCTTGCCACGATAGAGGACGAGTCCATTCTCCTCGGTCCATTCCTGTCCTCGTAAATTCCGAGAGGGACCAAGTTCCTTAAGAGCCTTTACAACCTTTTCATCTCTGTTGGTGCAGTTCCACACATGTTCCAGGAATATGTCTCCTTCTCCTGTGATCATTTGAGCTTCTGGCCCTGGATAGGTGGATGTCGCATCGATGTGGAACAGCTCAGGGCCAAGAAGAACCTGGTTCTGGTTATCTTCCTCCCCCCACTTATGATCTACATGTCGTGAGAGGGCATCAGGTTTGGCTGAATGTCGTCCAGGATGGTGGATCAGTTCAAAGTCAAAACAAGAAAGGTATAGTGACCAGCGAGCTTGTCGACGATTGAGATTCTGAGCTGTATGGAAATATGTGAGGTTTTGATGGTTGTTAAGGATTTCAATCTTGTATTTGGTCCCTTCCAAGATGTGGTGCCATTCTTCTAGTCCACAGATGACTGAGAGAAATTCCTTATCATGGATGGCATAGTTGCGCTCTGCATCTGAAAGGCTCTTGGATACAAAACCTACCAGCCTCCATTTCTCATTGTCACAGAGTTGAGATAGAACAGCACCTGTTGCATATGCTGAAGCATCTGTCTCTAGTCGAAAATGCTTGGTTTGATCTGAGAGGACAAGGATTGGAGTTGACGTGACAAGCTGCTTGAGTTTATCAAAGGCTTCTTGTTCTGGGCCATCAGGTATCCAGGACCACTGTGTATCTGCCTTTGTTAACCGATTCAGAGGCTTTGTGATATGTGAGAAGTCCTCAATGAAGCGACGATAGAAATTGATGAAACCCAGGAAGGATTTGACTTCTGTCACATTGCATGGTGTGGGCCAGTCTCTGACTCCAGCCACCTTAACTGGGTCCATAGCTACCTGTCCCTGTGAGAGAATCAATCCAAGATAATCTACCTTCTGTTGCGAGAAAAGGCATTTCTCTGGTTTGAGGTACAGGTGGTTGGCCCAAAGAATTTCAAGGACAGATTGCACGATTGTGTGGTGTTGTTCTAGGGATTCAGTGAAAATGAGGATGTCGTCCATGAACACTACTGTATGGGAACTGGTTTTCCCTTAAAAAGATCTTGTTTAAAGTCCCAAAACTGTACAATTCCGCTTGATGGCCTTAAAATATCAGCATATATCTGCTGCTTTCTCTTGATTCAGGGCCATTCAAATATTCTCTATTTTTTCATATTTTTTTTGGGAATTTTCCATGCAGAAATGAGTCTACAAACTTATTGTTCTGCTGGGCGAAGTTTTGGGACCCACATGGACCCACAAACCTTCGCAGATGTCAGCAGCCTCAAAGTCAGCCGGAGTCACCCGGACAACTGACTCATTTTCGATCACATGACTCATTACAATCTCCGACTCAATCTGGTCACCACTGCCAGTAAATCCTCAATATCTTCCCAACCACTGCATCTCCTGACTCCATTTTCGGTGGAGAGTTCAATAGAAGCCATGCCTACCCATAGCTGTGCTAATCAGCCTGGGAAACGAAGTATTGACCGAGTTATTTGAGTAATGGTGACTCATGCAATGACTCCTGCCATGACTCATGCTATGACTCCTTCCATGACTCATACCATGACTCCTGCCATGACTCATGCTATGACTCCTTCCATGACTCATACCATGACTCCTGTGATTACTCATACTATGACTCCTGCTCTGAGTCACACTATGACTCCATCCATGACTCATGCCATGAGTCAGAGCAAATCCAAGCAGCTCATTGGCTAGAAAACTTCCACCCCCTTCTCACATATTCCACTAGCTTCCAGTAGTTTCCATCTATTAATAGGTAGAAGTTTCCAGTAGTATTAGTCAGCTCCTGTAAATACAATATAAAAGGAGCCCATTCTGCCTCTGAAATAAATAACCATTTCTACCCCATCATTTGCACATCAGTGTGACTAGAGTGACATACAGTGTCATCCTCTATATCTCAGTAACTGTTGATTGTCCAGTTCAAGGGTCGCTTACAGTTGTGTAACTGTATTCGATTGCACTCGAAGTAGTGATTGTCCTGCTTTGGGCGTGAGTGTAGTATCTACCTCGCGTGACTACGAATCTACAGGGTGAGATTGTCTGTCGATAGTCCTGCCATTAGTGCTCTTGTTTAAGTTACTAGTGTGTACTGCCTTTGCAGAGCATTAGAATCTTGAACTCGTGTGAAGCAGTTGCTAGACTACTTCACACATTGCTGTTACCCGCTTCAGAGTGTCACTGGTTGGATGGTTGGATTCATCCACCTACTTCCTCTAGCCTCTAAGTGCATTCCCCTCTTTTTGGAATATCTGGACCCCTAAGCGTCTGTGAACTCTAGACTCTGGAAGTCTTATTCATTCCCTACTGCTAAGAAACGTATTACCTTCCTGCGTATCGTCTGCATTGACCATTACAATGGATTGTAACCAAAGTACAAACGTTAAATTGTTTCTGGAGTTGTGCTGCAGTAGGATTTGATATTCTTCTCAGCTGTTCATTCACGGAATTGTGGTGATTTAGAGTTTGCCCTAACACCATAATTTTGCGGGTTCCAAAACAACTACCATAGTGCCATCATCAATGAGCTCCTTGAAAATGCCATTCATCATCGTCTGAAAGGTTGCTGGGCTGTTTGTGAGACCAAAGAACATGACCAGGGGTTCAAATAGACCACGATTGGTTCGAAAGGCTGCCTTACACTCATCGCCCTCTTTAATACGCACATTGTTATATCCCCATTGGATGTCAAGCTTGGTAAAGTACTTGGCATTGGCTGCAGCAATTTTATTCATGATGTCTGGTACCAGGGGTAGTGGGTAGGCATTCTTGATTGTGATATCATTCAGCTTGCGGTAGTCTTGCACAAAACGAAGATTACCGTCCTTCTTCTTCACAAAAAAGACAGGGGATGCCATGGGTGACTTGGAAGGACATATATGATGATTCCGTAGGTTCTCCTCAAGGAATGCATCCAACTCCTTCTGCTCATTTGGGGACATTGGATAGACCTTTGTGCTGAAGGGTTGCGCTCCTGGAGTGAGTTCAATAGCGTGGTCCCACAGTTTTTGAGGTGGAAGTTGGTCAAAGGACTCCTTTGCAAAAACATCCTTAAATCCCCAGTACGCCTTTGGGACAATCTCCTCAAAGGTTTTGACTGGAGTAGATTCTGCAGCCTTCTGTGCGAGCTGTTGAGAAACTGTTGAACCAGCATAGATATTCTCCAAGTCTTCTTCTACAAAGATAACAAATGTTCGGTCTCCCTCGTATTGGGGTTGTCTGTGTGAGTTCTTGCCATTTGAAGGAGTTGTACCCTCTTTGTGTTCTGGTACTTCTCCACATGAATCAGGGCAGCGAGTCATCTGTACCTTTCCTGTACACCAGTCTACCTCTGGGTTGTGCTTCACAAGCCAGGTGTGCCCAACAATTATGCCAAAGGTTCCCAGGCTTGTGACTGAAAATGTGGCACGTTCAGTATGGGTCCCATATGTGCAGATGAGATCGACTTCTTCCTTGATTGAACCTGCTTCATTTGGGGTCCCATCAATGTTATAAACAGGTATGGCACGTGGTAGAGGGCGTGTTTGAAGTTTCTCTGCTTTGACATATTCTGCATCAATGAACATTCCTGTAGCACCACTATCGAGGAGTGCATCCACAGCTTGTTATGACTATATTCATTAATGCCCAGATCCCCGTCCGATCCCCTCAGATCCCCACGCACATGAAATCTATACTCCATTTGGAAACTGCCACGTCTCCATTTACCTGTCTGATTGTCACCGCCGATTCCACCCATCCATCTCCGGTTCCAATTGATGCATCAGCATCACCATAGGAACCCGGACATCCGTCCCCGTCGGACTCGGACATACTCACATAAGGCCATCAGCCTTGGAGACCCATCACCGGAGTAATTATTATTAGATTTCAAATATGTATTTAAGTTGCCCGACTGGGGACTTCATTCCCCAGTTTGAATATCGAATCACGCCTAGCTCCTAAGTCTGATCCTAACTCCCTAAGTCGTACTCCATCTCTGAAGTCTCAGACACCGGTATTAGTGAGGGCGCAGCACATAAGCTGAAGCCAAGTCCATTCCAACCCCCACGACATACTCCGACTCCGACCTGACCTCTGACCCGACCTCCGACCCAATCTCTGACCCCAATCGGACCTAGTGCATAACAGTATATTTGAACTGCCATACTCACTCCTACCAATGCCACAATCCACCGCCAATTCTGAACGCGCCCGAATCGTCGAGGTACCCGCCCCCAGCATCGACACCATCCCCGAGGTCGTCAAAGAACCGACGGACCACATAGAGGCCGTCAATGAAGAAGACGACACCCCGCCCTCTCCAAATCTGGCGCAAGCCATCTCCCTGCTCACTAGCAGCATCCGTAACCCACAAGCCCCTAAGTCCTGGACCAAGGTCCGAGAACCCAACCCATTCGATGGCTCCAATCCATGCAAGCTCCAGCCATTCTTGGTGCAATGCCGGTTGAATTTCCGCGATCGCCCCGACGCATTCACATCCGATCGGGCGAAGGTTACCTTCGCCATGTCCTATCTCAAGGGCACCGCACTGGACTACTTTGAGCCAGCGCTCATGGACGACTCCGATGACCCGATATGGTCAGAGGACTACTTGTATGGGAACCACCTTTTCCCTATCAAATTCCATTTATGCAGCACCAATGTGCTATTCTTTGCTTTTCCATTCCTAAATATCAGCATATATTTGATGCTTGTACCTGGAATGGACTTATTCAAATATTCTCTATTTTTCCATATTTTTTCGGGAATATTCCATGCAGAACTCAGCTCAGAATCATTTATTTCTGCTGTGCTACAGTTGTGGACCCATAGGCGCCCACAAACCTTCACACAGCCGGCTCTCCCCTTTTGGACCAGGCATTTGGCCTGAATTCAAGCTCAGATGTCTCTGATCAATAAATATTCTGTAACTTAACAACCACAGCCTCTCAGGGCACTATTTTCCATGCAGATCATCACCTGAGATCTGGCTATCCATGGCTGTCCAAACCAGTGCAGAAAACAGGGTGGACACCCTTCTTTTGCCTGATCAGTGCCTAGCTCAGGGATCAGATCAGCTGATGGGTGATCAAATCAGGTGATTGCCTTGGAATATTCTACCCCTTTCCATAACATTCTAGCTGTTTCCCTCTATTATTAGATAGAACTTTCCAGAACCATTATTCAGCTCCTGATCAGTGTTAGTGCTGTGATCAGATCCTGTGATTGGCTTGGAATATTCTACCCCTTTCTTCCACCTTCCACAACCTTCCAGTAGTTTCCATCTATTAATAGGTAGAATATTCCAGAACCATTAGTCAGCCCCTGTAAATACAATATATAAGGAGGCCATTCTGCCTCTGAAAGAATAACATATCATCATATTCTACCCATCTTCTGCACACCAGTGTGACTAGAGTGACATACAGTGTCATCCTCTATCTCAGTAACTGTTGATTACCAGTTCAAGGATCTTTTACAGTTGTGTAACTGTACTTGATTGCACTCGAAGTAGTGATATTCCTGCTTTGGGCGTGAGTGTAGTATCTGCCTCACATGACTACGAATCTACAGGGTGAGATTGTCTGTCGATAGTCCTGCCATTAGTGCTCTTGTTTAAGTAACTAGTGTGTACTGCCTTTGCAGAGCATTAGAAGCTTGAACTCGTGTGAAGCAGTTGCTAGACTACTTCACACATTGCTGTTACCCGCTTCTGAGTGCCACTGGTTGGACGGTTGGATTCATCCACCTACTTCCTTTAGCCTCTAAGTGCATTCCCATCTTTTCAGAATATCTGGACCCCTAAGCGTCCGTGAACTCTAGACTCTGGAAGTCTTATTCATTTCTTGCTGCTAAGAAACGTATTACCTTTCTGCGTATAGTCTGCATTGACCAATACAACGGATTGTAACCAAAGTACAAACGTTAAATTGTTTCTGGAGTTGTGCTGCAGTAGGATTTGATATTCTTCTCAGCTGTTCATTCACGGAATTGTGGTGATTTAGAGTTTGCCTTAACACCATAATTTTGCGGGTTCCAAAACAGGTAGGAGCAGCACTGGGTAACAGGAAAGTGGGATAGTGCTCTGTGGTTGGATGAGGATGGGAGCAAAAGGTCGGACCAGATGGCTGATCATGCTCTGTGACTGGATGACAATGGATAGCCCAGTTGGGAGGTATGCGAAAGCTGGTTTCAGGAGAAGCGACCTCTCAGTGGCAGAGGGAAATCTGATCATTGAACCAAGGTGCTTTACCTCAGTGTAGAGATGATGGATTGTGATGTAGAGCGTAGAGCGTAGACTTAGAGCATGGATTTTGACTTTAGAGCGTTGGCTGAAAACTTGTTGATTTTTTCCAAAGGTGAAAACTAGCGCCCTTTTATATACAAATCCCCAGGGCACAACGACACAATATGAGGAGCAAATGATGCGATATGATGCAAGAAATGCTGATCAAGCCAGCTGACAAAGCGTGTGAAGTTGAACTACTAATGGGGAAATCATGGAGAAATGAAGTGACAGATAGGGGTAATCTTTGTAAGAATAGGGGGTGATGAGTAATAAAAGAACCAAAAATAGAACAAGGATGAGTAAGTCATGTATGAATGAATTAAAAGATGAAACAGGGGTGAGTCATATAAAAGAACAATAGAAACTGTCAGGGTTCAAATAAGTCATATTCTATTTTTAGTATTTTCTCTTGACACCCCTATCAGCGCAGCCTGTCAGGGTGCGTCTCCCCTATTTCATTGCCCCTATCACTTCCCCTATCTTTCCTCCCCTATCTTGGTTCTCCTATCCGTCTCCATCATTTAGTATAAAGACTCGCCTTGGTGCAGTGTGATCCCCTCAGCTTGATCTCTGAGGATATCCGCTGTACCAGGTAAGTCCCATGTATTTATCAGAAACAGCTGTATAGACTGAGGATATCCGCTGTACCAGCTGGCATTATTTCTTATCGGCTCTCACTTATTGAGTATCTTGTTGTTGTGGCCTCGTCATCAGCGTCACCCTCACAGCCTCCTCCTCCTCCTTCTGTCTTCATTCCGCCTCCTCCTCCTCCTTCCATTTCCGTTCTGCTTCCTCCTCCTCTTTCCATTTCCGCTCCTCTTCCTCTTCCTTCCGTCGGGCCAAGAGCAACTGCTCCAGCTCGGCCACGCTCATGCTTGCCAAAGGGTTTGACATCGTTGAGGATAAGACCTCAATCATGCCCCTCCTTTTATATGTCTCCAGACCCCCAGCATAACTCCGACCGCACCCAATCGTCTCACCTATTCAATCCACAGACATGAGGCCTCAGGGGCTCGGCCTTAAATGGAGAGATACTGTTATGACTATATTCATTAATGTCCAGATCCCCATCCGATCCACTCAGATCCCCACGCATATGAAATCTATACTCCATTTGGAAACCGCCGTCTCCATCTACCTGTCTGATTGTCACCGCCGATTCCGCCCATCCGTCTCCGGTTCCAATTGATGCATCAGCATCACCATAGGAACCTGGACATCTGTCCCCATCGGACTCGGACATGCTCATGTAAGGCCGTCGGCCTCGGAGACCCATCACTGGAGTAATTATTATTAGATTTCAAATATGTATTTAAGTTGCCTGACTGGGGACTTCATTCCCCAGTTTGAATATTGAATCACGCCTAGCTCCTAAGTCTGATCCTAACCATCTAATTTGTACTCTGTCTCTGAAATCTTGGACACCAGTATTAGTGAGGGCGCAGCACATAAGCTGAAGCCAAGTCCGTTCCGACCCCCGCAATGTACTCCGCCCCGACCCAACCTCCGACCTCGATCTCCGACCCAATCTCTGACCCCCAATCGGACCTAGTGCGTAACACATCTGAGATCCAACGCTCGGCCCATTTCATCCTCACTGATACGTTCCAGCTCCGATTTCGTCCTCCCTGATACGTGTCGATTTTCACTGGGGGTCATCACGCGATCTGGAGACTCATAATAAGTAGATGCCGCTGATAAACTTGAGAGTGAGAGCAGAATCTTCTGAAGGTAACCCTCTACTCACGCATTACCAGGCACACTACATATCGGACCGCGTAATTAGAGAATATATGTTGTTAATATGGAGTAACAACATATATTCTCTAAAGTGCGATCTCATCGCCTTGGAGAATCTAGAATCCAATCAATCAGTTGAGGCTGCGAGAAATAGGCCCCACAGTTGTACTGGCATGCACCCTATTCCATTAATCACTTTGCACCTCGTTTGGAACATCCATATTTCTCTCAAACTCATATGACCACCTGCCATTCCTCGGTCTTTCTCAATAACCTCTCCCATCTCCCACCACTACAGTGCTTCAATCGCTTCTCCCATTCATCCGGCAGAACGACTTTAATCCAGAGTGAATATGATATAAGGATGATGTCAGCACGAGTAGGCTCATTCCCTCCAGCAACATAATCGACATCAGGGCCATTCTTCTCAAAAATAGTTGCGAGCTTTTCGAATGCAGCCTGGAGACTCTTCCATTGGCCTTCTCTCACCTCACCTTCAGGACTGAACTGCTCGAGGGGCTTGCCGAACATCGCTTCTCCGGTTCGTCGGAGGTACGCGCTGCTGCGGTCATCAAGTATTGCACATGAGGCAGGCCACAAAATCATCCCCAGATGGGGGACAATGATACTCTTGAAGCACTCCTCGAAGGCGTACTGGAGCGCTTTACCCTGCTTTGGGAATACAGGCCGGTCCGGATATTTCTCATCGAGATATTCGGCAATGACGAGAGAGTCAGCGATGACCACTGGAGGGCTGCTGCTTGTGTCGACAATGGCAGGCAGTGTGTAGTATGGCTTGGAGGGGTCGTCAGGCCTGCTCGCTGTAGGAAGGCATCCTAGCTTGATGAGAGTAGGCTCAATGTCAGGAAATGAGATCCAGACTGTCTTGTAGGGAATGCGCTTATAGTTGAGCACGATCCTACGAGAAGTGAGCGTGAGATAGGTATTATTTCAAGGCGAGTACAGACCTTGCTTTCCATGTATTTGGACTCCTGGAAGGGGACAGTCATGTGTGAATCAAGTCAAGACCCTGCCAAAGACAATCCGCGTACCATGCTTGATGCAACTTGGAGGAGATGTCGTATAAAGTGATGCTGGGTTCTGAGGACATGGCGGTTGCTAATATTTATGGGACACGAAGGGAAGGCTAAGTGTAGGACTTCAGTTTTGCGGGGAGCAATCAGCTAATAAATTCAGTAGCTACCCAAGTGTAGGCTACAAAGCTCACGGTTAATGTAATTATACATGAGAGAAGGAAATGGAACATACACTTCAGTTGTGCGGGGAGCAATCAACTGAAGTGTCCGATGGAACAATATAGAGCTTATATACCACCGAGTCAGGTGGGCAAACTGAAACCAGGATCGCCGTACTTGACCGCTATGCGTGTGTATTTGCGGCTGTTGAGTTCGGTGGTACTGACGTTATGCTTCCGTCAATTCGTCGGCCTCGATATTCCAACAGTTGCTGTCTATTTTTTCCACCAGGAATGAACGTAATTACAGTCATCCTGCTAGATACTCGGCGAACAGCGTCGGCCGTAGACCTCACTCGGGTGTGAATCACCGAAAAGCTTTGTCACCAACTTGGTCGGAGTGTGCCCTAGTGTGGCAAACTCATGGTTGTGTCAGGAGTCGAATAGCCGTAAAAGGAAGAAAGGAACAGAGGTATAAGCGCGCCGCTACAAGCCTCTCCGCTCCGGGGCTTTAAGATATGCTTGAATGGGGCAATCTCCTGGCCATTCCACCTATACTCCGGAACACTATAACCAGGTGTTCCGCGTGCAGAGTGATGGTGACAATGCGATGATGTGTGAGACAAGCGACAGATTTGGTTGCCGAGTGCATAAACCAAGAACTTGAGGAGTTGGCAAGACAGGAGCTGGAGACCGTCTCAGGCAGCGAGCAGCGGTGGTGCAAATTTTTGAGAGACGGCATGTACATTAGACGTACAGCGAAGTTGATCGACTCCAGCTTTTCAAATTTCGGGCGTGGGCGCTGACACGGGTTGGCGGCTTCTAGCGCCTATGATTTGTCCAACTGCTCGTCCGTTGAATGACACGCCTCCTCCTCTTCACACGCTCACCATCTCGTCCTCCCTCTCATTGTCTTTGACGACCTCGGTGGCCGGTCGATCAACGTTACACACGTCTGCAACGCGCTTTCGTCGTTGCCATGCTGCGCCCTCGAGATGTTGCCGGAGGCAAAGACGGCGTCGTACTCAACATGACTCTCTCCGGAGATGGTATATGGAACGCGTGAGCAAGTGCCTGTCTTGGCATGCTCCCCACTCACCTCCAGAGCAGAATATATTCCGTACCAGTCTTTGTTGGTCAGGACCAACAACGTCTCATGCTTTCCGTGGACACCGGGTCCTCGGATATTTGGCTCGCCTCAACCGCTTGCTCAACATCAGCATGTTCCTCCTCTCATGCCACGCTTTACGATCCTTCAACTTCCATGCAGACGGGCCAATCTGTCAATCTTACCTACCTGTAAGGCTATTCATGCGCCACAGCACCGCCTTTCATGTATATTGACAATTGACAGACGAGGCGCCGCATCCGGCCCCATCGTATGGGATGCCTTCAAACTTGGTCCCTACACCATCCCTACGCAGGCCCTCGCCGCAGCTAGTCAGGTAGTCGACGAATCCCTCTCCACATCCTTTGTTGGCCTCATCGGTCTCGCCCTGCCTCCCAACTCCCTCATAGCACACAAAATTAGTCCCACGGAAAGTGATGCCCCCGACGGCGCCACCATGCAGGAAAACCTTTTCGGTCTCACTCCCGTTGATGCTGCTCCTGCACATCGTTTCTTTGGTATATCCCTAGAGCGCCCCGGTAGCTCACGCATCCCCTCCCTTCTCAGCATTGGGCGACATCCCGACAATCTTGTCCCGGGGTTCGACCCATCGACTATACACTTCATGGATCTGATTGCTTCAAGGGCAGGAGACACGTTTTGGCGCGTGTCTGTTGAATCTATCACGGGCTGGATCGATGGTTCTCCGAAGCCGGTATCGTTAGGGACTACCTCGGTGTTGGCGGATGTTAGCTCTCCAGTTGCGATTGTGGATACTGGTGGTTCGGGTATACTTACCACTAGGCAGATCGCTAATGCCATATACGGTGCCTGGCAGATTGGGCCCGGCCAAGACGGGAATTGTAAGTGCGCTCATCTTTAGTTCAGAGTATAATTAAATTGGGCTAGATTATGTGCCCTGCACAACACCGATTAATATCTCAATTGGTCTCGGACGACTGCCACCCATCCCTTTACATCCCTTAGATATCACAGCTCCCCCTCCCAGTTCCTCATTCTCTTCAGACTCTTCCAGCTGCCTCGGCCTCATTCAGGCCTCTGACAGCCTCGCCAACACAGCCGACCTTATACTAGGAATTCCCTTCCTCCGGAATGTCTACGCCGTCCTCGCCGCCTCTACCCCCAACACCACCACCACCTCACCACAAAGCCAAGCTTCTTCCTTTCCCCGCCTTGGCCTCATACCCCTCACAGATCCTACAGCCGCGTTAAACGAATTTCACAACGTTCGCGTGCTTGGGCAGCCACTCGACCCAAACGGGTCACCGACGCCGCCTAGCTCGCAAGTGACGGTGGGGAAGAAGCTCAGTGTGGGCGTTATAGTACTCATTTGCATCATCGGGTTCTTCACTCTGTGTGGCACGGTATTTGGCGTGTGTTGGTGGATACTACGGCGACGGTTCAAGGAGAAGAACACGGGAGAAGGAGCAGCTGCAAGGGGAATGGAGCGAGAGCGAGAGGGGGACGCAGAGAGTGATGAAAATACCTTGCGGCAAAAAAGGTGGGAGGAGGCCAAGAAGAAGGGACTGCTGTATGAGGAGAGTAGTACAGGAAGCGATTGGACAAGGGTGGATGCGAGGCAGAAGAAGGAGGATTTGGAACCCGGAGTAGGGAAGGAGCGATTGTCGACGTTGTCGCAGCCGAGGTCG
Organism: Cantharellus purpuraceus; assembly: GCA_025174535.1. NCBI lineage: Eukaryota > Fungi > Basidiomycota > Agaricomycetes > Cantharellales > Hydnaceae > Cantharellus > Cantharellus purpuraceus. Next base: position 527,508 of record JALBUN010000012.1, read on the forward strand.
ACGTCGTCGGCCGAGTCAGCGGTGGGCTTGGATGCGGATGCGGGACATGCCGTGCCGGATTCTATGCTACCTTTCCATACAGATGGCCATGGATACACAGGCGATGACAGCGATCCCTGGGGTACGTTATCGGCTCTCCCAAAACACTCGCGGATGGTCAGTGAATTGGAGACGGGTGCGACGGGCCTGTACGCCGTGCCGCTCCTCGACAAGGGCGATATGACGCCCTGGTCTGCTGATAGGGCAACTCATGGCCGTATGCCGTCGTCATCGACGTATTCGGCGACGGTGACGTTTCAGGATGAACACGATATGGCGGGGATTGGTGCGCGTGGTTCGGTCGCGAGCAGTGGGCAGACCGTGGCGCGGCCGTGGGTGGAGAAGGCTGCATCGGAAGCGTCTGCGGGGTCGGGATCGTGGGTGGGGAGTAAGTGGACTGGGGAGCTGGGGGGTGTGATGGAGCCACGGCGGCGTGGGCCTGAGGGAGAGGAAGATTGGCCTGTGGAGCGGGGCCCATTGGAGCATTGAGCGGGATGCTTTGGGCTCATTTTTATGATCGCCTGTTGAGCGTGCATGTTGCGCCTGTGCCCGCCTGGCTTGCTTTCCTTCCCTCCCTCCGCCGCCCTCACCTCCGAAGACTGGTTGCACTCCCTCCTATTCATGTCCCTCTCCTCTCTCTTGAACCTTCCGTCATACGTCCATCCCTCTCTTCCCTTTGTCGCCTTTCCTCCTCTCCCCTCACCCTTTCGTCGTCTGTCCTCCTCATCCCTCTTGCTGTCTCTCATCCCTTCCGGCATCAGCACATGGAACTGGAACTCACTCGTTATTTTCAGTATACAACATCACACCTCCCCAATCCCCACACGGACGGTACATGGAATACATGTGGCCGCACTATGCGGCCCTGGCGCACACATCTCATGTTTTTGTTTATCTCGATGATCTCTCGCACGTCATGCTAGTTAATACTGTTTATGGTCGCTCTCTGGATATCTGGATGGTCGATTGGATGGATTCCTGTGGACACTTCGTTCGTTTATTCCTATCGTCTCCCCCTCTCTCTTTTTCTCTCCAGCTGTGCTTTTGTTAGTGTAATGATAGATAGTGGACATGGTTAGGATATTGTACGTATGTTAGACGATGCTGTTGAACTAAATATATCGTGTTGTTTGCTGGGGTTTTGGAATCAAGTTTTAAGTTCCGTGAAGATCAAAAGGTTTCTGTATCAAGCTCGAGTGCTCGATGGACATGGAGTCATTTGCAATCAATAGCGCAAGCGATTTTGCAAACGATTATTATCAGCGTTAAGAACTCTCAACGGGGAAAAGTGTCAGGTGACCAGAGCTGGGCGGAGTACGAGTCATAGGTACTGTGCCGTATTACGAGTTTGTTCGTAAAAACATCGGAAGTCCTTCCCCACATGGGTGTGTACACATTGGTGTGCGATGCGAGACGGGTCGGGTCGGGTCCGTGACGGTCGCATATCATCGATCGGATCCAACTGCGATTTTTGGCAGGAGCTTCGGGGGCTGATGCTGACAGGTCCGTGTACTACAGGATTGCGCCATGTACCTACCTGCCGGGAATATAGTTGCGGACAACACGGATCACTACTGGTGGATTGGATAGCTGTGTCGCCACCCGTGAGTAAAAATTATTTTTTTTACCTAGAACAGTGTCAAAGATTTCAATGTTGGTGTCGAATTTACCTGGTGAATACCTGGTGTTTAGCATTAACATTGACTCGATCATATATGCTGGCTTTCACACCAAGTATGAATTCCGCTAGTGGGTTCAATGCTTTGCCAGGGCCTCTGACGCGACGCCAGTCACGGCGTCCATCAGCCAATCGGCGACGCGTGAGATTTTCAAGTGAATACAGCAGCAGCAGCAGCAAAAACACTTTACCACGCTGACGCTCGGACCCTCACAGCGCTCCGACTTTGCATGATACACTTTGCTCGGAGGGCGGTGCATTATTGCCTGAAGCGGTGCGGTGTTTTTTTTTTTGCGCCTAGTTCAGGATCAGGGCTTGAGATCAGCTCCAACGAACGACACGTGGATGAAAGATGGCTCGCGTTCGCGGGTTTGGGTTGAGTTGCGCCGTTGTTGTGCGGCGAGCAGGGGTGGCATGAATGCATGGAGTTGTAAGGGGGGGCGCGTCGATCGTGATGCGTGTTGTCGGGGGCGACGAGGCAATGTCGATGATCTTCCATGCAATTCAGTCCTAGGGACGGCACTCGCTTCTGAGGGGATGATTGACCTTCCATCTTGTTGCCAGCGGACTGAGGTCATGGGTCTTGTGCCCCCTTGTCCGAGTGCTCGTGCTCGCCCCTTGCTAGGTTGCCTCGTCCTGCCTCGCCTTCAACACGTGCATCCCACAATACTCACACGCTGGCCCTCACACAGTCCCCGATTCCCCAAGAGGCATGTCTGACACGGATATAGTATGGATTGCATTAGGAGGGAGATTCTTGGCTTCGCCTCCTTGTATTTTGGTTTGGAGATCAAGACAATGTTCCTGAATCAACGACCCCACCAAAAGAAGAGGGTAAATACTGTAAAGTCTTCGATTGATGGGTAAAGCTGAGTGCGAAATTTTTCGCTGCTTTACGTGCTTTGCTTCCGCTTCGAAGCGTTCATCATCAAATCTTGACCGATGCGTGTGTGGCTGTTGATGCGGGGAACATCTCCAGATCCAGGTCAGTGGGTTTGCAGCGAAGGAGCTAGGCCGCAGTTGCTGCTGCTGCAACACTGCGCGCTGCGTGCTGCTGCAAGGGGAAGACGTTTCGAGGGCTGCGTGGGGCGGGAAGGGCACTGTCGTGTTTGATATCCGCGCTGGACACGGTTGCCGCTGTGCCCATTACAATCGTCGCGGAGTGCCCCTAGCACCGTCCACCGTCTGTCACGCTCATACGACTCCTCGCACGACATGGCCCTCGCTCCTATCTTCACTACCAGGCCGTAATAGCTACCCCACCTACTGTGGCAGGGTGGACACGTGACTGGGAAGGAAACGGCTGCGATGTGCGTCCACATTTTTCGGTGGTGGCTTGCATCCTCCGTCCCATCTCGGCTCTGCATCGCCTCCCACTGGCTAGCGCGCGCCCGGAGGAGCAATCATAGCTTATCATAGCTCGCTTGCGCGCTCTTCTACGGAAATAGGAACTACCTGCCGCTGACGTCGGGGTTCACGGAGCCTCGTGTCCTTTATCCTCCTTGTTTGTGTTTTCATTTTGAACTGTACATGCTCGTTTTTGGTGCATACTCGCGCTCGGAATCAAGATCGTGATCGGGAGATCGGGCTTGACGTGTGCCTCCTCCTCCCCCTGAGAGGGCCAAGTAAGGTGGGTTTTCGTCCTGGTCATTGGTGGGAGAACCGCCGCCGGTGGTGTACGCCGCCGGTTCGAAATGACGTACCTTGTTTCCATACGACCGTTCTTTCCCTCGGTGTGTCCCGCGAACCCGTATAGTGCCTCGTCGTCGAGACAACAGCACGACTCTATTGACAGGGGTAGTCTCCGACGAAAGAACCGCGGTGAGCTCTCGCGCACGGCACGGCAAGGCACGTAGGGGGGAGGCGTCATCGGCACCGGCACTGGCACTGGCACCGTCGAGGCACGGCTCGAGACTCGCCTATGAGCTCTCTTGGACATAATATCAGCCATGTACGCACACAAGGGCCATACACGCACGCGTGCGGCAAGTCCGATACGTACGTTCGCCTCGCCTGAAGTCTACCACGACAGAAACCTACCAACGACTACGGAAACGGCGCGCGCCGAACGCCGCCGTCAAAAGTGACAAGTATACGAATCCCAGGAACCGAAATTGACCGGAGCACTTTGGCAAGGCACCGCACAAAGCCAACGTCCAACCCCCCAAGCCAAGCTACACGCACGCCTTCGACTACCCCTGGAGCAACAACATAGACTTAACACACATGGTTGGAGGCGCAACTGTCTGTCACCTCATCCCGATCGCAGTGCGGCGGCTGCTGCTGCTGCTGCGCTTGGCGTCTTGTATTTGGGCGCCTGGCTCAATTAAATCGGCTTCCAGAGCGCGCTCCGGTGATTAGTACTATGTATATTGCAGAATTTTGGGTACTTGTGACGGTAATTATAAAGGACTATGTACGCGTTTTGGTGATACAGTATGGCAGATGTTGTCGTGACAATCACAGAGAAGGAAAAAAAAGAACACAATCGGGGAAGACGAGAGACAAGTGTTGAATGCGGCCATGAACAAAAAGATGTTAGAATTTCATGCAGAGGGGGGATATGATGAATGAAGCAAATCACGATCGAGATGGGGGGAATATCCAAATGCAGCGGAGACGGAAACATGTGCTGGTATTGTGGGTTTCACGCGCGCACCCGTCGCGGTTGCCGGACGCGTACAGTCCACTGAATCTCCTCATACGGGGGTGGCGCTTCGTACTCGACGACCTCTTCCTTGAGCTCTGGGAACTGGGACTCTACCGACACACGCCCCCGCATACGGTCCCGCTCGTCCCAACATGTCGACAGGTCGGACGAGGAGGAGGAAGAGGACATGACGGAGGTGATGGGGGAGATGGGTGTCGAGGCGGAGGAGGACACAGAGGCGGAAGAGGAGGCGGCAGGCGGGCGAGAAGGCCGTGCCTGTGGGATGGCGAGCTGGGGGAGGCCGGCGCGGGGTGGAGAGGGCACGGGTAGCGGCGCAGCAGCGGGCGCTGTGGAGGGGACTGGGATGGCTGGGAACCCGCGCCAGTCCTCAGGGTGTGTGAGAAGGAGGAGCGCGGTGACGATCAGGTAGTCCACGAGAAGGGACGAGACACCACCGTCTTGTGGCTCAGGGAGCCCAGTGAGGGTGGGGACGGACACGTTGAGACGTGCGCGGGCGGTGATGATGGCGGGCTCGAACACGGCAACGGGTGTCCCAGAGGAGGTGCACTGCAGGCGCTGGGTCAGCACAGGTGCGCAAGAGCAGCGACGGGGCGCAGCACACCTGGAACACGCCCTGGACGCGACGCCACTTTAGAGAGTGCGAGTGGCCGGGGATGCGGAACTTGCGAGAGCTGGCGGGCAATGGGTCGGCAAGGCGGAGCAGATGCAGACGGGGACGGACGTACGTGTTGAGACAGTTGCGCTTGAGCAGGTCATCCTCGGACAGGGTGGACCCGTCGAGGAAGAGCTGCGCCTGGGAGGCGTCCTTGCCCTTGCCCTTTGGCGAGGTGCGCTCGGGCCAGTGGATGTTGGCAATAAGAGCGAGGCCGGTGCGGGAGTCGCAGCGGGAGAGGGAGGTTGTGTTGCCGTATGTCTCTGTGGAGTAGACGGGGGAGCCGTTGTCGGTGAGGATCGTCTCGAGGAAGGAGGGAGAGGAGAGACGGAGGGTGAGGAGGGTGGCGGGGATGGGGGACGACATTGCGGCGTGGCTCAGAGGGGGTGCGAGCGACTGGGCAGGCGAGGCTTTGGCAGACGGCTTTAAATAAAAGAGGAGAGGGTGGCTGCAGCGCCCGGGGCCAAAAAGGGTATGCGCGTGTGGTTCGCCGGAGTTTGGCAGTGCCGACCCGTTTTGGGCTAGCCAGCCAGGTCATGGACAGCGGAGCATGACTCGCCGAGTACACTACTCCACGAGTCACCTCGCCATCTCCGCCTGAGCGGAGGCGTGCACGCCCCCGGCATTCGCTCTCAAACCGGATATATTGTGCAATGCCCCCAGGGTTGCACAGGACATTTCGGCGATATACTCCTTCTGCAAGACTTGGTCCTCAGCCTGCGCCACCTCCAGTGTACTCCCATGCTGACGGTGCCGGCTAGCGCGCCACCCAGCGTCTCTCGCGCCACAGCCGTTGTGCAACTGCAAAGTGACGTGGCCAACCTGACACACGCCGCTGGCACTGTGTTCTCTCATAACCTTGGAAAACACCTTTCGGGCTGTCCTTGTACCGCCCCCGCCCACGCAACACACGCATCAAACCTGCAGCAACACAGTCTTATCAACAGGCTCCGCCCTATGGCTCAATCCTCGGTGCCGCACGCAACCCACAGTACGATGGACTTGTCCCCGAGACGTCGCTGCACCCCCCAGATCTCCGCCCCCTCCCCGTAACAAGTTAATACCATGGTGCGGACCAGCTCATCCGGTCGGCCAGCCCGGTCAGTTCTCCTCCCTCCTTTCCCTCTTTTCTCCAGATGTGGCTGGTCGGCTCAGGGTACACCGATCCAACTGATGATATGCCGATGTGGAGTAGCATATCAATCAATCATATCCAAGTCCACTGCGGTGACATTTGCCCGTACCACTCATTCAAGTATACCAAAGTCAAACTCGAACGACTGTTTCCAAGGTAAAGAAAGGTCTACCCTGGTCTGCCGTCACAGGCAAACATGACGGGGCCCTATCGCACCAATCGTACTGCAAATCCCGAGGAGAACAGTCAGGGGTATGTACATGTCAGGAGCAGGAGCAGCAGAAGCAGGAACAGGAGCAGGAGCAGGAGCAGGAGCAGGAGCAGGAGCAGGAGCAGGAGCAGGAGCAGGAGCAGGAGCAGAAGCAAGTGCGGAAGCAAAAGTAGGTCTTCAGGATTCATGCGTAGCCCGCCAGTGCACGGATATGAAAGCAAGAGTAACGTGCCTCTAGCCAGGGCAGGGTTCTTGCACTGCGTTAGTACAAGGCAATAATGGCAGTGGAAAGGTTACTATTGCATGCCTTGGCAGTGTCAAGGTGCCAGGTGTGGCCACGTGTGCCAGTGGCGGGGTAGTATCAAGGCATAGCATTTCATACCTCTGAAGGGCGATGTGAATGGAGGGAAATCTTTCCTGTACATCATGTCATGGATGCCAATGAAGAGCCGTCGAGGCGATACAACGGGGGGGGGCAACCATTGAAACTATCCCCGCATCCGTTTTGAAGCTCCGCTCGAAACCCTACTCCTCCCTTATACCATTACCACCATCTCCCCCTTCCTGCTAGACCCCCCACCTACACACACGCCATGGCGAATAGCGACCAGACAACGTACGCGTCTCCCGTTCTGTTTCGCCCCGTCTGCCCGCTGACGACGCGTTGTTCTGCCCTCAAGGGACGCCGCAGCTCCTAATGACGCCCCCGCGCGCGCTGACGCGCCGCCCAATGCGTCAGCCGAGGAAAAGGGTAAGGGAAAGGTTGTCAGGACCGATGATGCCATGGAAGAGGACGACGACGACGACGAAGAGGAGGACGAGGGCGATGATGACGATGAAGTCGAGGACGACGACGAAATGGACGACGTGAGTGCTTGCGTGTCTTTTCGCGCTCATTTTCACGTGTGTGACGCGTTTGTTGCGTGTCTGTGGGGTGTATTTCGACGTGGGACGTGTTGTCGCTGACCGGTACGCATGCACAGGACGATGAGTATCAAGAAATTGACGCTCAGGCAATCCTGCCCCAAGGACGTCGAACTCGCGGCGTCAAAATAGACTATACCTCGCCAGAGGCTTTAAAAAAGGCAGGCCTAGACAACGGTGAGGACGCAGACGAGGAGGACGAATTCAAGGATAACACCGCGTAGCCTCCATCGCCACGTACCACGGCGAGCCTTTTTATTCATAAACGCCAGCTATCCTAAAAGCCTCCATCATATCAACTCCGTGTACAACGTCCTCACGTGTCTCCGTTTTGCTTCTCGTCGTGTCTGTGATCTTTGGTTGATGTAACAGCGGTGTTATTATCCTTGGGGTTGTATTGCCCTGTCATTCTCCAAGTGTGCTGTGTGAGAGCAGTACATGCGTGTAACCTACACGTTCCCGTAATTGGGTCACCATACTTTCCACCACTAAACTGTTCGCGTCCAACTGCTAGTCGCTCATGACTGTGTTGACTGTCGCGCGACCGGCCCACTGGATGGTGCTGCGTGTGGGGTACCAAATATCGGTGGTACTCGTGAATATGCTACCGCCCTATGGGCAAGCCGTTTTTCAACTTGGAAACACCATTTGCGGGAGGTGGACGCGAATTATTGAGCCGCTGGAGCGTCTTCATCGGGAATTTTGTCCTGGACAACAGCAATGGTCAAACAAATGTGCCGTATATTCGACGTCCATGACTAACCGGCATGTAGAGCAAACTGGAACCGGTTGGCAGAAAACTGGTATTGTATCAGAGGGTGGGGAGCTCAATCTGTAGTGGAAAGTCTCACTGCTCAAGCAAACGCTGCAAACGAAACCAATGTCCACGATATCCTTGTGACAAAAACAAGCGGCACGGAAATCGACCTTGTCTTGTGTTGGTGTCGCGAGGTAGCGTCTCAGTTGAGGGGCAGGGAGGAATGTCATCTGTGGATATGGATGTTAGGATCTCAGGGTTTCCGGGGTTTGAATTGATTTCGAAACTGACGATGAGGTATTGCAATAATGCCTCTTTGTGTTCAAGGTAGAGGTATGCGCCGCCCGTCAAGTGTGCGGCTTGCTGGAGAAACACGGTGTCGGGTCCATACAGCTTGCACACATCGATAGTCACTTTCTGCGCAAGATCAAACCATCTGTCAATGAGCGCTTCCACTTTTTTTCCATGAAGCAGGGGCGATCACGCACGAGCTTCTGAGCTGAAAATATCGAGTTCATGAGAGGAATGTACGATGCGGACAGGTCAGGGGATACGGAGATGATAAGGATGCGGGAATCTGGCGCTTTGGGGGCGTTGGGCGTGAGTTTGGCGGTCACCGTGGATGCCTGGTTCAATCTGTTGATGTCTGGGAATTCCAGTCATGGTGAAGTGGGAATGCAAATCGTGACACGAGGTTGCTACGTACAACATAGCGCCTTAGTAAGGGCCCCCACGAGCGCACAGGGAGCTGAGAGTCTGAGCTATAGGATCAGCTGCAAAGGACAGGCTCACAGATACACACCTTCACGCTCCTTGTCGTCAATCTCGGCCATATGGGTTGCGATCCCTTCCATCACGCTAGCGTCAACTGACCTGAACGGCTGATAGGTGTTCGAGTCGGCCGCTTCTGTTACATCCTCTTGTGGCGTCTCCATTGAAGAGTAAAGCATCGCACTAGCGTAGAGATGTGATAGCATCGCCTCACGACCAGAACTAGCATATCAAGGACCAACCTCTTCCCAGGCAGCGCTGCAAAGACAGCCAGAGTGTTCTCATGCTTGCACGCTACATGGGTATTCAAAAACGTAAGCAGGTGCGCTAGGAACGTGCTTAATGACAGTGGATTCGGCGACAAGGAGCAAGAATGCCATTGAGTGGGAGAGAGATCGACTACCAGAGCAAGATGTGACGGAGAATCGTCCATCGGTGTGGCTCTCGTTCTACTCTTGGATCACGTGACTTTCACGTCCCATGGCTTCGATGATCTCAAATAAGAACGATTCAACTGCTAGGATCCTGCATAGGTCTCATCTCAATGCTATGGTATCAGCTATAATCGTCGTACGGTATTAGGGCGACGACCCTCTCGCTGCCTCAGATCTCTTGTAAGAATACTGTACACGTGCACCCACTTCCTACACTTTTCTCCGTCCTCTATTTGACCCAGCTGGGACTTTTCGCTTGCGAAATAGGCTTCCGTTTGATGACGAGTCCATAGGTAGTGGATCGGGATCCGTTGGCTCCTCCTTCTTCAACACCTCACCATCGGCATCTCGTGATGAGGGCGCGACCGGATCAGCTTCGCATTCGGCGCCCCTTTCAAGCACTTCAGCAGTCGCATCATATTTCGGTTTCTCATCCACGGGGGCATCGTCAGCCCGTAGGGGCGCAGTACTTGGTACCTCCCCTTCCAGTTGATCTTCTCCAGCCCATTTCCACTCTCGACGTGTCCACGAGGGCTTTTCTGTTGCCGTTGGCAGCGTGTCATGGACCTCAGACCTAGTGCTTGCTTGTGCGACGTCCCCTCCCAGAACTGGTCCACTGGCAGCCGGCAGCCGGGGCGGCGTCGCAACAATTTTGACCGTCGCCTCCCCTTCAGCGTCTCGTTGGACCCGTGGTTTGACTCGAATGACTCCAGGCTCATATATTTCACCCAAACCCACTGCAGCCGTCTTCCTGCGCACCTTAAATCGTCGCGTATCATCCTCATCTGGAGGATTCTCCTCACGTTTCCGCACTTCCCCAACAGCGACCTCCTGCTCCACCTTCACACCCTCCACACCCTCCACAGGAGGGCTCGCCTCTGGTAGTGGTGGAGGCGGCGGCATTACAGCAACCCAATCACCAGCTCGACCTTCACTCTGTCTAACCTTTGCCTCCTCGATGAGACGGTCAACGTCGGGGTCGCTGATACCCAGAGACGCCGCAGTCGTGTAGTTCGCGTACGGATCCAAAGGTTTTGGAGGAGGAGGCTTGGGTTTAGCGGCGGGGGCGGATGCAGCAGCTGCAGACGACGAGGAGGAGGCAGCAACATGTCCAGCCCCGATGTCGAGTGCGTACGCTGCCTGCGCTGCCTGCTCCACCCGCTTCATCTCTCTCTTCTCCTCTTCACTGTCGTTCTTTTGCTTGACGCGGGACTTGTAAAGACTTCTGATAAACCTGTCTTTATTTCCCTTGTGGCGGAGACCGTTCTCGTGCTGTGATCTAGAAGGTGCATCGTCGGCAATGTAGATTTCGCAGTATTGGCACTTTGAAGAACTGTCAGCTCTCCGTATGACACCAACGGGGACAAGACTCACCCAATACTTCTTCTTAGAGACCCAGTATTCTGACATTGTCAACGGAGTCGGTTCTGTAGGTTGCTTTCAGATCTAGAGAAGATTTCCTCTTTTACAACACGGCCGGCAAGGAAAGAAGGTCACGTGATTACTCCATCACCGCGGATGATTATGTAATACGCAGGCTCTGCGATCTTTTAGGTAGGTCAGAATTTCTTACTGTCCTCAAGTGCAACTTACCGTTTGAAAAACTGATTTGGACATGGACATCCGTCTTTCAAGCCTGCCATGTTTCAACGTTCAGCTTGTACTCTCCTAGAAAAGTTCTCGAGATAAACGGAGACTAAGCTGCAAGGTATCAACAATCGTACTTGAGGAGGTCGCTGTGACAATCCCGTTAGCAAGGTTACGTTGAGTGCTTGAGCCCTAGGAATCTTTCATGCCACCTCCTTGGCTTAATTTTGTAGGATTTTGCATCTGGAACCTTGGAATGACCTATTTTTCAGGAATTTTGATGGTCCCCTAGTCTGACTATTAAATTCGTGTCTTTTGGGTGGGGAGGGGGTGAAATCTTCATATAGACCTGAAAATTTTTGTCGGTCCATGCATGGGAAGGTAACGTCATCAATGCCACGTCCACTCAGAGGTTTCCCCTAGCCCTTCGTCTACGTACGCTCGCACCATGAGCTCAGGCCTCACTATTGTCGCAGTATTGCAATACTATACGTCACACCCCCGGCCCATGCCACCGAGGATGCATGGTTCGTTGCATGTTGTGTTCCCCATAGACAAAATTCCCGTGTATAGCTCCTTGTACAGGTACGGCCCCCGGACCACCATACTCACAACTCTATTCCCTGATGATCAAGGTTTTGTGGTCACTCTTCAACTCCGTCCCCCCGAGGACAGCGAGAGCCACATCCCCGGCTTCGTTGTCGAAGGCATAAAGCTGACCTCTCCACCTATTACCTTGCGTACAGTTCTTGTCGTCAAGGTCAAGAATAGCTAGCATTGGCCTAGTGGAATCCCTGCATTGAATCGACAGATATCAAGGCAAGACTGATGTTGCCTTTGCTGGCACAGTGCACACCAAAGTTTACTGGATTGGCTCTATCGGACCCCACTGGAGGTATGGTGGGGAGGACAACGGGCAGAGTCCTGTGCCTCTCATTGGTTGGCATGATACCACCCGTGATGCAGCCTCGTATGCGGATCTGCAGAAATTGGTAGAGTTAGTTTCCGCGTTATGAGTGGGTCGGTTACAATCATTTCCCCTGACATATTATGCCGATTTGATTAGTTTGAATATCCATGTGGAATTGGTCTAGTTAGTTGTAGAATGGACTGTAAAGCTTTGCAATTGTATTGTGAATCGTAATTACAACCGAGGGACCAGCAAAACCTGATTACCTATCAAGAGCAACTGAGAAGCCACTAAGTCTAGCGTCTATACTGTATATATAGAGCTAGACAGCTGTATGGACGTGAAATAGCTATGGAGTTCACATGTTTTTCATCCGCATCGTCGGCTGTGTTCTGACTGGGATATATCATTGTCCCATACGGTACGCAAGTACTCGCTAGTAAGTGGCTGTAGTAGCCTAATCGATTCTTCGAGCTGCAATACAAAAAACCTCATCAAAGCATCCCACAGCTCTTCGGAGTCTTCAGCGCACCAGCTTCAGAGCCTTAATTTTACCAGCGCATATGAAACGACAATCACTATGCTCGCATTTGCCAATACACCCAACATCGGCGTCCACATCTACCATGACTCTGGTAGACGCCGACCCGTGTAATGATGCATGATGCCAGCGGCTCGCATTCAAGAGAATCGCGTTCGCTAGTACCATAATGGTTTGTCCATGCTGGTGCTCAATCCGGCACTTGGTAGAAAGTGGCAGTGGTCCCCGAGAGCTCGAGTCATATATTAGTCAGCTTGGAATCAGGAGAAACCCTTTGAAAGGGCCCCAGCTAAGTAGGCTCCACATAAACCTAGCTGTATATGTTTTCAGCTCATTAATGTTCTATATGTACCTCTAATTATGTCTAAAATAATGGAATCAGAGCCTTCCCACTGGTAGCATAATGTGATGGCCGCTAATAAGACCAAATACAATAACGGTACAATAACGGTTTTTCACTGGCGTTTGTTCTGCCAGGAACGTCAGGCAACGCCCTACTAATATATATATACAAATGGTAAACCCCTATAACATCCGAGACCTCCTTACTCATCACATGGCCTGTGCGTAGCCCGTACTCCGACCCGCGCTCTGACACATAAGCTCAGATCTGCATAACAGACGCTCAAAGGCAACGGGTGTCGCCGAGTTGTTGGGCAACTGCAATTCCACCTTTCTAAGTCCGACATACATCTGCAACTGCAGCCAGCAAAGTTAAGTCTCTTTCACTATGGGATCCAACAAACCTCGCGGACTCCAGGCAGCTCGCAAGCTACGCAATGATCGTCGTGAAAACCGCTGGGTCAGTTTTGGGCCTGTTATATATTATATTTATTCGCTGACAACCCTACCACAGGCCGACAAGAGCTACAAAAAGCGGGCTCTCGGAAACTTCTACAAAACCTCACCAACGGGAGGCTCTTCGCATGCTAAAGGCATCGTTTTGGAGAAGGTTGGCGTTGAGGCCAAGCAGCCGAACTCTGCCATCCGGAAATGTGTCAGGGTGCAGCTAATCAAGAATGGGAAGAAAGTCACGGCTTTCGTCCCTGTACGTGTCTTTGCCATTGTTTCTGCTAATAAGGTTTAATGGATGGTAGAATGATGGTTGCTTGAACTTTGTGGATGAAAATGACGAAGTCTTGATTTCGGGTTTCGGTCGTAGTGGTAAGGCAAAGGGTGATATTCCTGGTGTTCGTTTCAAGGTCGTGAAGGTGTCTGGTGTCGGTCTGCTCGCCTTGTGGAAGGAGAAAAAGGTAACAATTGCTATTTAGACTCCTTTCTGGATATCTATTGATGTCATTCACGCGCAGGAGAAGCCTCGTTCGTAGATTCGCAGTACCGTGTCGCCGCGATATATGAGGTCCTTTATTGCTATAACCCATGGCTACTTTTGCATGTCTGTTATGCATCTTCAAATTCATACGCTCAGCGAATCTATTCACAAGCATGACTATAACTACAGTCGCTGAATGCTTGTCATACTTTTGAGTTGAGATTTATGCTACAGTTTTTACTTCGAAGATGCATGAGTGCGTCCATTCTCAAACTGATATCCCCCGTCCTTCCAGATACCGCTTGAGGTCTGTCACAAGCTCCACTTGCTCCTCAAGAGTGAGCCCTGAGACTATTGTTTGTATCACTGATCCGACAGTAACGTGGTGCTCGCGGATCAGACTGCTGTAATAGACATAGCTGAACATGCCCATGAGAAATCTAGACCGACGATGTTAGCCATACACACTTGACAGTCATTGGCTATGCGCACTGGCAATCCATTCGGTCGGTCATCCCTCCGTGACCGGGGATGCTATCTCCGAAGTCCTTGATGTCAAACGCGCGCTTGAAACCCGAGGCAAAAAAACCTCCGAAGGGTGCTACGAGAGATGCAAATGTGGCCATGACCAAGAGATGAAATTGGTATGGGGCATAAGGAATCTTTGTCACTGGATGACGGAGCTAAAGGTGTGACGCGTGAACATAAGCGTCGCAGTGGTACTTTAAGAAGCTTACGAGCGAGGAGAGTGCAAACCTCAGAGGAGGCCAAATTTCCCACTCCTTCCACACAAACACCGGGTTTGGTTCGCATGAGACCGAAGAAAGCACCGAAACACCAAGATCCTTGACGGGACAAATCATGTAGTCGTATCTCATGAACAGCGTTCCCCACTGTCAGATACATGAGGCTTCATGTGATGAATGAAGGAACAAACGGCTCGCGCACCACTAAACTGAAAATCAAGGTGCTGAAAAAGGCACCCACGAAACCCTCCACAGTCTTCTTAGGCGAGAGCTTGATGAGGGGCGTGCGACCAAGAGTGATTCCTAATCGTGCTATATCAATGATCCCCGATCATGAAAATACGTACGTTCTCCCTCACCCCATATATACGCGAAAACATCATTGCAGATCACAAGGGAAGCCGGAACCCAGAACCAAATTAGACCCTGCCAGCGAAAGGTCAAACAAAAGTCATATCGTGGGATATCATGATTCACCTCCAGAATATTATTGACGATGAAGTGGCTAAAACCGATCACAGTTGATTAGGATATTATAGCAAGAGATGAAACCATACCTAGAAACCACGATGACGAGCAAGCTCATATGAACCCAACAGAACATGCCAAACTGCTGTTTGAGATATTGCTTCTTCAGTGAGGCCACGAAACCCACAAACCCTAGGGAAGGATCAGTTAAACCACAGACGCTCCTGTAGATACATACAGACCGATGGTATATAACATGAAACTGATGAGACGATGGTTTGTAGCAAATGGAAGGAATAGCACATCTGCAAACATGACATGCTAGCCGGAGTCAACTCACAGCGCCTCTAAATGGATACCAAATGGCGACGAACTTTGAAGTAATAGATAATGCTCTCCCCGTACAGAAAGTAATTCGTGACGGCGAAAAAGTACCAGTTCAAGGTCTTCCTCCAAGGATCTTTGCTCTCGCTTTCCCCGCGAAGTGTGAACAACGAAGTGACCTCCCTGTAAACTACCGACTGGCAAAGCAATACAAGAATGATCATGTACGCGTGTCCCATCGCAAGCAGTGCTATAAAAGTGGAGATCATGACGCTAATAGAACAAAAACGAGCATAGGGGAGCCTACTTAGGAACCCAGATATCATAATTAAAGTCCACAGTGTGCGAGTGCTGACGTTCCTCAATTTTTTTGCCTTTTCTTCTTCTGCAGTTTGCTGGGATGGTGGGGGAAGGACTGTATCATCAACAATGTCTTCAGGATAACCTGCATCTGCAAGTTCTACTTTAGATTCCTTCCGTAGAGGATTCGAAGTCAAGTCCTGAGATGCTTTTCGCTTGCGCACAATTGGTGCTTCGGATGGGGTGGGAAGTGGAGGTAAGTTAGGTTGGAATGTAGTTGCAGTTGTAGGGGGGGATCGAGACCTAGTGCGGAGTGCTCCCAGACTCATAGGAACAGGGGCTGTCACAGAAGAGTGAACGGAGGAGGATGACATCAGGGTTAAGGTGAGGGCCCACCCGTTGAATTCATTTCGATGGAGCCGTTAGGCTTTCGCACGATCTCATCAGCGATTTCAACAGGATTTGACTTTGAGCCTGTCAGAGGTTTCGCTTCGTCCTGAAGGTGCTGTTGTTGTAAGCGAGCAGCTTTGGCCGCCCGTTTTTGCGCTGTTTTCGAGGGTTTCGTGTCTTTTATTCTGTGGAATCCAATATATAGTGAGAAGATGGTCATATACAAACGAACGCACGCCTCGATGACATGCGGCTCTTCGCGTGATTCTTCCTCTTGTTGTCCTTCCTCTTCAGGCTCAGTGTCATCATCAGTGGTTGGAGCAAGCAGCTCAAATGCTGTTCGAGATACAAACGAGGGGCGACCTTGCGCTATTTCCGGCTTGCGTGTGCTCATACTGTGGATGTGGCAATGGCACTGAAGCCACCGAATGCGCACGTGAAAGGAATATTGGTTCCGCGATCTGCCACATGGCCAGCCCAGAGTCTCGCTATCAATCCCTGATATATTATAAGTTATACATATTCCACCTTTTCCACCTTTGCTTTCTCCACTCTCTCCTTCGCCGCATCCAATGAACGACGTGACTCGGTAAGACCACGAAAGCCCACCGCAACGAAAGCCGCAGCAGTGCCCACGAACGCGGCAGCAAAGATGGACGCCTTGCGCAAGTTGAAAGGCGGGGAAGCCTCAGCGCCAGCCGTTAAAGCATCCTCAGCTGCAAGCAGTTGAAATGATTATGCTCATTGTTTGGTGCAAAGTCATACCTAAAACAAAGATAACGCCTAGCAGATTTGCACTGACAAATAAGAAAGAATTAGCGACAAATTCACATGAAACGTTGCGCTTACCAAAACCATAACGTTGCAGAACTGGTTTCCGCATCTCTGCATATCTCGCAAGCTAGCTCCAAGCTCAAAGGCAGTAATGTTAAAGATAGTATCCCCATGATGGCCATAATAGCAAACAGTCCACCAGCATTATTCGGACGCACTGTTGATGTTTAGGTCTTAATTAAATAGTGAATGCAGGAATAGATGAAAACTTTGCCTGCCCAGATCAGGCTTAGCCTACAAATAAATATAAGCGCTTTACATCGTCACCATTAATCTTTGCAGACGTACCAACAGAGGAACAGGAGAGATGTCGCGATTTTCACTGAAATGGTGATATGCCGAGTAAACACACGATCAAAAAGTGGTGCCGTGATAATGGCACCAATTAAACCTGCCTTTGAACAGGGTTAGTATGATGATGGGGAATGAAAACGGGTCTCAACAGTCACCAGGATGAGCGTTGCTCCCTTGCGATGAGCATCAGTAAGCGACAACATAGTGACTCAGTGGATAAGTATTACACACCAACAGACCAGACACCGATGGTGAGTACCCATAAGGTCCAAATATCTGAGCCGTCAAAAGCGAAAAAGCATTTGTGCTGCTTCGCTATTCATATCATGAACTCCAATAGCATAACTGAAATGCTCACGCTGCGACGAAAGCACCAAATCCAAACGTGATGATAGCGAAGTCTAGTCTTGTCCGTAACGAGAATGACTTATCATCTTTTCGTGGCCGATTTA
Organism: Cantharellus purpuraceus; assembly: GCA_025174535.1. Taxonomy (NCBI): domain Eukaryota; kingdom Fungi; phylum Basidiomycota; class Agaricomycetes; order Cantharellales; family Hydnaceae; genus Cantharellus; species Cantharellus purpuraceus. The sequence continues at coordinate 544,899 of JALBUN010000012.1, forward strand.
TCAATGAGCGAATAGTTGAAAGCGAGGGTGGCGATGGCTGAGAGCCAGAAAACGCTACAAGAACGTCAATGTCAAATACATCAACCAGTGCTGAAGTCAAGGCCCACTTGGTGGAGTCGGCGGCTGAGAATATATCATGAAGGCCGCTGGAAACACTGCTGTAGATACAATTGCTAGGATAAGAATCTAAATCGATCCATTAATCCGGCTTGGCAAAAGATCAGGAAGTAACATACGGAGAATCGTGTCTTGCCAAGCAGTGAGGGTATAAGTTGCCCTAGCGCCGAACCAACAGGGTTGGCTAAGGGTGCGGTTTAGGAACAAACTAATCAGTACCGGAAGACACTGACCAACAGAGATGATCATAGTAGCGGTAGTGCGACCATTGAAATCGAACCATGCTTCCGAAAACTTGGGGCCCACGACTTGAAAAACAGGTTGTGCTGTACCTGAAATCACCTATAGTACAGTCCAGTTAGAAGCCTAACTCACATAGAAGACTCCACCCACCTGACCCAGGAACAACAAAGCGTAAGCCGCTTGGGGACTCAAGTTGCTCGCTGTGCCAGCAAACCGCACCCAGCCTGCAATGGCGAGTAGTGCAGCACCCGTAAAGCAACAAGTTCGAAGACCATAACGCTTGCACAGGAATGGCGTTGCTAGAGAGCATGGCAGAAAGGCTAAGCTGACGACATTACCCAGCCAGTTAACTTTTATGACTGAGATTTGGAAGTCGATGGCAGCTACACACTACTTCAGCGGAAAGACACGAACAGAGGCGAGAAGAATACTTTGGGCAGAAATCGAACCAAACCAGGGCCAACTGAGTCCAGCAGCGATATTGAGAACGACAAGACCAAAAACACCGGGAAATCTCCACTTGTGTAACGTGTAATCCGGTGTTGACGAGCTTGAATCATCGACATGAACCTTGACCGGTTCCTCTTTCTCCAGCTCCAGTGGAGAACTCGGACCCATGGGTTGCGTCATGTTGGTTTGCTCACAGGTGGAAGAGCATGTCTCGAGGTGAGAAGTTAGCAAATGCCGGCGCCAGGACAGGACCAGATCATTGCGCGGCAGTCCGGAGAAGCCTGAAATCGAACAGCTACCGTTTATGCGTCACGCTGAACTGTTGGTCGGCCTGTCCAGAGTACATACTATGTCGATCGGAGGCGTGACAGCTTGGCGTAGGAGATAGCCTGAGCTGCCCTAGGCATCAGGGGCATCAATGTCACTCTGAAATGTCTGATGCGTGTATTAGCCCGAGTTTCAGTTCACCTGCAATGTCGTGTGATACACATTTTCCCACTGGTCTTGAATCTATTACCCACGTATGCGACTGCTTGCAGGGTCTATGGTCTCTTTTTCCGTTCTTTCCTGGCAGTTTATTCTGGTTGAGAGTCCCTCATTGACGATGCGCCAATGCTTCCCGTTTTGGCGCGTACTGTATGTATAGTCCATTATAGCCAATAGTGATGAGCCAGTCAGATGTTCTGGATACGTAAGATAGCCATCGTGAGCACAACCCCTCCTTATATAGTGACTTGACTGCTGACTGGTCCTCTGAGAATCGAAGAGATTACTTGTCTGAAAGCCCCCGACTCGGAGGAATCTCAATATTGGTTGGGGTCACTGGCATCATATGCGTGCATATTCTCAGCCGCAACTCTGGGGTTTGCTTTGCCTTCTCTCCGCCGTCCTCAGTCACTAGTCACCTGCGGCGCTCCTTGACCCATCTCTATCATTACAACGCAGATTATGGAGACAAAAACACAGTATTATAGCCACGGGCTATTCCATCTCGCCGGAGGAACTCTCCCGAACGCAATTACTGCCTTTCGCACTCACGGGGACCCATCTAACCCCTGCATAGTGTTAGAGTAGCATCTATCGTAAAAGGTCATTATTATTGACTGTGTAACCTTAACCTGTCAGGTTCCCCACTTGTTATGGTGCCCGGCTGGACGCTCAGTATTATCTTGTTGGTGAAGGCAAAGCTTTAGATCCAAGCAAGTACTTCATAGTCACGTTTGCCTTGTTTTCGAATGGAGAGGTGTGATTGCATTCAACTCATTTGCATTCGTCCTCCGGCTGACTGTTCTTAGTCATCATCCCCCTCGAACACTGTGCGTGTCGTATTCCTGGTAGAGTTGTGCAATGGACTAACTATCATCCCTATAGCCTGCACCTCACAATGGGCCTTACTTTCCTAAAGTCACCTACGAAGATAACATGTAAGAATTCTGTCACGGAATGCAGATACATTGTGATGACGAATACTAAGTCGTGCTCAGCATGCCGTGCTCACCAAGGAACTTGGTGTGCAGAGGATCTTCTGTGTTGTTGGGTTCTCCATGGGAGGCCAGCAGGTAGATTATTGATTATTTTTTTCAAGTATGGCCACATTCTCATAACGGTAGGCATATCATTGGGCTATTATGTACCCAGACCTAGTGGAAAGGTGTTCTATACTCTCACGATTGTCAGCCTTGCGTATCCTTATACTCAGCTAGATTCATCTGCATCTGTGGTTCGGCCCGTACCAGTCCTCACAATCAATGGTAGGGAAATTTGGTTCACCTTTGCTGGCACGAGTTAATCCATCTTGACAGTTTTATTGAAGGACCAAAAGCGGCACTCTTGGCATCCAGAGACTTCGAATTTGGTCATTATAAATCACCCCCTGTCCAAGGAATCAGGGCATTCAGTCGAGTTTACAGTGAGTCGTGATAATAGTTTGCATTTTCATTCAAAGTCACCTCAGTTATCTTCAAGGCGGCTGGGCATACGGTCAAACGGTTTGCCCTACTGCTGATTACCTATCTATATGACGGTTAAGTGCCTATTTGCTGCAGTGGTTCCGCCAACATGGGTATCTTCAGGACGGAAAATACGCAGACCTAGAATCATTTGTCAAAGGAGACTGGGAGAACTCCTACCTGGTGTGGGATGCAAATGATATGCTCACGTTGATAAATACCTGGTTCCAAGGCAATATCGCCACGATCAAGGATGGAGGTGACTTGGCGAAGGCTCTGAACAGCATCAAAGCTAAGGGTCTCATCATGCCTGCAAAAACAGACCTCTATTTCCCGGTGAGCGTTGATCTGTTTTAACCTGCACACCAATCCGGCGCTTGTCTAAATTTGAACCCGGTGGAATAGCCCGAGGACAATGAGATTGAAGTCTCACATTTGCCCAACGCGAAGCTGGTTGTGATTGACACGGTGTGGGGACATATGGCTGGAGGAGGCGTAAATGATAAGGATACTCAATTCATTCAGGATCAAATTACGGAATTTTTGAGCTGATCTGCTATATCTCTGATATCGCCGTTTCATCTATCGTGTCATCTATCGTGTCTAGGCATTGCTTGTATGGTGTACCATAATGACTGAGTGTATCCAGTGCCTCACCTCGGCGGTCACGCGAAGCCTGCAGCTCTGTTCATTAATCACATATGGAGAGCTTCACTGGCGTCATCTGATATCCATAGCATATTAATATTAATATTATGGTAGTCAGAGGTTTGGTCTCAACCCTGGCAGCATGCACGTCACATGCACATGCACATGCAAGGATCCGATAAGCCTAAGGTCATCTGCACCTTTCCCATTAAATGCCGATGCTGGCCCTACGTGTGCCGACGTCGTATTTCCCAACTTCAAGTTGGACCTTCAAAGCGGTCTTCAAGATAATAGTATATTACCAGCCCAAGAGGTCCAAGCTTGTACCAGGTTCGGTGGTTAGTAGCTTTACATGTCACCTATACCACAGACACAGTTTTATCATCACGGACCTCTCCATGTGTCTGGTGGGACACTCCCTGATGCTGTCACTGCATATCGTACTCATGGAGACCCCTCAAATCCTTGCATCGTGTTAGTTCTCGAAACTCTGCAGAAGCTTCGTGGATTTGATCGCGCGTCTGGACAGTTTTCCTACATGCTATGGTGCTAGGCTCGACAGCCAGTATTACCTCGTTGGCGAAGATAAGGTTCTAGAGCCCCGGAAATACTTCATAGTGACGTTCGCACTTTTTTCGAATGGCGAGGTATGCTCTCGTGAACATCGGTAACAGCATAACATGACGACTAACCGCATATAGTCTTCATCGCCATCTAATACCGTATAGACACTCATATCAAGCCCTTTGCTGACGACACTAACATCTCTCTCATGCAGCCCGCACCTTATAATGGACCTTACTTTCCAAGAGTCACGCACGCGGATAACGTGTGAGTTTGCCCCTTCAGAGACATTGTTGAGATTAATATCACTAGTCGTGCGCAACACACCGTACTCACAAAGAAACTTGGTGTCAAGAAGGTGTATTGTGTTCTCGGCCATTCAATGGGCGGTCAACAGGTGACGTGAACATCGTAAAAAGTAAACGTACAACACATCTAATTGAGTGCAATAGTCATACCATTGGGCAATTATGTATCCAGATCTCGTGGAGAGGTAGATCGTTGTCTAAAAGGCAATCTTTTTTCGTTCGTAATTCACCATCTTCTCCGTTACTCAGATTCATCTGCATATGTGGTTCCGCTCGAACCAGCCCTCATAATAAATGGTGAGTAAACAACTTGCCAACTTCTTCAGTGGAAAGTTTCAATAATGAATTATTCTCACAGTTTTCTTGAAGGGCCGAAAGCGGCCCTCGTGGCATCCAGAGACTTCGAATTCGGCCATTATAAGACACTCCCTCAACAGGGTATTCGCGCGTTCGGCCGGGTGTATAGTAAGTATCAATATCCGTCCCATGTGAATTGTTGGTTCATTTGGATGACAAGGTGCATGGGCGTATGGACAAACAGTGCGTGAAACTTCGTGCCCCAAGGCATATCTGTTGCTTACCCATATATCTACAAGTGGTTCCGTCAGCATGGATACCTGTTCGATGGCAAATATGCAGACTTGGAATCATTCATCAGAGGTCGCTGGGAGGCAGGCTTCCTCACATGGGATGCCAACGACATGCTCACGCTGTTTGATACCTGGACCACGGCTGATATCTCACTAGTTCGGGATGATGGTGATTTGGAGAAAGCCTTGAAGAGCATCAAAGTCAAGGGTCTCGTCATGCCTTCGAAAACGGACCTCTATTTTCCAGTAAGCACAGCGATCTTTCACTCTGTCCTTTAATCAACACCTATCTCTTAAAGCCCGAGGATAGCGAAATAGAAGTCTCGCTTCTTCCAAACGCCAAGTTGGTGATTATCGACACCGCCTGGGGTCACGTTGCTGGAGGGGGAGCATGTGAGAAAGATGCTCAGTTTCTGCAAGAGCAAATCAAAGATTTCCTAGATTGAATTATGTGAATATGTCCTGCGAGGTTGTATATAACAGTGCCATGTATATCACGACGCCGAATGGTGGAAATGAGCAAAAGCTAGACATGATAAATATACTGAAGGCTCCGCGTGACGATATTATATTATGTGGAAAGTGCGTGTGAGGAATGGAAGATTTTTTGTTTGGCATTCTAGGTCGCAGAAATCGCGATTTGTAGAGTGAAAAGAGTAATGTAAAACTCGGAGGTCCATTGCTGGTATTATCTTATGGGCGTGTCAGACGTTCGGAGTTTGAGGATGCTGACGCGTGTGAGGACGCGTCAGTCTCGTCTTCGTCTCTTCAACTAAACATTCTTCATGGTAAGCCTTTGCGATTTTGCGTCGCAAACACCAAAAGGTTGAACATGCTCTGCATCAGGCTCGACGTTATGATAGTGGGTCTTTTAAACAATATATGGCTGAGCGAAGATTCTGATGAGCTTGGGCAATTAGGTCGCACAACCATTTTCTCGCCAGAAGGTGTGTATTGTTAAAGTATCATAGACCCCATCTCATCCCTTGAATGCAGGTCGGCTGTACCAAAGTAAGCGTATGCGATACATAGGAGGTTTGCGTGCTAACATGAATTACAGTCGAGTATGCCATGGAGGCCATTTCACACGCGGGTACCGTACTAGGCGTGCTTGCTAAAGACGGCGTCGTTCTCGCTGCGGAGAAGAAAGTAACGGGGAAATTATTAGATCTCTCAGGTGCAAAGGAGGGTGGGTATGGAGGGAGTGGCGAGAAGATCTTCTTATTGAATTCGTGCGTCATCTGCGCAATACCATAAGTATTCTAACGCATTTTGAAATTGTAGAAATGTGATCGGTGGTGTGGCTGGAATTACGGCGGACGCTAATTCGCTTGTTAACTATGCCCGGACGGCGGCGCAGCAACATCTGTTTTCGTACGACGAGGACATACCGGTCGAACAGCTTGCGCAAAGATTATGCGATTTGAAACAAGGCTATACACAGTACGGAGGTACGCGTGTGAGTCACTTCTTGTTATTGAGCACTGACTTGGCTGGCTTTCAGGTCTGCGACCGTTCGGCGTCTCGCTATTATATGCAGGTTACGACGTGCATTATCAATTCCAATTATACCACTCTGATCCATCGGGAAACTATTCTGGATGGAAGGCAACGTGTATCGGTGCTAACAATGGCACAGCACAAAGTCTTTTAAAACAGGAATACAAGGACGACATCTCTGTGGAAGAAGCCATAGGCTTAGCGGTGCGCGTAATGGGTAAGACTATGGACAGCACGACCTTGGGGAGTGAAAAACGTGAGTTACACGCGATGTTCGCGATGCCGTTCTGATCACATGTTGTGAGCAGTTGAATTTGCGGTTCTGACGTTGGACAAGAGCACTAAGCAACCGCATGCAAAGATCTACAAGCCGGCAGAGGTAGATGCATTGTTGGCCGAGCATGGATTGGGTAAAAAGGAAGAAGATGCAGAGATGAAAGTAGTTTAGCAATGTATATGTAATGGAAAGAAGGAAATGCCGATTTGTATTGGCGGCAGTGAAACACGCGACAGAGGCGAGGAGACTGAATAGGAGTTCCGTGAAACGCTTTTAAACGTGTAGTTGTGGAAGCCGCCACGAGTGATAGGCGTGATTGTGACCATCCCGAAGGGATTGCAAACGTAAATTGTGGTAAACTTGCTGGCTAGCGAGACTAAGCGTCTATCGCTTGACCCTAGAGCACATAAAACGCGGCATCCTTGCTTGCAGTCGCCATCCCCCTCTTATGGCGATTTCGCCCCTACTAACGGCTTTGTTGGTCCTCCGCATCGCCGGGCCTGGCGTCCTCGTCCTCCTCGCTTCATCCTTATCTTTCTTACGACCTTCGTCATACGACCATGATCACGACAACTCCCCCATTGTTTCCGTCATCATCTCCCAGAAAACTCCTCGTCGAGCACTTATCCTTTCACTCCTCTCCCTGATTGCCTCCGCTTTCTTCCTTGACGGTGCGTTGGTGGTAGCACACGCAGTCCTCACAGGAACATGGGACGGGTCGTCACAGCAATGGCGCCTCATCGAGGTGGCAGATGTTCTCGGCCTGATAGCCTTTGCCGGCTTGGCCACCCTGGGCACTTGGAAAGATGTCAACGGTGTCGAGATCTGGACTCGCTATCGTATCAAGTCATTTGCTGTACTGGCTTGGGGCGTTGATCTTGTCCAGCTTGTGCTTCTAGCTCTTTCGGTGAGCTTTGTTAACGAGCGGCCACCGGTGGGCTCCCTCCTCGGTCACATCAACGTCTCCAGCTCTCTCCACTTCGTGTTGGTCATCCTTCGTGTCCTTTTTCTCACAATACTTGTTCCAACACTCTACTTCCCACGTATCTCTTATGTTCCTGCAGTTCGCAACGTTGCCAGCGAGGATACAGATGCCTCCACTAACCTTCTTGTGTCCTCATCCCTTGCTGTCTCCACCAGTCAATATGGTACATTTGCATCTAGTCCCCAGACGCCTTTCAATATTACGCGCACCCACACTCCTTCTCCGTTGGATAACGCGCCCTCGTCGGCCAACCCGCAGGTCAATCCCCCACCTGCAGCAGCCCCTGGGCCCTTGAAACCGAACCCGCGTAAGCAAGTTAGCGAGGACCCCAGTTGGAGTGAACTGGGCCAACGTCTTCGAAAGCTTGCTCCCTATTTGTGGCCTAAAAAGGACAGGGGTCTACAAATCCTTGCTGTGAGTGCGAAGGTTTTTCGATTGTGCATGGAAATTAAGTTGCCACTCTGTCTAGGTCATTTGCATCATACTCCTCGTTATAGGTCGGATTGTCAACGTCCTTATCCCTTTGACCCTCGGAAACCTCGTTAGTGTGTTAGAACCACGTGCTAGATCTACGCCGGGCGCATCCTCCACATCGCCTTGGCCGAGCATTTTCCTATACGTTGGGCTACGTTTCTTGCAAAGCCCCGGAGGCTTGCCAGCACTAAGAGATGTCAGTGAACAATCAGCGCAAGCTTTGATGTGACACTGATAGTACTGTACTATTCTGCTACGCCTTCCAAAGACCTTGTGGGCCCCCGTCATGCAGTATTCTGACCGAGGTATGTCGTATGTCGAGCTTCTCTTACTGGAATATACCTGATGCCTATGAGCAGAGATGTCCCAGCTCTCGTTCGATCATCTTCTCAACCTCTCACTAGCGTTTCATACTCGTCGAAAGACTGGGGAGGTTTTACGCATTCTCGACCGTGGAGCAGCGATCAACCACATCTTGGAAGTCCGTTGGTTCTCTGTTCTCGTCTATATTTTGCCTGACTTCCAATAATGCAGCTGCTTCTCTTCAACATTGGTCCTACTTTCTTCGATATTGTGATTGCACTCATCTTCTTCCTCTACCTCTTCGGATGGCCACTTGCTGTTGTCATTCTCGCTGTTATGGTTGCTTACGGTCAGTCTCCGTCTGACTGTTTACGCTGATACTAGGCTGATGCTGATCTGGTACATTTAGTGGCTGCCAGCGTATGATTCCCATTCTTCTACACAATTTGTCACATTCACAGGAAGATTTTAGGTCATATTAACAAAATGGCGCACCAGGATCCGTAGACGCATGAACGATCGTGATGTGGTACGTATGATAATGCGACCATGCTTCGTATTTGTAAATCCCCCATGCACGGCAGATCACTCGCGGCATTCACACTGACTGCCTGCTCAACTACGAGACCGTCAAGTACTTTTGTGGAGAGCAACACGAAGCGCGTCGATACCAGGAAGCCATCCGTGAATACCAAGCGCTTGAATATCGCGTCATGGGTGTGTATATATTTCTAATCTGCTTAATGCATGAGATTCATGTCGTTATTTAGTGTCTCTCAATCTCTTAAATCTCGTTCAGAACTTCATATTCGTTGGTTTTTCTCTTTTCAATTCCTGTTGAGTAGTTTATGCGTGTGATGTCCAGTCGCTCGGTATTCTTGTCGGCAGCTTGATCGTAGCCATGAAGATCACCAACGGTTCTCTGAATACCAAAGGCGAACCAATGAAAGGCAGCGACTTCGTTGTTTTTATCACGTATCTTGCACAGGTAATACTTATTTCTTGTCGTGGCTACTATTTCTTGCTGATCTGCCATGGTTTTAAAGCTTTACGGACCCCTTAACAGCTTGGGATACATTTACCGATCCATTAATTCAAACCTTGTAGACACAGAACGTTTGATGAAGCTTCTAGATGAGTCACCAGAGGTTACCGACAACCCGGATGCGTCTACTCTTCAGGTTGAATCCGGCGAGATCGAATTCGGTGTGTCTTTTCTGTGACATAGTGTCTTTCGACGTGGTAAACTGATTGCGTTACACAGAGAATGTCAACTTCTCATACGATGGTCGCTCACGAGCATTGAATGGCGTCTCATTCAAAGTCCCAAAAAACTCATCGGTCGCTCTCGTCGGGGAGAGCGGAAGCGGAAAGAGCACAGTACTGAGGCTCCTATATCGATTCTATGACCTCAAGGACGGTGAAGGTCGCATTTTGATCGATGGTCAAGACATCCGGGATGTAACACAACAGTCGTTGCGCAAGGCAATTGGCGTTGTGCCACAGGATAGTGTCTTGTTCAACTCAAGTATTGGATACAACATTGGGTATGTGATTCCCTCTTTGCATGAAAGTTTGTCATTATCAGCTTCTTTTACTTCGAACTGAAGATACGGCAAGTTTGGAGCAACGCCTGCAGAAATTGAGTTAGCGGCACAGGCCGCACAAATGCACGATAGGATCATGTCGTTCCCGGATGGGTATGATACCAAGGTTGGTGAGCGTGGTGTCCGGCTCAGTGGCGGCGAGAAGCAACGTGTAGCAATCGCGCGCACCTTGCTGAAGAACCCACCGATTTTGTTATTGGACGAAGCGACGAGCGCTTTGGACACATCAACCGAAAAAGACATTCAGAAGGCTTTGCAGAATTTGGTCAGTAACCTTAAGTGTCTTGCTAGGCTCATCCCTATTGATCGATCGTACAGGTCAAAGGACGCTCTTCATTGTCAATTGCTCACCGTCTCTCGGTCTGTCATATCTGATATCTACTTATCGTCCTCCTACTAATACTTCATTCGTTGCAGACGATTGCGAATGCCGATATGTATGTCTGCCGCTTACGTGACATATGTATACTTACTTCCATGTCATTTTAGCATCCTAGTTCTCAAAGAAGGCCAAATTGTCGAATCTGGCAGCTTCCGGGAATTGTTGGCACAAAATGGTATATTTGCGACGATGTGGGCCGATCAAGTTTCTGCAGATGATGAGCTGGTCGATCGCTCCAGTTATCAGAAGGACGCCAATTCTGGTTACATTGTGGATCAAGAGAGCAAACTGGAAGAGACAGAGCCTCAACCAACTCAAGCGCAACCATCGGTATCAGATGTTGCCTCTCCAGAGCCGCAAAATCCTTTTGCAGATCCCGTTGTCCTCGAATTCGTCGATGAACATATCACTACAGAGTCACCCCAGCCTCACCAGATCAATCTGTCGAATGAGCCTCTGATCGACCATAAGGAACCTGAGCCTGTGGAAACGGAGACAGCACAACCGGAAGGTGAAGCTATCAAGCTCTACCCTGAAGCCGAGGCTCCCAGCGTCTCTCGAGATACTGCCCCGGTTGCGGTGTTCCCGCCACCTGAGCCACGCGCAGACCCGGCGGTCGCACCTTCTCTTTCTTCCCCTATCGAATTCCCGTCACCTCAGCCAGAGATGGCGACTTCCCCTGGCGTGACTTTCGGTGCTGGCGTGGACACGCCCCCGCGGTCCGGAACGCCAGACCTAGAAGGAAGGGCCAAGCGCATCCGGAAGACTTCGCAGAATATTCAGAAGTTTGCTCGAACCCTTTCATTTGCGGCTCGCCGGCAGAGCAGTGGCACGGGGTCAAGTGTTACGAAGGTGGAAGCTGGATCCCCGCGAACATCTCGCGAAGACAGCAGTGCTACGCGTGGAGATGGCAGCGTTGGAGGTGATAGTACCGAAGCTAGTGTAGCTGGAGAAGATAAGAAGGAGCCAAAGGGCAAGGGTAAGAAATCAAAAAGGGGGAGAAGTGGAACTAAGTGAGCTCAATTTCTTTCTCTCCCGTATGCGTTGCACCTTTTCTTTTCCCTCACGACTGAATCACGCCTGCATTATTTTACTTGTTTACCGTTGGTTACAGTTTTTTTTCTATGAATGATTAGACGAGTTTATCCTTGGCATACTCAAGTACACGAATTAGGGTACACATGTGATTGGTCCAAGATTGATACCGGTCGAGACTAGTGGTCCGTGCAGTGCCTGGGTGCGGAGTTTCGGTGTTTGAAAGTGCGGACGTACATAAGTGAAACCCCTGGAAGCCCCTTTACCATCCCTCTCTCGTCCTCCCATCATCGTTCCCATCTAGTCCCGGGGGTTTCGTCTCGTTTTCGTTTTTCGGAATCCGGCTTCGCTTATTTGGGTACGAGTATCTTCACACACAGAAACAACACAGTCTCCGTTATGTCTGCAAAAGTTTACGTTGGGTCAGTTTCGCTGTCGCAATCGTTGCTGGGCGGTTCTCTCGTGCTTGCACATTTCTGTGACTGATAGACATGATGCCTGTAGCAATTTGAGCTGGAACACGAATGATGATACTCTGAATCAAGTTCGTGTGCTTCTGTCCCGTGCCCTTGCTGTCCTGTGCAAACGTATTATTCTTGTGTAGGCTTTCAGCCAGTTCGGCACGGTTCTAGATGTACGATACTTTCCCGTTTATGCATCCATTTTAGACCTCCTCCTGAGTGTCGTGTGACGTTTGTTTCTGGTTCAGTCTATCGTCATGCGCGACCGTGACACTGGTCGTTCCCGAGGCTTCGGCTTTGTAACATATGGTTCCTCTCAGGAAGCCGACGCTGCTATCGCAGGACTGCACGAACAAGAGCTCGATGGAAGGAGAATAAAGGTCAACTTGGCAAATGCTAGACCCTCCGGTGGAGGTGATTATTCATTTAAATTACGCGATCGGCGAATTCAAATATGTTGATTCCCGGATGTAGGCGGTGGCTACGGCGGAGGTGGAGGTGGCTACGGAGGAAGTGGTGGTGGTGGTTACGGCGGCGGCGGATACAGCGGTGGTTAGCGTCACTATCTTTTTCCTGTGAATATCTTGACGGACATTTCTTGATTCCGTAGGTGGTGGAGGCTATCAAGGAGGTAAATGTATTTTCTAGTATATGTCAGTTGCTAGCTGACAGAATGGGGATGACTTAGGAGGTGGGGGTTATCAAGGTTTGTTCTGTCCATTGGATATTGGAAGACATAAATTGACACCTTGGAACCTAGGTGGTGGTGGGTATCAAGGTGGTGGTGGGTATCAAGGTGGTGGTGGGTACCAAGGCGGTTATCAAAGCGGTGCGCTGGCACTCGCCCTGTGCATCATTAACTTATATTCAAATAGGCTCCAACGCAGGGTACGGAGGTTATGGCGGTGGTGGCAGCACGTACTGAACAGCGACTCACATTTCAATCTCAAGTGTGTAATGCCTATGATCAGCTAATTGTCTCACTAGCTGACTACCAAGATGTTAGGTGTGTAGCCATGCCTCGGCCTGTAGAATGGCCATCATGCCGAATCTATCCTTTCCATGTTTCCATCTTCCCATCTGTTCTCTCCACCCTCCGATGCTTGCATGCGGACTCGTTGAACCTCCTGGTCTTATAGGTTTTGTCGGGCATCGGCCTTTGTCTTATTCTTTGATGACTTCCACCCACCTTGGCCTGTGTAGTTTGTCCATCCCGATCGTTTACAGCACTTCTGTTCGCAAGAATACCGTCTGTACTTGTATGGTGTTACACCCGCGCTTCGTTTGGTCGGTGCATAGCTGCTCTTGTATCCCCGAAATCCCAAAAAATGTGATGTTGTTTTCATCCGGGTGCTTGCGTCTTAGATAGTTATCGAGTAAAGACACGACTAGTACTCGTATCAGAAAGCGACATCATATACATACATCATGCACCCGGTGGTTTCGTAGTATATAACCTTGCTCTTCTTTCTGAACTTACATGCCGCGGGTAATGACAACGTTCGGTTTGGCACCAAATACGGTGCACATATGACCAAGTGAGAAATCTACGTGAGGATGTCCCTAAACTAAGGGAGAGGTCTGGGAATTAAATATTGAATATTTGGACGGGACTAGGCGTGACCTGCGTGCGTGTGAACTTGGTCTGATGGATACGAAGATGAAGAGGAGGTGCGAAATCAGTATAACCTAGCACTCTCGCTCACAGCACCTGCCAGCTGAAGCTCTAATAGACTCGGACATGCCCTTTGCTATTTCAACGGACATCTCACGAATTTTATCGTTCCCCTTCTCTGCAACGTTTGGGCTCCCTTTCTGAGCCCGAGTCTCTCTGTCAGTGTCGGCCCCCGGCACTAGCACCACATCGATAGGAGAGCACCCGCCAAGGCATCTACTTTTTGTCGCACACATACGGCCATAGACATCATGAGTTCAAAGTCGCCCCTTGACTCCTTCAAGTTGAGTTACCGTGTGACCCATGGCGCCAGACTCCAAATTCACGCCCGATCCCATCTGCTAATAGCATTAATTCCAGGGGACACTTACTCATGCCTCTAGTGCGTAGGCTATCCTTGTCACCCGACCCAAGCCCCTCACGCTTCCAATGCCCATGCCCTCCACGTCCTCCAAACTCGTGGATATTGTTTCGCTCCGATATGCAGGAAGCTTTGCCTCCACCGCTCTCCGGTAAGTGACGTCTGCCCCAAGCCGTCATCTCTAATATTATTGCCAAGATGCGGCAAGACGTCTCTCAAGAAAGGCATGTTATGAATGCAAAAGTCCTTAGGGCGGAATATCACCACGACATCCCGGTTATCGCATTCGCTCCATGAGGCTCGCAGAAACAGCACGTTTACGGGTGGAAGAGCCCGATGTTCCTGTAGTGGTTTCACCATCCCACCACTCAAGCAGATCTAATGATTCCTCTCGGAATCGACACCAGCTGCCTCGTATACTTCTCTAGTACCTTTCTCCACCTTGCGTGACCGTAATGCCACCACTGGTTGCACCGCTGCCTAGTATGCCACTTCATCCACCGCTTGTGTCAGACCCACAATACGCACCGATGCATCCCGACGGACAAGACTACATTGACTTATTGCTCGCCCAGCCTCACGAGCCACAAGACCGTGTGAAGTATGCGATAGCAGAAGTTGGTCACATTCGCTTTTGCGTCTTTGAAAATAGCTGACTGATGCGGCATGCAGCAACGTATAATGAACCCCCTCCCAATCCTCTGGTCCAGAGTCCATTAGGTTGGGGTCCGCATGATCCGTCGCCTGCGACTGACTGCTAAATGGGTCAGTGGTGAACACCAGCAATAGCTCTTGCTATCATCTCGATTGCTTATTTGACATCGGGGACGTGTAGAACGGGGCAAAAAATGCCCTGAACTCGAAAAGGGAACAGCTTATGAACGCCGATTTCGTTCGCTCATCCACTGCCGTGAGTGATGTATATGGGTACAACAATACCCCGTCTCACAGCCCGGGAACCTCTCATGCTGAAGCACTCATCGCCATGGACGCTGTAGGGCCCGACTCAGTCGAACAACCTGGCCGGAAGACCAATCAGTGAGCGAGGAGGAGCTCCAGAGTTCAGTGAGAGTTATCAAAGACTTAAATGTCGTTTTGATTACTACGACCGAGTGTAGAGCAGTGTGTCCCTCCCCGGACCGCCTGGAGCATCGAGCTCCTCGATACATCATCACGGCGCTATCGCCGGCGGATGGCAGACATCAAAGTGCCTTCCCACATCTAACGCAATCACCGTAGATCCGGATCAAGTTAATGGTTATATACCCTTCTGTGTTTCTTTTTCTGCATGAATATATGGAGTTAGGTGTCGTTGGAGTCTGCTGCACGCCCTGTATCCTACACCTACTATAATACAATTTCATTGTTCATATTACTCAAGTCCTAGTTTTTCGTCTCTCGCTCATGGACATAACATCTTATATATTTCTTGTCCATCCATTAGGAAAGCCTAACTTTCTGATGCCATAGCCTACGTCTATCTTTCTGTTCCTCTGAAGACGGGAATTTGCGGGCACTAGATGTCGGCTGACGGTGTATGATTACTCTGGACGCCAGATGACTGTGGAAAGACCTCAAACCGGCTTGTCCTGCAGATCTGCTAAGCCCTTATTGACCTCCACCAATGACTTGCACAATGAGATCTTTAGGGAGTATACCCATGATGCTAATGATATTGATATTAGCGGACTGAGCTTGTGACACCCTGCTTACTGTAGTTTCAATTCAGTTTGCTAATATAGAAAATTGGAGACTAAAATACCTATGCTCCCAGAAGGATTGTGATGCGACATAAGAGATACAGAATGCTCTGCTGAGCCGCGCTCTGCTGCCCTGGCTTAATTACATCTCGCGCCATAGACTTGGAGAAGCATCAATGATGAGAACAATTATTTCATTTTTGATAAGTTGATGTGTCTGAGAGGCATCCGGGCGGCAGGAATATGTAACGTGTAGAACCTGTGTCGTTCCAACCCGCGAAATGCGTATTACAAAGAAAAAAGAATGAAAGAGTGCCCCATCTCGACTACTCCTTTATGACATTGCTGGCATGCATGATAGCAACACCACGCCGAGTCATGCCTCAGCTATGCACGCAAGCATGAGCGAATTACACCCAGATAAGAGTCATCTGACTGACCTTGTGTAGGATATCAATGTCGCGGTCACGATGTCTCTTCTAACCCTTTCAGAACCTCCTCAAGACCTTGCCGTAAACGTTCCAAATTCTCATCTGCACCGTCTAAATCGCCGCAGTTTTGTATTCGCAACGTAGCTCTAGCCTCCTTTACAAACTCATAGGATTGCTGCACGGTGCTTCCAACGTCTGCATCGCGCAACGTCGCTTTAACCTCTGAGAACACGCTAGCCATGTTTGCATCAGTGGCCTGTAGGAGTGCGAGGTCGCGCAAAATGTCGGCAAATGGCAAAGGTTGTTCTTTGCCTTGAGTGGTAAACGTCATGGGTCACCTTGGTCACGTGATGACTTGGGATATGACTGAACTGCGAGGATTTCACCCCGATATGCTCCCAGAGGTGCAAACTTTGGGGTAACTCACGTTATGAAAGTGACTTCAAGTTCAGTGTAAATAACCGTGACATTTTTTCATCAAAAGTACGTTGTATCTCTCAAAACAAACCTCTCCAGCTTCCTATAATCCGGTCTATCCTTAGCACCGGACCAGAGCCACCCATCTAACTCCGTTAAGGTCATTCTCCTCAGCCAGTCACAGTCTTCACCTATGGCATTATGTGCCTCTTCAACAATCCTCTCGCAAGCGTCGATTGCCGACGCTCGAAGGATGTAAGCGTCTGACTCAGTCAGCACTGGGCCATCCTTGGGAGGTTGAAGCTTCCATCTCTTCATCTCGTCCAGTGAGACAGTAGGTAGAGGCTGTAGTAATGCGTCTAGATTGTCGGCTGGTCTGAATTGCCTTGCGAGCGAGGGAGATGTGGAATGGGAGAGGTCAATAATACCAAGGTGAACGAGGATGGATGGAAGAACGTTGTCAGAAAAGACGGGAAGAGATGAGATGTCCGGTATAGGTATTGATCCACTCGAAGTGCCTTTAGCCTCCGCGCGAGTTGAAAAACGTTGATATATGCCATGTAGGAGGAACAAAGCCTTTTTGAAGATATAGACAGCTTACCAGCGAGAGCGAGCTGTGTTATTAGCGGCATAAATCAGAGAAGCTGCCTACTCACGCTTTTCGAGGACCACGGCCATGTCTCGAAATGCTGGAATCGCCAAAACAATCTATTTAACTGGGTAAGAGCTTGAATATGAAACTTTTGACAACTACTACACCTTTTCAAGGACAACCTCAATGTCTACGCCGCCACCTTGGCTTCTGCCTACCCGTTCACCCTCTCTTAAGGCCTCGAGAACGAAAGTCCCCAGATCAGGATACCCCTGCGATAAAAGTATATCTCCCGTCTCATTTAACGTGGACGTCACAATCTTGATCAAATCATACAGTGGGCCCCCACGTTCCCCAATGACCACCCCAGGTATGTTTTCATGTGGTTTTTCGGTGTGCGTGGGCACTTGCATCATCTCTGCTACTTTGTCGATAGATATGTCCTTCATCGCCCTGGCAGAAAGCAAATCGCCGTCATCCTCAGCAGAGGACGTGATATACAACGATAGAATTAATGCTCGAATAGAATCCCATGCCCCGCGACCAGCATAAGCATGCAAAGGAACCCGGTAGCCTGATCCTAGATTAACCAAAGCAAGGACAGAGATTAGATTGAGTTCTGACAATTGTGACGGGAAGTTGAGAGGAAGTGCCAAGCCGTGGTTTTGAGAGAGCTTATTGAATGTAGAGGAGAACGCTGGTGAGTACAAAAATCGCTGTATGGCATCTTGAGAGATCTATACACCAGTTCCCGTAAGTCCGTGAGGACAGTCGAGATCCAGATTCATGGAATCCCGCGCTCACTGTGACCCCAGATGATTCTCGGAGAATTCCTGACGAGGTTCGGATGGCTTTGATGTAGCCACCTGATGGCGGAAAGGGTGCGAGACTTAGTACGGCCATGGAATAAGTAAGTATTCTAGTGTGACACCACGACGGGCTGACTTTAAAAACGCCTTTGAAATGCATCATCGACTCAATATTGTTAGGTCGACTCGCTGCAGAACACCGCTATGGGCCAGGTCTACAATCATCGCGTCCAATCGCAGAAATAATTCTACAGACTCAGATCTAATTGCTCGGTTGCAATCAGACCTCAAGATCGCCTTGAAAACCAAAGATACCTTGTCAGCAACAACCATTCGAGTACGCTCACCAGATCTTACTTATCGTGACTCCAACTTATCGCCCGAAAGTCAATCCTGTCTGAAATATATGCCGCGCAAAAGCAGGCCACTCCCGTGGTTTTGAAGTCGTCTGATATAATCTCCCTCGTACGAAAAGCGGAGCAACGCCGGGTATGTAGCTCTGTACCAAGTCATTGCCGTAGCATCTCGACACACCTGCTGCTTATAGCTAGATTCTATGAAGCAGTTTGAAAGTGCTTCGCGACCAGACCTAGCTGAACGTGAACAGAAGGAAGCCGTTCTGCTGGCATCTTACCTGCCTGCAATGTTATCTACTGCAGAAGTCGACAACATCCTTCGTCGTATCATTGCTGAGTCCCATGAGAAACAAAATATCAAGAAGGCGAAAGGTCTCGTTCTCAGGACGTTCTACAGCCAAGTTGACAAGAGTTTGGTCCTAGGAGAGGTTGTCAGACAGAGACTGGACGAACTTTGGTCTCCATAATTATATACTCAATCTCGAACAAAAGATAGCAGGAGGTACAACAATGATAAGGTGCAATTATCTACTGAGCAGGTTCTGCAGGCTCCACGACACCTTCAAGAACCTCCGGAATAGTTGATGCATTATTTCCCGCAGATTGCGCCTCCACTTCCAAAGGGAAATGGCTGCTTGTATCTAAGGCTGCCTCTGACTCGGCCTCTGCTTCTGATGTCAATGATGAAGGTACTGAATCTGATAGGGATGATGATGAACGTGAGTAAGTCGTCGCCCTTGTCTTCCCTTTACTGTTAGGTGTATCGCCTACACCTTCGGAATTGCCCTCACTATTTGGACTAGGCTGCTGTGTTTGAGATGACGAGGCTTCACTCCTCCTTGGCGCAGGCAGGACGCTCTTTACTCGGAGAAGTGCCTCCCCACAACGCCACAAGGTGTCCTGGACGTTCTGCAAAACTCTTAGTCTCTCGTCGATAGCCTCCCTAGTCAAGCCGTCTAAACGATCTAATTGTTCTTGCGTCAAAGTCTGCGGCAAAGACCTCAGATCTAGTGGGTTGCTCGTGTTCCGCAATAAATCAGCAAGTAGTGTATCAGCCAGTATCCGAACACGCTGTTGGTTAACGCCTTGCGGATTGACATAAGGATATGAAGAATGCTGTCCTTGAGGAAGCATGCTTTGATATGTCGGAGGTGCGACCACTGGCGCCGTCGGTGGCGCTGGTTCAAATAATGGAATGAGCGATGGTATCAAAGGTCGAGTTGGTCGAGATGTAGCGTTTGTGTTCACAGTTGCCGACGGCGAGCTCGAACCTGCAGTGGCTGACGAAGGTGTCCCTCCGGATGCAGATGCAGATGTGGATGGTGCCGGAGAAACTTGTGGTGTCGTAGTAGGGAATGAATGTGGACCTGGTGTGGCACCCTCAGCCTGATGAATGTTCGCGCTGTTGGACATAGTAATCGAGGGAGTCGTTACGTGAGGTGACGAAGGCACGGTACTCTGCGAGCCCATTCTACGCAACGCCGCAAGCCTGGCTGCTTCGCGGGGGGAAGGGTTGGGTTCCGGTGGTTCAAGTGTGCTGGTTGACCCATTCTGTGAACTAGTAGACGGTGTTACAGGTGGTCGACGATCACGGAAATCACTATCTGCTACATCGGCTACAGCATGGACTGTGGGGGTAGGAGAAGGATGGGTGGTTTGGGATGGTATTAGCACTGTAGGACCTTGTGTGAGGGGTTGGGCAGGAGTGTGGGCAGGAGCTTGGACAGGAGCGTGAGAAGGGGCTTGGACAGGGGCATGGGAAGGAGCTTGGGCTTGGACAGGGGCTTGGACGGGGGTTTGGACGGCAGGGGCGTGGGCAGCAGCTTGGGTAGGAGGTTGGGCAGCACGACCTTGCACGGGAGCTTGCCATTGCGGGCGAATTTGAAGTACTGGTAGATGCTGTGCAGCTCCAAACCATGGCTGCCACTGGTTGCCAATGAAGAATCCCTGAAGGACCTGCACAGGCCCCTGGGGCTGCTGAATCGGGACAAAATAACCCGGTTGTTGCCAATGTCCCAGTGGATTTTGACCTGGAAGACCCTGTTGTTGAAACTGGGCTTGGTTCGGAGCTGCCGGATGGAAGCCTCCAGGACCTGGAGCAAATTGACCTGGGGCGATCGGAGGGGCACCGCCAGCGCCTCCTAGCCACCGAGCTAAAAATCCTGGAGCAGGTGGCTGTCCCCCAGCAGGACCACCGAATCCTTGCCCCTGAGGAAGGGCTTCATGTTGAGGTGCTGGAGCCATTTGAGGCTGATTTTGTCCCACAGGGTTCTGGCGGGGTGGGCGAGTTTCAAGCACTGTGCGCCGACTATACAGATTTAGTACTCGAGAAATTACAACGCTAACAGAGAACGAACCATGTAGGACAGCTCTGCTGACGTTCGAGCCATGACCGGAGACAATGGAAGTGAAACACGTGACCACATGGCAGTTTCTTGGGAGTATCATTGACGCCACTCTGAGTTCGTTCTGCCGGTTGAATGACCAGTGTACGAAAAAGCATCTCCTCGCGACATATTATACATGTCCTATCACTCATCTGATTGAGTTCCCCCTCCGTGGCATTTGGATATCTTTCATCCATGTTGCGGGTTGCAGTACGGTAACGGACGAGGTCGCGACACCGATTGACAAAAGAACGCGCGGTCATGTAGACATCTCGGACGATGTTTAAAGGCAGACCATAGAAAGTCAGGACAAGTAGGAAGACCGTCAGATATGTCACAAGCTTAAGGAAGTCTAATTACCGGTATCAGAGCACGATTGACCTTAAGGAAAGTATTTACTGACCAGTGGCGAGATCGATATAGAATATAAACATGCTCTTGTCCTCCCATGGTGGGGCATTTTCGCCACCGCGAGTAGCCGCTCGTCGAATGTCATAAAAAATGATGAAGTACTTGCACATCGAATTGAGTGCCCCTGCCATCAGAATTGCATACTAATAATGCGATTAAAATGTAAAGCCAAGACTTGTCTCGTGGATGCTCACCTCGCTTGCGAAAAGAATGACGCCACCAATACCATGTGTGAGAATATTTTCGATCGCAAAGCAAAGCATGACTGTGTCGATAAACCAAAGAAAGAAGAAGAGAATGTTCATTCGGACATGAAACCACAAATTTGGACCAGGATACTGTATTTGATCCATCTGGAAAGTTGTTGTGAGACCTATGCCACGGTGTGTTTCTGTAATCCACTCACCAACTCAATTCGGAACCCCATTAGCCAATGGAAACACTTGACAAATAAGAGGAAGCCAAACATGACCGCGAAACTGACATCGAACTCGTCACGGAAGATTGTGAAGGCGAGTAAAGACTCGGTGAGAAAGAACCAAATTCGATCATATAGCCGCTGCCAGGCTATCCTCAGTTCTGAATAAACGTCATCTGAAAGATTAAGAGCTCTTGCCTCTACTTCAGTCGCTCGTAAAGAGCCGAAAAGGAGATGCTGAAATCCCCGGCCGACTATAAGAGCTCCAAGGATTCCGAAGTTCGCAAGAACCTGAGAAGTTTATCTGAGGTACTAAAACAACATCCGTGCTTCAAGGTTTCGTACCATGACACTTCTGTTACTCCGTGAGAGATGTACAGCGACAGAATAGAAGTTACTGTAACTCTTGAATGCATTGAGGATAACCAGCGAAACCGCAAGGGTCGATATTGCGCCATAAAGCATAAGCCTGAATGAGGAGCTTAGAAGAGTGCGCATCTTCAAAGGGGAGCAAATACCTATTGGTGGTAGCCAACCTGGCGTATGGTCGGAGGAAGTCCTGAGAACGTCTCACGGTGAATTCCTGATACAAAAGGGTCCTATAGAGAACGGACCTCACCTGTGCGAATGGCATACCGAAGTGAAGTCTAGAATGGGTTGGTACAACCGTGCACTTTTGGCTCAGTGAGACGTGTCACCGCATCTAACGTAAGCAGACATTCCGCGCTCAGCTCGAGTGCATATCCTTCATCTTTGCGTCAAAGTCTGCTCTCAATCTGAACGGGGAAAGAAAACATGTTTCTATCCATAGCTATTATACCTGCCTATAACACCAGGAATACCCCTAGCTGCCGAATGCTGTCGGACATCTCAGCTACGTCTGCCCCGTGGGTTCGGCCTGCCAACACCGTCTTATTAGTTCACCACCTGCAGCTCGGAGACGTCTAATCTCCTGGTAGCATCCTCTAGCCACCGTGTTTGTAGAAATGTTGGTATGCATACCCGAGACGAAGCGCCAGTTACAGTCATTCACTCTACGGCACAGAATACATGCCATACCACCTTATCTTCTGCTTTGTTTGAAATTCTACCGCTTGATCTTCTATCTGGCTGCTTTTTCAACTTATGTTTTTCTTCCTTGGCTTCGTTCCATGAAGCAAGCCAAGTTTGAGTACCGAATTTCCACTTGTCGATTCTGGATCCCTTTCCCGTCATCTGATTGGGAAGGACATGGTATTCTCACACTCAACATACGAGGCTCCTTCGCAATTGCTGTGCACTTCAATTGTTATGCACTCGTTTTCTTTAGGCGCCCACTCTAAAGTGTATCTGGCGACAAGACTGCGCTTCTGGTCATTATGTAATCTCACGCCTGATCAGCCAGTCATTCACACACCGAAGAAACGCAGTGAGCCTAATAAGCACGACCCGGGCGCTTCTACTGGTAATAAATAATGCAGTGGCTGCAAGAGTAATCCTCGATCTTTTATCAGGTAAGACCTTCAACTCATGATAAACGCCTTGTAGTTGTAGAATATGGCGATATCGATACAACGCTTATATACGGTGTATTCACTACAGACCCTCTGGAGGCTAATAGAATTCGGCGCCAATGATTGATTTCCTTTGCTACCGATCGGGAAGGTAACCGGGCAGGTTTATCTACATGGAGCCTGCAGACAGGAAATATCGGATGTGTTTCAATCAATAAAAGCGCCATACGCGCTAAGCCTGCCCGGTGACTAACTGAGAACGTTCTTTGTGCCAAGCGCTGGTCCGGAAGTGATCAAGCCATAAGTGTCAGTTTGACCAAGCGAACCCTGTGAGTATAAATGTAAGTGGCTTCACTCTTTGAATGTTCACCTCCCAACTTCACCGTGATGTCTTCCTTGCGGAGGCGCATGCCTGCCATGGAAGCGTCCAGTGATGTGAAGACTCCCATGAGCATCCCTAAGACGGACTCAGAATATGCTAGGAAGAGAGCATTAGACCATGGCAGGATTCGCACAGTGCTTAGTTCTCTGGCGGTTGTGGTAGTTTTCGTGGTCTTCAAGAAATTCTCTCCAACGTCTCTTCTCCCAGAATCCTATGCCCTCTGCTCACCCGAAGCTAGAATATACACTGTCGACCCTCTCCGCAATGTCACGGAGTGCATCTTGATACATGGGAAATTTATCCTGGAGACTGGATCCTTAGGTCTGCATGCGTCTCTCTGTCTGAAGGCTTTCAGATACTAATGACCATCATTTGCGATCTTGGTCATAGCCGAGGTGAAGCAGCGCTGGCAGATTGAGATTATGGGAAATACCAACACACGCCCAAACGCCGTCACACGTAATCTCAAAAGGCTCTCTATTCGGTACACAAAACGGGGTTCGATCGTGGTACCAGGCTTGAGTGATTCTCATGGCCACATTTTAGAACATGGCAAGAATCTTGAGCTTAACCTGGATGGTCTCAGTTCCCCTCAAGGTGACTCCCTCTAAATAACAATTTCTCAAACAGCACACTTTCCTTTGTCGATATTATAGAGGCCGTGAAACGAATTAGAGAATACATCACAGCTCGCCCAGATATACTGAATGATCCTGAGGCATGGATCGATGGTGGTGGGTGGGATCACACCAGGTGGCCTGGATCCAGGTGGCCTACCTCGGTATGAAACAAAATTGAAGACCGATACACTCCGTTTGCTGACTCGTGTGGCTGTAGGCAGACCTAGAAGCTGATCCCGTCGTTCGAAACCGTCCAGTGGTGCTTTTGAGCAAAGATGGACATGCATCTTGGTGCTCTTCCAAAGCTATTTCTTTCTCCTCGCCACTGCCAGACACTGTCGAGGGGGGTGTCATATTTAGAGACTCTGAAGGCCAGCCAACAGGTGATGCCTTTGAGTATAGCACAGTAAATTCCGCCTCTAATTTTTTCTGGACAGGAACCCTCCTTGACAAAGCCATTGATCTTATTCGACAGCCCCCGTGGTCAGATAGTCGGCTGCTGGAGTTCTTCTCTGCAACAATGAAGGACGCACTTTCTCATGGTCTGACGGCTGTGCATGATGCGGGCTTGTCCCCCATGCCTGTTGCTTTCCTTCAGAGGTCACGTATGATGCTATCATTATTCGGTTTATTTTGACATCCTCTTTGATCTATCAGGTTGGCAGACCAGCACAAACTTCCCGTGAGTTGTTTATCCAAAATGCGATGACATGTTTTAGTCACGCAAGCCTGAAGTTACGAGTATATGCTATGAGATTCTTTAATACAACTGCTCCTTACTGGGGTGATACAACTCCAAAACTTATCGGTTATGGGGATGAACGATTAACAGTCCGTAGCGTCAAGCTTTTCACGGATGGTATGTTCTGAGTTACTCCACGTATAGTTTCTGACTTCACTAGGTGCTCTCCGCTCTGGAGGAGCAGCGGTAAGCAAAGCCTTCAGTTTATCATATATATATGCGCTCAGCTCTCTGCTAGCTATCCAAGCCATATACGGATAATCCAAGCACACGCGGATTCTTTAGAACCGATCCCGAGCTCATTCGCAGAGTTGTTCCCCAATTTTTACGTGACGGTTGGCAAGTGGTGAGGTATCGCTTGTACAAGCTGCATGTATAATTTACCAGTAAACGGATTTTAGAACACTCATTGTATCGGAGACCGGGCCAATACAATTTTCTTGGATCTGATGGAAGACATCATCAAAGATGTTGATGTGACGGTTCTACGCCCGCGTATAGAACATGCGCAGATCGTTGCCCCCGCGGATATTCCTCGCTTTGGAAGGCTCGGAGGTATGCATAGACATAACCTAATTCGCAGGTTGATATTGACCAGGTGCTATTGCAGTCATCGCAAGCGTTCAACCTAGTCATGTGTGAGTATCTTCTTGCCATCTAATTCCTGACCTCACCACGCAGGTCTGAAAGTATCGATGATATGTGGTTCTCAGAAGATCGCCTCGTAGGTCCAGCGTGATTCACAACGCTTCCCCTTTTAACACCCTTTAGGGGCCTGAACGTATCAAGTGGACTTATCCATTCCGATCATTAATCAACGAGAGTGCTACTCTCACTCTCGGAACCGATTTTCCCGTCGCGGACATTAATCCTCTTGCCACCTTTTATGCTGCCATCACGAGACTGTCCATTGATGGCCAATCTCCACATGGGACCTCTGGCTGGTACGTAGGATGAGCCCTGTTTTATTTGTCATAAGGACTAATATATGATAGGTTTCCCGAGCAATGTCTGACGCGCCAAGAAGCTCTCAAAGGTAGATAGCCTATTTGATCATTTCTGAATGTTTAATTGTGTACTTATTGCCTCTAGGTATCACTCTGGACCCGGCATTCGCCTCTTTCACGGAGACCATTCTTGGCTCGCTCACTCCTGGAAAACGAGCCGATTACGTGGTGCTGTCGAAGGACATCCTCACCATTCCAGCTCACGAGATTCTTAGTACGAAGGTCCTAGCGACCGCCTTGGACGGCAAGGTTGTATATGGACAAATTTAGTCTTTCCAGTCAGCTTTGCTCCCTTCAGCTAAGATTTGGCGTTTGCGGTTGTGAATACATGCTCTATGCATACTTACTAAGATTTTCTTGAGGAATGTTGTCTCTACTAGTACTGTGATTGTGACTGGTAATTCCTCGGGAGCTCAGTCTTGTAAATTACCGTAACCTGTAACTGTACATTTGATGCATGATGGGTTAGGCCTTTATCGTATTAGTCTCTGCTGTCCAATGAGAACTTCATAATAAAGCGTACTGGTAGTGGTTTACTGCTGGTAGTAGCGAAAAGAAAAGGGAAAAGAGAAAAAGAAGAAAATCATCCGGTATGCATGTCTGGGGTTGAAATCTCAAAATTCCCGTGTTCCTCCAATACTAGATTGATTGTAACTAAACGATCATGGGACGGCATGCGCCAAATTGTGTGACTGAGCTGGGATCGCCGTTTTTTCGGTACTTTGGATGATGATAGTCAACTGTGACATAAAGTGACTGGACGCGTCTTCAGTCTAGGTTGTAGGCGTCATTCCTTCTCAACATGCCTTTCCTTACGCCGGGGCTATCAGGTATCCATAGAAAGCGTAGATCCGATGGTGATGATGATGCCAATCGACGCCTCATAAAACGTCAGGCAATAGATCAGGGGGCTGAACTGAACGCTGGAGTAAACAACGCCGACGGGACAATGTATTGGAACGTGCAATGGTAACCACACAGGCATGACGTTGCTTCTTGATGATTTTTCTCAACTATTTTAGGAGAGCGCCTCAAACCAAGAAACATAAAACCTGGGACGGCGATGCTGTCGTTGCTGCAACTCCTAGTCCGGGTGGAATCCGATGCGTCCTTTTTGATAGTGAAGGTAACATGTAAGTCTCTGTTACACGACTGTTTAGCACGACGCAATGAACTATTTCTCCTAAAAGTCTGGCCAGATCTACAATCTCCCAAACTATGCTGAAAGAAGGCGACTTCTTTCGAATGGGAGAGAGAGAGCTGGAGGTCGATTTTGCCGTGTCTGTAACAGATTTTTATTCTGGTGCATGTTTTTCAAAGAACCTCTCGAGCACTGCAAAAGTATTGTCTAAAACTTCTCTTTCGCCAAACTTGGCGAAGCCATTCGCGCCTGTCAAACCTAGGACGACTGCTACGTCTTCCTTGCCTTATACATCACTCCCTCTCCAAATTGTTCATCAGAAGGGCACATCAGATGATCAGAAAGCGAGACACAACACGGTACTAAAGCAGGGAAGCGGATCATCGCACTGGACAGCAAACTGGTGCATCTCTTCCGTTTATATGTCCCTCTCTTATTAATGTCAACTAATTCAGGAGGGTGTCGGTGACATCATCCAAAAAGCATAGATCCTGGGAGGCGGATGGTTATGTGACGTTCAAGGATACTACCGTCACTCTACTGTCAGAAGATGGCCGGATGTATGCCTATCTTGCAACTCAACAAATTGATTCTCAATAATGGCTGCATTGTGTAGACTTGGTTCTGGTAACTGGAAAGGCGGAGAGCCATATTCTGGTCATGAATGTTATCTTTTTGGCAAAGAGGTGAGTTCTTACTTTGACACCTGCACAATTTGAATTGATTACGTCTCAGGTCCGACTCGACCATTCCATTCCAGGGGCTGAAATTCCTATTCACGCGAAGCATGGAGTTGCGCACAGCGCAATGGATGCTGCAACTGACCTAGAACCTGCTGCACCTGTTGTTGTTCCTCCTTTAGTCAAGAGATTCTCTGCACCGGCGTCATTCTATGCACGACCTCAGAAAGTTCAGGAGAAAGGGCCACGGTGAGCCACTTTTCCTCACCAAAGTTGAATCGCCTTGACTTGAATAAACAGTCATGATCCAGAAGCCGAGGGTGCTATAGTGATGAAAGCGCCAAGCAGGACACACGAGGACAAGTACAATAAGAAGTCAGTGGCCATCTTTTCATACATTCCTTAGTTTGACGTTTCCCCAGGAATCTTCCCATTGTTCCCGTTGTTGTTGACCCCATTCTCTCGCGGTTTCTTCGACCACATCAAAGAGATGGTTTGTGTCACGGTTCTAAGTTTCCTCCCTCTCAACAATGTTCTTGGGTCAGGGGTCATGTTCTTATACGAATGTGTCATGGGGATGCGTGGCCATGAGGTGTATATATTTGCTTTGCAATCTGCGGCAACGGAAGCCTGATGCTCATTCAACAGGGCCAGGGTTGTATGCTTGCTGACGAGATGTAAGCCACTCAACGCACGAGATGGTGGGTCCGCATATGTTGATTATGTTGACGGCTCTGCTAGGGGGATGGGGAAGACGCTACAGACAATTGCTTTGGTGTGGACTTTGCTAAGTAAGCTGGCATACTATCTCCGTTGCCTAACACAAAGTTTCATCAAGGATTTCCACAGAGCAAAATCCGTATGCAGGGAACCCCGTCCTTGGGAAGTGCCTTATCGCTTGTCCTGTCTCTCTCGTAAATGTGGGGCTCACCTACTTGTGTACGCATCGATGCATCCTAACGTCGTACTAGAACTGGAAAAATGAGTTCCACAAGTGGATCGGGAGAGATCGTATCGGTATCTTCGTGGGCGACAAGGATAAGTCTGTCATCAAACAGTTTGTGAACTCGTGAGAGTCACCATTTCCTTCCCATTCATGTTCCTCGCTTGACTATTGGATAGGAAGATCCACCATGTCCTTATCATTGGTTACGAACGCTTGAAGGGGGTTATGTAGGTCACCATGAATACCCTCGGCCAACGTCTGCATTTCTCATTTTCCTTATAGTGGCGATCTGGTTTACTGCAAGTACGCCGGCGGTGACCTGCAGTTACGCTCTTCTTTCTGACGAATGAAACAAGCCCACCAATAGGGTTGATAATATGCGATGAAGGTGATTCCCATTTGATTACCGAGCTGTTATCTCAACGCGTTGGCATTTTTATCAGGACATCGCCTGAAGTCATCTCAGAGCAAGGTTAATCAAATGTTTCACGCATTGAGAACGCCTCGCCGAATCATTCTGTCGGGCACTCCTATCCAAAATAACTTAGAAGAACTGCATGCCATGGTGCGTGTTCTTCTCTGGAGCAAAGCTCAATTACTTATTGCTTGCAACAGGCCGACTTCTGCAACCCTGGATTGCTGGGTATACCATCCATCCAACATGTCGAACTAACTCACAACTCAGCAACGATTCGATTTCTAGGTGACTACGCGGCCTTCAAGCGACAGTATGAGATACCCATTCTGAAAAGCCGAACACCGGGGTGCTCAAGTAAGGAGCTCGAGTTAGGCCATGAACGATCTGCACAAGTTAGTTGGGGAATTGTTCAACATGTAGTCATCGACTTACCAAAGTTTCAGCTCCTTCTTCTCACCAAAGGCTTCGTGTTAAGGCGGGACGCAAGCATCTTAACCAACTATCTCCCTCCCAAATGTTTGTCGATTGGGTCGTACTGAGCTCATTATATCTGAACTGCTTTTCGCAGTCGAATACATTGTATTTGTCAAACCTAGTGCTCTGCAACTCTCAATCTTTGCCAAAATTTTGCAACAAGACTCCCTCAACTCGTTAATACGTGGATCCACAGTTCGCACTCTGGCATTGATCAACAATCTCACAAAGATCTCAAATAGTCCCATTTTGCTCCAAGTCAAAGATGACGAGAAAGACCAACCTGATGATGACAGTGTTCGTGGAAGTGAGCCGATAAGGGAAGCCATGAAACTCTTGCCTCAGGAAACGAATGCCAGTGACGTAACCCTAAGTGGTAAAACACTGTCCGCCATGTGCACGTTACGACAACAAATAACTTATCGGCGTCATTGACAGGTAAATTGGTGGCTTTGGCAAACATACTGAGAGGCATTAGCAAGGTTAGCATCTCGGCGGCCTGTGCATGCTAAATGACTGATTGTTGTTGCGACCAGAATACCGACGAGAAGTGTATCATTGTATCTCATTACACGAGTACTCTGGATGTGATTCAAGCATATTGTGAAAGAAAGAAATATACATACAATCGTCTTGATGGGCATGTTCTTGTGACAAGTTGCTCAGTTCCTAGCTAACCGTAGTCATCAGGCGTACCCCAGTCAGCAAGAGACAGGAGTTTGTTGATGGATTTAACAAGAGCTCCCAGAGTAACTGCTGTGTGTTTTTTCGTGTTTCAATCACAAATATTCGCTAATTTCATAAGATAGTTATTTTTCTACTCAGTGCCAAAGCCGGCGGCGTCGGTCTAAATCTGATTGGTGCATCACGTCTCATCCTTGTTGACAGGTAAGAAGAATCGATGGATATCATATCGAGGATTGCGTGAATCTTATGAGGTTTGTGTGTAGTGATTGGAACCCAAGGTATGTACAGGATAATCATGGTTACATGGGAGTCTTAACTTGTAGTGTTTAGTCACGATCTACAAGCCATGGCTCGTATACACAGGTGAGTCGATTCATCTGTACTCTCCAGGCTCACGCATAGATGTATACAAAACTGTAGAGATGGACAAAAACGGCCGGTCTACATATACAGATTGTTGACGACAGGTACCATTGATGGTCAGTAACACGGATGTCAATGCCTTGATAGCAGCTAACATCTGCACTACAAGAGAAAATATATCAGCGGCAAATAACAAAGATGGGTTTAAGTGACTGTAAGTCATTGAAGGATGCATTGATCTGCTCCAAGTTGTGAATGCGCCCTTATGATAGCTCTCATGGTGGACCAAACGAATGAAGGCGGGAAACCGAAATCTGATTCGTTCTCGCCACAAGAGGTATACTGTCTGAGTGTTTCCGCAAACAAATGTGAACTGACAGTGCACTCGAGCTTCGTGACTTATTCACTATCTATTCGCGAACGCCATGCCACACTCACGATCTTCTGGGTTGTCAATGTTCGGCAATCAGGGCATATGGTTCTCAAAGCAGCCTGAACACGCCAGCTTCGGATTCGGATTCGGAAGTTGAGACGGGGTGGGTGGTTGCCTCTCAATTAAAGCCAGCCAAATTGGAAAAGGCAGTGAGTTTCCATGGTTTACTTACACTCCTTCAAATCAAACCTACCTTCCCTAGTATATCAAGAGGAAGAAAGCAGAACTCGCTTCACTTGATGAATGGACGCACATCAATTGTATGCTTCCTTCTGCCAAAGCGAAAATCCATGACGACGTCCTTCGAAGACTTATTCCAATTCAAGAGATGATACAACACGAAGACGTGACTCCACAACCTGATCCCCCCAAATCACGTGTGGAGATGCTATTGGCAGCAGTAGACTCGCCAGCCATTTTCGACACGAATGATCCGGAGGGACCGGAGGCATGGGACATGAGGAACGTCAAGGGGGGACAGTTAACCTATGTTTTCGAGAGAAAATCAGATTCAACTTTGTAGACTAGTGTGGATTCAACTGCCCACCATTACATAATGCAGAGACTTGGAACTATGTCAGACTCTCCGACGTTAAGTGTAACACTACTTGGGGCCGGCCAAGAAGTTGGTCGGTCATGTTGTGTGCTCAAATACAGAGGGAAAACAGTGGTTTGCGACGCCGGTGAGTATGTCAGTCCTCTGTCTCCTTGTGA
This sequence comes from Cantharellus purpuraceus, assembly GCA_025174535.1. NCBI lineage: Eukaryota > Fungi > Basidiomycota > Agaricomycetes > Cantharellales > Hydnaceae > Cantharellus > Cantharellus purpuraceus. The sequence goes on from JALBUN010000012.1 coordinate 576,449, forward strand.
TTTCTGCATCTACATTTAGGTGTTCATCCGGCACACAGTGGCATGGCTTCGCTGCCATTTGTCGATGAGTTAGACTGGAGTACCGTGGACGCAATTCTTGTCACCCAGTATGACGATTACAAGCTCTACGTTCTTTTGCTCAGACAAACAATACAACAGCTTTCATATTGATCATGCTGCCTCTCTCACGTATATAATGGAAAAGGCAAGCTCCACCATTGTTGTAGCGAAATTATCCTTCAATTACCATTACATAGACGAATTTTAAGGATGGAAAAGGGAAGGTATACATGACACACCCCACCAAGGCCGTATATAAGTTCATAATGCAAGACTTTGTTCGCATGAGGTTTGTCAAGATTAATGCTAGTTTTTACTATATCTCCAAATTAAATTTGGACATTCCTCAGCTCTGCCTCGGCTGATGCGCTGTTTACCCCCTTGGAATTATCCTTATCCCTACCAAATGTTATCCCTATCTCAACGCATCAACTCATCTCACCGTGTCCCGGGCTGTCTTTCACTCCGTATCATGCAGGCCATGTTGTAGGTGCATGTATGTTCATGATTGACATAGCTGGTCTCAAGATTTTGTATACTGGGGACTATTCGCGAGAGGAGGACCGGCATCTCGTGAAAGCTGAAGTACCACCACTGCGGCCCGATGTCTTAATAGTCGAAAGCACATATGGTGTTCAGAGCCTAGAAAATCGAGAAGATAAGGAACAGCGTTTCACCAGTCTTGTTCATCAAATTATCCGGCGTGGGGGTCACGTTCTATTACCGGTCTTCGCCATCGGACGTGCTCAGGAACTACTACTCATTTTGGACGATTATTGGAAGAACCATCCCGACTTGCACAATGTTCCTGTTTATTATGCGTCCAGTTTGGCGAAGAAGTGCATGGCCGTTTACCAAACTTATATTCACACCATGAACGCAAGTATCCGTGCTCGATTTGCCAAACGCGACAATCCTTTTGTCTTCAAGTGAAGCCTGTCCTTTATGCATTGTATCCTTAGCCTATCTCCTGAGCGTCCTTGTTAGACATATCTCCCATCTTCCACAAACCCGTGGCTGGGAACGTAAAATCGCAGATGGACCACCTTGCGTCTTGCTTGCAAGTCCTGGAATGTTGCAAAGTGGTATGAGTAGGGAGCTCCTTGAGTTATGGGCTCCAGACAATCGTAACGGGCTTATCGTCACTGGCTACTCAGTTGAAGGGACTTTGGCGAGGGTGAGTCTTGAACCTTCAACCACAGAATCTATGCGCGTTGTTCATGTATATCCATCATGGGAAATGAGACTTTGGTATATCCCCCGTTGCATGATGAGCCCGTGGCTGGCCCTTCCTTGATGTATCCACAATGCTCATCTTCAATGATCAGGACATATTGAATGAACCGGAGGAAATTCCATCGCTCAAGGGCTCACCTATCCCACGTCGCCTATCAGTGGACTATATCTCCTTCTCTGCGCACGTCGACTATGCCCAGAACTCCGAGTTCATAGAACAAGTCAAAGCACAGCATGTCGTATGTCTTTCATTTGTGCATCCGTTGGTATTCTTGACAGTGTCTGCTGCAGGTTCTGGTGCATGGCGAACAAACTGCAATGGGCCGTCTTAAAGGTGCTCTGCAGTCACGGTATAAGGACAGGGATGAAGATGTCAAAATCCATACCCCGCGAAACTTGGAAACACTGAATTTGAACTTCCGTGGGGAGCGTGTTGCCAAAGTGAGTATCTCTTCTTGACTGTATTTGTTTGCAGTGTGCTGACTCTCGTAGGCTATAGGCAAGCTGGCTGTGAACCCCCCCACCGCTGACTCGGTGTTATCCGGATTGCTAGTATCTAAGGATTACTCCTATACGCTACTCGATCCCCGGGATCTTCGTGACTTCACTGGGCTTTCCACCTGCGTTGTCACTCAGCGCCAGAAAATCACTATTGGTGTAGGATGGCACCTTGTACTATGGCACTTGGAGGGTATGTTCGGCTCTGTTGAAGTAGGTGCAGATAGGGACAACATTCCTACAATGAGGGTAGGTTTCGCTGAATATTGACATACTGGATGCTATTGATTGTATCGAAAGATCATGGGCGCTGTCGATGTCAAGCACACGGGACCACATGAGCTTACCTTAGAATGGGAATCTAGCGCTAGTAATGATATGATTGCTGATTCCTCCATCGCTCTGATTTTCGGAATTGATCGTAGTCCTGCGTCTGTCAAATGTAAGAAGTCTTCTTTTGTGCCGTGCAAGCTAATCACGCAACCACCTATAGTAACCACTCAACCTCACACACACCGCCATCCCCATGCTCTGGGAGCTGATGAAGATTTTACCTCCTCCCGTATTCAACGCTTATCGATGTTTCTAGAGTCGCATTTTGGAGATGTTGAGTTGTATGCAGGGCAAAACTTGCACGCTGACGCAGAGCATGATGAAGGATTGAGTAGTGGGCCACGTTTGGTCATCAATGTGGACGGAACTGAAGCAATCATTGACCTTTTAACTTTGGCAAGTGATCAGATTATGCGATATCCCTGATATTGAATGAATGGGAGTGTAGACGGTTTCGAGCCCTCAAGAGTCGCTGAGGAAGCGAGTGGACGCCGTCCTTGACATGGCACTGACAACTATCAGCAGTCTAGCTGAATCTTACACATCGGGCGCGTCTCTTAGAGTTGTTGATTCTTTTGGAGACACAAAGGACGAGGAGGCAGATCTGCGAATGGACGAAGACTCATACCAGCTGCGAGGCGGAACCCGCAGTAAACGCGAACCCACAGGGCCACGACCAAAGGATGAGAGCAGTGAGGATGAAGGGGGCAGTGAGGACTCAGACGAAATCCTAGAAGTTATCGGATAAAACGAGTAGGGTAAATGCCAACGACCACGCAGTATTTTACAGAACTACAGAACAATAGTGTAAGCTAGTCATATCTGGTAAATTCGCTACACAAACAAGATACAAAGACAGTACAGTAGCTAACTATGAGAACTAACTGACAGTCACTTCAGCAATAGAATCATTCATTGATTCCGAGGCGGTGAAGGTGGCCACTCTATTTGAGGGGGGCTATTCGCAGCCTTCGAAAAATTGAATGATGAAATCAGTATTTGACAGTAAAATCATTAATGCTGCTACCTCTTCTGCCCCCTGGTCGTCTAGAGGCTTTTGAATAGCTGATTGATCGATTACTGGTGATAGATCGACTGGGGAAGCGTGGCTTTCTAAGTTACCTTAAACCTAAGCAATGGTACATCTATGATGTGTGATAGCACACCTTTTGACACAACAAGGTTTGGTATCTGCATTGAAAGGGTCTCTGTCTGGCTGTTCTGTCGAGTTATTCCAGCTTTGGGAAGTCTTCCATGACTCCTGTTTTCTGGCTTTGGAACAGATGGAAGACCAAAGAGTGTGGTCTGACGCGTATCTCTCTTCAATTTCCTAACAGTCTTCGTGGCTGAAATGTATATGGTATGAGGCATGGTTACAGAAGCGAAATGGATACCTACATGTCGTTTTAGCCTGTGTAGCGATGTCGTTTGCTTCATCCACCTTGTCGAAAAAGCTGTTGCTCTTCGTGGCTAGGTTCACTTTGGAGGGGCCGGGTTGTGAAAACGGATTACTTTTCGTATCTTGGGGCTTGCGAGCAAATGGATTGGGTACTATTGACTGAAATCAATAGTGGAAACTGTAGCATGTGAAATTGCCGTACGAGGTTTTGTTGGTTTAATACTGGCTGGCCCAGGTATTTCCGATGGGGCTAACGCACGTTTCTTACTGACAGCGCCTTCAGCTGATATATCAAGTTCTGACGTATTCAATGGGTCCCGCTTCCGTTTGCCGTCTCCAGCAGAAGAAAATGATGCATCTCCCTCGAAAGAGTTCTCCCAAGCACCAAAATCTGTAGCCTCAGCTCTCATTGCAGCGATACCGGGTCCCCAACCAGATGAAGACCCCATATCGTCGTGACCTGTGCGCGTGTCATTGATGACAGGTGTAGCCGGGGCTAAAGATTTACGAATGGACCCCGGAGGTGGCGCAAAGTCGTCAAAACGCCGATTTGATAAATGGCATGTTTGATTTTGAGGTGCCATTATCGGTGTCGAATGCCTCCCCCATACTTTCCGTTGTTCCCTCTCTTCCTCAAGACGGTCCGTTTCCATCCTTTCATTCTTCAGGGCCACAATTTTTTCTTTAAGTCCAACCAAATGATAGAATTCTGCAACTTTGATCGCCATGTCAAATGATTGAGTGTGGTGAAGAAGAACCGCCGCATCCAAGGCTCGTTGATGTTTGTCGCTCTTGCAAGCCAGCTGAATGAGCTGGATTAGTTCTTTATCAAGATTAACTTCCCGCTGAGAGATTTCCTGGTTTGTGAGTTCAGAGCCAAGTGCATCACGGAGAAAGCCAATGTGGAGCTCCTCGCGTAGGAATCTGCGACAGTATGTATACCTTAGCACTGAATGCCGAGTTCTACATCCCAACGCTTACCGTTCCTCCATTTGGCCATGTGGGACGTCCAGGTTGTATAGAGGTATTTGAACTTCTAATTCTTGTATCAGTGGCCTTGGAAATCCAGGATAGGGTTCTCGGCCCTAATACGGTGCAAATGTTATTACATTGCGGAGAGGTATGATAAACCCAGTACCTTGAGGATGAGGCACATGAAATGGGTTCCTGATACACCCACAGGCCAATAAGATTCGTCTTTACCTTGACGCCGGGGCAGAGTGGTTGTGTCCAGGATCGGAATCCATCTTGCTTGACTAGGGCGCCGAAAGCGGTCAAGAATAGATAGTAACCCATTTGAATCATACATCGCAGGTGCCTGTGAGCAGATATAAAGCAAGCTATATGGGAAGAAAAATGCTCTCGTACCCCTTCTTCACTTATTCCAATCCATTTTAAAACACTACCTTTCGGTAAAGGAAGTCTTCCATGTTGTACAATAGCAAACGTATCCAGTGCCACGAGTGTGTAGATCAAGTTCTGACATCCTGAAGGACAAGGCTCAGAGGAGGGGCACTGTGCAAAGTTAAATCACAAACCGTCCAAGCTAGCTCCACCATCTCGATGGACCACAAATACCCATTCCCGGCCAGCAACCATGGTAACAACGTCGGCACCAAGAACGCAAAGATACCTTTGAATTCCTCCACCTGTAAAAAATCTGAGATAGCCTCGACTAGTGGCCACGATGACGTTCCCGTTTCCTTCTACGTCTCCATCTGGAAACTTGTTGCGGAGGGATCTGGATGGGGCGCAGCCCCCAGCAGCGAGAGCTATGACCGTCTCGCCTTGCGGGAGCATGAAATACCATTCGCCAGACGATGCCCAACCGGAGTAGGGTTTGTACATGATTTGGGCAGGATGACCACTGTCCGGCTGGCACGCATATATGGCCCCGCGTTCACCTGCACAAGCATGCACATTAGTACATGCCGTACTGAAAGCATATTGAAAATTGAACCCAGCGACGCGAGATCATACTTGTGTGTGTCCTGAAAGTGGGATCCCGCGCGCGTTGAGCGATCATGAAATTCTACATTGACGATGTGATGCGTTTCCTGATCCGTAACTTCGATAACACCAATCATGTTGTATGCTAAACGTAGATAATATGCATAAGAAAGTACGGCATATTATACTGAATGAGCATTGGCATACCAAGATATCTTTTTTTGCTGGTCATTGGCGTTGATGCCGGTTGAAATGCCGGTTGAGCCTTTGTAACACTCACTGTCCGATAATGAGCAATCAGAGGAAAACATAACTATTAAGCTACGTACCCATCTCCCTTGCATATCCTTCATCATTTTGATCCCTTTCTTTATCAGCTTTGTCCAGCAGGCCAATATCATCGATCATCCAGTCGTCATCATCCAGGCCATAGTTATCATCTCTTGCAACATCCTCTAAGCCTCCCAGGACATTCTTGGTGCTGTCTCCATTACCATCATCGAAAGGTACAGGGTCACTCTTCTTCTTTAAAGGAAAACCCACGGTAGAGGGTGTTGTTTGTAGTTTGACGGGGTCTGGAGAAGCGGAAGGGATTGGGTCTGGCCATCGAGACAGGGTACCATCCGCATCAGTCCATGCAATCAAGTTCTGCGTTGGTGAAAAAGCGAGATGCGAAACCAGAGCGAAGGGCGTAGAAGGGACGTATCTGTGAACCCCAAGAAGTCAATTCAGAGTAACTTCTAATGTTCCAAAACTTACTGGAACAAAATAGCACGTGTTATAGTGGACCATATAAAGATGCCAGCAGAGGTGGCTGAAGCTAAATATGTTCCATTCGGGGACAGTGCTAAAGCGGTTATTGCCTATCGTGTATATGATGATCGACAAATGCTCAAGAAGTGCGCATTGTGCAGACCTACCCCTGAGACGGCATCATCAGAGAAGGAAAAAGACTTCTGCCAATGTTCTCTTGAGATGGCGACTATTTCTACGAAAGGAAGGTGCATTGTTAATGATCTCTACCACTGACAAGAACAGAATGATGGCTTACCATGCATGCAGCTAGCTACAACAAAATATTTTCCAGAAGGGTGCCAAACTGCAGAACAATCATGCATGTAGTCTGGAGACCTGAGGCAGCAATTTAGCGACCAAAAACAGCATCATTTCAAGCACGTACTCAGAGTCGACAGGTGGAATGATGCCCTCGAGGGATTCAAGTTGCCTGGGCTCTTGACCGAGGGATACATCCCACACTATTATGTTTCCATCACTCCCACAAGTCGTCTATTAAACGTTTACTAGTGAATTCCCACATAATTAGTACGAAGCGCACCAGTATGGTTCCAGAAGGATGCCATGTCGCTCTACGCACCCCTTTCTGATGGCCTTCCAATTTCTTGATGTTAGTGATCTCATCGAGTGCTATAAGTTTGACCTCAAGTTCACTGAAGACCGAAAGTTAAGAAACGCGACATTAGGCGAATTACATTAAGGTGGCTGCTTACTCAGATGTCACAGCGACTCTTTCACCTTTCGGGTCGATTGCGACACAGCGCACGGGGACGGCAACAGCACGAGTCACCAAACCTTCCATAACTGACCCGTGCACATCGTAAGTTCGAACGCATGCATCAAGACTTCCCGATAGCCAACGTTGTTTCTTTCGAAGCAGTAGTGTCAGGAGCTAGTTACGCGTCAATGACACATCCAGCTGCTCACTGATGTGGCAATCGAAGTAATGGCATCCTCCCCCTCGAGTGCGACATCAGGCTCCTGTTCACTCCCTAAATCTGACCTCCAAATCCTCACATACCCCTCCTCTCCACCGGTATATAGTTTCCTGAGAAACGTTAGAAGTTGTCCCACTTGGCTCTGAACCAAAACTACATACGAGCCATCCTGTGAAAACGCAAGACAGGTGTATACAGATTCAGCATGTGCTGAATTAACAATTAGATGAACCATGAACAACGTCAATATTGCTCGCAGACGCGGCGTTCGTTGTGAGAGAAAAGAAGGGTAAGTATGAAATTCACGCGTGGCGTGACAGCGCGTCCGTCACGCCTCGGCCGAGCTGAGTCTGAAACACTATCCACAAGGTTACACAAGAGCAAGGCCTTAAGTGGCAGACACTTATGGCCTCTGGGACGATGGAAGGCCTGACAGCGTCGGTGTCTTCTCCAGGGTCTGTCCCCAGATTGCGGGTTACCAGACATGCAACATCCCCCACTCCTCATATAGGTGAACAGGATTCACTGGCACAAGCGACGCCACGACTGTCCCCCTTTAAACACACAACTCATCCAGACTCTCAATCCACCTCGGAGGAGGATGAGTTCTCCAAGCTTGTGTATGTTGGGACAGCCTCGAGACTACTCTCGGCGTCCTTGCCTCCTCCTGACAGCAGCACACATTCAAACGACGCTACCCACCGTCTGAGAGCCGTGCTGAATCGGTTTGATACGCCTTCACGTAGTCCTGCAGCCAAGCTACACATTGTTATGCCGCCATCGCCCTCTGAACCGGAATCTGATTTTGATACACGACCGGCTCAAGTTGCGAGGGCAAGCATCAAGGATTTGTTTAAAAATGCTTTGAGGGAACCTGGGGACACGCCACAGAAGCCAAAGCTAATACGGCGAGCAAGTTTCAATGCAGTAGCCAGCCCGAAGGTCAATAGGTCTAGGCGCAAAAGTACAAGCGACGAGGAAAGAGAAATTTCGTCCAGTGAAGTATCATCGCCTGTTCGGCATGAACTTTTTGGCTGAACTATAACCTTTGCAGGACGATCTCATGCCGGTCGTTTAGACTTGTCAACTGCTGAGTCGTTAGATCGCTTGCGGCTTCAGCTAACGGAGTCCATGTCGTCTGTTCGGGATGTTTGTGAGCGAATATACTCATAATCTTCCATGTGATTCCCATGCTTGCTATAGCCTCTATTGCTTCGACCTTTGGTCTGCCACCCGAGGTTCTCACCATAACACCCGATGCAGGTTGGTCGTTCGAGTGTAGTCTGTTGTGCGGTGCTGAGCGTATTTAGCCACTCATCTTCCTCGTCAGTCTAAGATTACCATCAATAATGCTTCCGTGAGCCATGCTAAGTCTCGTATGTTTTCATTCGTCTTACCTGGTACATACTCTCACTGTGTTATCCATCATTAGATAAAGACCTCGAACCATTCAGACCTGTTCATGGGAGCGAAGTTGGCGACACGCATTCGTCTCAACGTCAAAGATCACGTGTGTCCATTTCAAAGTAGTGCCTCTTTGACGCAACTTGACTTCTTGATGCGGGTATGTAGACTCTCGTCCGGAGGCGAGAGCGCAGACTACTATAGAGGCACAATCTCCATCTGGTCCGTTTTCCCCTTACAATGTGGTCGCCCGCTACTTACCTCGCTATCATTATATTGTCAGACATACCAGTTGCAAAGGGGTCGGCAACTGTCTCAAATACGATCATTCACGATGAATCAACCCATTACCGATGTAAGCCCTTGTTCAGTTTCTTGGTATAGCTAGCTGAATGAAGACAGCATCACGATTGCCTGTGAATCCCTCTCATTCTGACGCCGGTCGTGAGTCTATATACATCAATTTCAGGGTTAGACTAATGTCCACGTTTTGAAGACCAGGCACGGGACGCGAACCATCAACGTCCTCCCTCTCCAGCGCGCAAGGTATCGTCCTCCCCCGACGTTTTGCAGTCTTCGGCACCAAGCAGAGGTCGTTTAAGTCCTGGGGCGTGGCCTACACCGCCTCCACCTGGCTCGAGACCGAGCCTCACAAGGTCGCCCAGGCATTCATTGAACAATCGGGTTAATGATGGTCATTCGGAAGACGGAAATTGTATGTGGTGCTTCCCACCACTGCGTTCGCTACATTAACAACTATTCAGCATCACGAAGTCCGTCGGCCATTTCAAACGCAGAACGTGAGAGTCACTTTTGTCATGTTGGCCACATCTCATATGTACTCGTGTAGTTCGCGATCGGTTGAAGGAAAACGAACTAGAACGACAGCATGAGCTTGAACGCAGTTGGAATCTTCCCCACTCGCGCAAATTCCAGTCTACACCACATCCGCATGAAAAACCTAATAATCACATTCACACCCTTCGCCCTGCGTCTTCTCTAGGGCATTCGTCTTCATCGGAATATATACCTGACAGATCACACTCCCAATCTGGCCATGACCGTCCTGGTTCTGCTTCACCATCATCCTCGATGTCTTCGAGGGTTTACCACGAAGAAGAGTCAGACGGAGAGTACGAGGTGAAACGCGAGCGCGAGCGAAATTGGAATGCACCACACCCAAAATGGGGACAGCATACACATCACGATACTGTTGGAACGACATCTCCCGAACTTTCAGTGCCACCAGGCCAAGATCAGCAACTCAAACATACTCGCCTTCGTACAAGTTCCTCACCCTCTTCTCATGGTCATTCTCGTCCATACCCTTACAACAATCCTGCGCATGATTCTCATCCTCAATCAAGTCTTAGTCACAGACGCGAAGGATCAAGATCTGGATCTCCGACTTACTTTCACCCCTCCAAGGAAGAAGACAGGGAAGAACAGCACAAGCGGGAGCGAAACTGGAATGCCCCTCGCCCAAGATGGGATCAACATTCCGACCATCATTCCTCCAATTCTGCCTTATCAACACTGCACTCGCATCCACACACCTCTGCTTCTGGCACGAGAGTCTACCTACCATCTGAATCTCCCCTTCCTTCAACACCCTCCTCAAATACGCGTCGTCCAAGTCCGAATTCTCCGCATCCTCCCCTTATTAATGACTTTCAGCAGTCAGATGAGACGGGGGTTGATTACGAATCGAATGGAAATTCACGCGCAGGTTCTCCGCCAGCCAGGCAGGACCACACGACTTCATCCGAACCTTGGAGTTCTACTCAACGCTTGAAGCCGAAAAACAATGGAAGAGGCCCTGCCGCTCGTTCGGATCAGGAGCCTGGTTTATTCACGGGTCTGTCAAAGCGTCATAGACGCACTACGACAGAACTTTCTGAATCTATGGGTTCATTTCCCAAACAAAATGGTTTACCACCGTCGCTCACGATGCTCGATGCTAGCAATGCGTCTTTGTTTGGTTCGTATCGTTTCTTATTCTGCCTGCTAGCTTTGATGTTTAACCTTGAGAGTCAGCTGACGAATCTGTACCACCTCCTCAAATGAGTACACCTACATACAGGTCTGTTCACCTTCCAGACCTTTCAATATCCCCCGTCTCAAGCGATGACCATCTTCCTATTTCACCTCCATCTCCTGTGACTGCTAAGTACGATCCAGCAACACGTGCAGATGCTGATCTGGCACGTCTACAAAGAGCAGTTGCACCCAACTTCACATTCCCTGCGCGATCCTCACCTACTTCCTCACCCATCCCTTCGCCTCCTGCCCCCAACCTTCCCACGTCACCACGACAATTGACATCCACCGATAGCCCCAGATTAGCTTTAGAAGAGCATTTAGTATTGCCAGAGGCGCATACTTTCGCAGTCGAAGAAATCACGACGCCCTCAAAAGATAACGAAGGGGCGAGAAGTTTACTGTCTGCACAGAAAACACCTCGATTTCCAGGGGCATTTAGTACCTCGATTCCTTCCACGTCACTTCCTCCTGTGGTTGATCCCATACCTCATCAGGACATGTTGACTATGGAAGAAGCGGAGGCCACGCCAAAGATCAAAGCCGTGGATGGTTTACCACAAACTTTTATTGAAACCAACAGTTATTCTTCTATACCCCCGACACCCGCCCTTCCTGGTGCTTACCTGGCGACACCCACACCGGCAAAACGCAAAGGTATATTAAAGGTCCGCTTCGATGGTGATCTGCACGCCCCCGTAGGTGTCATCGAAGGGCTTGTCGTCAGCACAGGAAAGAGCAAGTCCAGTGGTCCTTCTTCACTATCCTCTTCTAGCGAAGAGGATGTCCCACCGCTCAATCTGAGTCCCACTCGACGCAAGGGTTTGAGACACGTAGATGAGTATGGCAGGGTGAGAAGGTTCACGGAAGATGGTGAAGAAATCATGCTTGATACTCGGAGAAAAGCCGGTAACGTTACGGAGTCTCTGGAGCCAGTAGTTTCTAACGACATGACTATGACACCGCGGAGGCGAGCGAAGATGCGGCAGGTGGATGCGTTGGGAAACGAGGTAGTTGACAGCGTGAGGTCCAAAAACAGCAAGGAAAAGCCCGATGGAGAAATTACAGAGTCACGACGAAAGAACGCAGTATTCACACGGCTAGCCAAGTCACTTGGGGAGCTGCAAGATGAGTTGGCTGAAGAGGAGAGCGCGTAAGTTACTTCTGCTTGCGTGGTCAAAGGTGATCCTCACACTTGAGATTTCTTCCAGATTAGTTGCCTCTGTTCCGTCCAGTGGGCAATTTGATAGTGAACGAATGATGGACCTTGCCACAGTATCCAAGGCAGCGCGTGTTGAGCGTAACAAGCTTTCTCGTAAATTGCAACTTGAGCGACACGAGGAAGATTCCATCGCGGATAAGGTCTTCGTTGCTCGCAACCCAAAGCGAGACATGGTGAGATCCCGCGTTGCCACTGTTTTATATTTGATGATGGCTAAAATGTCTCTGCACAGCAATCTTGGGAGACATCAGAACGAACACCTTGGTGGCAGCGCAAGTGGCGACTTGTGATAGTTATCCTCATTCTGGAGTTGGCTCTTCTTTATACAGGCTATCGGTTAGTGTGGTTTTACGTTCCCAATTTGTTTCCCATCTAATGACTTTAATAGATTGGCCATGATCCACGCTAAACATATATGGCTTAGAACTCATTTTGACCCCTTTTTCCCTGCCCTTTACTTACATCAGTCTCGACCTGGATTTTTGTGTCGCTATGGGTCACTACCTCGAGGTTGGTCGGCATTCGCCATCTCGGGTGCAGTTCAGCGTGTTGGCGTTCGAGGCTTCATTGTGGGCGTCAGCAAAAAGGTCTGGGAAGATATATGGAACTGGAGATTAGAGCCTTGGGAGGTTTGGGGAAGTCCCGCAGCAGGCCCGCCCGTGCCTCGTCCGTGGCCGTCTTGATGTTGATTGGATCTGTCTATATGGCATCTATCGTTTCTAACTTGTTGTATCATTTAGTACTTAGTAACATTGGATTTATTGCATTGACTACGTGTCAATCATTGCTACGGCAACTTACCCCACCTTGCCGAAGTTTAGGATAAGCCTGTGAGCTTATAAAAGGTAAGAGCAATAGCCCCCACTTCAATCCATTGCAATACGTATGTCCTTAGTGCTAGACGAACAGGTCCTGCGAGGAACACTCTCGCGCCGATCGAGTGGTAGGCCCAGCTCATTACAGCTCCAACATTCGAGCGGAGAATGGACACCAGGCCTCGTCGTCGACGACTCATTGTCCCAACCTCTGAGTAACGGACCCTTGATGTCGGTAACAGACTCTGTTGACTTAGATGATCGCCCGAAGGTCCCTATCAGCAAATCGCCTCCCAGAGATGTCCATGTTTCCTCTCAGCTTCGGGCCCTGAAGCAACCTTTGAAGTCACCTTGCTTCGTGCATTCCTTGCTCGACAAAGGCGCATCATTCCAGGACTGGCTGTACCAGACTAGAGTCAATAGTTCAATTGGAGTCTCACGTTCTCTAGGGAATAACTTTGGTGATCAGATTCAATTGAAACCACCACCCACGCTCCCTATGCCCCAGCCACCTCCGCAGGAATCCCCGCCTTCCAGTCTTGACGAGGAAGAAGATGATCTGGAAGGCACTGGGAGCCTGACTAGGCAGCTGGCGGAAACCGCTGTTGGCGTCAGGGAGATGAGCAAGCAGCTTGGTATGTCAACTCTGCAATCTGGGTGCAACATTTATCAATCAACATATTTATGTAGGGCGTGCCCGCGTGAAAGCGAATATACAGAGCGTGATGATCATCACCAAGGCCAGAGACAACAGGCTTATCAAATTAACTCGGGAGCTGGCACTCTATCTCATGCTCACACCTCGTGCAGGTGGGCGGGGGCTAATTGTGTGCGTGATATAAACTTTGGAAGGCATTTAATTAAATTCCAGGCCGCAGCTATGTCGACTCGCAGCTCCGACATTCGAAACGTTTTGATGCAGACGGTATTGGGCGGGATCACCCTGAACTTTTCACCCCATCTCCAAAGAGACGGACGTCAAGCAACAATTCGCTCACTTCTATAGCATCCGACGTTAAACAGGATGCTCGAGATCGGTTGAAGGACGACTTGAAAGCAGATGGCCAACTCCGCTATTGGACCAGCGACATGTGCAGTCGCAGTCCCCAGCTATTCGATTTTGTCGTAACCGTACGTCGTTTAGTACAACTCTAGCTTCCTCATCCAATACGCTTATTGCAGCTTGGCGGCGATGGGACTGTCCTATTCACATCTTGGCTCTTTCAACGGATTGTCCCACCCGTGCTTCCGTTCGCATTAGGATCACTCGGTTTTCTGACAAATTTTGACTTCGCTGATCACCAAGGAGTGATGGAGTCTGCTATCGAAAGCGGTATCCGTGTCAATCTGCGCATGCGGTTTACATGTACAGTGTACCGTGCTGTGGCACCTGAAGAGGGCAAGGGCCGTAAAGCCGTCAAAAAAGGAGAGACTGGGGAAATTATGATGAAAAATATTGGGAAGGATGGTTGGGAGGCTTTGGAAGGTGGCGGGCCAGGTAGCTCCAGCACCATTCCTGGGTCGGGCCCTAAGGACAAGGAGATCATGTGCTTCACGACCAGACCTGTTGAGAGTTTCGAAGTAATCAATGAATTGGTGGTCGATCGCGGTCCAAGCCCTTATGTGAGCTTACTGGAGTTATTTGGTATGTGGTCTTGCTTTGCTATAATTTGAAGTTGCATGGCTTAAAGCAATGCCCAGGTGATGAACATCACATGACTACAGTCCAGGCTGATGGTTTGACTGTCTCAACTCCCACAGGCTCTACTGCTTACTCTGTGAGGTCGAGCTTAGCCCTCCTTGTACTTACCTCACCTTTTCTCAGCTGTCTGCCGGTGGATCTCTGGCTCACCCCGAAATTCCAGCTATACTGATCACGCCTATCTGTCCTCATACCCTTTCATTCCGACCAATGCTTCTTCCTGACAGCATGGAGCTTCGAATCTGCGTGCCATACAATTCGCGAAGTACAGCGTGGGCAAGTTTTGACGGCAGGGGCCGCGTCGAGTTGAAACGTATGTTTGCATTACTAGTCCAGAATAATTTGAGTGATGTCGTTTTCATCTCCAGAAGGTGACCACATCAAAGTCACTGCCTCGAAATACCCTTTTCCAACGGTTTGTGCAGATAAGCAATCAACCGACTGGTTTCATGCTATCTCCCGCACGTTAAAATGGAACGAGCGCGAACGACAGAAAAGTTTCGTAGTTGTTGAGGAAGGTCCTGTGAAATCGACAAGACAAGCTGCGCTGGTCAACGTGTCGAAGGCAACCACGCAGGATCCCGTCAAGGAACACCCGGTCGAAGGCCATGAGAACGGGGAGGATGATGAGGAAGAGAAGTTCGACATTGATACAGTGGTGACAACCAACTCGCCCTCGGAATCGGCAATAAAGGCAACAGCTCAGGAGAAGCATAAAGAAGCCCAACACGCTGCGGCTGCCATCATGCGCAGTAATTCTCTAGCAGATTCCTATACCCATTCCAGCAGTGGTATAGACTCCCCTGACAGATTCGCTGGTCCCATTCCTCATCCACACCCTATCTCTCCAAGACATGTCCCGCGCACGTCGACCTCAGGTTATTCGACACCGCAGTCCTCCTCTCCAGAGGAGCCACGGATTGAATGGGAGTCCGGTGACAGAGACGATATCCATAGCCCTCGTGCTGCGCGTGAGAGCTCCAAGAGCAAAATCCCACGTAACAGGGACCTAGAAGGAGAAAGCGCGCGGACCCCCAGGGCTCATGAGCCTGTCCATTCAAATCTTGCCAGAAAAGTCTATACTCAAGCGCATGCTGGACCAACGTATCATCATCATACGCATGGACACTCTCATCTGCCGAAGTCCCAGCGTAATGCTCGGCATGGGCGGTCGTTATCGGTAGATGGAGGGTCGAGACATGCCTTCGCTGTATGGGGTCACGACGAAAGCGATAGCAACGCAAGCGATAGTGACTCGCAAGCATAACCACAGAATCCGACTACCTTTAATCACTAGCTAGCTACTTAAACCGTAATATTGTGGGGGTTTATATTATTACTACATCCTCAACATGCATCGTAGTCTCATGTCACTAGATATCTCACAATGTATCCTGAACCTAGCGTTTCGTCCTCTACTTAGAAACATCCATTTACAACATCAGTCCCCCGCGAGGGCCTTCTTCACCTCAAGTTTCTGCATCACTGCTCGGTGGAGACTACTCGATTTTGCCTTTGTCCTGGATTTCGTAGCATTTCCCCGAGAGCTGCCAGACCGCGATCGATCTGTAGACCATAGCGAAGTAGGATTCATTGTAGCCGAATCACGGTTCCCTTCATTTTCTTCCAGCGGCGGCTCTAATATCGATGTCAAATGTGACGGTACTATGAGTGGAGTCGCGCGAGGAGGAGGAGGCCACTGTATAACAGAGGGTATGAGGCCAATTTGGTCACCATAATCATTATAACGTACACCACGATTCGGTTGATTGAAATGCAAGGCAGCCCAAGGTGGATAATCTCGCTCAAGGCGTACAACATGATCCTCAAGGAAGCGTACGCGGTCCAGTAAAGATACTGGAGGGGATGGAACTGAATGGCAGTAGTGTGAGTTATGAAGCGGCCAACAACGTAACAAACGCTATGGTAGAAAACCGCGCACGCACCATATCGCACTGCTAAATGATCCTCTAAAGCGGCGAAGCGTTCTCCGAGGCCAGGATGTTTCCGGACCGTGGGACTGTCGTCATCACCAGCTGCACCTGCTTTACCTTTACCCTTCTCCAGCGCCGGCTTGCGTCGTGCATCACTGTCGATTTGTTCAGGTTTCACTGTGCGCCGGAGTGGGCCACCTTCATTCCTAGCAATGTCGTACTTCATCTGCAAATCTCGATTCACTGGCACAGCATCTGTCCTTGCACAGGTAGGTAGTTCCACATCCATGGCAGACAAGCCTTCAGGTACTTCATCAGGAGTAACGCGGACACGCCCCCGTTTGCCTAGAAATTCGTTGCGGTTGCTGGCGTTATTGTTGGCTCTGTTCTGGGCTATGAGAGCAGATATTGAACGATTCAACTGATGGCACTAGGGGTTATGGGGGCATGATGAATGCAAGAACGTCGGAGCTGCGAACCTGGGTGTGGGGCAAGGGTGTCTTCGCGTTCGCCAGACGAACGTATTCCAGTTTTCGCTCTTCTATGGTATGTAGATTGTCTTCATTCTGGGAGATCCGCTATAGAAACAGATGTGAGACGCTGACTGCATTGATGAAATATGGCAAGTGTATGGCAAGCGTACAGTCAAGTCACGACGCAACTGCTCCAATGCGGGTGGAATATCCTCTTTTTCACTGTCCAAATTCAAGACAAGCATGTCATTTTCAAACCCAATCAGAGCTTGATCTAGTCCGGCCTTAAACAAGCAAGATCTGAGTTCAGTCTCAACATTATTGACCATAGTCGTGAATGTACAGTTTTCAAAAACCGGGCAAGCGCATGGTCCCATCGCAAGTAATTCGAGGAAGCCACAGATTGCGATTGTGTTGCATGCTGATCAGCTTGCTGCATACTGGGCAAGACAAAGGATAACAGTTTTCAAGTCAGGCATTCATTGATTCAAGCGAACATTGATTAGTCACCGGTTCACCAGTGGCAGACTCGCAGTGAACTTTTTGTTCAACATTATGTATCATGAGTAGAAGCTACTACGCCTCCGGGCCTACCCATACGAGTAACGCTTACCAAAAGATGGTATATTTGAGAGTAATGAGGACATTCTGCACAATCTAATTTGCCTTTACCGCCTAGATGTTAGGTGGCCATGGCTTTTGGCAGGCCGTCATTCCCTAACAATGCATTATCACTTCCCAGAACCCTAGGCCCGTCACCGACACGAGTGTGGATCAAACTTTTAACAGCATCGAAGCCGAATTTCTTAGCCACTAGAGGATTGAATCCTGCCGGTAACGGGAGCTCGCCTGGTTGGCCATTAGAGGAACCAAAGAGGCTGAAGGGGTCTTTAAAAGCCTGAGACTGTGGAAAGTAGGCTACGATGAGATTGACAATTTCGCGTATGTTCTGTTGTGGAGCATATATGACGGCATTTGGTCCTGCATCATAAGTATACGCGGCTTTGTATTTGCCTCCAGTGGTTACCGAAGTTCGATTGTACTCCACAATGAGGGCAATGATGGCACGGCTGACATCGTTCATGTAGAAAATCGGCGGATCAGTGTCAAGTGCCACAGCGTGGAACTGATTTGAGTCCTGCATAGTAATGCAGGCAAACGAATGGAAGTCCTTCGCCTTGATTGCCTCACAGATAGCAGTCATGCGTGCGGGAACGACATGCTTAATGCGGTGCTGGAGAAGGGTGGAGGTCTCAACAGTCCTCTGCATCCCGGCTGTAGAAGATGTTCCTTTCTTGTCATCGGAGACGACAACGATAAGGGCGTGCAGGTCAGGCCAGTGCTCGCGAGGCGCAATCTGGACAGCGAACGAGTCGGTGCCATCATCCTTCACGCCCTGCTCCCATGCAACAAATCCGCCCATTAAAGACCGGCATGCGGAACCTGAACCTTGGCGCGCAATCAAGGAAAGGTCGCTGGGAGATGCAGGGAGTTCATAGAGAGTCGAGAGAGAAGCTACAAGAGCAGCAAATCCCGAAGCTGAGGATGCGAGGCCCGCCGCAGTAGGAAAATTGTTGTGAGAGCAAATGTGGACAGCATACTGGGATAACTATTCACTCGTCCTAGTCAGCGACGAACGGTGCACAGCAATGAACCTCACTGCTGGAACACTCTGATTGTTTTCCTCAATCCGATGGCGCTGTCGCTTGAGCTCAGCAATACAAGTCGCAAGTCTACCCCCTTCTTTGATCTCTTCCTCCTGGCCATTAAGCCATAAGCGGTCCTTCGTGAACATAGGATCTGCCCTCGAGGTTGTTGTAGACCGAAGGTGGTCTTGGTCAAGGGTCACTGAGAGGGAAGAGTTGGTTGGAAGGATAAGCTTGGTATCTCTCTTTCCCCAGTACCTGATGGATGTTAGTGGTGATTGTCATCCAAATCACTGCCAAAAACTCACTTGATGCATGCGATGTTGACTGGGGCCGACGCCGTAGCTTGGTAGATTGACATGGTTCACTTAGATGGAGAAGATTGACCTGTGTATCGTACGAGGAGAACATCTCGTGCGCTTAGCTAGCGGCGGCTGTCACAGTCCCAGCGTAGCGCCGTCCACTCGTTGAGCGGCTTTACTCGCGATGGTGGCCCTGGTACGCCGGGTACCTCTTTACCGTCTACCCAACTACTGCAAAAGAATCCGAACCTGGAGTTATTATCACTCTAAACCAAGCAATTCGAAGGGCTTTGCAAAGAAATCTCAAGTCGTGTCAGACTGTCTTCCTGAACTACCACTTACTCCTCGATATCCTTGCCCGTTTCTCATGGCAGCGGATATGGCAACGTATGTATTGCCCTTATATCAGTCAGGGTGGGGCATTTCGCGTTCCCCAATCATTGCTTCCAACTCGTCAACACCCCCGGCGACTCGGCTCTCCAAGAAAATCATTCTACGAAATTCCGACATGGCCAAAAAATTCGAGGCAGACATCACGAGCACCATTACCGAACAAGAGAAGGTGAAGGTCCCATTATGTTAAACAGGGATTTGGCTAATGACATGATCAAAGCATCACCCCACCTTAAAACAACAGGATCACGGTGCATTGTCCGCCGTAGACATTTACGTCCATACCCACACAGCGCTGGCACCACCTGGTCGTCAGAACGCGGACGATCAGGAGGTGTTTACAAGAAGACGCCCCGGAATTACACGTCGTGACATACGCTTTGCCATACTGGTCGAGCATTTACTGCGGGACTATGTTCATGGTCGCTCATTGAACTACCCATCCTCTGTCTGTTTTCCTCAACCTACTGACATTGACTCTCTGCATAATTTTCGAGCGCTGCCACCTGAAGTACAAGGCTTAGCCGAAAAGTGATGTATGGGTGATCGAGTGAGCCAAGTACTGTTCTTCTGATATTGCGTGTTCAATGTCCGCCAATGAGCTCGTTTAGATCTCGAATGGCTTTCTCCGACCCAGCAGCCCGTTCCAAGCTGACTCTGGAGGCTTCTAAGCCTTCTCTCATCCTGTCTTCATTTGTACTCCCTGACAATGGCACGATGCCACGCGTCTGTGCCAACATGAATACGACTTGTTCCGGTGTGCATGAGGCATCCTGGGCTAGTGCAACGAGTATCGGGTGACGCAGTAGAGACGGAGAACCCGTCAATGTCCAGAAAGACCTGTAAGGTGAGCACGAGGCTGAAGCAATGAATGGGACGTAGACCTACTGATACTGTATGCCGCGAACTAGGCAGTAAGAGCAAACATGTTTGTCCCAATCATTCCCTTCATACCATCGATTTTGGACTATCTGGACTTTCCGCAACTCACATAGACGATTCAAAATCTGAATGTCATACGTGTTGCTAACGCCAATCATCCGCACTTTGCCTTCATCCTGAAGTTGGATAAGCGTTCTCCAAGCCTCCAGAGTTCGGCCTATTGTCTCCAATGGGGAATGTAGGATATAGCTGTCTAGATATGTCGTATGAAGATTCTTGAGTGAGACTTGGAAAGATGCCAAAACCTGATCATGAACCGGTGAAGTCGGGGCATAGGGCAAAGGTAGAGACCTGTCCTGGCCGCCAATGGGAGTGAACCTGTCAACATATGTATTAATTGTGTTAGTCGATCGAAGGCTCGAGGATACTTGGTCTGCAAGAAGAGATGTTGACGCTTGATGTTGTGCTTGTTATCTAAGACCACCAGGGCCTCTCCAACAAGATCTTCACGATAATGTTTCGGTTGGCAAGCCTTGTGGGCTGTATAAGATATGTCTTCTTGTTCTCAAAAGGAGACTCGTGCCGTGTCTATGCCACGAAAGCCTTGCAGCACTGCCTTAATGACTAGCTCAGTAGTCCTCTCTTTCTTCCTGTGCTTATGATGAGGATATGAATAGAAAACGCATCGCGGGGTGGATTTACCACGCAGTTCCGTAAATGATATTGGGCAGGGACATAGACAAAGATCCAAAGTGCGTGACGTATCTTGTCACAAAGACTAGCGGAGAACTCCCAGAGCACAATTGATGTTGATTTATCACCATTTCTCTTCGAATGTATCATCTATTGAAAGGTTTGCATGAACATCTCACAAGGTTCGTCTTCCTGACTTCACCTTTGCAAAGGCTGAAGACTGGAATTTGGTATCAGAAAGGATGAGTATTCCATATTGATACTGGGAATGGCTGGTGCTGGGAAAACAGTGAAGCAATACACTTGCATTAACCGCATGTCTCTGTATAGCTGACAATGTCTTTATAAGACGCTTTTGGAGAAGATCAAGACAATATATAATGATAAGCCAGGTCTGTCTGCCGACAAGATAGCACCTACTGTGGGTCAAAATAGTGTGTGACTTCCCACCCGTATCTACCCTATATTCAAGGATGTACATTCTCAGTGGGAAAGATCACTCTCTCCTCCACTATCCTCCAGTTTTGGGACCTTGGAGGACAGACGGGGTTACGCAATATATGGCATCGATACTACAATGAATGCCAAGCAGTTGCCTACGTAGTAGATGCACATGATCGGGATCTACTAGAAGAAGGCTGGGAAGTCTTTGGTGAGACTCATGGACAAGCATCTAACGAATTGCTGAACGGATGCAAGTGACACCTAAGACAGTGTGCTCTCTGCCCCTCAAATACTTGACGTCCCTCTCCTCCTTTTAGCCAACAAACAGGATAGCCCTGGAAGCATGTCAGTTCAGGAAATTCGGGAGAATTACGAGGCTTGGTGGCAGGGGAGGAAAGAATATGTCCATGATCGCAGAGAAGATGTATCAAAGAGGTCACGCGAAGAACGAGTGGCAAGCCTAGAAGTAATGGGCATTTCTGCTCTTGAGGGGTGAGTTAATCACCTATACCCTTTTGCCAAACAATTGACCTATAAAATTATTTAATAGTCAAGGCATCAGGGATGCCGTGGATTGGTTATTCCTCCGAGTTCAAAATAGCCCAGGCAGGTAGGTCGTCTTACAGTAGTATAGTATCGACTTCTGAATGATCTGTTTCACTTCAGGCGCGAGGAGTGGCAGAATGAACAGAACTTTGCGCAATGAAACATTATTATATATATTGAGTAAGGCAGTTTCGCGCGATAGACAGCCCTCAGGGTTCTGCGAAATAATCATGCATGGCGGGCACAAATTTCCAAGTGAAGATCCCAATAATTATACTCAGTGCGTATGGTAGTAGTTTCGGTCCCAAGATTTTGATGATGTAGTTAAGCGTGCTGACGAAAGACCGAATCCTGGGAGCGAGCCTGGAAATAGCAATTCATGGTGGAAAATCGACGGGGACAAAGTGCTGTTAAAGCTGACCTTCGTACGAGCTGTGCTCTCTCGTTGAGCAGTTTATAAACCCCTTCATCCAAGTGCAGCTGTGTACGATTGAGTCTGAAGGTCTCTCTATGATCAGGCAAAGTGTATACAGCTCCATTGGTTTCAGGATCCATATCGGTAGCCGCTTTAAATATTGTGCCTGCAATACGGGAAACAGGTGTGAGTGGGATTCCCGCCATAAATACTTTGAGCCCGGTCGACATGATAGCAGTGTCTGTTATTACCGTTAACGACACGATACAGGAGTAAGTGGAATAGCATGACCAACCCGCAAACCAGGGGCATACGATGCCAACACGAACGGTGTCTTTGTATTCGCCATACACTGACTTCATCAGTCCCACTAAGCCATGTTTGGAGGCAGAATAAAGGGGGGCATAAGGCATGCTCTCGATTGATGCTAGATATTGAAGTCAAAGCTTCAAGCACAAGCAGCTGTGGTGCATGGAAGGGCTTGACTAACACATAGATCCAACGAAAATAATGGCCTTGAGGGACCCCGGGCCTTCAACACTATTCTCCGGCAAATAGAATAATGCCAATCTTGTAGCTGACATGGACCACGTGAGTTGAAATAATTATGAAAGGTGTCGAACGCACAGTACAGCACGGCAATGAGATTGACCTCGAGAGTTTTAAGCTTTGGCTTCGTGGGTACGCCATTGATAGCAGTTGCCCTCGCCGCTGTCAAGGTGCCGAGTTCGGTCACACCAGCGTTCGGTACAACAATGTCGATCTGGTTGTACATGCTCATAGCAAATTGGAAAAGGGCTAGCTGTTGCTCCCACGATGTAACATCACATGCGCGAGCCACTGCATCACTTGTGGGAATGGACTCAATACCAAAGATGTCCAATTGTATGGGAAGGAGCACGAACCTTCCAAGGGATTTGATTTCTGCAACGAGTTCCTCTGCTTTCCTCAAATCCAAATCACCAATGACTACCTTGGCACTGTACGCCGAGTTAACTGAAAGCAGACGGGTGTATCTACCTAGCTTGCTAACCCGTGTTTCGCGAAACAGAGTGCGGCCGCTCTCCCTATGCCATTTGCTGCGCCTAGACAAAAATCAGTTGTGAGGCAATAAGTAAGCAGCATGAGCTAACCCGTGATGAGGACGACTTTCCCTTTCACTCTATCTGCGTTTGCAAAGAGCTCAGCATCTGAAACAGTGGACATGTTGTCTGTGCCAGAAACAAGTTGGTTTGGACAAAAGTTTTTACTACAGCGCGTCAACTATATTTGGTCGATGCAGGCTTCACAGTCCACCGGCGACTATATTTGGTCGATGCACAGTCCACCGTCAACTATATTTAGTTGACACGGGCTTCATAGTCCGTTTTCTGCACTGAAGATGGCCTCCAGTGATTCCTTTTTTCTCAGTCGTATTTACTACATAATCATG